>CAJQUN010000034.1:5436244-6164423 GCA_907163345.1 Haberlea rhodopensis | reverse complement strand
GTTAGCAAAAATGTTATCATGAGAGTTGAATATGCCACCTACAAACACTTTCATACTACTCCCAACGACTGATATGAGACGGGTATTACACGAATTGGTCTTTGCTACCCCATGGGGTGGTGTGCCCATGCGGTAATATACCCATCCAATGGATGGATCTACCCCATGGGACACCACCCATGGGGTAGCCAAGAATAAACCGTATTACACATATGACGGCTATATCGATTAGAAAAAGAAGAAAAATAGGAGAACATGACATCTTCATCTTTGAGTGAAGTTCGAGTGAGCATTGATTTGCCAGATGATACAGTCGAGTAGATAAATTTAAATTTGAAAGCTTACGAGATGGCTCAATATGGCAACAACTTTATCACCAGGCTTGAAGTTTTTGATTCCGGGTCCAACATCCACCACCTCTCCTGCTACATCAGTAGCTGCTCCATAAAGAGAAGAAAACATGAATAGGAAAGCAAAGGAGCGCTGATATATGAGTTTTAGAAGGAAAAAAAAACAATCAGCATCAAGTTTCCGAAATAGAGGCAGCATGCTTACCCGGTATAAAAGGAAATTTTCCAGGAAAAAGAGGCCGAAGCATGCCTTTCTGGGTTTTTCCAATCAACCGGATTTAGGCTTGTGGCCTCCAATTTCAGTAGTAGTACTTCACCTTTCCTAGCTGTAGGGACAGGAACTTCAACAACATGCTGGAAGGAGGTATCAAATAGACATACATAAATATCATCGACACCAATTGAATTAACAATACTACTATACTACGTTTACATTGAGAACTCATTTTGGATAACTAACTCAGACTATAAAAAACCAGAACACATTGAGAAAACCCGCTGTCGGTCTTTCTTTGCGAGTCTATTTTAACTAATTATAAGCAAGTTAACCATGTCTTCTTGACGGGCAAGAACGCTCAGACGCCCAAGGCAAATAAAAAGTTCTTTGAACCTCCATAAAAAAGTTAGCTAATACGCTCTCACAAATACATTAAGTGGCTCCATCTAACGAATTTCCAAGGTTGACCCCATGCTTAGATTAGCTAAATTACAATCACAAACTCTTCCCGGAGTCAACCAGCCACTGATATTCGCCACCAAACTTGTGGTCTAATTAGACAACATTTTGCATGGACAGAGGAGTTGCTAAGAGTACATTTTCTGAAAATTAACAGATTGTGACTGAAATAACTTAAAATTTTTATTTTACACTCAGATTTTTCCAAAAAAATTATCTTAAAATTCAGGGTGCCTCCACAGAGTATGAATTTCATTCATCTCCTAGGCTTACAAATTCTTAGTCCAGCCTCGTGTGATCTCAAATACTTCCAAACAACACTATCGTGAACCGTGACATAGATTTTTAACAATTCAACTAAAATTCAAACCAGAGATTCATTAAAATTCTTAAGGACACATGATAAACAAAAAATTCCCATAGAACTGATATTTATTACCTTCAAACCAGATGCCCCACCGCCATATCTGTCATACTGAACCGCATGCATAAGCTTTTCCGCCATACCAAATTCACAAAACTGATTCAATTACAATAATTTACAGGCTTCTTGTTAAAAAAAAAAAAAAATGAGAAAATTATGTGTATATTTTTGGGTCGATAGGTCGAAAACGATGTGGCGTAAAGGTGTCTATCGTGGCTAAAACAACGTCGCGTAAGGAATATTTACACGGATTTCTCCGTCACTTAACCGTTTGTTTCGATTGCGGAATGACTGTTATATCCTGGCAATCATTTAAAACATATTTTAAAAATAATAATAAAGGGTATAAGAAAAACCCACAAAACCCAATCTCCCCCCGACCCGTTAAAAAACAGGAGTCTCAGTTGAAAAATTGAGTAACCCTCATTTATGGACAGTAGAGTGTTGCACATTTATCCACCTACCATACTCAATTCGCCCACATTTTTATGTATTAAAGTGTCTTAATTATAAAATTAAATATTTTAGGTGTTAAGTTATAAATTATCGAACTTTTTAGTGTCTAAATTATAAAATTAAATATTTTAGGTGTTAAGTTATAAATTATCGAACTTTTTAATAAGTATTTTAATACATGATTTGTATGTATCAAGTTTTATGATGATGATGTGTTTGGTGATCTATGATTTTAAATATCTTTGATTATCAATCGCAAAGAATTTGATAATTATATTTCAGTATTTTTGTTGTACAATATACTAATTGTGCTTTATTTTCATTTGACCAGCTACCAATCAGCACCACTTACCAGAACCGTGAGTTTTTATACATCTATTTTGTGATTATGATTTAACAATTGAGCAATCCACATATATTTGTTTGTTTTGTGTGAATCGTTTTAGGCATCGTTATGCCATGACAAAATAATGATCATCATCATTCTTATCGCTACAGTGCTTCGCCATGCGCTATCCTTTTCTTCTTATTATTATTATTATTATTATATTTTTTGGTTTTTGTTTAAGAAATTAATAGTACGACATAAATTTAAGTTAATCATTTAAAATAGATTAATAAGGTAAAAAATTAATAATGCTTTTTGAGAATGTTACCCGTAACTATTATTATTGGCCAGCCACTTGCAACACAAAAAACCGCAAATAAGGACACCGGCAGCGAGACCTAATCAATATGGCAACAATAGATCCATGATCCCATCTGGATAAAAACGTCATGTTATGATCTCAATTCCCGATGAATACGATGATGGCAAGCACAATCCAGATGGGATCACGGATCACATATTTACATGAATTTCCACATATTCAAATTAAATTTGAACAATATACTTGATTGATATTACAGCCTACCTCAAGTTATTATCTCTTTATAAAAGAATTTCACCATCAAAATCAGGGGCTGACCCCGCCTCCCCAAAAAATAAAAAGTTTTTAATGAAAAAAAGTTGTTTTTTTTAAAAAAAAATTACCCTTATTTTTTAAAAATAAATTTTTTTGTACCCCAAAAAAATTTTTAAACCTTAAGCGTTATAAAAAAAAATTCGCACTTCCCAATTTTTTTCTGAGTCCGCCCCTAATCGAAAGTACTACTGAGATTCACAGTTTCATTTTTTGATTAACTATTATCTTGTAGATGAGATTGAAAATTGGAAGAAAAAAAATACGACGTGCTAATGTTTTTTATTTTTCTGTTTAATTGTAGAAAAAGTATATGAGTAATTCTGTAATTATAGGTTACTGTTTCCATTTATGATAAAGAATCACACCTTTTGGAAGGAGAATAAATCAAGCATCTTTCCATAAATCATGGAAGTATAAACTCAACCAAACGAATGATGACTATTATCGATTAGACATCTATCTTTCCATTTCATGAACGTAGCTTCTAGACGCTATATACTATCCCCTCTTGCCCATTCTCTTATCATCTGCTCATTCCCTCAAATTGTTGACTGTGAAATGAAATCATCCATATTAATCTTAATGGCCTCATCGGATATTTGGAAGAATATGCTTACTAAATTAACATTAAGCATATAAAATTCAAAAATACAAATGGAGAAAAAACGAGCAAATAGGACGAGAAAAAGCCGTCTGGGAAAATACAAGTAGCGCTCGAGAGCGCTGTCCAGTTTTTAGGGAAGCAGAAGCGGATGCTTGAGCACCTCCACTTCTGCCCGGAAATTTACATGGCAGTTTTTTCTTGAAAAAGTGTCCCTTCATGTCCGGGTGCAATTTTTTCATGAAATAATGCTACCAAATGATTGTATTTTGATGAAATTCCTTGGTTGAGTATAATATAATAATCCCTAAGTGAATTAAACATACTCTTGCAAGATCAACTTCATGTTTTTTAGAGCAAAATTCTGCACATTCATCTTTTTCATCTTTTGTTATTGTTGGAGGAGTGCATTTAAACCTTTGTGGTTTGAGGACTTGTAATTTGGAGTGCTCTTATCACAAGTCATAGTCGTTTGTATCTTGGGAAACGATTGTCGCTAAACTTTGATCACCATAGTGGGGCAATATCGTTTCAAGGACGGAGATTCCAAATCTCACATCTCGACAAATGTTCATGTGAGTCATCTTGTTACTTTGCCTTTTCTTATCCCCAAAGATAACATATTTGATTATAAGTTTTTCTGCAGAGCCTTAATTCCCAAAGGGGGGTGAAGAAATTTCAACTTCGACAATTCGGGGAATTCCAAGTTTTCTTGGATCAAGCTTCCAATGCTAAGTTCGAGAGTGAAGTGCATTACGATATGAATGTTCTCGATATGGACAGATCGATGGGCTATCTGGGATTAAAGCGTAGGATTTGTTCATGTGGTTTCCTATAAAGAACCGGGTTGATATTCCGAGATCTGGATTGATTTATTTTGATGTTGGTGTTGTTTCTAAGAAATTTTTGTTGTCCTTGTTTTAAATCCAAAGGATCGTTTGGCTGTTCCGTGCCCTTGGTTGGAGGCACAAAGTGGAGACTGCTCCCGTGGTTAGTTTTATAATTTTATGTTAAAATTGTCGAGAATTGTCAACGTTGGGAATTTACAAGCTATTTTAGCTCTTTAAAAAATACACGAGTTACTCCACTTATTACCAATTGGTTTTGAGTTGGAACCCCCATGTATATTCTTAACATAATATCAAATCAGACTTTTCATGTGAATAGATATTCTGTCGCATGCTCACCGACCCACATTGACAATTTACAAGATATGTTATCTTTATAAGACATATGTGTTACTCCACTTATTACCAATTGGTTTTGAGTTTTACCCCTTGTATTATTAACAACAATCTCTATTTTCTGATATTTTATCCTTTTTTTTCCCTTGTTTATGGGATTTTTGTTTTTCGATTCAGTGTATGTAAAAGGTGTTGCTTTTTTGTATTTGATTTTGATATCATATATGGAGTTAAATTTCTAAATTTGATATATAATTTTGACTTCGTGAGAGTTAAACAGCGAGGGTTGCAGTTTTGAAAAAGCTGTCATTAGCTGGAATTCAAAGTAAGCCCCATGTCCCATATAAGTTGTGGACTAAAATGCTTAATCAGTGACTAAATTAACCTTTGATTCAATCACTTGGTTGTGTTTGGTGACTGCTAACAGAGGAGCGGTTTGTTTTGCCTTTCTGTTAGCAGATTCTAACATGGAAGCATCGATACAAGCTTGATCATGGAGACATTTTCAGGACAGCATTGTTAACTTTTTGCATGGGGATGAAAGCACAATACATAACACTTCTTAGTCTAGGAGATGGCTGGATTCGAACATCAATTCGGGATTATGTATATTTCTCGTATGGAACGAACAATAACTTTTTTATTCGACTTTCCACTTCCCTCGTAAAAAGCACAATATGTTTGAAGGAGAAGATTGTTATGTAATATGGATGCATGATTTTAAAATATATCAGTTACATCATTATTATCAGTTATAGCTTTTGGTGCAACACAAAAGCCGATCTGATCTTATTGTAGTTTCTGAAAGTAAATCATGGTCCACTATTATAATTTTTCTAAATGTAAGGGGGACAAGAAATTTGGGTGGTTTTATGGCACCGTAACACATTTTTATTTTCAAAGTTTATAATTAATATAAGTATATAATAAATCGAGTTTTAGAAGAGCACCAATAGTTTTGCAATAATAGGTAAAAATGTAAATCCGGTGCACGAACATCTCACTATTTTTCAATGTTCGAGAAGAGATCGGGTCACTTTGGGCAAAATGTATGCATCATTCTCTTGCATTGTAAGATGATGTTCGATTCAAATTTGCGACATTCAAATCATATGAAAGTAACTTTACCATTATGTCAAGTCTCACGTTTTTTTCTTTTTTGTTGTTTTTGCATTCATATGTAATTATCAAAATCACTTTTTTTTAGGATTATTGATTAGCAAGAACACCAAAAAGCTCAATTTTTGGGCCTAAGGTCGAATACTAATGACTGGACCAAGCCCGTTAGTTTCTCAATACATATAGGTCAGCTCATATCCGTATTCAAAATCCTTGCATGGGTCTATCGAAAGACGAAGCAGTTGCTCTCGATGCCTACAATATTTTTTTCCAATAGCTTTAATCCGAGAGTTAACCTCTAGTATGTATTCATATTCGCTGTGTTGTACTGTAAGTTCTCTAAACACGGTGACGATCATCCTGTGTCTGTGTTGAATCTGCTGGTGACGGCGGCTTCTTCCACTTGTCTATGGTGGAGAATTTATGAGAGCAGTAGTGATACCTTACTGCACTTAGTTCCGATCCAATTTCTATGACAAGTGGCGCTGCCTCGGTTGCTAAATCTCTGATCCATCCTCAGAACCTCCGTCAAACGACGGACCTCAGCACAGTGGCCAACAACTATGCTGCCAACCTTCACCTATGCTGCCAACATGGCACCGCCTTCTATTTATTGCTCCCACTGTCCACGCTCACATGATAACTTCTGGATTCGTGCCGCGTAAACATATCCTCAACCGTTTGATCGATGTATACTGTAAATGTTATAATTTGAACTATGCAAAGAAACTTTTCGATAAAATACCTCAACCAGATGTTGTTGCAAGAACTACTTTAATTGCTGCATATTCTGCTTCTCGGGAGCCCAAGTTGGCCAGAGAGGTATTTAATGAAACCCCTTTAGGAATTAGAGATACTGTTGTTATAATGCGATGATCACTTGCTATTCTCACAATGACGATGGCTATGCTGCCATTCGAGTATTTAATGATATGAGAGAAAATAGTTTTATGCCTGATAATTATACTTATACAAGTGTACTGGCAGCTTTGGCACTCGTAGCTGATAGAGAAGAGCACTGCCAGCAGCTACATTGTGATGTGGTCAAGTCCGGTACTGGTTTTTTTACTTCTGTGGTAAATGCCCTAATAGCCGCTTATGTCAAGTGTGCATCCTCGCCAATGACTTCCTCCATGTCATTAATGGCCTCAGCAAGAAAGTTATTTGATGGGATGAATGAGAAGGATGAACTTACATGGACAACGATCATAACAGGGTATGTTAAGAATGAAGATCTTGATTCTGCCCGGGAAGTTTTTGATGGAATGGATGATAAGTTGGTGGTGGCATGGAATGCTATGATTTTCTGGGTATGTGGAGAAAGGATTGGTGTTTCAAGTGTTTGAAATGTTCACAAAGATGCAATCTTTGGGGATTAACTTTGATGATTTTACCCTACACCAATATTCTTAGTGCTTGTGCTGATGCTGGGTTGTTTCTTCATGGTAAGCAGGTTCATGCTTACATCCTTCGGACAGAGACAAAATCCCCTGGACATTTTTTTGGCATCTGTAAGCAATGCTCTGATAACGCTATATTGGAAATGTGGGAAAATTGACCAAGCACGACGTGTTTTTGACACAGCTTGCATCAAAGACCTTGTTTCATGGAATGCAATTTTATCAGCCTATGTGAGTGCAGGGAAAATTGTCAAGGCAAGTTGCATTTTCAATGAGATGGGTGAGAAAAATCTGTTATCCTGGACAGTAATGATATCTGGATTAGCACAAAATGGGTCAAGTGAAGAAGCTTTGAAGCTTTTTAATCAAATGAAGTCACATGGGTTCGAGCCGTGTGACTATGCATTTTCAGGAGCTGTTATATCTTGTGCTGTACTTGCAGCTTTGGAGCAAGGACGCCAGCTCCATGGTCAGCTAGTTCGGCTTGGTTTTGACTCGAGCCTTTCTGCTGGGAATGCTTAATAACCATGTATTCAAGATGTGGCGCTCTGGATGCTGCCCATGAAGTCTTCCTTACCATGCCTTTTCTTGATTCTGTTTCTTGGAATGCCATGATAGCAGCCCTTGGACAACATGGCCATGGTGCCCAAGCTCTGAAACTTTTCAACAAGATGTTGGAAGAAAACATATTACCCGATTGGATAACATTTCTTACCGTCCTCACTGCTTGTAGTCATGCAGGTTTAGTTGAAGAAGGACAACACTATTTTGACATAATGCAGAAAGTTTATGCAATAACTCCTGGTGAAGATCATTATGCTCGATTAATTGATCTGCTATGTCGAGCAGGAAAATTGTCAAAAGCCAAAGATGTGATTCAGTCCATGTCATTTGAGCCTGCAGCACCAATTTGGGAAGCTTTACTTGCTGGCAGCCGGCTTCATGGTAACATAGAGTTGGGCGTTCACGCTGCTGAAAAACTCTTCGAGAAAATCCCACAACATGATGGCACCTATATACTTTTGGCTAATATGTTTGCCACTGCTGGGAGATGGGATGAAGTGGCAAAAGTTCGAAAATTCATGAGGGATCGAGGGGTGAAAAAAGAGCCAGGTTGTAGTTGGCTCGAGGTTGAGAACAAGGTCCATGTATTTTTAGTTGATGACACTGTACACCCTGAGGTTCAAGCAGTATACAGTTATCTGAAGGAGTTAGTAGTGAAGCTAAGGAAATTGGGATATACCCCTGACACGAAATACGTGTTGCATGATATGGAGTCTGAACAGAAGGAATATGCATTGTCTACTCATAGTGAGAAGCTTGCCGTTGTCTTTGGAATACTGAAACTTCCTCATGGGGCAATCATTAGAGTCTTCAAGAACCTCCGTATTTGTGGCGATTGTCACAATGCATTCAAGTTCATGTCCAAAGTAGAAGATAGAAAGATCATTGTGCGAGATCGGAAAAGGTTTCATCATTTTGAGGATGGTGATTGTTCTTGTGGTGATTATTGGTGAATAATGATGTCATGTTAGTACGGATTCAAGAATTCGGGATATGAGAATGAGGAGATGATTATTGCCTTATGAATACATTTTTATTATTCCTATCTACACTATCCAATGAGCTCGAGCTTTTCCTCCCGATAATCAAGTTGTTTCCTCCAGGAAGAGGGGATCCATCTAATCGGGCTCCACAGGCCTTCCTTATCGGAGGTGATTTTATTGGAGCCATCATGTTGTGGTGGTTGATCGAGGAAATTGATGTTGTTGACTCCTGAGGAAGAGGAGCACCCTCTAATGGAATATTGTTTGTGGCTAGTTAGCAGAGCATCCACACGAAATGTCCACTCATGAAGTTTGTATCAACAAGAGGTGCTCAAAGTACCAAATGGTGCCAAAATTCTCGTAAATTATTATTTATTAACCCAAAAGTTTAATAATGATGCAACTGGGTGTATATTATGTAGGTGAAAGAAAATGTGGAAACACGCGTTCAATATTATGCAAATTCATTTTTTTGTTTAATTCAAACTACAATTCTTCCAACTTGTCTACAGACTGGGTGCTCAAAACATGAGCTAGTTTGAGCTCAACTTTGGCTCGGCTTAGAGTTCAAATCCAGACTTGATTTGTTTGGATCCAATTTTAACATCAAGCTTGATCGAGCAAAAGTTTTGAAATGCAGCTTGAGCTAGTTAGCTATGTACTTTGAAATTATTAATAAATTTGTTAAATTTGCGAGCAGCTCGCAAATGGTCGGACAAATTAATTTGACCATATTTGGGACCTCTATTTGAGACCTCTAATTCTATATCCATTTAACACATTACTGTGTCTTATCCCAAATTTTATGTAGCGGATAAAAATATGACTCGCTTGTAACTGATTGGTTTTATTTTCATTTTTATCATTCTTGATCATCAGACATCTTTTTCATTGAGTGGCTTGATTTTTTAACTCTTTACCTTTTTTGATCTTCTTTCCTGCTAGCTTTGAAATCATGATCCTGCAGAACTCATCACATAGTCTAGAGCCCTTCTTACAGGGTTCTCGTGCTGTATTTTCGTGCTTACTTCAGTGGTGAGTTGATTTTTCGTTCCTTCGTATAAATTATTCTCGACATTGTAAACATATATCATCTCATGGAGTTTAAAAGATACAATCATGTGCAAGTCATTTGTAGTTACAACCCTCGAACTTAAACCCATTGAGAAAGTTAACCCTAGTGAGAGGATGAAGGAGGGAGTGAGTGTATTGCTTTATCAGCTGAAAGGCCTTTGCTAGTTAAAACTTTAGACATGAGAAAGGATGTGAGTTCCATTCTAGAAATTTGAACTATTTTGCTTCATGTATTGCATCATTTAGTCTTGGATACCAATGGAGGTGGTTCTCATGAATTTATTTTTCAATAGACTGAAATTATTTATGCAACAGCCACTGCATGCAAAACCATGATGTTCAATGCATACATCTGATGTAGGGAAATGTATACTGACTCTTGAAAATCTACAGATGGACAAACTCTGGCATTAAAAGATATTGAAAAGGATATTCCAGTTATTCTGGTCGATTAGTCATAATTTGTTTCTATTTTTTATGTTGTAGTCTTTATTTTGTTTCTGTTTTTTATGTTGTGATTTGGATTGATTTGCTTCTCTGTAGATTAGGTATCTCATCATGTGTAAAGATTTTTTGACTTGCAACTTTCATCTCTTCATACTAAGAGGTTTGTAACAACGCAGTACCGGGGAATTTTCCGCAATGGGCGAAAGCCTGACGGAGCAATGCCGCGTGGAGGTAGAAGGCACGGGTCGTGAACTTCTTTTCCCAGAGAAGAAGCAATGACGGTATTTGGGGAATAAGCATCGGCTAACTCTATGCCAAGCAGCCACGGTAAGACGGATGATGCAAGCGTTATCCGAAATTATTGGACGTAAAACGTTTGTAGGTGGCTTAAGCTTTAGTATTTTCTTGATTGCATGTGTGCATTCACTTCCATCCGTGTGTCTTTTCCTTCAACATATAATTTTCGGTTCCCAAAAGAAATTAAATCGGCCATCCAACTAAAATCATAGATGCTTTTCGATTTTCGCCTGGTTAATTTCTGTTTAGAACCATTATATTTTCTTCTCTATCATTGGTTTATAAACTGCGTATTTGGTGTAAATGAATTGTAGGAGCATTCGCTATTGAGTATTGAATCGGCCATGGCACAACATCCCTGTGGGGCAATGGAATGGATGAGGCTTTTCTTAGATAACAAAACCTGTATTGATCAAGGTGGCTTACCGGTAGATAAATAAATATCTGATTTCTTGGTTTTCAGTCGTTGGACGTGTATTTGCGCTTATAATTCCTTTTAAGATAGTACAAGTGTTTATTGATAGAACATATCATCCATGGTTTGGTCTAAGCTCCATTTGATACTCAAATTTCTCAGCTAATCAAATACAAAATCATACATATGGGTAATTCAGTCACTATGATGCACCAAATATATTTCATTCGATATAAGCACCTTTGAAGGGTGTCATCAAAAGTATAGGCTGAAAAGAAACTCTTGAATTTCCATGGCCTGTAATGTTACAACACGACAGTATTAATAAAAAAGAAGAATAAAAAACTATCTTGAATCAAGTATCAATGATAAAAGCCACAAAATTCCTTTTTCTCTGTCAACCTTTTTAATTAAAAAAAAAACTAAATAATTGTAATTAAACATATAGAAAATCAAATTAAAATCAAACATCATAAAAGGTAACTATTTGAACTTGCAATATAAACAAAAAAAGATCTCGAATGTTGAGGGACGGAAAGAGCTCAGGCGAGAGGCTTTTTGCGACAAGCATAAAGGGCACAAGTTCTACAGCTAAACGCCAAAGGCGAAGAGTCTGGCCAATCTTCAGTAAGGCCATAATTGTCCTTCCTCGAGAAATAGGGTGGAAAACTGAGCACAGAGAACGCTGATATAATTCTGTGTTTGTCCCACCTCTTTCTTCAGCTCATGAAGCCTCTAAAACTGTCGTGAAAACTCCCTCAGACATAAGTGTGTCGTTCTTGATGCTTTGTAAACGTAAATACATAATATAAATTTTAGCAAACAACAGTTACCCCGATGCACCCACCTCCACCTCAACCCCAACCGGCTACGAAAAATAGTTCTTCAATCACAACAAGTTTACCCTATGTATGGAGTGAACCATAGTCAATGCACCACAATCACTTTCACCAATTGCTGGTAGCATTTCTTTAGTGAGGTTAGAGAGCATCCAAAACAATCTCGACCAACTGAATGTTTCCACTCAACCTCGAAGCCTTATGGGAGGGCATGAATGAAAACCCGTCAACAAGCTTGGTGCACTTCAAACCCATTTCACCATCAACAACTCAATCAAGTGATGTCCACTACAAAAAGTCATGAACAAATCAACAAATTTTCTCAAGAAGGGAATTTGAGAGGAGAGTAGCCATGGATCTGATAAGGTCGGGGGTAGAAGAAATACATCTCCCCTCCCTCAGTTTTATCTTCATAAACGAGGCACTTAAGCAGAATCTATATAGGGAAAAAAGAGAGTATAAGCGCATGACAACCCTTACATTGAAGTTCAAGGTTTTTGAAGTAAATTTTGTTTTCATGTTAACTTCTAGATTCACATCTTACAATATCTAAGTACCATAAAATTGTAATTTGATTTTATCGTGGTTTGGTTGGAGTAAATTTCTCCATTGATATCAAGAATGTTCATTCACATGTATAATAGATCAATTAATGTTTTCAAATTAGGAGACAGAATAATTATTGCCAACCAGGTTCTATGAAAACCTTTTCTTCACAGGAAATATTATACTAAACCTTGTACTCGTGCATATCAATTGTATTGATAAGGAAATGAAATACTTTTGACATAAATCTCCCAAATTATGGTCCATTTTGGCATGGCCACTATACTCATGCAAAAATTTGTCTTTAGTTCCATATGTTAAACAAAAATGTATACTTTGTCAAGAAATAGACGGGATATTTATTACAACACAAATTTCATGGTTTATATATAGATTGTATTATGTGTATCTCATTGTGCTATACATAACATTAATCTTTTGTTAAAGCTCAAGAGTAAGACATCCACAGTAATCACATGAGAGAGAGAGAGAGAGAGAGAGAGAGAGAGAGGAGAGAGAGAGAGAGAGAGAGAGAGAGAGAGAGTTATTTCAACCTATTTACCAAAATTTTATTCGTCGATTGATTTCTACCTTACAGTTGTTTGGAAAAACATCTCAAACTTTTTTTCACTTTCCCAAAGACAACATTTTTCCATAAGCACAGTATCTAGCAAACCGGATCAAAATACAAAAAATATTAAGTTTTATCCATTACGTGTTATAATTCTTCTTACTATTGACCGCTTTAATACTCATTAATATTAAGACATCTGCCACTACACATACCTAAGTACAGCAGCCAATGTTCCATAGCTAAGAAAAAAATGAACATTGAAGTAGGTACCTTCTGTTGTGATAGGTTGTAATGAAAACAGAATCCGGGCGTTTGTGGAGTAAAAATGAGACAGTTGCAAAAAGATCATCGAATGCTTATCACCAATATGCAATACAAAAACAATATTCAGTTCACTAATATGGAAAAAGAAGCAAATATAATTTATATACAAGCCAGAGAGGCAGTCATCAAACTTACTAGTAGAATCATAAAGAACATCAGCTCCAAGAATGATATTGGGCTGCAAAGTGAAGACAGGAGCATCCCATACGCCCCATGTTAGCCCCGTTACCTACATCAGAAGAACCATGGTTACTAAAAGATGCATCAATCTACGACTTCATTTGTCATCGATTTCTGTGTCTGGGAAAGCACAAGGATGGGATAACATATCACTTTTAAAAAGATTGAAATTTACTTTACACTTGATATCATTCAATTCACACACCCTCCTCATATTATCCAACACCTACACATTGAGAACAAAAACCAATAACAAAATTTTAGCATAAAAAAATATTTACTAATGAACGAGCTACAAATTACAGGGTTATTTTCAAAATTTGAAAACAAACAAAAATAGAACACTTCATGTACCAAAATAATACCTCCGATCTGTTTGAGTCATCAGTAAGTGTCACATCTGCACCCACTTTCACAGCAACCAATCCAGGCAAAGAAGTTCCAGCACCCAGCTGTTGAGGAGCAAAATAGATTTTAAAAAGGGAAAATTACAGCAACCTCCCCAGTAGAAAAGATTTATTACAACTTTTGACTTATAGTTTGAACATTAATTGATGGAATCACTGTAGAATAGCTGCATTATAATATCACCCCATCTAGTTTGTAATAGATAGTAGATATTATTGTTTAAACTAAATGTGCGAAATTTGCTACTGTTAAAACTAGAGGGGGTGTATAGGTAATTCATCCTTTTAAAAGAACTAAAGAAACATTGTAAACAAAATAAATTAAACTTAAGCAGAAGTAGTTCTAGAAACTACAGCTGACAATTCAACTTACCTCGACGACATTAGCCCCAAAAAACCGTGACTTCTGTTGCCAAATGTACTCAGCTAGAATAATACTACATGGCCATACGTACAACCCATATTCTTCTTTCATGTTCTGAGATGAAAGTCAATAAATATAGGGGGTCAAATCATTCGATTTATGAAGGATTTGTACAAAGGAAAGGTTTTGTGGTTGTGTACTCAAATGAATTAACTAAAAAAACTAGCTCAAATTAGTTCCTAAAGTATTTGGTCTCCTTAGCAAATCAAAATATTCAAACAAGTGCAATAGGTTATTATAGATTCAAATTAATAAGCCCTGGATCCTGCAAATCCACACACATCCCCAGCTTCACTTTCTGTCAAATTCTGTGCCTTTGATGGGGATAACTACCTCGATGATGCTGATGGAGAAACCATCCTCAGTTTCACCAAAATAATGTTTAGATATGGTGGTCATGTCATGGTCAAGCGATGATTCAGCTGAAAGTACTTCATCGTTCTCTATGAATGGTTCCTGAAAGGGGAGCAGAATCTCAAAGATGGTTAAGCAATCTCTTAATTGAGAGTTAAGAAGTACATATGATCCTATGGCTCCATGATGCCACCACAATTTTGAAGATACAAGTTCTCAAACCATTTGTTTGACACTCTTAACTTTGTTTCTTAATCAAACACTTTAGTCAAAGGTAACTAATGTACAATATTAATAGGAAATAAATCGTGTTTTAGTGTTTAGAGTTTTACTATAATTGGTGTTTTGTATCGTATAGCTCTTTTACATTTGAGTATATTAGTTATAGTTGTAAACTTAACTGAATTCATTCTCAGAAATGGAAGTTCTCTTTTCCACCAATCTCTCTATTTCTTAATTTGGTATCAGAGCCTTCATCTTAGGGCAAATTTTTTTTTTTCCGATCGTATCTCAATAGCTTGAGATTCTCGATCAATTTTATTTCTCTTCCACGACTGCTTTGTCCTTGTTCCTGTGTTTCTCTCGATTTCTCTGTTACTGATTGTTTCAGGTGGTTGATTTTTTTTTTTTGGATCGATAAATCGATGGCGGATTTGAGTGCTTCAGCAGCTACCACAGTTCATTCGATTGATATAGGTGATCCTCTTTACATTTCTCCTTCGGATATGCCAGGTATTACTCTGATTTCTGAACAACTACTCGGTACTGGAAATTATAGCATATGGAGTCGTGCTATGTTGATTGCATTACGAGCTAAGAATAAACTCGCGTTCATTGATGGAACTTGTGTTAGACCTTCGTTAGGATCGAATACCTTATTACAGTGGGAGAGATGCAATGCGATAGTGTTATCATGGTTTATGAATGGTGTTTCAAAAGAAATTTTTGGAGGCATTGTTTATTCTATAGATGTTGCACTGGTTTGGAGTGACTTGAAGGAGAGGTTTAATAAACTCAATGGATCACGTATTTCTTTGCATCAATAGATTAATCTATCGATGTCTCCTTGGTCACTTTACATAATGTCCTCTACATTCCATCTTTCCATTTCAATCCACTGTCTATTTCCAAATTCACTAAGGATCATCGATGCTTCGTCAATTTTTATCCTCATTTTTGCATCTTTTAGGACCAATGCAATGGGAGAATAATGGGGATTGGTAGAGAGCGAAATGGATTATATTTTGTTGATTCCACAAGTTTTCATCATACTTATGTCAATTCTGTTAGGTCTGTTTCTTTTTTTCCTGCATATGTTACTTCTTCTCCTTTGAATAATATGAGTTGTGTCATTGTAAAAATGAACATACTTGGCACCAAAGGTTGGGCCACATCTCTGTTACTAGAATGAAATTGTTGCCATTTTTGTCTTCTCAACTTGTGTTGCCTCATTGTACTATTTGTCCAATGTCTAAACATGCACGCTCACCTTTTCCTGTATCACGTACCACTAATTTTTCAACTCCGTTTGAATTAGTGCATATGGATATATGGGGACCTTTTAATACTCCTACATATAATGGTGATAGATTGTTCTTAACCATTGTGGATGATTATTCTTGGGTTACATGGATTTACTTACTGCATTTCAAATCTGATACTCTTCGCATGATAAAGCTTTTCGTAGCCATGGTTCAGAATCAATTCATGACTTCTATCAAAATCATCCGGACAGACAATGCCACTAATTTCTTTCAAACTGAACTTAATTCTTTTTTGCTTGAGTTGGGTATTGTTCACCAAAGTTCTTGTCCTTACACTCCTCAACAAAATGGCGTAGTTGAACACAAACATCGTCATATTCTCGAAGTTGCACGTGCTTTAAAATTTCAAGCTCATCTTCCACATAAGTATTGGGGTGATTGCGTCTTGACTGCTGGGTATCTTATCAATCGTATTCCCACTCCTTTATTGATTATTGTCTAACAAGTCTCCTTTCGAAATGTTATTCAATAAAGTACCATCTTATAATCATCTTTGAGTGCTTGGTTGTTTGTGCTATGCATCTATTTTACCTCGTCAAGATAAATTTTCACCCCGTGCTACACTTTGTGTTTTGTTGGGATATTCTAATACACAAAAAGGATATAAACTTCAAAGCTTTGATTCTTCCAAGTTTTTTGTTTCTCGTGATGTTGTGTTTCATGAAACCATTTTTCCATTTTCCACACCATCATCATCTCCTCCTATTTTTCCTGTCCAACCTACTGTTTAATCATAATTCTTTCCCAATCCATCTCTTCTTGTTCCTTCATCACTGCCTACAGCATCTTCACCACAACCTCATGTTTCTTTTCCACCTCCATTACCTGTTTCTCCTCTTCGTCGACATTCAACTCGTTCTGTTCATCCACCTATATGGCTTAAGGATTACATTTGTCCTACAATGCCATCCACATCTTCTACCATTCATTATCCCATTGGTAATTATCTCAATCCACATCTTCTACCATTCATTATCCCATTGGTAATTATCTCAATTATTACAATGTCTCCTTGCCATATCAAGCTTTCCTTTCTGATATTTCTGCTATCAAAGTATGCACTTGAATTAATTTCAGAATCAGGGATGAGTGGTTCGAAGCCTTCTGAGACGCCGATGGACCAGAATTTGAAGTTAACATCACAAGAGTTTGATATGATTGTATCAAAGGAAAATGAGAAAGATGAACAATTGCAAGATGCAGCAGAATACCGAAGGTTGATCGGGAGAGTGATTTATTTGACAGTAACCAGGCCTGACATATATTTCGCAGTCCAAACATTGAGCCAATTCCTGAGTAATCAAAAAACATCACATATGGATGCTGCTTACAGAATTTTAAGATACTTGAAGACAGCACCAGGACTTGGAGTATTGTTGTCATCAGAAAGTTCCTTAGACTTGAAGCCTACTGTTATTCAGATTGGGCAGCGTGCATGATGAGTAGAAGATCAGTTACTGGATATTGCATCAAATTAGGTGATTCATTACTGTCGTGGAAGACTAAGAAACAAAGCACGGTTTCGAGATCTTCTGCAGAAGCTGAATATAGATCGATGGCAACAACTACATGTGAGATTAGTTGGATAGTTGGGATATTCAAGGATATGGGAGTTCAAATTGCAAAGCCAGTAAGGTTATTTTGTGACAATAAAGCGGCTATTCAAATAGCAGCCAATCCGATGTATCATGAAAGAATGAAACATATCGAGATTGACTGTCACTTGATAAGGGAAATGATTCAAGACAAGCTGATTGAAATTGCATACGTTCCTTCGGATCAACAACTTGCAGATATATATACGAAAGCCTTGGGTAAAAGGCAACATGAATATTTATTGTCCAAGCTTGGTTTGATCAATTTATTCCAAGCTGAGGGGGAATATTAATAGGAAATAAATCGTGTTTTAGTGTTTAGATTTTTACTATAATTGTGTTTTGTATTGTATAGCTCTTTTGCATTTGAGTATATTAGTTGTAATAATGGTAGTTGTAAACTTAACTGAATTCATTCTCAGAAATGGAAGTTCTCTTTCCACCAATCTCTCTATTTCTTAATATACAGTGATGAGAATTTCTTCAACAATAAACTTTCATGCGATAAAAATATATTCCTAGCATCTTGATGAAAACTCTTCTAGTTTTATTTTGCAGCGCTCCTAGAGTTACTTAAAAAAAATTAAAGCCTCTTCAGATTTTCATGGAGGAAAACAGAAAACAAAGTGATATCCTTCGTAAAGCAAAGTATTCTCAGTAGTCATTGACCAAACATTCCTTGAGCCCATTATCATATCTATCAAGCACATCACTGACATGGTATCCTTTTGTAATTTGATGACTTGTGAGTGGTATTACTCACAACTAAATTGCCAAATAAACTTTCATTTCATAAGCACATCCTTCATTAAGGCACAAAACAAACTATTAGGATAATGACATATTTACTAGCTCTATCGGAGGCATTTTTGGACTGCTTGATAAATGTTAAATGTAGAATCATTTTAAAGCATATAAGGTCCTGAGACATATTTCAAAGAACAAAGAATTAATTGTTTGGACAAATAAGTAAATCATTAAAAGTTAAAGTTGAACGTTTGCTTATTTTGGTGATCACTCTTCATCAAATTCCTTCAAAGACTGTTTTATTGAAAATAGGAGTTCAGTATTTTATCACTTAAATCTCCATGTCCGTTCATTTATCAAAATAGATTAAAAGGAACTAATTTTCTTTCCTTGATACTAAATGTGCTAAATTTCCACTTGCATTAATCATTTTATGCATCATCATACACTTTGTTACGAATCAAACTGCAAAGGTCTATAGTTTGTAAATGGACATGAGTGTCCATTGTTGAGCAAAAGACAAACACTCACGAAACATAGACAATATGTATGAAACATCTTCACAACTGGCTTTTGATTCATCTCCTATCCTGGTTTGGAGAAACCAAACAGAGAAAATGCTGTTCTAAGCTCAAGGGCCTGTGGAAGCATGCTAAGGGACAGAAGGAGTGGATGACTATTTGGGAAGCAATCATTTGGACCATTTGGCTTCTCCGCAATAATTTGATTTTCAAAGGAGCGGAAGACATCAAGGGAGATTTGTTAGAATTAATCATTTTTAGATCATGGTTTTGGATTAGTAATAGAGGTCATCTTAGATTGGGGAACTCGTTTTGGGATTGGCGTCATGAGCCAATAATTTGTTTGTTAGCTCTTCGTAGTAGTGGTTAAGGATAGGCTTCGTAGACGTGCATTTTGGTTATGTTTTATTTGTTTTTGTATGATTTTTTTAGTACCTCTGGTACTTCTTTATAATATATTGCGATTTGCCTGAAAAAAGAAAAAAAAAAGCTCAGTCCAAAGCTAATTAGGGTCACCTAGATTGGATCACTCGGCCAAACGATAAAAAATGAAAAAATAAGTTCAGTAGAAGTGTTGCGAAATACATAAAATTGTACATTCGGTAAACAATTATAGAAAGAATGGAATAGCTTAGTTCCCTAATCATATCAATAACACATAAAAAATCATCAAGTTAACTAGCTCTTCTGCCCAAAATAAGCAGCTAGGATCAACAACATAACCTATGGCGCCGGCATTCTTCCCCACCAATAAACTTTTGATATAAGTCCATGGACTTCTTTACGAATCATTAAATAGAAAAGGAACTTAAAGAACAACTTATCTTCAGATGTAATTGCAGAGCTAAATTTACTTTTTAACTCGCAACTTGATCAAATTGTCAGTACATCACTGTCTAATTACCTCATTCTCCTCATCTTCTTCCGATTGACTATTCAAATCCATTAATTTCCTCTTGTTTTTTCCCTGGGACGCCATGTGAATGGTATGATGCTACGCACCCAGAGCAATTTTTAGCTGAAAACAGCTAACTGTGGTGCGTGCTTTGTTATTATAGTGCAGCAGTTGGCGACCGAGGAAAGAGGGGCGGGCTTCTGAGTATTTAGGGCCTTTCATATGGGCCTCTTGCAATTTGCACCCATTTGAAAATCATATACAATAATCGGCCCAAGAGTGCAATTTTTATTATGGAATATGGACTGCAACTTTGATGTATATATTTTCGTCGAAATCGAAGAAACAACTTATATTCATCAAACAAAGAGTCTTTAAACCATTACACAACCTTCAATCTAATATTGAACCTCACTATTATTGCGTTTACTTATTCATCACAATCACATTTGATTTGGACTAAGAGTTTTGAATTTCGGCATTGTGAATCGAGGATAAGGCCGGATTGTTTTTCATGTACGGGCTGATGTTATCGCCAGGGGCACTGTCTTGGGGGTATGTATTCACAATGTATGGTTTGACATACCCTTAAGGGCAAGGACAATCATCAAACCCACCGTGTTCTTGTGCTTGGGTTCCTGCCTCAACTTACTTTCTATACACTTTCTTTTTGTCCTTTACCTCCCTTCGGCCATATTGCAGCGGTCTCCCCATCCGGCGCCACTTTCGTTTATCCTGTGGTTCATGCTCTCCCTGATGTTCCTCGGACTTTGGGGCTTCTTTTGTGGGATTTTTCTGCACAATTTCGTAGCTCTGGTGGTCCTCTTGGTTTCCCTGTCTCTAATTTCATATGCAGTTTTCCTGTGCTTGGCAGTGCACTAGTGGCATTTCGCGGTTGGTGGTTCTTGGCCAGCCAGCGTTTTCTGGATGGCTTTTGGGGATAACTACTCTGTTTTCTCCACGCTGGTTGCTCAGCCCTTGAGACACTGTTGCCTCCCTTCTGGTTCTTGGCCAGCCAGCGTTTTCCGGATTGGAGAGTATATCATGCATTATGTTTTGTGCGACTAGCTTGTCGTGCGTGCTCCCCCTTTTTGTTGTTTCTATTTCTTTACTACTAACTACTATTATAGCATCTGTGTTATTTGGTAGATATGCTTTTGTAATGTGGTGTCTTTACCTATCTCTATAGTTTTATGGATATCTGGTTCCGTTGATGTCCTAGTTGGTACATCGTTCCTATCTTGGTTAGACTACTTTATTTTCTGTGGTGCTCTCATTTTGTCCTTTTGGTGGTGTTCATGGTTTCTGATTTTGTGTTGGGGCATTGCTTGGTCAAATCTATTGGACCTTTTCTGTTTCTTGCGTCATTAAGTGGTGTTTATTGATCGATGGCTTTCAGTCAGGATTTTGGATACGAGAGCTTGCGTGTTTGGTGATCTTTTATCAGTTTACGTCTCACGTCTATCCTATTTTGTTCCTTCAGTGTTACTACAAGGCAGTTTTGTTTTCGACCTCACCCTAGGCTGCATGGTTTGAGGGGACTTTATTTGATTTTGATGGTCTATGCACCTTGTGTTTCCTATGTGAATCATTTTACTTTTAATATTTTCATCGGTGTCTCCTCATCTTTGCTCTCGCTTGACAAATGTATTTATTCTTGTTTTCGTTATTTTTCGTCAAGTTTTGTGGGTGTTGGTGTGTTCTTCGATTGTTCAAATGTTCTTGTTAGTTACATTAATATAATTCTTATTTTCTGTTTAAAAAAAAAAGAATGATATCTGTTTTTTACAATTTCTCCATTTATTTATGGAGTGATTGTGATACTTTGGACATAATTATTAAATTTTTGTATAAGGCTCACAAAGAGCTATTACCCGAAGATATGATTGAGATGTATGAAATGAAACTTTGTATAGTTACTATCAAACCGTGATGCAATAAGATTTATCAAAAGTTATATGTAAGGACCCTAATCCTTAAGTGCGGATCAAAGGCATAAATAGAGCTAATATAATTGATCAGAGTGAATTAATCGTGTTGAGTCTATGAGTTTTAAGAATTACATGCCAAAATGAGGACTATCAATGGATTAATTGCATTCCCCATCAAAAGAATGTTATCAA
Organism: Haberlea rhodopensis; assembly: GCA_907163345.1. Classification (NCBI taxonomy): domain Eukaryota; kingdom Viridiplantae; phylum Streptophyta; class Magnoliopsida; order Lamiales; family Gesneriaceae; genus Haberlea; species Haberlea rhodopensis. The sequence goes on along the minus strand of CAJQUN010000034.1, from coordinate 6,142,395 downwards.
CTATAGTTTTACACTACTCCTAGAGTAGATACTATACAAAATTAATCATGTCCTTCCTGCCTCAAAAGAATTCTCCACAAGCTCACCACCTCAACCCGCTTAGCCCTTCTATTATGCCAAAAGTGTACCTACAAGGACAACCCCCAAACATGAGCAATAATATCATTCATATTCAACACAATATGAATATAAAGCGTAAATGCATAAAACACAATTAAAACACTTCCTGTTTTCCCATGCATTTCAAAACGCTTCCAGTTTGGTTGTCACTGTACCATAACTCATGAGTATAATCAATAGATTATTTTTAATGGTCTAGACATGTCATGACACAATACCATCTCATCAATACCAAATACCAATCACCAATCCCTAGTCTGTCCATCACAATGTATTTTAATGCCCCTCGCTTATTTACATATAGGCGGCATAGAATAACCTCGCTTCAACGGACAAGCGGTACTCCCACCCCTCACCTCACATTGAGCGGCAAATATCCTTTCCTCGCCCTATATGATAACCACGCTCAAATGTGACATGCGGCGCTCCCACCCCTCGCTTCACATTTAGCGGAACCAAAACAAATAGCGGCAAGCATTAAAATCATCAAGGGATGACCACGACTCATGGGATGTGCACCAATAATCATATGCATCTACAATCATCATGCATAATTCAACATGTATTTGCATCCACAATGCATAATCACATATATACTCGCATCCACAATGCATAAACAATGAGTATATTAGATACATGTACCGTTGGGTGCCCGTACGTCCTCTACGTACCTTTCCAAAAAGTAGGTGTGGTAGGACTTCAATTCCTTGGCTGTGTCGCCACCTGGGATGGTTCTACATATTCACACAAATCAATATTAGAACCCAATAATAGTCCAATACCAAAAATCCCACAATAAAATCCAAAAACACCACATTTTATAACTCGCGATCGATCGCGGCAAAGGGCCGATCGATCGCGAGATCACACTGTCCGAACATGAATTTTTGTTCCTTCGGCGATCGATCGCCACATTTGGCGCGATCGATCGCCACCCTCGCCGATCGATCGCCCAAATGTGGCGATCGATCGCCAAATGCTTCTGGAGCGCATTGCCTCTTCGCGATCGATCGCCAAAAACGGGCGATCGATCGCCGAGCCCTGTATCGCGAAAAATCGCCATTAATGCTCCAAAACTTCATTCCAACCCATTCCAACTCCCCTACCAACAAACCAACAACATCAAATACATAAAACCCTTCCATAAACACTTAAAGCACCTCAAAAATCCAACATTAAACCAAAACCACAACAACCCAACACAAACCCATTTTAAACCCTTCAAAACCATACCAATACTTAAATAAAACACTTCAAAATCAACAATGAGGTATCCATACCTCTTGGGGACCTCAAATCTCCCAATAAACTTCACAAACTCAAACTTTGGAAGGATTTCTCCCCACCTTTTTGCTTCAACTCGAAAATGAGGAGGGGGAAGGGTTTGGGTGGTGATTTGGTAAAGTAAAAGTGAGAGTGTATTGAGTGGGGTTGGGGTAAAAAGGGTTGGGTTAATTAATTAAAAGCATTTCACAAACCCATGGTGTATAAAACACCCCAACATGATATTTTCAAAAGCATTAATCCAAAATGCACCAAAATATCAATTAACTCATGCTTTCCAAATAATTGCTAACCATGGCAAATAACTCATGCTAAAAGCAATTTTCCCCAACATGTACAACATGCACCCTGAAATGCACTCCCGGGTCACCCTTTCCATGTGACCATGCATTTCCACACATCAAATAAATCCAGCACATAATCAATTAATTACCACCATGTTAATCATATAAACACAATTAATGCTCAAATTGCAATTAATCATTTCGGGGATATCACATTATATCTGATAACAAAAGTACAACTCAGATTTTTTAAATCGTATATAATCCAAACGTTATATTTCGATTGCTCTTTCAACAAGGAAAATCATCACACTCAAAATTAATTAATACTTGAAAGCCAAGAAACATTTTCTTAATGTCTAGTATAGTGTAATAGATATTGTACATCGTTAAGCATTATCGAAAAGAAATATTATAAAGAATTTACATATAGAGGGCTAACTCGTAGTATAGATGTTAAAGTGTAGTGTAAGTCAACTTTTCTATCTCACATATTTTCATTTATTGCCTAGCTAGTAATATATTAGATAGGGTTGTTAAAGAACGTTGAATAAAAATATAAGAATTCAATTCTAACTTATTTTAAAACTTATTTTATCCAAAAATACTTCTTCCCACAATTCGTGTTTACTTATTAAATTGGAAATCCACATTTTTTTTTTATTTTTTAAAGTTTGGCCTTTGATGGCCTACTTGAATTTAACAATTCCTATAATTTATATTTCATCTTGAACGGCTAGCTTATTCCAATTACAATTTTTTTTGACAACTCCAAAATTATTAGGAGACGAACTCGAACTCGAGCCGTTTATAAAAGGAGGTGGATGATGATCACTAGACCATAACCCTAGTCATTATAATTTTAAATATTGTAATCTATAATTAATTAGAGAGCAATATCATGTATGCATGTCACAATCATGGACATCAAGTTATGTAAGATGTCACTACTCACTAGTAATTACTTTAAGTTGATGACATACCTTGTTTAATTTGCAATTTTAATCAGCCACCATGTCAAAAAACATTATTTGGGATAACGATTCAATATATTGATGAAGGTGTATGTAAAATTTATACTTATATTTATAATGATTATTGCTCAAAATAATTTGACACAATTCATGAAATCAAGCACGTGATATTAACTCTGGTGCTAATTATAGAATTAAACATATGTCACTCAACCAAAATTTTTGTTGATACTAACTATATGATTCAAAATTTTCAAAACATACACCAGTACAAGCTTCACGCTTTGGTCGCTTTATTCATATAAGTAATTGTTGTTGCTCATCATCGCCACCATTATTATCTTTTGTGCCAGTACCAATTAAAATCGAGTTATAAATACATTAAAACGTCCCTATAGTTTGGGTCTAATCCTGATTCAGTCCCTAAAGTTTTCAGTGACATAGTTTAGTCACTAATATTTTAAAATTATTCTCGATTCAATCCCTCTGCATTTGGTTTTTACGGCCCACTTAACTTCCTGGATTTGATTGGAATTTTTTTAAAAAAAATTTAGGGATTAAACCAGGTCTTTGAAAATTTTAGGGACTGAATCGAGAATGGACACAAATTGTATCGACATTTTGATATATATATACACACACAAAGTATTGCAATAGCACATAAACCATGCGTACCAATTAAGTAAACAATTACAAGTTGTATGTAGACATGCACTAAATGGGAATTTGAACTTTAATGACCAAAGAACCAATTGACCACTTAACCACCAAGCTACCCATTTAAACAAATATGAATCCACCAAGATTAGAAGTAATTGTCGATTTTAAACAAGACAATAATTAAATTTTTTTTGCATATACTTTTTAAAATTAAAATTTACCCTTTAATTATATTAATTTATCTTATCTAATTAAATTAACAATATTTATTCAACGAATAAATTACAAAATAGCTTTTACTTTAATACTATTTAACAAAGTATTTTTTGTTATGAGATTGGGGTCAGTTTTCAAGGGTTTTTTAACTAAATAATCGATTTTTGAAAATAATTTAACAATTTAACCGATTTTTTTTTTATTATCAAACTAACCTAAGTCGCCATGTGAGATGTCGACTTCAATTGAAGTCGCCATCTGACATGGCGACTTTAACAAAATTTTTTTTTTTTATGATATCGCCATCTGAGTTGGCGACATCAATATAATTTATTGATGTCGCCATCTCAGTTGGCGACATCTATTTAATTTATATAGATGTCGCCATCTGAGATGGCGACACCATTAAATTATATTGATGTCGCCAACTCAGTTGGCGACATCAATAATATTTATTGGTGTCGCCATCTCAGATGGCGACACCAATGAATTTTAACCTAAAAACAACACGCCGCCGCACCATTTCTCATTTTCTTCTTCTTCGTTTCTTCAAGGTTCTTCAGCAAAATTCTCCTGCAAATTCTTTCGTCCGTTCGTTCTCAAATTTTGTTCCTAACATTTCTGCAAAAATCAAGCTATTTCCAAAATATTTAAGGTAAGCTTTTTAATTTTGTTATTTGTGTATCGTAGATAAATTATGATTTTAATATATGTAGTGGGAGTATATTACTTGTTGGAGTATATTTTTGTGATGTGAAATATTAAAATTTAAGTTGACGAAGATGGAGGCGGCGGCCGGCGGTGGTGGCCGGAGGCGGCGTCGGCCGGCGGCGGCGGCGGCCGGCGGTGGCGGTGGCAGGTGGTGGGCGGCGGCGGTGGGCGACGGACGGGTTGTTTTTGTAATGTTGAGTTTAATGTTGTTAATTTTTGTATTATATTTCAGGATGGATCAAATGAGACAACCAGGCCCGGTTGACACACATCTTTTGTCGTTGCAGTCTACACATCGATCTGAGGATGTATGGGCAGGTGATATGGATAGTATACTTCGTGTGAGAAACCCAGATAGCTATTTTTGGGATATGTGTCCATTAGATATACGTGTTGTTAATTTATTGCACGTTATTGGATTTTATGGTATCTATAGGTGTGGTAAGATTGAACTTGACATGCACCTGATCACGGCTTTAGTTGAGAGATGGCGCCGTGAAACACACACGTTTCATTTTAGATCAGGAGAAGCGTCCAACACACTGCAAGACATTGCAGTAATATGGGCGTTGCCAGTAGATGGCATCGTAGTGTCGGGGACTGATATTGATAGGGCTCTACCCGATTGGCAAGAATATTGCCATACATATTTAGGTTTCTTACCAGCCATCACAGACCTTAAGGGCGCACGTTTGAAATTAGTTGCTTTGCATAATCATTTGCTGCTCAATCCATTGGATGAAAATAGTACAGCAGATGATGTTGTTAAGTTCACAAGGGGTTGTGCGTTATTGATGTTAGGGGGGATTATGTGCCCTGATTCCTCAGGCAATTTTGTTAGATTATTATATTTACAAAAGTTGGAGGATATCGACTCTGCCAGTACATATAGTTGGGGCAGTGCTGTATTGGCATACTTATATCGTGAGTTGTGCACGTCATCAGAGAAAGGGAAAAAAGTTATAGGTGGTGCAGTGCAACTCTTACAGGTAAATAATATGTTTGTTTTTTTTAATATTTAAAATATGTTTCTGGTCAATCTAACTTGTGTTATTGATGTCACTACAATAAATGAGATTTGGGCATGGTCACGAATCCCAAGTTTGACTCCGCAATTGGGTAGCGATAGATCTGATATTGGACCAAGAATTGTCGGCCCAAACAATGTGTTACCTTCTGCTCCATATGGTGTAAGGTAGTACAAATATGCATTGTTTTATAATTGATCTTATATGTGAATGCATTTAATAATTTATTTGAATATATACAGGTGGTCGTGTCATTTAATCTTTACAGAAACTGGGAGTCATTCCATACGCATCATAAGGGACATCCTCGATGACCAGCCAGTAACTCAAGTAAGCATGCTGTTAAATTAATTTGTACAAAAATATACTCTTTTCATAGTATGTAAAAGCAATGTTGTTTTGCAGTTTAATTGGCAGCCGTACCCTGATGAGTACACTGAAGGAATCACTGAGTTGGGGACATACAGATGTGTTCCATCCACACTTATTACCCGGCGGCAATGCTGAAATCCTTGTACACATGGATGGAAGGCCCAGAACACGTAATTCAAAGTCTTTTCTATTGGTCTGGCATTTTCAAGGTGAACCCACTCAACGACTGTGCCGGGATTCCATTTTTGCAAAGCTCCCATATAGTAAGGCAATTTCCTCACGGAGCTCTCCCATGTTCCGTACACATTCTCAACAGCACGTCGTAAACTAAACCATCCTTTTGCATAGGAGATCTCAAATCCATATTTATCTTTCACTGTTTGAATTACATACTTTATTTCGTAAGCTGGATCACGCCGAACAATTCCCACTAACAAGCTAGCAATCATGTTTTTGTCCAAATTTGCATGATCGACCGACAACTCACTCAAAAGGCAAGTGTGAGAACCTCCATACTTGTTTATTTTGAATAAACCAACTTTTTTCTTCAACGAGGCCCGCAGGTACCATCTACAAAACATATCTTCTGTACTGTGTTTGCACACCACTTTCCACAATGTTTTTGTACTCTTGACAACGCGGTACTCCCGTTTCGCAACACGTACAGAGTAATCCTTTACAGCTGCCTGCAAATGAGCTTTATTTTTGAAAACCATATCTAGATGGATATCCCCTTTCGAGTAGTCGTAGTAACTCCCCCATCTACCTGTTGGAATGTCTAATGAGTCTCCAAATACTTCGGGATGTGTCATTGAGAAGAATGGAATTGTTGGATAAAGGGCATGAGTATTTGTTGTGGTTGTGTCTGGTACATTATCTGGCACTTCTTCAATATCAACCTCATCGTCATCAGACTCATCCTCATATGGAATTCCCTCCGGTTCAGTCTGAAAATCATCTCCAAAATCCACAAAACTGTCTGCTAATGGCTCGGGAACAATATTGTCAGCAACTATAGGAGCATCATCTTGAATCCTAGAGGTAGTTGGCATTTCTGTATCTACTACAAATGGACCACTACCACTTGTTGGCATTTCTGTAATAAAATCATAATCTCTCCGTTCTGTTTGTATATACATCTCCAAACAACTATAATTTTGTTCAGAATCCAATACCCATGCTAAATTGTAATCACTGTCAACGGGAAAAATTGTTTGTTTTATCCCAGAAAAATCACTAAATATATATTTACAATATATTTTCAGAATGAACTGGTTACGGTCGATGCCAGTAATATCATATACGTCGTTCACTAACTGCAAATAATTAATAGTGCGAGATATTGTCATGCCTTTCGACGGACCACGATCATATCTAACAGATTCTGAATCTTGTAATATATTGCCTCCCCAATACAACAAAACTTTAATTGACATACCTTAAAATAAACACAAATTTAATAAATTTGTACAGTATATATAATATTATGAAATTTAATTATTTGTATAACAACATACCTGCAGAGAAAATATTCACGGATTCTGAAGAGAATTTGAATTTTCACGAATTCTGAAGACAATTTGTTCGAAAGCCGAAGAGAATTTGTTATATTTCAAAAGGAGTGACATTCAGTTTTATAGACAAAGTTTTTGATTATTGTCGCCATCTAAAATGGCGACATTAAATAAAAAAATAATTTTTTTTTTGTCGCCATCTCAGATGGCGACAATATTTCAAAACAAAAAAAAAATCTGTCTTTATATACCGACATCGGCAAAACAATTATTTTTTAATATAATGTCGCCATCTAACATGGCGACATCTTTTAAAAAATTAAAAGATGTCGCCATGTCAGATGGCGACTTCCGAAAATAATATTTTTTTTAAGATTTTTATGGATGTCGCCATGTCAGATGGCGACTTCATTTGAAGTCGCCATCTGACATGGCGTCATCGGAAAAATAATACTTTTTTTAATAATTTTTGTTGAAGTCGCCATGTCAGATGGCGACTTCAAATGAAGTCGCCATCTGACATGGCGACATCAAAAAATAATAGTTTTTTTAATATTTTTTGTAGAAGTCGCCATGTGAGATGGCGACTTCAAATGAAGTCGCCATCTCACATGGCGACTTAGGTCACTTTAATAATAGAAAAAAAAAACGATTATTTTGTTAAATAATTTAATTTTTTCGAATATTTAGTTAAAAAACCCCAGTTTTCAATCTTATTACGTAAAGTACGGCAATAAATTATACGTCAAATTTAAAGCAAACCCCACTAACCACAATTCATAACCCACTAGCAAATTTTTTTTTTATTATCGGGAGAAGAGGCAAAGGTTTTGACTTTTGCGCACAACACGATTTGAATTTGAGTCTTCCTCAAAAAGAGAATGAATTTTACCATTCTGATTAAGGTCGAAAGCTCCCCACTAGCAAATTTTAAGATTCCTATCTTAAAATTTGGACACTCTACCAATACTTTATTAATAATATTACCTTAAATCGATTAAAGGATAAGAAAGCAACAAAACTAGTCTTATAGTTAATTTTTTACCACAAAAATCATTTAATAGGCATGATAATATAGGCAATCTTTGTTCGGCACGCGGTCATTAAATATAAGTAGATTTCATATATACTAGCGGATGACGTACACAGGTTGTGTGTGGAACGTAATATATAAGGTATACGAATTGATACGTGTAACGAAATACATAAGACATATATATTGGTTAATATCACAATTCAAAAGATGCAACAAATAACCACAACATATCATTGATGAGGTATTTTGGTAAATTCAAATTTGACATACCAAGGTAGTTAGTATAATGGGCTTATGCATTATAATATAGTAAGATATATATATATATATATATATATATATATATATATATATATATATATATATATATAATTTATTTGAAATTGACATGTTATTAGATAATGGAAAATGACACTTAATGCGGCTCCGGTACCAAATCATATTTCAACATGTTATTAGATAATGGAAAATGACATTTAATGCGGCTCCGGTACAAAATTCTATCAGCAATGCGTTTGAACTGTAGGTAGTGCTGGGTATAGGAGGATGTGTATTTGCGTTTTTTTTAACATTGCATCGGTTTTATTACCATATATATATATATATATATATATATATATATATATATATATATGAGGGCGGACACACGTAAGATAAAAGAGGTCAAATATCATTCCTAAAAAAATTCTTTTAATATTATTTTTAAAATTGTATTTTATCCTTTCAACTTCGTTTTTTGACGTGTAATAAATTTTTTTTAAATATTTTTTAAGAAGTTGGATAATATCAATTTATTTATAATATATATTATATACTGCATTCAGAATCACAATTGACCAATTATTATATTCCAAATTATTTTCAGGCACAATTTACCTCATAATATTTGTCAGGCTATTGGAAAGGTACTATTTTTGATGATATCAAAATGATAACTATGTTAAATAAGATTTCTAAACACAAATGATTAAAGAATGAAATGAACTATATAATCAAGAAGGTTATTGTTTGGGTACAATAATTATTCTTGATGATCGAAACATGGTGTGTGAGTTACTGTACGGTTTAAAACAATAATTGGTATCAGATTCAATATCATGTTTTTGACTCATGGATTGCAATGAGTTCAATTATTGAGAGATTGATTGTTGACGTGCAACAATTGTCCATGTTGGGAGAGCGATCAAACGTGTTGCTCGGGCTAATATGGTTTAAAAAATTTGAGATACACCGTTACCATCAGTTATAGTTTTTGATAAAGTGATTTTTTGTTTTTAAATATTGAAGCAAACTAAATAATTTGATGCTATAATTAAATAACATTTTAAAATTTCTAATCCAAAAGAATAACAAGCACAAAAATCAACCTTCCTTTACGTTTTTGTTGCTTTGCAAGTTTGCAATATAATTGAGATTACCAATTTTGTTATAGAAACACATAATAACATGTCAAACGTCTACCTCACATACTATATTTTTTTATATATATTAAATCATGTACAAAACAATTGTATTTTTATTTTATATCTATTACAAACTAGAGTGATATTGTAAAGCAGTTATTCTACAGGATGTCTATTGGTTATTGTTCAAGCTACATATTAAAAATTGTAATAAATCATGTCAACGAGGGAGATAACTATAATTTTTTCTTAATATAATAATAATAATCATCATAATCTAATATTTTATTAAATTATATACTTTTATCAATCAGGAACTCCTAATTATACGCCGCAAGTGCACATAATCTTGTCTCCTCCTCAATAAAAGTAATAGTAAATTAATACATGAAAAATTCGCCTTTAATTACTGCCACTAATTATGCAATATCAACATAATATATTTATTTGGTAAGGGATGTAACCATAGCTTTTACTCGAGATAAGATTAAAACATTATGTAAAGAAGATAATAAATAATACATGAAAAAGATATAATTAAGCTAGTATTTAATATAAACTAGTCCCCTTCTGCACTCCTATGTTCATATTTTAAAAAAAACGATGTGATAATTGTAACGTCCATTTTTATTTTTGTGTTAGTTTTTTTTAAATTAAATTATGAAATGATTATATATTATTTTTATATTTAGTTATTTTGGATTTTAATAAATTCTTTAGGGTAATATAGTAATTTGGATATTAGGTGTGATGATAATTTGTATGATTGAGATGAGTATAACGTAAATTGGTGGACGCATAGATGACATTCATCATGTTAATATTTTAGATTGGCAGAGGAACGTGAGTGTAATAATGAATTTGTCTGAAATTGTCGGACCCCTAAGGTCCTAAATATCAAATAGGTGTAAGAAAGCCATTTAAAGTGTAGAAATATTTATATGCACTAGACCATATTTATATATAAACTCAATATTAAAATATAATATCTTTTAAATCAATCATATTAATTTGATTCACAAATAAAGTTTAAATCAGGTTCATATATTTTTTCATTGTATTGCCATGAGCATAATGTATATTGTAATATTGTTTAAAAATTTGAAAGTTGATGTTCAAGTGGTATAAAATTATTCTTGGCTATTCCATGGGGTGGTGCCTCATTGGGTAGTCCCATCTATTGGATGGATATATTTCCATCCATTGTCATCCAATGGATGTGACTACCCTATGGAGCACCACGCCGTGAGGTAGCATAGACCATCTCAGTGGTATATATATATATATATAGCCTGCCAGCTGCCTGCGTCGCACGGATTCACTCCTCTCTCCACACATAACTCCATTCTTATTCTTCACTTCACTCAACCGAACACAATATCTTCGTCGCCGCGTGCGAATTTAAGGAGACGGAAAAGAAACGTCAAAAATTTCCAATGAATAAATGAGATTAAAAATATATTACAAAGAAAAGAAGAGAATCCATTCGATTTTTTCTGTTCAGAACTGGGTTTTTGTCATAAATTGATGGCGAAGAATGGGGTGTCTGAAGGGGATTCAGATATGGCGGCGAAGGCCATGGAATTGAAAAGAGAGCTTCAGAAACTGTTGAAGGTTATTGTTGACGCGGATGATGTTGATTTGGAGGCGACTGATAGAGCTCTACAAATGCTGCGTGATTTAAAGGAATTGAAATCGAAGAAACCAATGTCCTTGAAGTTTTATAGTAATTGTAGTGATAACAATCAACAGACGGTTTCTGGGACGGCGCCAGAGGAGTTTAGATGCCCGCTTTCGAAGGAGCTCATGAGGGATCCTGTGATTGTTGCCACTGGGCAGGTTATGATTTTATTTTCTGTGTTTTTTGTATTAATATTTGTTTATGCAGTGTTCTTGCTGTTCTGCGATTTTGTTTTCTTGAATTTTTTATGTGTGTTTCTTGCACCTTAGCTGAAATTTTTCTCGAGGACTCCTCTCTGATTGGTTGGTTAAAATGTGTGAAAATATTTGGAGGGATTTGGATTTTGGTCGCTGTTGGAACTAATGATTTTCATTGATTTGGTGTCTTTTTTTTTTAAATGAAGTTGGATTATTAAATGTTTAGATGTAAAACATTACTTCTAATCATTTTATTGATATTGGATATTTTGTCCATTTTTAAACTGTTGATTGAATTATAATATGATGAATAATACGTTTTTAGTTGAAATATTTGATGCTCAAGTATTTTGCACAATTGTAGTTTACTATCTGTGGCCTGTCTTTTTTGGCATTGAACTCAATTTTCTTTGCTTTATTAACTGTTTTTTAATGGCCATAGAAGAAGTTAACAATCAAGAATCGGCTATGGCCTTGGAAATTGATTTCATTTTGAATGATATAATCTAAGGACTAAATTATTGTGTAAATCTTGGACAAGGTGTTCTTGGGAATTTTACTAATGTTGAAGATTGGACCTTTTTCTATTGTCAATCCTATTGAATCTCCGTTACTTATCATGCAGACATACGATAGGCCTTTCATTCAGAAATGGTTAAAAGCTGGGAATAGGACATGCCCTAGAACACAACAAGTATTCACACACACCATTCTTACGCCGAATCACTTGATTCAGGAAATGATACAACACTGGTGCAAGAATCATGGGATCAAATTATCTGAATCTCTTCAATATGGCAGTGAAGAAGGCTTGATGGAAGCGGATACGGACCATTTTCTTTCTTTGCTTGGTAATATGTCTTCTACTTTACAGAATCAAAAGAAAGCAGCGAAAGAATTACGTTTATTGACAAAAAGGATCCCTTCATTTCGAGCACTTTTTGGTGAATCTGCCGATGCCATACCACAGTTGCTCTCTCCACTCTCTCAGAGCAAGTGTCTCAGTGAGGCTCATTCCGACCTCCAAGAAGATGTAATAACTACGCTTTTAAATCTCTCTATTCATGACAATAACAAGAAGCTTGTTGCTGAGACACCGATGGTCATTCCTCTTCTTATGGATGCATTACAATCGGGAACAATAGAAACAAGAAGCAATGCAGCTGCAGCCCTTTTCACTTTATCTGCTGTAGACTCGAATAAGTCACTAATTGGTGAATCAGGAGCCTTAAAACCCCTAGTTGACCTATTGGACGAAGGGCATCCTCTAGCCATGAAAGATGTTGCCTCGGCAATTTTTAATATATGCATCATTCATGAGAATAAGACTAGAGCGGTTGGAGGTGGTGCCGTAAGAGTGATTCTTAAAAAGATCACAAGTAGAATTCATGTTGACGAGTTACTTTCCATTCTTGCTATGCTTTCAACCAACCAAAAAGCTGTGGAGGAAATGGGAGAGCTTGGTGGGGTACCGTGCTTGCTTAGCTTAATGAGGGAGTTATCTTGTGATCGAAACAAAGAAAATTGTGTTGCCATCTTATATACCATCTGCTTTTTTGATAGATCTAAGTGGAATGAGATGAGGGAAGAGGAAAAAACGTATGGTACACTTTCTCAGCTCGCACAAAATGGCACTTCTAGAGCCAAGCGGAAAGCTACCGGCATTCTTGAGAGACTGAACCGGGGTGTTAGTCTCACCCACACTGCGTGACAGAATACTTTGGCCTCATATTCTGTATATTATGCCCCAACCCTTTTCTTCAGGGGAAAATAAAGTTATTTGGTTGTTTCTCAAGCTTCTGTATCTTCCATGTCTGAGCAAGTACCCAATTTCAATTTTACAGCATATAGTTACTGTGAATAGTTGTAACCCCAGATTTTACAATGGTTCTTCTCTTAAATAATGTTCAATACTGATTCACAGTTGTTTTGAATGTCGTTTGTTAGGTCATCGATGATCAGTGATTATTACTTGTTTTTGGAATGAACTTGATAAGTGTGTCTTATAATTCTGCCAATAGCTCGTTCGCAGCTTACCCTCCACATGTTAAATGGTTGTGCAGATTTGTGTGTACTTTGGAGTTTTAATGTCATTCTGGGAATTTTCATAAATTCCCATCTTTGTACTTTCGTTTAAGACTCACAACAGTTCACATGGCTTAAGATAACATTGAAACTTGAAGTTAATGAAATCGAATATTTTGGAATCAAGTTCACACTTGAGTTAGATTTTGAACTATACCGGACCTTTGAAAGTTGATTCCCCTAGTTTGCATGTTTAGTTCGTGAACCAACTTGATTCCTGCTTTATTATGCAGTGCAGATTTGCAAGTTGCAATTCTCGGTATTCTCTATTGATAGTTGACACTAGAAATTGTCCTCAACCAAAATCCAAAGGGAAATGGAATAGTAATTGATAATTGAATGAGTGATTCCCAGTAGTGTTGGGAAATGGGGGCATATTGAATGGTGGTGTGAGTTCTTGTTCTGTGGTCCATCCAAATTGATACCAAACTTTTTTCTTTGGAACTATTCAATTCAATTTATTTAATTTTATCTATGGAGACTGCCCATTTGGTCACACTCAGTGAATTGTACCATAAGCATGCTATCAATTACCCGGTCACTTTTATGCTATCCATGGGGTAGTGACTATGGGGGTAAATCTATGATAGGGGTTTTTTGACCGAAAGTTTGAGGTATGTGTTGGATCATTTTGGGTAATGAATTTACCATATATAGCACTACTCAAGGGGTACCTTATAAGAATTCCAGTTACCCGCTGTGTTAATAAATTTCCAAATCAATCCCTAGCCATACCACCCATACCACCTTATTGAAACTTGAAATGGCGTGCTTTGAACAAAAAAACTAGAGTGACAAGTGGGGGTATACCTACTAGTGTGGTGACAAATGGGGATATTACTAGCTTTTGGAGTTAAAATTTTGGGTTAAATTTGTTCAAATATATACATAAAAATAAATGAATTTATGAAGAATTGAGAATGGAGGATCTATCTTGCTACCGATGAGTGAAAATGAACCGAATTTAGCTGAAAATGAAGAAAAATTTAAAGCTTAACAGCTCTAATTTGATATATTTGAGTTCGAGTCAAATATCGAATAGTTTTAAAATTTTGGGTTCAAAAGATTCAAAAATGTTCGTAACCTGTTTGAACTTTTGCTCGAAAATAAATACTCGAAAGACTCGAAATATATTTATTTACTATATAATTATATTACATTGATAAAATATTAAAACTAGCAAGTGACTCGTGAACTATCGAACAAAATAATATGGGTTTGAGTTCGGCTCGAAAAATGTTTAGAACATGTTTGAGGCTGGCTCGAATTCGATAATTTCAAACACAAATCAAATATTTTTTGAGTCGGTTCGATTTGTTTGATTGAGAATATTCTAAATCAAACATGGATGTACCCCAAGTATTGTTCTTGAGGTAGCATCAAAAGTTCAGAGTGAAACATATTGACCCTCAATGGGGCTTTTATTGCCTTCCAATAAAAGTCAATCCTGTTGATACTGATGTAAACCGCATGGTAGACTTATTTAGGGCAATTCTTAAGAAGGCTCGGCATATATCTTGAGGCTCTATTTGGGGTGATTTGAGGAAGGAGACGATGGTGTGAATTGAAGCCATGGAGTGGATTTCGAGAACTCATATTTTTAGCAAATTACACATAATATTAGGATTAGTCACTCCATAAAGTTTTTGCTATTTTTTTATTTTTTTAAAAAAAATAAATCTATAAAATCTTTAGTTGTCATATAGACCCACTAAGGAATCCAAAAGAAAAAGGGTCTACCATGTGCTAGTTCTAGCCCAAACATTGCATAATTGGAGACACACCACCTTAGCTCCTAACTTTTCTGTGCCCATTTTCCTTATGCATACTTCATGGAATCACAAGCCATTGTTTACATCAAACTCAAGGTTAATTAGATATATACTCCTCTAGTTTTCATAATTATTGTTTTAGGTCTCCTAGTTTAAAAAATAATGTGTATCTCCCATACTATGTATTTTTATGTTAAATCTTAAGATATACAAATGTAATTTTTCATCATTTGTTACAAAGTAGTTAAAAAAATAATGTGTATCTTTCCTGCTATTTATTTTTATGTTAAATCTTAAGAGATACAGCTGTATTTTTTCATCATTCGTTACAAAGTAGAGTGTGAATTCGTATTACAGTTATTTTACAGGGGGCTCATCTGTTATTATTCCTACTAGAGGGGCATTTGTAATACAGTTATTCTACATGAGAGACAAGTCGTAATTTATCCTCAAATTCATGATATGCATCTCCAATGTGATGGCTTCTGTGTTTGTATTAGCAATGACAAGCTATAATCATTCATGTATAAGACCATCAGTTAAGTATTCTTAAGCAATCAATTTTAATAATTTACATGTGACATCATTAACTTTATCTCTACAATTGTTTTTCAAGTATATAAACGTTCTATTTTAAACCAAAATCTATCAATTTACAAGTAAATAAATCAGCTACTGCTGCCAAAATATGTTAAATTCGTTAAATTTTGGTTGAAAAACTAACAAGGTTTAAGTAAAATACACATTTATTCCAGTTACCTGAAGAGAATTGCACATTTTAGTTTTCGACTGAACCTAAAGTTGGAAGATGCCAGTAATTTAAGTTCATGATTCTTGATGAGTTGGGTTCTTTGCGAAATTACATATAAAGGGTTCTTGGTTTATTTTCCCACTCATTCGTGAGATTTTCTATAACTAAATCACAAACCTTTATGGAAGAAACAAGTTCCATGCATATTTGCATCACAAGATTGTAATGTGATTCATAAAGGAAAACCCTTCTTAGTGCTCCACATCTTGAAATCTTTACTTGGACAATGTGTGAAGATGCATAGATAGATATACATATTTGAAAATCTGTCATAAGCATGGTTTACAAAATCGGTATCGGAACGGTCGGAACGGCCGTTCCGGGACCGATTCGCCCCCAACCTGTCCGACGTTCCAGTATGTAAGGGTGCATGTCTTGTTAAGGAGTTTTTCACCCCAAAATCGGTATCGAAACGGTTTTTTAGCTAGAGAACGATGGAACGGGATGTTTTGCTTGCTCTGGAACGACGGAACGGCCATTTTGGGGTGCATCCGATAAATATTTTTTTCCTAAAATATTCAATTTTTTTAATTTTTTTGATTATTTTTTAAAAAAATCTGTTCCGTTACCGTTCCGTGAGATGTTATTGAAACTGGAACGGAGGTCTCCGTTCCGGGCACCGTTCCCGCGACGGCGAACCATGGTCATAAGGCAACAATTCTGAAGTGCCGATATGACCTTGGTCAGATTTAGGAATCTGCATCCAGCCCAGCCTTGTCAAATTCTGTTTATAAATGGTATTGTTTGTGTCCTTTTCATTTCCAGCTCCTTACCGTAACTTTCAGTACAAAGTTGAATTATTTTCTTCTTTCAATTAGTTTATTGACAGGTTTGCAATGATTTTGTTTTCTGGTTTGCATATCACTAGGAAGAGTTTACCGGCCTATCGTTCGATGGACTTGAAACAATCTCAGAAAACTCCGAGCATGTGACATTGGATGCTTTGCCATTAACTATATTACACGATCTTTTCATAGACAATATAGGACATCATGAATCCAGTTTGGCGAGTAAGTTTTTTTTTAATGATATACGACAAAGTACCCGTGACTTTTTCTCGTATCATTCTTGCTTAATTTCAAGTTTCCAACATAAATTAATAACAAGATTATGATTGCCGTTAGTGTCATTTTATTCTGTAATTCATTTATATATTAACCATTACTAACTATTTTAATTACTTGAGATATTATATTTTTATTAATTACCACCCTTATATAAATTTGTAAGTTCCAAAAGTCTTCTTCCTTTTGAGGCCGCAAGTGATTCGGTTTGTTTAGTTTTAGCTGGAGTATATATAGTGCAACTAGGAGGTCAATCGTGCCTTTCCACTTCGGTTGGAGTCCGACTCCTGAAAAATACAGGATAATGTTATATCTCAAATCTTTCGTAATTTATTCTGGTTTGTTTAGAATTAATATTAATTATTCAAAACATATGTTTATTATAAAATTTAAATTTAAACAAATTATGATTAATATCACTTGAAATAGAGAATTTATATGTCAGATTTGTTAGAGAAATAAATAGATTTGATTAGTTTATCATTGTGGGTTTTTTTTATACTTTTTTTGTATGAAAAGTGAAAGGATAGTATCGTAAATAATACACTAAATACAAAAATAAATTAAATAGATAACATAGATACTATATATTATATAGAGTTTACTTTTTAATAATACAACTAAAATGAATATGAATATTTTTTTTATTTTCCTGGACAAATATAATTTTTAAGATAGAGAACACCTTAAGCCTTAAAGACCCGTGTTTTGTAGAAAGAGCTGCCCGCAGCTTCTCGAAGACTGCCTTAGACTTGAACTCTTTTGGTCTCTGAAACCGACTTCGTATCTGTTTTGGCTATTACCATATATAATGTGTGAAGGACTGAGAATGTTAGTGATATGACCTAAAGAGAACATACTATAATATCATCACATGAATTATCAAAATAACAAAGATGTCCAATGTACTAAGTAATCATAAGGTCCCTACTAATTTCAACGTCCATGCACATAAAATAAATTTTAATATAAACTATAATTTTATATAGAGTAACTTTTTTTAATATAATTTTATATATAGTATTTTTTTAAAAATATAATAAAGTTGGAATAGTTTTATTTAAAGTTAATGTTTGAAATTATAACTTATTATGTTATGTTTTATTAAAAATAGTAACATAATGGGAAATGTGTATTTTGAAAGAAAATTTGATATGACATGAGTGACCAAAGGTAATTACTATACACTCTCAGTCCCTTACACATTATATATAGTATAGCCAAAACAGATATGACGTCGTTTTCATAGGCCAAAGAAGAGTTTGAAGTCTAAGGCGATCTTCGAGAAGCTGTCCGCGCCTCTTTCTACAAAACACTGATCTTTAAGGCTTAAGACGTTCTCTATCTTAAAAATTATACTAGTATCTTCTTGAACGCGATGTATGTTTGTATAGTCGATTGCGCGAATAAAATCTGTTCAAAAAGTCAATTTTTGTTTATAATAAGCCGATTTTTTTGAATTAATTTTATTTTAAATCTAAGTCAATTGTTATATAATTTTATAATTATAACAAACATTAAATTTATCATCCAAATATATCGGTCTTTGAGTTGTTTCATGAAAATAAATAAATAAAGTTCAAGAATATTAAATTGGTGACTAATAATTCACGAGTAACGATCTACAAAGCAAGCAATATATAATCAATAATAAGAATAAGGCCAATGACAAAAGCCTAAAAATATATAAATATATATATATAAGTTTCAGAACATTAGAAATCAAAAGTGAAGGGTAGTAAAGTAATTTCTATAAAGGCCACATCAAGTAGTGATATGACCTAAAGTGAGCATACCATAATAACATTACATGAGTTGTCAAATAACAAAGATGTCCATTGTACTAAATGACCGCAATGTCCCTACTAATTTGGATAACCACAATAAAATCAAAAAATGCATGGTAGAATATTAAACTACAAAATCAATTTGAAAAAAAATCATTACATCCAAAAGCCAAAATTTAAAAATAAATTTTATCACATCAGTTTACAAAAATTACTATATACGCTCGCAACACATGCAATAAAGGACTTGTTAAATATAATACATCTTCCAGTAACTATTTTCGGTTTCGGAAATATATTGGTTTTTTTTTTTTACAAAATACTAAATTCCATAATACCCTTGTTTTTATTAAAAAAAGAATATTTGTTTATATTAAAATTCAAGTGTATAAATCTACATATATGTGTGTGTGGAGGAATCAGAATACTGGGTTTTTTTTTTTAAATAATTCAAACAAAAAATATTTATTTTCAAAACTATTTCAAAAATAAAATTGTGGCAAATATACCCTAAATCGTTGTTAAGGGCGGCTCCTCTTATTTTTTTTATTTTACATATATATATATATATATATATATATATATATATATTATTAATATAATATATTATTATTATTATTATATATATTATATATATATATTATGTTTATTATTATTATATATAATATATATGTGTATATGTATATATATTATTATTATTAAATATGTATATATTATAATTATTATTATTAGGGCAAATTCTTAAATCTTCAAAGGCAATCTAATATTGATCATCAGTCTCTGTGTAAGATAATTTTTGATATCAGTCCACATGTCATAAATTGTATTAGTTCTAACTCTATATTCACCTAAAATTACTAAAATACCCTTGCTTTCTCACACGTAAAGTTGGTATGAAACCTATACAATTTTGGTATTCAGTATACATAAAATTAGTATGAAATCGATATAACTTCGATACTAAGTATACATAAAATTGATACGAAACCTATAATAATTTTGGTACTAAGTATATATAAAATTGATAAGAAACTTACAGTAAGAAAAAATTGGTAGCGGCCACCCAACAAGTGGGCGACTGCTAAATGTTAAGGGCCGCTACGTAAAACTCATTTTTTTACCAAATAATAATATAATATTAATTATTTAAATTATTATAATAAATTAATATTATTATATTATATATTATAAGTAATATAATAAATATTATTTATTAAATTAATACTAATATAATATAATTAATATATTATAATAAAAAATTGAGTGGCCGCCCTCAATTTTTTATTGTAATATATTATAACTAATAATATTAATTTATTATAATAATTTTACATAATTAATATTATATTATTATTTGGTATAAAAATGAGTTTTATAACCCTTAAATCATTTAGCAGCCGCCCACTCGTTGGGATTGGATGGCTGTTATCAATTTTTTCTTACCATGTATGTTTCTTACCAATTTTATGTATATTTAGTACCAAAATTATTATAGGTTTCATATCAATTTTATGTATACTTAGTACCAAAGTTGTATATGTTTCATACTAATTTTATGTATACTGAATACCAAAATTGTATATTTTTCATACCAACTTTACGTGTGAGAAAACGATGATATTTTAGTAATTTTAGGTGAATAGAGAGTTAGAACTAATGCAATTTATGACATGTGCATTGACATCAAAAGTTTTCTTACACAGAGACTGATGATCAATTTAGATTACCTTTAAAAATTTAAGAATCTTTCCTAATATAATAATCATAATATATAATAATAATAATAATAATAATAATAATATATATATATACATGTATATTACATATAATAATAATAAACATACATATAAATAAGAGGAGCCGCCCTTAGGCCGCTTCTACCTAAAGCGGCAAGCTGCCCCTCAATATATATTCAGCCGTTCCTACAATCGGCGGTTTAGGGTATATTTGACACATTTTTATTTTTGAAGTATTTTTGAAAATAATATTTTTTTTGAATTATTTTTAAAAAAAAACCCAGAATACTGGTATGTATTTTTTTATATAAAGTTAAAGCGTATATGTGTGTGTGTGTGGACTGTGGAGGAATCAGAATACTACTGTAGTATGTATTTTTTATATAAAGTAAAGCGTGTGCCCATACATAGACCACCTGAATTCTCCCAACTTCTTCCGCATTTACATTTCTCTGCAACTCACAAGTTCCCAACACGTCTGAAAATTCTTACTTCTTTACATCCAATCTCATCATTCATTGGTCTCCGCCATGCACTGCGGTCACCACCACCGCCAATACTGCAGCGATCAAGACCAAGATGACATTTCTATAGACTTGAACAATCTGAAGGTGTTATCAGTTCTCGGCCGTGGTGCTAAAGGCGTGGTGTTTCTTATCCAAACAGAAACGTCCGAATTGCTAGCGGTCAAAGTAATTTTGAGATCTTCTATTGAAAAGAAGAAGCAGAAGAAGAAGAGCAATGGAGAGGAATACAGAAGAATTTGCTTCGAAAGGGAAGTTTTGAGCAACTTTCATCATCCTCTGCTGCCCAAGCTCCACGGTATTTTGAACACTGATAAAGTCGTTGGATATGCAATTGATTACTGCTCCGGCCGTGATCTCAATGTTCTGAGGAAGAATCAAACTGAGAAAATGTTCTCCACTGATATCATCAGGTGATTTAATCGTTCTCTCTTCGGTAATTACGCTTATCTTTATTTCAAATTGATGGTAGTTTTTTGAACTTTCAGATGGGTGTGTTTTGTTTTGCAGATTTTATGCTGCGGAATTGGTATTGGCATTGGAATATCTACATGGGCTAGGCATTGTGTACAGAGATTTGAAGCCGGAAAATGTCTTGATTCAAGAAAATGGGCATTTAATGCTCGTCGATTTCGATCTCTCCACAAAACTCTCAGCCGCTAAATCTCCAGAAACCCTTCAAATCCCTCAAACAAGGACGCAAATCACCCCGAAAAAGAAGAATAAAGTCGCCCTTTTCTTCAGCCGCCGCGACACCGGCATATCACCGGAATATTATCCCCAGCCCGCAGCAGACCCGCATTCCGATGCTTCAAACTCCGAGTCCGACTCGGTAGAGAAATCAAACTCATTCGTCGGCACGGAGGAGTATTTGGCGCCGGAGATCGTACTCGGCCACGGTCACGATTTCGCCGTGGATTTGTGGTGCTTAGGGGTGATGCTCTACGAGATGCTCTACGGTACGACGCCGTTTCGAGGCCCGACCCGGAAGGATACCTTTTACCGGATTGTAAATGAGGCTCCGGACTTAACGGGGGAATTGACGCCGTTAAGGGACTTGATCCGAAAATTACTCGAAAAAGACCCGAATAACAGAAGCACCGTCCTTGAAATCAAGGGCCACGAATTTTTCAAGGCCGTTGATTGGGACTTTATTCCGGAGATGCCACGGCCGCCGTTTATTCCTGAGTTAAAGGACGTTGAGGACATGGGTGGTAATAAGGAAATTGACGTGGAGTCTTATGTCCAAGGGGTGTTTAAAGTTGATGAAGAGGAGAAAATAAATAATTATTTTGAGGGGTGTGAGAATAAAGATTTGTGGGATAATCATCCAAAACATATTCACAATGACAATTTTTTTAATTTTTGACATCATTAAAATGTAACATGATTAATCTATTAATTTGTATATAAAATGTTTATTGCTATTAAATTTTTATTTAGAATTTCATAATTTATTAGATTTGTTAATATTTTTTGTAGATTTATTACTGCGAAGACGCCATTTTCAAAACAAAATTTATTTTGTTTTGAAAATGGCGACATTTCTAGTTTTCATAATTATTGTTTTAGCCATATTATTGTTATGTCAGATAATTTGGATACAAGTGTAATTTTTTTCCATATGTTACGAATTAGATGTTGAACTCGTAATACAATTATTCAACAGGAGGTCCATCCGTTATATTCAACTAGAGTGCAAAATTCATAACACGGTTATCCTACGTGAGAGACAATCATAATTATTTCTTTTGAAAAACAATGTCCAATTATTATTAAAAAGAATAATATTTTGAAAGGTGATTTTTTATTTCATCACATTTTTATATTCAAAGAAAAAAGCGTGACAACTAACAAGTGATTATAGGACATTATTATAGCATATAAAAAGTAGTGGCCAAATCAAAGAAGTTTATAATCAGAAGAGATGTGGTATATTTTTTAACAAATAAAATATAAATATAATATCCAATAGGATTTAGATATGATTTTGGGACCATATTTGACAATCGTATTCTCCTAATATTATATCAATTTTTTTTTTTTTAATTTATTACGGACTAGAGTTGATCTTCCTATAACACAATTCAATATATAAAAAGGGTATATCTTGTATATATATTTTTATAATAAAATAATAAAAATATTATTTTAAATTTTGTGCACCTGTAATCTTCTTTATAAATATGACATAATATAACTAAAATATCAAATTAAATCTTCCATACGTGTTAAATTAACATACTGAGCCATTCTCTGTATATATGAAATAATTTAATTAAGAATATCAATTTAAATCTTTCAAACTTGTTAAATTAACACACTGAAATTGGAGCTAAGCCCTGATTGGACTTGTGTTATGATATTTTACATAATTTAACATGAAATTTGATCTGCTAACAACAATAATTGTTCTAACAATAATATTTCACAGATACCCAGATACATACATATATTTTAATTTTGGAAGGTGTGAGATATTGATCTGGATCTCTAGATATGATATTATTATTTTGCTAGTTGTCCCCTAATATTATCATTATGGTATAAGACTCATCGCTTACACGAGATTATGACTGCATTTTAACAACTAATTGAGAATTTAGTTGACTAAAGAATTCCGATATGGAAGTTCAATTATACTCAAATTTTAAACATTCCAAAACACTCAAAATATCTTGAATTTCCATGATAGTGGGTCTCCAACCATACAAAAAATTATAATTAAATCTAAAATTTTAAAACCATAGAACTTTAACGTTATATTTCAAACGACGTGTCACATACACTAAACCAATCAATGCTTACTTATACTCAACAATCCATCAATCCAGCATCTATTCCACTACGTGAGGATGACTATATGATTTATGAATCCATATATAAGAAATTTGTCAATGTTTTATGATGGCTGACTACCTAACACAACCATCACCCATTACCCGAGTTTGAGATCGGTCATGACAGAATTTAGTTATACCCAACAATCTTCTTCCAAAATTTGATCCAAAATTCAACTTGCGATAAAATAAGGAACAAAGACATTCGTGATGAAGTATGTATGACTTGTATAGCAGAGAAAATGCAATAAAATCATTTACACTGCTTTGACCACATACGACGCATGTCCAGCAATGCACATGTGCATCGAGTAGAGTTCATGTATTTTTTGTCATTTAACGAGAGTAAGAGGAGACTAAAAGAAGCTATTGGAGACACTGACGCATGTGTGCAACCAGACTTGATTTCTTCTATAGTTTATGTAGCATATTACAATCTATTGAGATTAATTTTTTAGTGTTGTTGTTATTGTTGATTCAACTTCCGATATATCATCCAAATAAGTTATGATATCAACATAGGATCAAGCATCAAATACAATATTAAAAGCTTGTGCCGTTCAAGTAATTTAATCATATATAGCCATATATCATATCTAAATTAATTCTACCACATAAACCACGACGGGATAGCAAAAGAAATTGCTGCTCATATTGCCCCAGAGGTATAGACGGATTGGTAAGGGCTGAAGTGACGTGGGGACAAATTCTCCACTGAAATATTGTGGGGGTTTATCCTGGGTTCGGGTCCTGTTGATCCGCTCTCTCTGACACCTGTCATCCGTGCACATCCCTCGATTTACCTGGTGGCGATCCTGAGGGGCCAGGATCGTCACTCAATGATTAGTCAAGCGTAAGCTTGGATACCTTGATAAACAAAAAAAAAAAAAAATTTGCTGATCACATCGTACCAACAACAAATTGAGACAGCATTTAATTTTGGAAGAGCAATCAACTCACATCGTACCAACAACAAATTGAGGCAGCATTTAATTTTGGAAGAGCAATCAACTTCGATGCTTGATTAATTAAACATGTGAACGAACAGTAATAAATAGACTGAGTGGTTCCAACTTTTTGATGCCTCCAATGAATTGCAAAACTATCTGATCTTTATATTTTTTTTTTAAACAAAAATTGTGGCCAAGCATCTAAAGCTCAAGTCTACATCGCTAACTGCCTAATAAATTGTGCAATAATCAACAACCATAAGCTTCTCCTAAATCTCACCGAACAGAAATATCTATTGAAGTTTTGGGTCAAATTTGTAAAATACAAATTTGAAATGAAAATTACAGTTATAATCAATCCTAAATAATAATAATAAGATAAGATAAAATAAACCTTTTAAATATGAAAAATCTATTCAAAAAATTATTATTTTCTTGCCTTGGTTAATTTGTCGACTAGAATTCAAAATCCAAAACGAAATCGATCGGTTGTTTCTCCAAATCGATCAGTAAATTTTGGATTTCTTGAACTTTAGCTACGACCCTTGAGCGATCGATGATCTCACCCAACCGATCGATCGCCTCCACCAATCGATCGGTTGGTGCTTCTGATCTATCGGTAGGCGCCAGAAATTTCACCTCAAGCTTCGTCTCTTGAGCGATGGATTGCTTCAGATCACCGATTGATCGGGCGCTGCTGATACCCGAAAAAACTCCATTTTTGAACCATATTTCAACTAGGGGTGTAAACGAATCGAACTTTAGTAAAATTTTAGTATTGAGTTTGAATTCGAATAAACATATTCGAAATTTGATTCGAAGTTCGAACTTTAATTTTTTCAGGCTCGAACTCGGTTCGAAAACCGAGTTCGAATTCGAGTTTGATTCGAACTTTTCGAGCTTGACTTCGAGCTTTTCGAGCCATTTATATATTTAATGTTCGCAAACGTAAGCTCGATTCGAAGCTCGAGCCCCTAACCAAGTGAATATAAAAACAATTGCATAACATCATCTATACATCAAATCAGCAAGATCAAAATTCTAAATCAAAACACCAAAACAATAATTCATCAAGATCCTTCAATATTTAAGTTTTTCATCAAAACAACTTAAACAATAAATTTTTAATCAAATAACATAATCAATAAGTTTATCATATCGTAACATAAACAAAATTTTCAACACCCAAATCTTCAAAATTACATTCTAGCACCTAAATCTTGTAATCAAAGAAAATAAGTAGATGTTTTCAATTAAATAATATACACTAATACAAAATATATACATACCAAGTAGCTCCACAAATCCTCTGATATATTCAGATATATTCAATCCACCGACAACTCGATCGAGTTGTGTTGTTTTTTAGCCTACAATCAAAAAAGTAAAAACTTACGTAACAATGTAAAGGCTCAAACTAAAAATTTAAAAAAAAATTCTTTATCTTTCTCGCCACTCCATATCGTTTTAATCACCAATCCCCACCCAACCCCCTACATCAACATTTTCACAGTAGTAGGAGCTAAAGAAGCACGATATTTGTCGATAACACGATTTCCTGCACTAAAGGTTGCCTCTGAAGCAACTGTGGTGATGTGTATAGCTAAAATATCTCTAGCCATGGAAGATAATATCAGAAACTTGTACGTATTCAACTTCCACCAACTCAAAGCATCAAATTCTTCATTTGGATCATACCGATGACACCCTTCCCCCAAGTAAACATCCAACTCAGATTTTTGTGGTTGCACCATTTCAACCTCTTTCAAATAAGAAGAAAATTCAAACCATCATGATGATGAGCTACTATTTTCTTTCACACTATGACTCGGTTGACTACTTCCTAGAGATTCTGCACTCCTTGATTTCCGGAGGTTTTCAACAGCACTATCAGTATATTCCTTGTAAATTACATGCAAAACTCTTTGAACATTTATAATATTATCTTGTGCCTCCTCCCCATTCTCTTGCACATTTTAGAACAACATCAGATATTTGAGGGCCACCACGAGGAGGAGGAATATTACAAAAACTAAGAACCCGTTTGTTAATTATATATACTAGCCATATGTCATATATAAATTAATTGCACCACATAAACCCACCACAGGATAGCAAAAGAAATTGCTGCTCACATCGTCCCAACAACAAATTGAGGCACTAACATCACCATTTAATTTTGGAAGAGCAATCAACTTCGATGTTTGATTAATTAAACATGTGAATAGTAATAAATAGACTGAGTGGTTCCAACTTTTTTTAAAAATTATTGCCTCAGTTAATTTGTCGACTACAATCCAAAATACAATTTCATTTTATAACATGTCGATAATGACATAATCGAATGGGAAATTGAAACAATAGAACACAAATAAAAGACCGATCTATAATTCTTTGCAATACTAGACATGAGATTTATTTTCCTTTTCCTTTTTTTTTTGTGAGAAACTAGATACGTTGATTAATTGGGCTCTGGCCTCGCCAAATATGGAGCTTACAAGGGGCTTGAAAACAAAAATTCGTCAAAAGACCCTTGACCTAGCTAACACCACTCGAAGCGAGGTCTCGAGTTCGATGCATCCCTCATCTTTTCCATAGTATAGGATTGTACAATGTGATCAGAAAAAGAAGAAGCAAAAATTCATTTCAAATCCAAATACATAACACAGTTGCATGAAACCAACTAATTTTAAACAGAAACAAAATCTGCATCGTCAACACTTCCTCTCAATCTTCCAATACCAATTAGTCAAATCATAATACAGAAGAATGTAAGTTTACCCCCAATAGCTCATTCATCCTCCCGGCCGTGCAACCAAACTAATTTGTTGGTCACAACTGGTGGAATTCCAATGGAGTTCCAAGATAAAAACCATTAAGCTTCAAAGCTTAAGAAGAGATATGTAAAACCTCAAAATGAACGATGCCGAGAATGCTATGCGATATAGAACCAAATTGGAGGAGAAAGCAGAAAAGGGAATCTTTCTGTGATACAACACTCGATCCAAAGGTTACAAAATTCACAATCTCAAAACAAAACAGCTCATTACAAGCAGAGGTGTTATCTTTGAAGAAGATGTGGTCTGGAATTGGGAGGAAGAGCAGATTACAAAGCCAAGTAATATAATTCCAGAAGAAAGGTATGATGATTCTGATGAAACAATTCCTGACATGGTTGAAGAAGAAAAATAAGAACTTTCCTCACCTTATCCATACCAAGAAAAACGAGATTGCTCAGTGAAGTTTATGAAACTTGTAATTATTAAAGCTATGGAAGGTGAGATGCATATGACCAGGGAAAATAATACGTGGGAGTTGGTAAATCGCCCTATTAACAAAGATGTAATCAGGGTGAAATGGATCTTCAAAACTAAGTTAAATCCAGACAAGTCCGTCCAAAAATACAAGGCAAGACTTGTAGCCAAAGGTTATGCTCGACAATATGGAGTAGACTACAACGAAACTTTTGCTCAAGTTGCACATTTAGACACTATCAGAACTCTTGTAGCACTTGCATCTTAGAAAGGTTGGAAAACCTACTAGCTAGATGTCAAGTCAGTGTTTCTAAATGGAGAACTTAGAAAAGAGGTCTATATAGAGCAACCTGAAGGTTTCATGGAGGAACAAGGAAAAGTGTACTTGCTAAGAAAGCCTTGTATGGACTCAAACAAGCTCCTAGAGCTTGGTATGAAAAGATTGATAACTATTTTAGCCAAGGGTTTGCTAAAAGTAAGGGCAAAAATCAGGCTGATACCCTATAGAGAAACATTATTCATCCTAGTCTGGGTAAAAAACTTTCAATCAGTTAAACCCACTTTAGGTTCAAATGATAAAAGCACCCTTAAGATAACCAAAGAGGATTTGAAAATCGGGGGAAGAAATTATACGGTGCCCTAGCTGCTCCTTGTACATCATTGTTATCTAAAACATGGAAGATATTCAAGACTCCAGAAGAAAATTCGGGCCAGCGAAGACGCAGTCAGTTGTTGTGGCTTGAGATCACCATGTTGTGTTTAAGTTTTGGTTTCATGTACATTTTTTTGTAGTTGCGATTTGTGCGTGGCTTTTGTGGGGTATGATGTTGGTAGAGCTTTTTCAAGTCTGTTGTTTTTAGTTGTGATTCATTACTGCCCGCGCTTGTTTGCTCAGACTTTCCAGAATTTACAGCCTGACAGCCAAATCTGCAACAAAGACGCCGACCCAGAGAAAAAGTAACTGGTGCAGAAAACTTATAAAAAAGTAACTAGTGCATGAAACATATGAAAAATAACTGGTGCACGAAACTTATGAAAAGTAACTGATGCAAGAAACTTATGAAAAGTAATGAGTACACAAAACTTATATAAAATAAATGGTTCACGAATCTTAAACGAACTGGTGCACGAGCTTATAAAAGTAACTGATGCACGAACATATAAAAGTAACTGATGCACGGACTTATAAAAGTAACTGGTGCATGAATCTTAAACTAACTGGTGCATGAACATAACTGATGCACAAACAAACCTCGTGCACGTATTTGACCACATTATGCTACTTATCTATACCACTTTAAACAACTGGTTGCCGATAAAGAAAAGAAGTTTGCCAATGTCAAATGAGGAATGTGAACTTCTGCACCGTATTAACTACGGGTACACAAATTTATGAAAAATAACTAGTGCATGAACTTATATTGATGCATGGACATTACATACTCTTACTAGTGCATGCACAACCACATACAATTACGGGTGCACGAGTTATGTTATACATACACTCCAGAACATCATTATTTAAACCCACACATATCATTTTAGTGAAATAAATGTCTTCAAAACAGAGTGTAAACCATCTAAACAAGGGTGAAATTTATGGACAAGGGTAAAATAGAGTGTAAACCATCTACACATCCCGATCAGAAACTAAAATATAACAGAGTGTAAACCAATCTAAACAAGGATAAGATCTCTGGATAAAAATAAAAAACCAACAACAAGAAAATCTTCAACGCACATTAGATTCTCTCCCAAAACAGTAACAAAATCGTGGCAGCACTGCCCAAATCCAAATCCAACAGGGCCGCACCGAGAAGGAACATACAGCTAAAATAAAGCGCATTGAGAGAAGAAACTTGCGTCGTGGTGGCGACGCGGCAGGAGTTCGGAGCGGCGGCTGTAGTGTGGCAGCGTAAATGTGGATGGGAAGAAAGAGAGTGAGGTGAGATAATGTGATGCTTCATGGGTTTGAAACCCTAATTAGGTTGGAGATGCAACGAATGATATTTTAGTAAACAAAAAGATTTAAATAAAACAAAGGTTCAAAAAATGGACCTATATGAATAAAGTTCTCTCAAAAATCGATTTAGTTGCACACATGTTTTTTTGACAAACTTATTTGAAATAAGTTTATGCAATTGGTATCTTGTTATAAACTTGTAATTCCCTCTAAAAGTAAAAGTGAGCCCACTCTCTACACAAAAAGAAGAAGGCAAGATGTTCTTATAGAACCCTGGTATGTGGATGATCTAATCTTTACAGGAACAATCTATCCATGATTAATATCTTCAAAAAATGACATGATGAAGTCCTTCAAGATGAGTGAATGAGACTTGAGCATTATTCTTTGGGAATGGAAGTTTCTCAAGTAAAAGAAGGTATCTTCATTTCAAAAAAGACATTGAAGATGCAAGGAATTAACAATTCCACTGGTTCCAATGAGAAGCTGAGGAAAGAAGATGGAGTCAAGAAGGTTGATGCTGGAAATTACAGGAGTTTAGTAGGTAGATTCTCTATTTAACTGCCACTAGACCCGATATAATGTTTGCCACCAATATGCTATCCGGATTCATACAAAGTCAACTGCAAAAAGGGTACTCAGATACTTGCAGGGAATATCTGACTATGGTATTTGGTACGAGACCAGTCATATTGCAAAGTTAGTTGGCTACAAAGACAGTGATTGGGCGGGATGTTTGAATGATATGAGGAGTGCATTAGGATGTTGCTTTAACCTTGGCTCAGGCGTTCTTTCTTGGGGTTCAAAGAAGCAAAACAATGTGACACAATCTACTGCAGAAGCAGAATGTCTGTGGCGTATGTATGTATATGTGTTCTTAGCAACATGTGCAACATGTTTTAAACGGTTATTCTGCAAAACATCGCTCTTTACCATCTAGTTTTCATAACGCTGCATATTATCTTACATATTATCTTATAAAGAGAGAGAACATCTACAGTCTTATCAATTACATTCTTATCTCCAGTAAAATATACCAAATAGCATCTTATTGCCAAAAAAAAATAAAAAATCAAATTATGCAAAGGGCATTCAAGAAAAGCTCATTAAGACAGAGCAAATCATAAAAATAAAGGAGTGCTATAGCGATTATCGCTGTAAGGAAGGGGAAAAACACGAGGGAATCAACTCGAACAACAAGAGAAAACACTCTTGTTTTGCTTAGACAAATCAACCCCTTCGGCCAGACTAACTCGATTCACAGACAATTCGGCTTATAGGAGTCAGACTTGAGGATTTTCCTGCTAACTTTGTCATAGATCTCCCGAATAACAATCTCGAATGACTTTCTCACATTTGTAGAATCCAACGCAGATGTCTCGATAAAGAATAGTCCTTCTTCTTCGGCAAAGCTTTTTCCCTCGTCCACACTCACCTCTCGAATGTTCTCCAAATCGCACTTGTTTCCTACTAGCATCCTCGCAACTGCAGTGTCGCAGTGGGCTATAATATCACATGCTAGAAAAGGTCACAATTTGTTCATAATATATAAATAAATTTAACAGATTAATCAAAACGCTCGTTACATCTGTTTTAGCAAGAATCCCCGGTATATTCACCTCCCACCCCCCAAAAGAAAAAAAAAAACAGTAACTTAATCAGCAACTTTCGACCCACCAACAAAATGCTAGCTAAACTTCACAAGAAATGATAGATATCAGACTCTCTGAGGTGTGATAATAGTTCTCCTTATATTTGTTGACATTTGAAACCTGGATCAAGATTTTCTTGACATGGATCCTATATCAAGTATAAGAAAAGATATTTCATATATATTAATCGAAAAGTGAATAGGAGAATCCGAGAAGTGTAAACCAAGAGGAAAAACTTATCAAAAAATCAATTTCCAGGCTCCCAATTCACAAAGTTACTTGTACCAATGTGGTTCGGTTAAAGTGCTCACAGGCTTTCAGCACTAACAGTTTAGTTCATATCGAATACGTTGTTTTCATAAGAAACAAAGTTTACTTATAAATTTAAATTTATTATTGAAGCATAAGACATCCTTTCCCAACAAAAAAAAAAAAAAAAATTGGCAAACCAATTTGAATGCCTAATCTCAACACGAACAGGTTACACAACTATGGACTTACGGAATGCCCAACACGCGAACCAAATTTATGAATGATGGACGTAACACTTAAATACATATATAAGCAACACTTGTGCATCTACATCAACTTGCGATGTAAAGATCTTTAATGGATATAGTTCTGGTCATTTGTCCTAGACACATCTACACAAATCTTACCAATGACAATAATAAAGAAAGGCCATCTTCCATCATGATTTGTTTTTTGCCTTAACAGATTGGAGGTGAATATCTGAAGGAAATGCACGAGCAATTTACAATGATAAACCTCAACTTAAGTAGAATATGCACAAACTACTAAGCACTTATCTTTCATTTTTCAATCAAAAAGTAGAGTCCAATTCATGGAATGAGTCCATGAAAAAGAAAGTACATTTAACTTATTTCACTTTAGGTATAACGATAGGAGACTTCAAAATCATTGAAAAATAACAAGAAATTCAATCACATCAGATCTTCTTACTGCAATCTAGAGATCACAAGGTGCGACAAATATGGCTAGTTCATAAGCAATTGATAAATGCATGCTTCGCCCGTTGGGCCATAAGTACCTCTCATTCTAGCTCTTAGAGTCTGAAGATTCATCGAAAAACCATCCTAATTTAAGTAAAAGTAAACCATCCTCATTCCAAAGATGTGACCGCTTTCTTCGACCTTCTCCTTTTCGTTACTAAAAATGCTAACACATATCTCCGATATACCCATTCTTCATCTAATTCTGTAATCAAACTGTAATCAGAATAAAATCCTATCCCAAACAAGAAAACAGTTTAAAATTCTATCTTTTCGACAAATTTGTTAAAATAGAAGACTATTAATTGTGCCAAAACTCACAGAATAAAAAACACCAAAAAAAAAGAGAGAACAGATTCAAACCATACTGTTGAGTTCGTCGAGCCACCGCTTGATATTCTCAAAAGTGGACTTCCTACTGATATCATACACAATCAGCACCCCCACAGCACCACGATAATATGCAGAAGTAACAGCCCTGAACCGTTCCTGCCCGGCGGTGTCCCACACCTGAGCCTTCACCTCCTTGCCATCAACCTCCACCATTTGGGTCTGAAACTCCACCCCAATCGTCGCCTTTGAATGGTGGTCGAATTCATCTCGAGCAAATCGTGACAATAGATTGGATTTGCCTACTGCAGAGTCGCCGATTACCACTATCTTGAACAAGTATTCCTCCCCTCCTTCCTCCCCCATTTCTACTTCTTTATTGTGGGGTTTTACCCCTTATCGTAGGGGTTTGAGGAGTACTTTAGATGACTGGAAATGGAAGAATTGCGGAAGAAGTGGCGGAAGTGAAAAACTGTAAATGGCTGTCTGCTGCGTAATTCACGGGTAATAAATCTGTAGTTGTCATCTTTTTTATTTTGTTTTCGTCTTTTATCATCGTTTTCTTTTCCACAAATAAGTCCACGCGAAATTGTCGGCTAATTTAATTAAAATATTATAAAAATAACTTTTTTTTTACGAAATAACATTATAATAATTAACTTTACTTGTCTACTGTAAATCGCAAAGGGTATTCGCGATTCTTTAAAAATTGCGAACATGGTAACGAATCTTCAATTCTTCATTTCATTTTTTAAATCTTTTTTTAATTTTTTTCGTGGATCTGTGCCACCATTCATTAAAAAGAAATAACTTTTTTTGTAAACCAAGAAGCGTGATTTCACATTTTTTCTTGGTTAATTTTTTTTAAAAATAAGAATATATTTATCTGATTTTATTTATAACTTTTTTATTTTATTTATAATTTTTAGGAATTGAGTTGTTTTTGAATTAGAAATTTTTAGGTATTAGGTTTATGATCCAAGCTAATTTTGAAAATTAAACTTAGCTTAAAAGTGTGCACAAAATTTTTAAATTATATATAAATAGTTGAAAAAAATGATTTGATAGTTATTCCACTATATCTGTCATTTAAAAGAAGTCGTTAAATGATAGAATAAACCCCTTAGTAAAACAAAATGGCAATTGACAAATGTCGTAATTTTCGAAACTTTCCTCCAAATCAAAGCATTCTATCCAAATGCAAACCATCATTCTTACATGTACATATAGTAAATGTTTGTTTAGAGCACACAAAGCTAATCGCAATATACAATCTTTCCGTATTTGTAATTCAATTCATACATGTGAACAATGTACAAAAACCTGATTTGAAGAACTCAAGAAACAAACGCCTTACTTTCGGAAGAAAAAAAACAAACAAACAAACAAAGACCTTGTTTGTAGTCATCATATAAAAATTCATTGTGAAACAAAACAGCCAAATCAATCCTCTCGTTACAAGTTTGAGAGATGTCCTAACACAAACAAGAGTACAATACCGAGCTAGGACCTAACTTGAAAATCGCCTGCTCGTGTAAGAGCGCGAAAACCTTTATAAGGGCGTGTTGATAAATTCGTGAGATCCAGCTTATCTATTTTCAAGCCGGAGAGAGCCACACCCATGATCCTGAAACCTACTTCAAAAGTGGGAAACACGTGAAGGCGCTCTAAGCCAGTCTCGAGAGACAAGGTACCGGACATTGAAGGCGATTTATCTTTTGGGATCCTTCCGATAGACCACAAGCATGTCTGCAGAATGTGATGACTATGAAACAGAGTAAATGGAAGATTCTTGCTAGTTGCATGCTTTGCTTCTATACAATAGAAATCACTTTCCTAAAAGCTCGATCTCGAGCTCATGGGAACTAAGTGGCCCAACATTACTCCTTCAATGCGCAAATTGAAGACCTAGGAGCATGGGATCAGAAATTCCAGGCTTGCAAATGCGTGTTGGTTAGGTATCGTATAACGACCCAAAAATTCGAATAAAAAACCAACAACTGAATATAAAAAGAATAGTGCAGAAAGTTTAAAATTTGTGATATCCTGTCTCAGGTACCATATCATAATAATTTTTTTTGAAATGGAAGATGGCCCCACCTAGGAAGGAGGTAGCCCCACCAAAGAAGGAGGTAGCATACGAAGAAGGGGTCAATTAACCCCTCTCAATTGCATTGTAACTTGGATAATGTGATTTTTAAATGGTGGAAAATATTATAATTGGCTTGGCTCATTATTCTTCAAAAGATTTGCGATTGACACCCTGATCTCGGGGTTCTAAATGCAACTGGAAAATATTTGCCAAGAAAAGAGCAGTTGTATCATAACTGGACAGGTTATGAACAGAATACTGCTGGAATTTTTTGCCATGTACCTTATCAGCAAGGATGTTTACGGTTCCGCAATTTGAAGAAAGATCTGAAGACGAAACACAAGGAGGCAGCCGGAATTGAACAGTAATGGAGTCGATTGCCTTTCCAGGATCATTTCGTATACCTAACAAAACGTTTACACGACATGTCCCAGAATCCGAGGTCAGCTGTGGCTTCACGTAAATTGGAGTATTTTTTAACTTCTTTACCCTAAAACACGAAGACAGATATTGAAAGACTAGTCCTCGTGTATGATTCCAAACTAAATTGTGAAACACAAGGAACACCTGTAACTCATGAGTTTAAATTGTCCATCAGGAGGCACAAATGACAAAATTTGGTTGGCTTCCCAAGGTCGAAGTCGAACACAAGGGTGAAACCTCACATCGTTGAAAATATCAGGGTTTGCTAATGAGAGAGTGAGGTCAGGTACACCTGAGAGACGAGAATTTACTTGAACTTCACCATATATCTCACATTTTACCAGAATCCCGTCTCTAAGCACCATGAATCAAAGAAAAAGCGAAGAAAAGTTAATGAAACATAAAAACTGATAATGATTGACCATTTAAAGTACTTATGACAGCAAAACTCGAAAACTGTACCAGCACACCCCTGTTTTCTTCGGATATCCAATAAATTGGGTTATTCCAGGAAGAACATAATCGACATTATATAAAACAGATGATTCTGCAGAAAAAAATAGGGATAAGGGATGATAAGATTTGGAATAGACAATACCTGTTTATAATTGCATCCATTTCTTCAACAAGATCAACATAAACTTCGTTGCTTGTGTGTTTGAGGTCTGTTTTTCTCCATGGAACACAAGATGCTGTTGCGGCTGGAAGGGTGTTGCTCACATTGGAACTGCTGCCTGTGACAACACTCAAGACCTTGCTAACTATGTTAGGTGGAGCAATCATTTCGCTCAGGATATTTGGTTCAGTTGTTAGGGGGAAACCATTGTCTATCATTTCATCTAGCAACTGCACATGAAATTAACTTCTTGTCACCTAAGGATATTATAGAAATCAACCAAGAAATGTTTAGCAAATTCGTGTTAAAGTAAGAATCCAAACAATCTTAATCAAGAATAAAGGAGTGAAACTTTTTTAATTCGGGATCATCAATTTTGAGATAACTCCTTTCTATCATTGCTATGGTTCTCATTACTTAAAGCACACGAGTGTTTGCTTGGACCTTTTTCTTTTTGGTATGCTGGTATATGATAAACATCAAAACAAAATGCAAAAGCATGCTTAATACATGTATTATGATAATTAGAATGCTAAAATATTGTAAAATAAAAGTTGTGCAAACATTTCATGCCTCTGATGAAACATCTTGCAATTAATTGAGACAAGAGTGTTAATTAATGACCACAACAATCAAGACTATAACCAGTAAAAAGAAAACACATAACATGGAATGAAGTCAAAACATTAACTTCGAAAACAAAGAAATTTAACTCTCTATTTAGTACCCAAATTTAACCATAAGATTAAGATAATTGCTGACCAAAATTGATTTCATACTTCATGCATAATATGGTTTACAACATTCGAAGTAGTCAAAGAATGTGTTATAAACATGCAGAGCAGTTTTGAATTCAATAAGTCACGTAAAATTGGAACAACTTAGACCAATTTTCATGCTTTACATACCTCATAAATGATAACAAAGTTATCCTTTATCAAATCTTCATCCAAGCCATCCAGATAATTTGTAAGGACATCAGCTACCCTACACAGGAACTATAAATCAAATAGTCAGCATCATAACACGTCTTCATGATTAATGCACAAATAGTCAATATCATGACATGTCTCGATGCTTAATGCTTAATGTACAAACATCAGCTTCCCAAGGGCTTGTGATGGATGATTTCAAGAATGCTTTCCAACAGGAGGAGAAATTTAATGGGCTTCACATTCCAGATTATGAAATTTGCGATCCCGTTATTTGCTGCTCTTCCTCAGGTTTGTCCAACCTTGTATCTCAGTAGGTTGTTATTTTATATGGAAAAACAAGATTGTCATGTCTAAGTTGGACAGTGTATTGGTTAATGATTTGCGGTGGATGGCTCGCTTTCGTGCCTATGCTGACTTCTTGCCTCCGAGTTTTCTCTCAGATCATACGCGGTGTTGTTTCCGTTCACTTTACTGATATTCCTCGTTAGCCATTCAAGTTCTTTAAGATGTGGGTTCAGCATGATTCTTTTGTGGGGGTGGTTTCTAATGTACGGTCGTTGGTCACACATTTCCTCAAGAGTTCATGAAGCAAAATTAGCACCTGAGGCTGCGCAATCCCAATTTCTTGGGTCTTACTTTGGGCAACCAGCATTCTTATGCCCAACATATTGCTAAGCTACATAAGACCGCTTGGAATCTCTTTGAAGGTGAAAGACCATTCTAGACCCAAAAATAAAAATGTGTGCACTTGAGAAATGGCGATAGATGTACTAAGAAAATGCCATGGAGTATACAACTAGCTTTCTCATGTCATGGAGGAATTTGTGGGATTTTATGCTCACTTGCTCAGCGATATAGCACTTGTGAGGCCTTATACCGAAAGGATTATTAGCTTTGGACCTTCCCTATTAGCTAATCAGCACAGAAAACTTGCAGCGGATGTCACCATAGATGACATATGTAATGCCCCGTGATGACAAAACACCGGGCCCTTACAGGTATAATGCCTTTTCCTTTAAGACAACATGAAATATCATTGGGGAGGAGTTCTCTCTCACGATACTGAAATTCTTTCGATCTGGATCTTTATTGACGTATATCAATCACTCCGCCATTCCTCTTTTTACTAAGTATTCACATGCTTCAATGATAGGCAATTTTCGTCCTTGTTATAATGATTTTATAAAGTCATTCCAAGATTCTTGCTTCTAGGATTTCTTGTGTTTTGGACTGCATAATTGATCGGGCTCATAGGGCAATTGAGAAGGTGCACATTATTTTTGAAAATTTTCATCTTGCCTATTAACTCCTTAGCAAGTATTCTTTTACTTGAAATTTTTAATATCTACCTTACTCATCTCCAAAAGCTTTGGGTTATCGTGTTATAGAAGTTTTTTTTGGGTAAATCACATAAGAAAGCAAACTATGTCTGTGGAAGGTAAATCTAAAGTATCCATGAAGTCCTATAGAGATGTCAAACGGAGCGGACGACACGAGTCACGGCACGGGCACGGCACGACGCGGAGCGGCACGGCACGGCACGTTTTGCTACAGTGCCGTGCCGTGCCAAGAACGGCCCGTAATATGGGCCATGCCGGGCCAAGCCATGCCAGCCCGTGGGCTGGAACGGCACGGCACGACACTGTTTGTATTTTTTTTTTTTTTTTTAAAGAAGGCGATCGATCGCCACATATATGGCGATCGATCGCCTAGAGGCAGTAAGCTTATACAGGGGGTTGGCGATCGATCGCCTAGAGGCAGTAGCTAATACAGGGGGTGGCGATCGATCGCCAATGTCCAACGGTCAGAAAAATAGCCGTTCAACGGCTTTTTTTAAAAAAAAAAAAAAATTTTTGGTTGTTATATATATGTGTGTGTTGAGGAAACATTTTATCCTCTTAATCTGTAAGCTCTATATACTTGAGACGCTATACTCTCAATTTGTTCACAAGAATAAAGAAATTCGTCTTACGTTTGCCAAGACAAGCACAAGCAACAAAGCCAACACTCCTCCTAGCAAATATTTGGTAACTTTTATATTTGTTGCATTAGATAATTCATAATTGTAGTCTATATACATAATGGCCGATTCATCTTATAATGTGAATCATGATGATGAAATCGATCAATTCCAAGAAAATGAAGAAAGCACACCAAATATTCAATCATCAAGTAGAGGAACTTCAAAAAAAAGAACTAGCAATGTATGGCAACTATTCGATGTAGAAAATGTTGAGGGAAAGGGATCAAGGGCAGTTTGTAAAAAATGTAAAAAAGATTATGCATATGCTTCTTCTGGTGGTACAGGTCATTTACTAAGACACATGGCTAAACATGAAAAAGAACCAACTCATGGTAACCAAACTACTCTTTCACAATTCGGTACTGATAGTAGTAGTTCAAGTTTAGGTATTTTCACTTACAATGTTGAAAGAGATAGGAGAGAACTAGCTGAATACATCGTATGGGCGGAGAAACCTTTTTCAATGGGGGCGGATGCCAAATTCACTAATTATATTCATTTAGGTTTGCAACCTCAACATAAACGATTTTCAAGGAATACTATTAAATCGGATGCATTCACAATTTTTAATGAATATAAAGCAAATTTAATTACGTATTTAGGTAATCTTTCATCGAAAGTAGGACTAACAAGTGATATTTGGACAACTTATCTTGGCAATGCATCATATCTCTGTGTTACAGGACATTGGATTGACGATAACTGGGTGTTACATAAAAAAAATTTAGGTTTCACAAAAATTGATTGGCCTCATACGGGTGGAGTTATTTCCAATGCCATTATGCAAGTTACTAATGAATATAATATTAGTAATAAAATCTTCTCTATTTCATTTGATAATGCGACTAATAATACTGCTGCAATTACTATATTAAAAACTTATTTGAAACCAATTTTAAATGGTGATCTTTTTCATATTCGTTGTGCATGTCATATTTTAAATTTGTGTGTGCAAGATGGATTGAAACCACTTGAGCTTCATTTAGAAAAAATAAAGACTACTCTTAAGCTTCTTAGTTGCTAGAAAACAAGACTTCAAAAGTTTATGTATTTCTCATGGTATGAATTATAAAGATTTTCCTTATGATGTTCCTAATAGGTGGAATTCTACATATTTAATGTTGCAAGCATGTTTACCTTATAGAAATGTGATCACTTTATTTTTTTAATGAAAGGATGGCCGAACATTTTCATATTGAAGAAACTGATTGGGAAATTGCTTCTAATATTTGTAATTTTTTAGAACCGTTTTATGATGCTACCAATTTATTTTCGGGCTGTTATTATCCAACTTCTTCAATATTTTTGAATAAAATTTATGAAATTAGTGAATGTTTTGCATTACATAGATCTGATCCATTTTTTACAGGTATTGTCGAACCAATGGAGTATAAATTTAAAAAATACTGGAAAACTATTCCTATGTTGAATTGCTTGACATCAATTCTGGATCCTAGATTAAAATTATATAGTGTAGAAATCATAATAGAATCTTATTACACCAACATGGCTTATGAAAATATTAATATTAATCAAGAGAAAGAGCGCATTAGTAAATGTTTGTTTGCTTTGTTTTCTTTATATGATTCGTTACATAATTCTAGAGCAACTCCAGTAAGAGAAAGTGGTAGTAGTGGTGCTAGTAGTAGTAAGTGTTATGTGTGGACAATGTTAAGAAGAAGACAGGACACTACTTCCGCTTCTTCTAGTTCTAGTTCTAATACATCTTCATTTACTGAGCTTCAATTATATCTAAACCAAGTCATAAATTTCAGTGAACAAGAATTAGAAAATTTTGATGTTTTGGCATGGTGGAAAGACAATGCTAGACTTTGGTCAGTACTTTCCATAATGGCACATGATCTACTAACTCCTCCGATATCCACAGTTCCATCGGAGTCTTGTTTTAGTGCAGGTGGAAGAGTCATTGATGAAAAAAGAAGTAGAATGAAACCAAACACTGTGGAGATGTGTATTCTTTTAAAGGATTGGTTGGATGCTGATAGCCGCTTACAAGGTTTGGGAGGACATGATGTTTCTTCGGATGAAAATGAAGAAAACTAGCATATTTTTTAAACTCTTTTGCAATTCATTATTTACTTTTGTTCAATGTAATTTGTAGTTTTTCAATTTGTAGTCAATAAATTTTTATTTTTATAAGTATATTGTAACAATCTATATTTTTATAATATTATTATATTTATATAATTAAAATTAAACAAACTTTTTTTTTTAAAAAAACGAAAAAAAAAAAAAGAAAATTTGATTTGGGCCGTGCCGGGCCAGCCAAATAAGGAGACGGGCCGTGCCTG
Organism: Haberlea rhodopensis; assembly: GCA_907163345.1. NCBI lineage: Eukaryota > Viridiplantae > Streptophyta > Magnoliopsida > Lamiales > Gesneriaceae > Haberlea > Haberlea rhodopensis. The sequence goes on along the minus strand of CAJQUN010000034.1, from coordinate 6,100,733 downwards.
GCATGGCCCGTCTCGTTAGAGGGCCGTGCCGGGCCGGCACGGAACAGTGCCGGGCGGCACGGATTTGCGTTTGACATCTATAAAGTCCTATATGAATATGGGGGGTCATTTACCTTGTGAAATACGATCCCTAGAACATTGTAGTGGCCAAATTTATTTTTCATTCTTTGAAATTTTTGGATGTTAAGTTTTGAAATATATACTATCTGTAGGAAAACTGGCGTGATACACAACCACTTAGTGAGTTACTAACATTAAGTACACTCTACCAGTTCTCCATTTGAGTTCTATATCATCTCCATTCTCTAATTGGAAATTGATACTAAGCTCCTTTATGGACATAAGTCATCTCGGATATTTGATATGACTCAAATTTCAACAAACAACAGTAATATGCAAAATATATCAAGTCGGTTAATGTCATAAATCCCAGTTCCAAGGTGTTGCAAGAAGCCGATCCATCTCATATAGTTAAAACAACAATTAAAAGTACCTAAGAAAAATCATTCAAATTGGAACAAATCCTTGATGACTGACCTCTATTGCCATCAAAGGTGGCATCTCAACTTGAGTGCAGGCCAAAAATACAATACCTTCACGAACCACATGAAATAAATAGTGCGTCGGAGAAGCAATAACCGGTGCAAGCTATAAGTTTCCAAAGCGAATCGAGGAAAATTAAGAACCCATATACAAAAAACAATTTAAAGTATACATCCAAATATATGAGATTTGGAAGCTTGACTTCTAACCAAACAAATTCAAACTATAAGTACCTCCAATGGATCACCCTGAGTAAGCACTTGGTCCCAAAACCACGCACAAATTGAGCGATCAACCCGGTGACCGGTGAGCTGTTTTTCCAGTATCACTTCCCTGCAATTTCCCAAACACATTTCCATCACTGTTTATTCTCACCCTTTCGCTATTAAAAAAATGAGTTTTAATTTGCATAACTGATCAAGTAAACCCATTTGAGAAATTACAAGAAATCATAGAATTACAAGTTATCAAGGAAATATTACTTTATACTTTTCATAACTGAATAAGTAAACCCATTTCAGAAATTACACGAAAAATCAGAAATTACAAGTTTCGCATCAATTTAAGCATCTGCAGATGCAATTTTTAATACACTAGTTTATCAAGCATATCCATTTGTAATTACATTGGCAACCAAAAAAATCGAGGTTTTCCCTTCAATTAATGCGAGAATTTCATGAATCGTGGATGCAAATGAAAATCAATCAGATTTGGGAGCGTACCCGGAATCCGAGAGAATAAATATGCACTGCAACATGATATCACACGATTGTGTCCTTTTAATTCAGATTTCTTGACATATTTTCTTGGGTTCTAACAGATTTCAGCTTTGGAGGATGTTGCACACACGCGGATCAAATTTTATATATGTTCATCGAAAACAAATTAACATCTTCCTTCTAAAAATGATTATAAAAATTGAAAAAAAAAAAATTTGGGAACTAAAGTATCAGAAGTACAGTTAGAAGATTTGGATTAAAATGCGTTTTATGTAACAAAATGAAAATGCTTTTCCTAGGTAAATACATTAAATCGTCTTGTAGTTCATATTCATTCACGATTCAATAATTAAAATTTTTAATGACCTGGTTTAATCCTAAAAGTTTTAAAAAAAATTAAGGATTGAATTGAGATCAAATCAGACTCAATTTAGTTATTAAAATTTTAAAAATATTTTTGAATCAGTCTCTATCTATTTGCTTATCATTGCCAACTTAACGTATGTTACTAATAGAATTTTTTTTATAAACTCTAGGAACTATACCGAGTCACTGAAAACTTAGGCCATCTCCAATCACAAACTTCATTTTAGCGCAACTTTTACACCAAAATAGTACAATTTCTACACCAAATACAAAACATATCTCCAACACATCTACTCTAAATTTTACTCCAAAATAAATATTCCTTATAATATTCCTTTTAATTTCATTTATAATAATTATTTTATTCAATTACTTATTTATTACAATTTTATTAATATATTTATATATTACGTTAAGCAAATTTATTTAGATTGTTAATTCAATTTAATTTATTAATTTAAATTAATACAAATAATAATTTATTTATTTTATAAAGTTAAATATTAAAATAAATTAAATATTATACAGAAATAACTTAGAAACATGGTGACAAATATTATAAACTTGAATTGAAATGAAACAAACATGGCATATACACTAATTTAATTATTAGATTACTATATTCATCCCATAAATGATCAATCAATGCATCATGTAATGCGATATGAGCATCTTTATCCTTCATTCGTCTATGCCGAGAGATAAATTGTTGAAATCTTAAATTTTCATCTCCAGTCATTTGTATGTCCGAAGCTGGTGCTTCCATCGCAGCTTGTATTTTGGTGTATCGAGGTTCCGTTCATTCTCGATAATCATATTGTGCATTATGATGCACAAAGTCATTATATCCTGCAAATGATTTTTCCGCCAAGAAGGTGCAGGGGATGCCACAATTGCAAATCGAGATTGAAGAACTCCAAATGCAAGTTCTACGTCTTTTCTACAAGACTCTTGTTTCATTGCAAAATATTTCTTTTTCGGACCACGTGGATCATGAATAGTTTGCACAATAGTTGACCATTTTAGATATATATTATCAGCTAAATAATAACATGTATCATATTCTCGACCTCCAATAACATAATGCGCTGGAGGATCAATACCTTGTGTAAGATTCGAAAACAAACTAGATGCCTCCAATATGTTAATGCCATTGTTGGATCCTGGCATACCAAAATATGCATGCCATATCCAAAGATCATAATCAGCAACTGCTTCTAAAACAATGGTAGGAGATCCACTACGACCTGTATATTGTCCCGCCCAAGCAGTGGGACAATTTTTCCACCTCCAATGCATACAATCGAGGCTTCCCAACATTCCAGGAAAGCCACATTGTTTACCAATATGCAGTAGTCTGGCGACATCGTTGGCGGTAGGTGATCGTAGATACTGTTCTGCAAACACCTCGATAACAGCCTGACAAAAATGTTGCATACATTGAATCGCAGTAGACTCTCCTATTTTGATATATGCATCGGTAGCGTCCGCTGGAAGAGCGTATGCTAACATCCGCAATGCTGTTGTTGTTTTCTGGTTTGTAGACAATCCACGACTACCGATGCCATCATTGTGTTGCGTGAAGTAATTGTCGTGATTTTTCACAGCATCGGCAATACGAGTGAATAGATTTTGAGACATTCAAAATCGTCTTCGAAACATTGTTTCATTGTATCTCGGGTTTTCAGAAAAATAATCATTGAATAGATTATAGTCGGCGAGTTCCCGATCATGATGTATGAGTATATGACCAGGAATTGACCCTCGATGCATGGCTTGGTAATCGTGTTGGTTGGCATATGCATCAAGTAATTGGTTGTTTAAAACGATAAGTGTTACGATTTGTTCTTCTCTTTGGTTCATGGCCTCTATCTCAATTTCGAGCTCTATATCTTATTCATTATCCCCATCGGCTAATGAAGAAGAGTTAGAAGATGATGCATGGGATGGATCGAAAGTATTGAAATTCATTTTATCAGAAGTGGGGGAAATATATTATCGTAAATTGCTCTTCGAAGAAAAGAGTTTTGTGGGTTTACAAATATCACCAAAATCGTTTCATTATATAGTACTATTTCAGATAATATAAGAATCTATTAACTTATTCTTGACCTTTGGATGGATTTCAATCGATATGAACCGTAAAATTATTATCTTCTCATCTAAGAATCTTATCTAAAATCTCAGTCTTTGGATGGATTACAATCGATATGAACCATATGATTATTATCTTCTTATCCAAAAAACTTATCTAAAATATCAGCCGTTGGATAGATTTCAATCGATATGAATCGTAGGATTATTATCTTTTTATCCAAAAAATCTTATCTCATATACAAGCCGTTGGACGGATTTCATTCAATCTGAACCTTTGGATTCTTATCTTCTTATCCTCAATGACAACCATCGATTCTCTATCCTGTTATCTTCATTTACTCTATAAATAAATGGCACACCCTTTAACATCTAACTCACTTCTGATTTTTGTATCTTTTATATCATTATCCTTGAAACAAATAAATGGCTTCAAATTCACGAAGTGCTTCTTACACCTGTGAAGAAGACAAGCATCTATGCCGTGTCTATCTTGACATATCTCAAAATCCTATTATAGGTATTAACCAATCCAAAGATCAATTTTGGACTCGCATCGTGGAAATCTACAACGTTTCAAAACCATCCAACAACATACAAGAACGAAACAAAAGATCACTGCAGTGTCGTATGCAAGTTACATTGCATGCGGTTGGTAAATTAAGGGGGTGTGTCCCACAAATTGAAAATCTCCATCCAAGTGGCACATCAAATCAAGATATTATGAGTATTTCAATAAAATATTTAAACTATTATGTCTATCATATCTAACATTACTTTTATATTATCATACAGTTAATTCGAGCAAAAGAATTACTGATACAAGATAACTCATACATGAAAGGATTTAAGTTTGATCAAGTGTGACCTCTTCTAAAAGATATGGAAAAATTTACGAACAACGTCAATCCTTCTAGCACCAAAAAGCAAAGATGTATAAATATTTTGGATTCTTCGCAATCAGATACACCAACACAGTCCCCAAATTCATTATCACCTGGATTGTCTACATTTTCATTAAATCTAAGTGACGAGGATATTGGTGCTACTTCATCACAAAGGCCAATTGGAGTGAAGAAATCCAAATTAAAGAAGAAAAAAAATGAATCTTATTCACAAAGAATCAATACAATCAAATAAGATCAACAAGAACTTATCAACTTATGAAAGCAAGGATCCGTCGATCGTCAACAAAGCTATCAGCTCCAACTTGTACGAATGCAACACGAGGAAAAGAAAATTAGCATTGACCGAAGTACGCGAGGACAATAAAATCTTGTTAGTAGACTTGAACACTATTCAAGATCCGAATTTGCGTGAACATTATCGAAATGAACAGGTAAGAATTTTACAAAATAGGGCTGAAAAGGAACGCACAAGAGTTGATAATAATTTTCGATCCTATTTCACTAATTTAGGAGGAGGATCCGGATCTGAGCTACCAGATTATTAATGTTTGATGATTGTATTTTATTTAATGTTGAATGGATGTTTGTAATATTTATTAATTTCACATGGTCTTAAATTTTATAATTTATATATTAATCACGAGTATTAAAATAAATTTAATTTTCTTGTTTTTAACAAGTTTATTTTTTTAAGAAAAAAATTTATTTAATTAAATTTTTTTTATAAATCTTAAATATATAAATAATTAATTAATACATTAAAATAGTTATATATTAGTATTATATATTATTTTAATTTTATAATTAAATAATTAAAAAATTTGCAAAGTAAGAAACTCACATTTTGATTAAAGTTTACAACCAATACATAATTTTAATTATCACATACCATAAAATAATAAACAATCATTTTAAACAAATAATAATAATAATAATAATAAAAATTTGGCGCTGCTACTGTAGCGTTGCACCATTTTCACACAAAAAATGGTGCAGCGTTGGACTTGTTGGGGACGCCAAAATAACATTCAACGCCATTTTTGGCGTCTCCATCGGAGTTGCCCTTAGGAGCTGTATATGAAGCCAAACTATTGGGACACTTTAATGTATTATCTCGTTTTTCCTTGAAACGAAAGAGTGGATGATAAATTATTAAAAAATAAAAACTATATATATGCCATATAACATGGTTTTAGAGCTTCAAATTCAATTAATTTATTTTAAAAAATTATGTTTGGCAAAATTCCTCTTAAACCTAAATGTTCGTATCCAAGTTGGGTTAAATCAAGGCTATGGACATCTTTGCCAACTACCTTTGCCAATGCGTGATGATTATATCTCATGAGTTATCTTTAACTTTGTTTAATATTCGCAATGCATACTTTCTTAGCCACGAGCATATCTCAAACCACATGTGTTACATGATTTTTTTTATAGGTAAAAGGAAGGGGTGTTCGGGGTCTCGAACCTGAAATATTTCCCAATTGTAGAAGCTTCTGGTGTCAATTGAGCTAGAAGCCCACACAAGGGCGCCCCACCCCCCCCACAAAAGAAGTTATTTTTACCCTTATTTAAAAAAAAAAAATTTTGTTTGCACCCACAATTTTTTTTTTCAACCCTTAGATATTTTTAAAAAAGAAGGTTAAATGAATTATTGTCTTGAAATTTAAGCTTGGTTCGAAATACTATCATATACTCAATGTGGTTGGATTCAATTTTTATGGATGAGGGCGAATTTTTATAAATTCATAATATCCAGATATAATTTCTTTTCTTTTTTTTAAAGTTTTATCGAGCATATATGGATGAGGGCGAATTTTTATGTGGTCTATGTCAAAAATAGCATGTGCTCGTGTCATAAGTTACCAACATACATCTATAAATTAATACTCGATAATTTAATAATCTCTCTAAAATATTTTTTTTTCTCGGTCCTAATTTGGGTCAATTTTAAAAACTAGTATTTTTGATAATTTAATAAGATAATAATATTTAGGAAGAACGTCATATATATCTATAATCCAATTAATATTATAAAATTAATAGTTCTCTAAAATTACAAACACAATTAGGGCAATTTAGAAAAATAAGAATCTATTGTTGTTTGTTTTTTTCTCGAAATTTAAATATATTTGGATTCAATCTTTAACTTTTCTTATCTTTAACAAAAAATTGTGAAAGATTTATTGTTCTATAAATGCTTCATTTCGCGTGATTTGATATCGAATATCTGAATTATGATCAATTTCATCATCAACTAGATTTTTAAATGACACTAGTCGCAATTTCTTCTAAGTTTGTAGATCTCTGAAAATTAATGATTTCCACCAGGATAATTCAATAGGTGATTGACATATATTTAATTGCGATAATCGAGATAGATAATAATTTTCTGAAGCTCATGAATACCTTCTTCACAAGTTGGTTTATTTAAGTTCATTGCTGCTGCTGCACTCAGTAAATTGATAAGTTATTAATTTATCGATTAATTAACGCATCTCTAAATTAATAAAATTGCATGGTCCCCAACATTATTTATTTATAAAGTTCTATTAATTGTATTATTGGTAGTCGCATATTTGAAACTTATTTTGTAGGTTCTCATCGTATAAATGTAAGTTTCTTCTAGGCATGTTAATTGCTAAATATATCAAAAATAATTTTTCAAAAGTAGGTTTTAAAAATATAAAATCCATAACATGATCAAGATTTTATAATCATCAATATTTGCATAGTCAAGATTCCAATCATCAATATTTGCATACTAAATTAAAGACTCATACAACATGACCACTAGGGGTGCTTAACGGGCTGGGTCAATCCGGACCCGGCCCAAAATCGGACCGGTTAGTCCGGTCCGGAATCGGAACCGGACTAACCGGTTTGATATCGGACCTGATCTGTTCTATCGTTTCGGATCCGTTATCTTACCGGTTCCCAACCAAACGGATCCGAAACCGGATTGAACCGGAACCGGATCCGTTTTTAAAAAAAAAAAGTTTTTTTTTTCGATAAGATCCCTTCGTTTTTTACTTTAACAAAAAAAGAAAAAAGAAATCCGGTTCCGGGTTGGAACCGGTCCAACCCGGAACCGGATCCAATCCGGTTCCTTAAAGGATCGAACCGATTCCGCGATTATCGGATTCGGAACCGGTCGGATCCGGACCAGACCGATCCGTTAAGCACCCCTAATGACCACATAATTAAATCATAAATGAATTTTAATCAAATAGAATAATCCTCAACCCACATAAATGAACTACACAATTTAACTTCACTCAAAAATGACTAAAGATGTTTCATAATTTTGAAATTTTCAATAAGAACCACATGATCAAATTATCACTAGCTCATTCAGAGTAATTTTCAGCTGACTTTCTGCAATTGGTAACAAAAATTGGATTTTATTATTCTCTTTTCTGATTAACGAAACCCAATAAAGTATTCGCAAAGCATTCTTTCTTTCCCCTTTGCTCCAAATTTTTATCGTCCTCTTTTGAAACGTATTTGTTTGAAAAGTTTATATTAACCAATTTTCGTGTAATGATATGTTTTGTTTTTAAATTTTGTACTAATTAATAGGTGTATTTTTCGTCATAATAAATCAAACTTTCTTATAATTGTGGATGGGCAGTCAGCTATATTTTGCAAACCATAGGTGTTTTTAGGGATGGGCAAAAGTTCAGTTTAACCGAACAAAACGAACGAACAAATTATTTCGGAAGTTTGGTTCGATCAATTCCGGTTTAATTTTTAAAACTATCGATTAACTCCATTCGGTTATCAGTTTTCATTTAAAAAACATCAATTAACCGATTGTTCGATATATTTATTTTTTAATTTTTAATATTTTTAAACAATTTTTTATTTTTTAAAAATATCAATTAATTTGGTTACCAATCGAATTAACCAATATTTTAATCAATTCGGTTAAATTTGTTATTAAAAAATTCGATTTTGTTATTAGTTATAAAATAATTCAATTATGTCAACTAAAAAAAATTGTCTCAGTTAAAAACCGAACAAACCGATTGCATAGCCCTAGGTGTTCTTACTATTTACAAATCACGGGAGTAAAGTGTATTTGCAAAATCATATGAGGATAATAGCTCTTAAACTATATATTAATTAATATGGCTATTTTCGTCATAATAAGCCAAAACTTTATCAGAATTGTGAAGGACAATGAATTATATTTTGCAAACCTTAAGGAAGCGTTCTGTCTGTTTACGAACCATGAGGGATAAAATTTCTATTAACAAAAGCACGTGATAGTAGAATGTCACTAGCTCTCATAAATGAAACGTTTTAATAAAGCTTTTGTAATAATTCAGCCACGACAAGAATGGGGGGAACCAAAAGGGAACCTCCAAAGGGAGAAATGAAAAAAGGTAGAAGTCCCCAATTACCAAGATGGTGCCTCAACACAATAAACTACTGACCAGTTTATTTACATAACCTTATACACGTTGTTCTGCTTAAAAATCAATAACTCACCCTCCAGATGCTGCAGAAGTTCGATCATGGACTCTGGTTTTGATCCATCAAAATGTTCAAAGATATTAGATAGCGAAACCTGCACATTTTAGCAACATGTTTTTTTTTATCAGAAGGCAAAGCTAGTTTGGAGTAAGAGAGGTCAACAAACACTTACTCCATCCTCAAAATTATCGAGCCAGCTTAGAACAGAACTCTCTGTGGCAATATTCCGTTCTACTTGTGGTGCATAAAGTTTTTGGCGTTTACTAAAACAGTTTAAACCATCACTAGGAGCAGCTGCAGCTTCGTTTATATCTGCATTCCCAACCAGGAGATCAGGAATGATTTGTTGAGATTTTTCAACTGAACCATAATCCACATTGGGAATGAGCGATTCAATATTAGGCTGAACCCCTTCCATTAGGCAAGAATGGTCGGCGGATCCATCAGAAAGTTTTGACATCCCATTAGAGGATTCATCTGCTGTGCCATTGTGTTGATGGCCAGATGAAATAATATCCATTGATATTCCCAGCTCTTGCATAATCAAGACGGCTTTAATCAGGCTGTAAGTCACCTGATATGTTTACCCAACAGTATATGGTCATCAGAACAGAATTTGAGATGTAATAAATATACTGCAATGTTGATTCGATATCCACAATGTTCCATTTATTACCTCTTCTGGTAATTCTTCTTTTATAGGCTTTAACTTTTCATTGCCTACTTTTGATACAGCATCCTGAATGTTTTTAAATATCTCACGCGTAAGTTCAATCTCCCCACATAATCTGCGCCAATCAATATCACATCTCTCTCTTGCTGCTTCAAAAATATGCTCTAAGACAGTTTGTTCTTTTATTGGAGCTGCTCTATCAGGGTGATTCTACAATGTTGAAATTAAAATCTGAATCCATAAAGAATTGCCAAATAGGGTACAATTCAAATGTATGAAATACCATGTATCTCAAAACTTACAGCAATTTTTTGGAGTGTAAAGCCATCTTCTTGCCACATTTTCCAAGATTGAGACCTCGCAGAGGTTGTTGATCTTTTATTGTAAGGTTTAATCGGAGCCTTTCTTGACACAAGTGGTTCTGCATGTGGTTCTCCATCTAAAGAGAGACTCAATTCTTTTGACAGAGATCGAATAGTTTGCAGTAAAATATCGCCATGTGTTGTCAAAAAGTGCTGCACAATAATTAATACTTCCAAAGTAGATCATTATCGAAGAAAGAAACACTGAAGCAGTTACCACATGTATTATATCTAGAGATGAGGCATCTATGGGTAACAAAAGCACCACATGAACGGTAATGTAAATGCTTCTCATGAATGAGAAGTAACAAGTAGAGATGAAACGAATATGTCGGCGTAATTTATGTTTGCATTGCCAGGCCACTCAAATGACTGAAAATTAGTTAGAAGAAAAATAAGAAACTCGACACATATACAATACACGACAAAAACTAAAGCTTATGACAGTTTTGATGTTATTTAGAAGTCAATGATAGAATAAAGTGGGAAAAACTTCACTACACCTTGACACAAATTCTTATTTGATTTCCTTTTTGCGTAACACAAAAGAGTAGGCAATTGAATATAATCCATTTCATATCTTCAATTCATCATGATTCCAGGGAAAACTGGCAAGAGGTTATGTTATGCCGGTTGCAACTTGCACGTATGCTTCCACACCAAACTTCCAATTTCAATTCGAGAAGCCGGTGGGAAAAAATGTAAATGTGTTGTACATATTACCGTAATCTCTATGCACAATACTATCAAAACAACTTGATCTTTCGAATTGCACATTTTTCAATTTTTTAAAAAATCAAAAAAGGAGAGGAACATTTAGTCTACTATCAATGCCAAGCAGGAAAATGGCGCATTCCCTGGTGAGAGCCAGTCATCAGTCCAAAGCACTGTAAATGAGTGATAGGTAACGTAACTCGGAAATGTGCAATCAAAGAGAAACATAAACACAATTTTAGTGTACAAACCACGGTAAAACTATTACACATTTTTAGAAAGGAAATGCATCAGTTTACCAAACATGCAAAGTTGTCAACCTAAATGAGACTTTTAAGACTAAAAAGTCCATCAGTGTATACCTGGTTTACGCCATCTATATTTGCTAGCCTAGCTCTTGTAGAAGGTCTTGTCACTGCTATTCTTCTTAATGTTTGATCACCACATAATGCATAACTGAAAGGCTATAAAATATCAATATACAGGACGAAGAAACCTTTCATTCATCTGAATGACTTTCTTTGCAGCAAACAGCGATGACAAATAAAAAATAAACACTCACGGAGCAGTTCCAGTGTCTCTTGCATACTTCAGTCTCTCTTCTACCAGCCCTCTGTATAGAAGATCTTCTGCCTGCAATTGGAGGTTAAAAAGACAGGTCTGGTCAAACCATGCATATTTTGGTCGCATGGCAAACTAATACACAGTGCAGAAGCATGGGGTTCATGCTAAATGGACGCACGCAAACAATAATATAATTGATAAAGAAAGGAACTCGGCAGTGTCAATCTAAAAGTAGAGGAATGCTTAGGCTTTTGGGAGTACACACCTCGGAAAATTTATCTAATTCAAACTGAGAGCAACAGTTGATGACTCCAGCCTCACTAACTGCAACTTTGTTTTCCTCTTCACTCATCATTTCTGGAGTCAATGTCAGCAACAGTGGGGGCTGATAGTCAGGGGTGCAGGAGTTCAAAAATTGCATGCCCTTTGGTCCAATTCTGGTACATGAAATGAAATTATTGTTCAATTACTATCTTCCTTTGAGTCTTATTACATTGTTTCATACAATTGGAGGCATAACAGCATGACTTTCCACTATGAAAACCACCATTCTCTTTGCTCATGCTTCTTATCAAACAACCATCGGACACTTCGTGAATTCGACAAATATAACTACAAGATACACTCTTCCATTAGTTACACAAATTAAATTCCTTCCCCCAATCTCAAGAGATTCTAAAACAGCACATATCATATTTCAATTGCTTTTACCCTTTTTCATTGAGGTTGTTATCAACTAAAAAGCAATGTAACATGAACTAATTCGTTCTCACCTAGTATACACATGAAAACTAAAGCGAGACGGGAATTCGAATCCTAAGAGAACACTTTCCATGAATTTTATATCAAAAGTTCTCCTTCTAGCACTGAAGAATATGATGCAGCGAAAAGTATATGTATTCATTCATAGAATTGGGGCTGTATATAGCCAAGCGTTTACAAAATATGGAACAGATCAATCTAAGATACTATCCTAGGATATAATACACCATAAATAGTTTAAGGAAAGATATGATATAACCTCTATAAACAAAGAAAATATATACTAGAGATTATTTTGATATTCATCAAGCACCGACTATTTATGATTATTCGACAACTATAACTACAAGATACACTTTTTATCCATCAGTTACACAAAATAAATTTCTTCCCTCAATCTCAAGAGATTCTAAAACAGCACATATCATATTCAATTGCGTTTACCCTTTTTCATTAAGGTTGTTATCAATAAAAAGCAAAATAACAGGAACTAATTCATTCTCACCTAGTATACACATGAAAACTAAAGCGAGACGGGCTTTTGAATCCTAAGAGAACACTTCCATGAATTTTATATCAAAAGTTCTCCTTCTAGCAACGACTATTTATGATGATTCAACCCACAATAGTTGGACATAAAATTTAACTTCATTACATGGGAGACATGAGATCAGCCTGGATGACTCTATTTATTTGCAGTAAATGAATTCCAGATAGAAACTGATGAAGTGACTTGGATCAACATGGATGAAGGAAAAGAACTCGACCTTACAGTTTTGTACACGTCTTTGAAGGTCTCGATCAAATAATCTGCATTCAATGGATAGCTGCTCATTAAGTATAGGAAGTAAAATGGAACAAGTAATCCACTGCCAGATCATCCTGATAAAGTAACCAAATGAAATGAAAAAAAATCGAAAAACTTTTTGCCGTCAGTGTCTCCAGATGCTATGAATATAACCAGTGAATGGCTAGTGGGAACAACTTTTTGTCAAAGTAGGATTAGATACTTGACCATTTTTTTCTCTCTCAAAATAAAAATTGGATAGAGTAACTCAGCTAGTAAAAACATAAAGGAGCGATTCTTCTGAATGAATTTTGTTACGATAAATTGTTTATAACAATGTAAGCAGCTGATATCTAGTAAAAGACTAACAAGATCTTTTACAAGGTAGCTCTTACATACCACGTGAAATTAACTGATAAGCTAGTGCCTTCCACCAATTAGATGTCAATTCTTTGCCAATACCATGAAATGGAAGCTTATCATACTTAGCATCAAGAATTTTCCTGGACTGCAATCACAAAAGAATCTTAGTATCACAAATAGGAATTTCGTAGCACAACACTACAGATGAGTGAAGAAACTTTCAAAACAATTTTTCAGGCACATCCAAGGCATGGATAAAATCAAATATTTCCTAGTTAGAATATACGAGCTATCGCTGCTATCAAACATAAAATTTTCAACATTAATCTTACTCGAGACCCACGAAGAACATCCACAGGGAAATTGAGACCCCAGTTGCCCCTGCATGACTGAATGCAGCCCATTAGAAGAAATGCCTCTCTAGACATGTCACACTCTTTCTTTGAGCTAGTGCAATTATCACAAGTTCCTTCATACATCAAACCGGCATCCTTTCAATGTCACAGATTTTATATGATAACACAAGTAGTCAGGGATGGACTTGTTCCATCTCAACACTCATAAATTTTACAAGAGTATATATTACCACAAAGAAATTTGGGTTTGTAAATGATCAAATTTTCTGTAACTTCAAATGTTTAAAAATAAAAGAAATGGGAGATCCACCAGTGCAGATGTCAAACAATGTTTCATAATGGTTTTAACCCTGAGGTAAAAAAAGAAGCCACGTATATGAACGATTCAGAACAAAAAAATTACATGCACCTAATCAAAAGTAGAATTTGCCATTTTTGAGGATTCAGAGAATTGTGCAATCTGAACCACATACCAAATTGAATTCACTTGTAACCACTAATAATACTTTGAATATCTTAACCCAGTAATTTCTAAATAAACAAATTCAAGTATAGGCAATGTATGTCAGACAAATTGGAAAGAAAACAAATTGTTTGTACCACAGTTAATGGGACAGTTTTTCTCCCCAAAGTATTCCAACAAAAATTTTCTTCTGCAAGTTGTCAGCAAACAATATCGTTGTGCAGCCATATATGACTCCATTATTGCTTTTCTTTGGTCAGCCTTGTACACCATATATGCAACAGCAAATTAGTCACCACAAGATTAGCATGTGAGAGTAGTGCTTTGAACGGTATTAAGTGTCAAGAACTGTTAAACAATATTATCAATTTGCAGGACTGTTAAGAAGAGAAGCATACTGTGCTTGCTCCAGCGCAATAAAAATCAGCTTTCGAAAAGTCACTTCTCATATAATACAGCATGCAGGTTGAAGGAATGCCATCTCTGCCACATCGTCCACTTTCCTGGTAGTACGATTCCAAACTCTTTGGGCAGCCATAATGAATTACATATCTTATATCAGGCTTATCAATACCCATTCCAAAAGCTACTGTGGCAACCATGACATAAAAGTCATCTCTAATGAATGATCTGCAGGTAAGAAAAACAGTTTCAAACCTAAAGTTCTTTTTCTTTTTTCTTTTTTAAATTGACACAGTTTTACATTATAGCTTTAAAGGAACCAGGACAATAATAATATAGCACTTACATTTGAAAGACACAAACTACATTCTTTAAACCCTTTAGCATCACAAAATAGACAAATGTATTAATCACACAAGGACTATTAGTATTGCCAATTTCGAGGGAGACTACTGTATTAAACTTGAAGGAATCTATAAGGAAATAACCTGTGGGAGTCCTCGCGTGCTTTATTAGACATTTGTCCATGGTATAATCCAGCAGCAATTCCCGCCGTATCAAGAGACTCAAAAATCTATAGAAAGTGATGACAGATATAACCAATGACAGAAAATCAAATCAAATATATACAGGACTTGGAAATTCCTCATAAAAAATTTCCAATTCTGGTCATATTTGTTGCAATGTGACATAATATTTATCTAAGAGAAGACCCATATAAATATTTCCATACATAATCTAGTACAAGAGTAATAAAATTATGAGAAAGTAAAATGACCTGTATAGCATCTTTGACAGTAGTGCAGTAAATTATTGTTGAACTTGCATTGTCTATATAAGAAGAGATGTTCTTCACAAGATCATCCAGAAAAGTTTTACAGTGGTCAATAGATTTCACACTGTAGAAGAGATTTTGGCGGTCAAATGATCCAATGGTTATATGAGGATCATGCAACTTCAATGAGAGTATGATGTCATCACGGACCCTGGAAATAACATAAGTTATTTAAAAGCTTCTAGAAAATGGAATATCGCGTAAGTAAATCTCAGTCATAGAAGAGTATCTTAAATAATTCATTGTGATTGAAAACTCTCAGATCTTAACATTTACTAATGCAAATGAAAAGCATACACCCTGGAGAAAGGGAAATCATATTTCGCACGAAGCCGAAGCCGTACATGCATTGGATATGACATACCAATGCCAAATCATCAGATCAGAATAATATAGGTGCTGATATATGAGTCACAAAGAGTGGCAGGAGAACATATAAATTTTAGATTAACCAAACACGCCAAATTAAAAAATCACAAGAAAAGATGTATAGAAATTACCAGAATGGAAAACTGTATTAGTTACTGTGCTAGCAACCCTACATTTCCAAAACATTACAAGTTTCAATCCCGAACAAACTATTCCTTCTTCATTAATTATTAAACAAAATTGTTCGACAGGCAGGATTGGAGTTGGCATAAAATGCATTATTGCCTTGAAATGAGTTTAAGGCTTCCTGGAAGACAGGCAAGTCAATAATCAAACAAATATTAGACTTCACACCATCCCAGTTATATTGAAAAGCTGACTAACAAAGTTGAATATTGTTGGCTACCCGGTAAGTTTAACTATGAGAATAAATACTTACTTCCCAGTAGCAGTTGCTGTTAATCCAACTACCGGAACATTTAAAAGAACATTGCGCAACACGTCTAATTGCTTGTATTCCACCCTGTCAAATTTGCAAACCTTTGGAAGATGATAAAAAGCTCAAAGAAAAAGGATAACCAATTGTAATTTTAAACATTATAGAATTGCAAAAAAATAACATAAATATGTTGCAAACATGTGAAGACAACACAGAAAAGTTATTCGACCTCTCCGCTTACATTTCCTGAACAAAAATTGCTTGCACAAAAAATAAAATAAATTATTTACAGGATTGAAGCATTTTCACAATTCAAACCACAGAGTATCAGCAAAATGTTTGGCACTGAGCTTTCATAAGACAACATGAGCTAAACTAAATCTTCCACGGCGTAGATCATAGGTTTTTTACATAAGGTTATGTGAAAAAACCAAAGTGCCTGAAGCAGGACCAGAGTAAGGAAAAGAAAATCTCTTTGTATTGCTGTGTTTTAGAAGTTACCTTTTTTAGTTCTTTTCCTGGTGGAGGGCCACGTTATAATATAGTATGAGAAGAAAAAAGTTCCTTCCAAGAAAAAATAAGGGCAATTTTTTTTAATACAATTGGATACTGAAGAATTTGTTGGGCTTTTTATGCTTATTCAGTGATTAGAGCCACTGATCAAAATGCAAGAGAAGAAACAGAAGGAAAGATGCATAACGAGCCTATTTCACAGATTCAACCCCCATGCTTAAAAGTTTCAAGCTTTGGTCTTAGAATTCTTATTACATTTCTAAACACTCCTGCTTTTTTACTACATGTAGCAATTAAAAAAGCCTAAAATCACAAAAAATCTAAGAATTCAACAAGTATGACGCATTTGCCAGACTATAAACAAACCTGAAACTATGACCCCACTCTGATATGCAATGTGCTTCATCAACAGCCAATAGACAGATTCCTGAATCCAGTAACCTTGACCAGAAACTGCGGCAGGATAATGTAATCAGAAGAAATGCACGCCATAAAGGCCCAAATTCAAACACAAATAGCCATCTAAGCAAAAACCACCACACAAATAACTTATCTATTTATAAAAGATTGGGGAACAGACAGGAAAAAAGTCAGGATATTAAGAAAATAAGTTGTATTCTGTAATTATTTCAACCCATTTACAAAGCTCTGTTACTTCACTAAACAAATATACATCACAAAAGCAAGATGGCCACTCATCAGATTAAATGATGCGCAACTCAGGTTCAATGAGCATTTCAGAAAAACCAGGATAACTTACAAATTTCATGAGCAGGTCGGTATTTTTACCAAAAATGTACCTATTTGTGAGCCCACAGGCCTTCTCCGGCGTCAGGTACAGAATATCATATTGACCACTCTCGGCATTTCTAAGCACATTAGGAATAGTTTGAGCACTGGAAATATACTCGGCGCGTATACCCCTTTGCTTCAACGCCATTACCTTCACCATAAGTTCACAACACATACGCTAGACGTAAATATAACTATTTCATTTAACAAATATAGATATCATAAAAAGGACTGGAAAAAATAAATCTAAAATACAAACCTGATCCTGCATTAAAGATATAAGAGGACTTATCACCACAGCAGTCTTTTTTGCAACCAATGGTGGCACCTGATAGCTTTATTGCAAAATCATTTTAAACAAAAGGGCTGTTTTTAGAAACTGAGTTTATAAACCAGTTAAGGGTAAAACCAGAAAAGGATTGTGCGTTAATTAGGAAATTTTACCATAATGATTTACCACTTCCAGTGGCCATAACCACTAAACAATCTCTTCCTTCGAGAATTTGTTCCACGATTTCCTTCTGGTACGGTCGGAATTTCGAAAACCCAAAATATTTCTGCACCCAAACGAGGAAGAAGGAGCGTCAAACAATGTGTGTTGGAAAAATAATTCAGTCGAATAAGTGAAGCAGGGAAAAAAATTAAAGGCGACGTACCTTGAGAGTGGACTCCATTGTTGATCTTCGAGGAGTAAGAGATGAAGAGTCACTGAAAACCTACGCAGGTAAAAGCTATTATTTTTTTCCCGCCATTACTGAGAAATAATCACATGCAGTGCAGTGCAGCCTCCTGAGGCCGAGTTACTCTTGTTCCACTCAACATGTCATAGGTTTTTTTAATAAAAATATATTTATTGTTAAAAAAATGTTTTAATTATTCATTGTTAAGAAATAACATGTGATGAAACTTCGGCCTTAGTCAAATGGTAAGTCTCATATTTCATGATTCGAGTTCGAGTTTGAGTGATAGCCCAAAAATATTATTTAAAAATCTCCTCCTCTATATAAAAAAAAAAGAAAAAATAATATGTGATAAGGGAGGATTCTCTTTTTAATAAATTATTCGAAAAAAATAATAATCGATTTTGGGTTACTTTATTAAAGTAACTCAAGTCGTCATCGGAGAATAGCGATTTCATTTGACATTTTCATCTCCGATGACGTCTTTAATTTTTTCTTCCATATAATTCTTTTATATGAGATGACGCCTTTCACATAATTTGTCTTTATATATACAAAAAAATATATGTATAATTAATGCTGTTATAAAATACCAATTTTAAGGTTTTAAATTGTTTAGTTGTTGGGTGCATGCCTTCATTATCATTTCTGACATTCACATAAATATATATCAATTATCTTTTAAGATGCAATATGTCATAACATGTTAAATTTAAGTATCATTATATGTATAATAATTTTTATAAAATGTATATATGATAATTTTTTAATATTTTTATATTATCAGAATAATATGAAGAATATGAATGTGAGAATATAAAAATAAATTTTTTTTATATATATATACTTGATCTAAAAATGTTCCTTGTATCTCTTAAAATTAGCTACTCATAACTTATAATTTTCTTTGAGATATATTTAATGTGAATTTAAAAAATAATCGTTTTTTAATTTATTTGTTATAGTTAGGGGTGCTTATCGGGTCGGGTCAATCCGGATCCGTCCCGAAATCGGACCGGTTAGTCCGGTCCTAAACCGGAACCGAACTAACCGGTTCCGGTTCGCCCCGGAATCGACATCAAACCGATCCGGGGTGGTTCCCGGGAGCCAAACCGGTAGCACAGTCGGTTCCGGTGCTACCGGTTTGGAACCGGTTCCGAAACCGGAACCGGTTAATTTTTTTAAATAAAATAAAATAAAAAATGTGGCTTTTGTCAGCATGACGATCAAAAGACGTCTACAATGCAATCTCTTCAAAATATGTTTCAATTATATTATAATCAACAGGCAAATGAATCATCGCAACAAAGGTCTGCTGAATAACAACCCCAAGCTCAAACTAAAGGTGGGGGCATCAATTTGCTTAAGATGCTGGACAGGAAAAAACATAAGGGAAAATGACCTTCTACTAGCACGTCGACTGTTGCAAATTTATCTGCATTATCAATTTGTAACGGAAGACAACTTCGACGTGTTACAATGGTGGAAGTCAAATGCGGCACAATTCCCTATCTTAGCCAAAATGGCTAGAGACGTGCATGCGGTACAAGCTTCAAGTGTCGCTTCTGAATCTGCATTATCAACATGTGGCCGAATTATTGGAGATTACAGAAGTAGTCTATCTGCTGATTCGTTATGCATGATCACGTTACTTAAAGATTGATTTGAAGCAGAATGTAAGAATTGAAGAGCTTGGGCGGTTGACGAATTCGTAAATCATTATCACGAGCAAGAAGAAGGTAACGCAAAAATAATACTTATCAATTATGAAGAGTGCTAAACAGTAATATTTTTTTATTTAGACTTTCAATTGACATCTCTTTACAATTATTTGTATGCATCTATATTATGAAATGAAGAAGAAATATATTGAATTGTGATGAATATCGGGGAAACATTTACAACATTAAAAAAAATTAATTTTTTTTTAAAAAAATTCGAACAACAAAAGCGGACCGGACCGGATCGACCCAAAATCGGAACCGGATCCAATCCGGTTCCTTAACGGATTGGATCGATCCGTGCTTAACGAATCCGGAACAGACCGATTTTGGATCGGACCGGACCGGTCCGATCCGTTAAGCACCCCTAGTTATAGTGCAATTATGCATATCTACAAATAGCATCCTTCCAATTTTTCAATTTATTTTCCTTATCGTTATTAAAAAATATACTATAATTTTCATTTATTTATATTTGAACAAGGTTGTACTCACAATTTCGATGCCCTCAAACTGTACCACGTTCTTAATCCATAACTGGTTACTTTATATTTTATCAGATAATTAATTAGTATACACATATGAGATCACGCCTTCTATATATATATATAAAATTTATATGGAAGACGTCATTTGAGATTGTGTCTTTTATATATAAAAAAGTTTTATATGTAACGCTCTATCTTAGATTAATAAAAATAGAAAATTAAATATTTTGATTGATCATAGTTATGTTAATTTTATGGAATTATAATTTGTACAAATCAATCGCATGATTCATATATAAAATTGACTTGATGGCTATGATTTATATAGAATGTATCATCTTAGATGGCTAAGATGAAGCCTTCTATATATATATATATATATATATATAAGGTATCATCTGAGATGCGCATTCTATATAAATAAAATTTATCTTCAAGGTGTCATGTCAGATTGCGCCTTCAGTTTAAATTTTATTAAAAAAAATTAAAAACATCATCAGAGATGACAACTTGAGTTACTTAATAAAGTAATCAAAAATAGATTATTTGTTAATATCTATTTTTTCGAATTTTGTATTAAAAAAATCATGATTCTCTATCATAATAGATTTCATCGATAAACATTAATTGGATCAAATTTTGCAACATTTTTTTTTAGTATGTACGTGGGTTTTCTGCGTTCATTTCTTGTTGTGGTCTTTATGTGTTTTTTGTGTTTTGTTCGTGTTGCTTAGGGGTGCTTAACGGATCGGATCGATCCGAAACCGACTGGTTCCGGATCCGTTAAGCACGAAACCGCTCCGGTCCGTTAAGGAACTGGATCGGACCGATTCCGGTTTCGGGTCGATCCTGTCCGAACCGTATTTTTTTGTTTTGAATTTTTTTTTTAACTTTTTTTAAAAAAAATTATGTTTTAAATTTTTCCTCAATATTCATCATATATTCAATATATTTCTTCTTCATTTCATAATATAGATGCATACAAATAATTGCAAAGAGATGGCAATTGAAAATCTAAATAAAAAAATGTTACTATTTAGCACACTTCATAATTGATAAGTATTGTTTTGCGTTCTCTTCTTCTTGCTCATCATAATGATTTACGAATTCATCAACCGCCCCATCTATTCTATTCTTACATTCTGCTTCAAACCAATCTTTAAGTAACATGAGCATGCACTACTTCTGTATTCTCCAATAATTCGGCCACATGTTGAGAATGCCGATTCAGAAGCGACGCTTGTAGCTTGTACCGTATACACGTCTCTAGCCATTTTGGCTAAGATAGGGAATTGTGGTGCATTTGACTTTCACCATTGTAAGACGTCGAAGTTGTCTTCCGTTAGAAATTGATAATTCAGATAAATTTGCAACTTAGTCGGCGTGCTAGTAGAATGTCTTTTTCCCTTAAGTTTTTCCTGCCCAGCATCCTAAGCAAATTGATGACCCCGCCTTTAGATTGAGCTTGTGGTTGTTCTTCAACAGGCAAGTGAGGCCTTTATTGCGATGATTCACTTGCCTTGTTGATTATACTACAATTGAAACATATTTTGGAGAAATTACATTGTAGACGTCTTTTGATCGTCAACAACCTTCACCAAAAATTTAGCATAATATTCAAAAAATATCTCAAATGAAGATAAATATTGACTAGGATCTAGCAATTTTGCGATGCAGTGCACGTGTGAGATTTGTTCCCAATACTTTATAAATTTAGTTTCCATTGCATTAACAAAAGCATGCAAGTCATAGTCATCTCTAAATTCTATAAACTTATCAAACATATTAAATACTAAAGGAATAAAATAAACGGAAGTTGGATAAGTAACACCGGAGAAGCGTTATGTCGCTTTTTTGAAAGTACCTAACAATGATACACAATTTTGAACAAATTCCCAATCCTCATTAGTCAAATAAATACATTCATCGCTATCAGGCATTTGATATGAATTATAAAACGGAGTTAAAATATCTTTGTAAGGTAACATAGCATTCAACAATTGTACAACGAATTCCACCTAGTTTCTATTGGTGATGGAAAAAGAAGATGCTTTAAACCATTAGATAAACATAATTGTTTTCAATCGCGCTTAACACGGCTCGTGCGTAACCATTTAGCGCAGTATTTCATTTTCTCAATACATGCTGAGTGATTGTCCTCATAACCAACTTTAACAGCCAAATTAATCACATGACATGCACATCTAACATGAAAAAAAACACCATCAAGCATTGCTTTCAGATAGGTCTTTAAATCACGCATCGCAGCATTGTTATTCGCAGTGTTGTCTAATGTGATTGAAAATACCTTATCCTGAATTCCATAATGTCTACAAGTATTGAATACATATTTAGCAATTACATAACCAGTATGTGCACAATCTAACTCATCTAAATACAATCCGTTTTTGCATACACCAATTATCATCAATCCAATGACAAGTAATAACAAGATATGAATCCGAATTTACATTTGTCCAAATATCGGTTGTTAAGCTAACCCTACAAGGCAAACTAGAAAGATGTTGAAACAGTGTATTTCTATATTCAACAAATACGTCCATACAATTTTTTTTAGTGTGTGCCTAGAAATATGTTTAAACATGGGTTGTATAGACGAAGCAAATTCAATAAAACCAGCATGTTCAGCTTGTATAAAAGGTAGTTCACATCTAATCACATATCTAACAAGTGACTTACGGTTAATTTCAGCAGTTAAAATAAAATTCGTGCCAGTGAGAACATTAATTTGTGCTTGTGTTGCTTCTCAACCTAATGGTTGTAATGTTGTCTCATCAAATTATATTTTTTTACTAAGTGTTTTTTAAATGTTCAGGTGCCTCCACTGGAACCACCAGCTTTATATGAATATTGCAACAGATTCATTAGTACCTTCTTTTTGAGCGAGTTCAAAGTGATCACATATCTTATTTCTTTTGGCACGAGTCGGTTGTATACTCGCTGCTGTAGTGGCTCCGGATGACTCCACTTATGGTCTCTCTCGGGCTTGGGCAGCAGGAGGTTCGACAGGTTGTTCGGGTTGTTGAGGTTCGACATTCATAGAGGAACCACCAACATTGAAGTCAGCAAAAAAATCACAACTTTCATTTAACTCATGAATTGGCACATGCAAATTCATTGCCGAAGATGAACTCAGTGATAGACGACCCGAGACGAGACCCCGACTTCGACACCGGCTACAACCAGCGCCGCTGCTAGATTAAGATGCCATTATTATATAAGTAAATTGTAGATAGCACAATTGAGAGGAAAATATGAGATTGAAGTATATAATTTTGCAAGAATGAATTGTGAGGTTATAAAAAAAAACACACATATTTATAGATTTTTAAAAAAAAAATTAAATAAAAAAAAGAATGTTGGCAACGGCTAAAGAGTCGTTGCCAAAGTTCAGCATGGCAACGGCCGCTGACCACTCTTGTTTTATTTATTTTTTAAAATCAACCGGCTTAGGTTCCGAAATCGGAACCAAACCGGTAGCATCGGAACCGGCGGTGCTACCGGTTTGGTTCCCGGGAATCAACCCAGACCTGTTAGTCCGGTTACGTTTCGGACCGGACTAACCGGGCCGGTTCCGGCTCTGGTCCAGATTGACCCGGCCCGATAAACACCCTTACTGTTGCTGGAGCGTTGTTGCTCATTACTGGATGGTGGGGGGAAGTATGCTCGACTCTCGGAGCCATCTTCCCTTCTTTAAGTGGTGGCTCACTGTTACGCTGGTCATCGCCCTCATGTTTTAGGGGCTTTGGCGAACAACATCGTGATTTCTTTGGATTTTGTGGATATGTTCGCCCTGTCATCCGGACCCTTCTCCCTTCTATCGGGGCGTCGCTTGCCTGGGCGGAAGGTTGTTTGGTTCTCGGAGGTTGCGATGTCTGTGGGTGCTGCCTTAGGCATTCTGAAGAGGCCACCTTTCCGGCTTAGCCTGTCTATTCCTTCATCGGTTGTGGTTACGGGGTATGAGGCGACTCTGGTGGAATGCGCAGGCTTGGGGAGTTACTCGTGCTTCTAATCGTGCAAGCTCCCATCTTTTGATATTATATATCGTTACGCACTCTAATTATCTAGTGTTTGTGTTGGTGGTAGACTGATAGATATAATTTTGTCTATGTTGTTTTGGGGTGTCTATTTTTGACTCTTTACCTTTTTGGATATGGACTAAGGATATTAATGTTCGGATTCTTGGAACTATGTGGCCTCGCCTGCCTTTTTATCCTAGGTATTCCTAAGTTGTTTTGTTAGTGGTGGTTTTTTTGGTTATGTGTCGTCTACAATGACACGGACACAACGACACAGATTTTCAAAATTTCTAGATACGATGCGGCTGGGACACGCCTGTATATTTTTATGCATATAGTATATTAAAAACACTAAAAATCCACATTTTTAAAAAATTCTAGACCATATGAAAGTAGCAAAAATATTCTTACCAAATTCAAGAAGTATATAAATAAATGTATGTCACCGGAATCATCATAGTACCACTTATGTTAACACCAAATACATATTACTCCAATCAACACAAAAGTTTAACAAACACGTTCAAATAAAAGATAACACAAAAAATATTATTACCAGAGCATACAAGTAAATGCATGTAACTGGAATCATTATAGTATCACCAAATACTAACACAAAATGTATATTACTTCAATTAACATAAAGTTTAACTAACACGTTAATTTTACTCAAAAATTTAAAATTGTACAACTAACACCAAAAGTGTCATTTCTATGTCGTACATGTCCATCGACCGTGTCCTACACTTGTGCCCGATTTTGAGGGGAATTGTCCGATAAGATGTGTCCGATTTTATTTTTTTAAAAAAAATTAAGGACATGACACGTGTCGTGTCCGACACTGCACTGAGTGACGTTTATGAAGTGTTCGTGCATCATAGTGTGTCACTGTTCGTGCATAGTTTGGCTTTAATCATTGGGCTTATCGATTTTGTGCGCCATCAAGTGGTGTTCTTTGGTCAACGGTTGTCCGACATGGGTTTAGATAGCCTGCTCGTTTGTTGGTCTTTTATCATTTTATGTCTCTCGCCTATCCATTCTCGTTCCTTCAGATATCTTAAAAGACAGTTTTCTTTTTCGACCTCACACTATGCTGCTTGATTTGATAGGACCTGAATTAGTTTTGGTGGTCTTTGTCATATCCTGGTCAAGTTCTTGCATTTACGCTGGAACTTTCATTGCCATTAGACATTTCATTTGTTTAAGTCTAGTGTCTATTAGTCAATACCACATACTGACTGTTGTATTTACTGTACTTGTGATTTGTTTAAATATAATTCATGTGTTATGTTAAAAAAAAATCCTGATCAAGTATTGTTCTTTTCTAAAAAAAAAAAAAATCCTGATCAAGTATACACTGTCTCTGTTATTTCTAAAACCTCGTCTTGGGCGTCCATCCTAAAACTTGAAAATGAGATATTCTGCTTATAACTTTTTTTGCCTGAGCCTTTGCATATTGTGCAAAAACATAAGTAAATAATTTACAAGTTTTGTACTTAACGAACATAAACCTAATTGAGATTAAATTATACCATGGTTTGTTATTTGTCAATCTACAATGATGTAATATAGGTAGTGTTTTTGTGCTTTGTATTGAATTAAACTATAAAAATTTGATAAAAAGAATTGTAAAAAAAATATAAAATAGTGTTTGGATATATATTTTGAAAGTTAATATAATATATTCAGTTAAAACAAAAGTTAATATACTATGTAAAAAGCGATATATTGTAATTATCATATAAAAAAATGGTATAATTATTAGCAGAAAAAAAAAAGAATGAAAAAAATAATTGTATATAAAAATTAAGTATATTTTTATGTATGTATATTGTTAGCTTCTTTATTTTTATTTTTTATTTTTTGATAGGAGGAGGAGTTAAATATTTTATTTGCATATTACGGAACTGGAACGCGAGTCTTCCCAAAAGGGGAGTAAGTTTTTACTAAGCGGCTATTGTTAGCCTCTTTAAAAATCATTATCATTATTATTATTATTAATTATTTCTCCATATTTTTATGTCTATTTTCGTGCTTTGTCATTAGATCTCAAGTTGTCATCAAATTCAGTGAGGTTTTGTAAGTTTCGGTAGTACATCCAGTGAAGATAGCCTATCAACGAAGTAATATGAAAAGAAGGATTTTAAATTCATTCCGCTTGTTTTAATGGATGTGATTCAAGATCGTATTATTCAAGATCGTATTTAGATAGAATGATTTAATTTAAAAAAAATTAATTTTGGGAATGAATTTGTAAAATATATCTGAAATTATACTATGTTGAGTGTATTTAAAGTCCTTTATGATTAACATTAAATTAAAATAAGAACTTAGCCAGACATTTATAAAATGTTTGAATACATGCCTCAATCCAAGTACATCCTAAGGGATTTTAAATTCACATCTTATCGATTCAAAAAAATAATAATAAAAATTCACATTTTATTAAATTTAATACTTATGTTAATAACATGATTACTCTCAAATCCATCAAAGATTGTTAATATACAAAATACAAAATATATCACTCTCTTGATAATATAGACACTTGAAAATTTCTGAGTGATTCTTGAACCTTTGACTGTTCAGATAAGCACATAAGATGTGTTGCTCTTAGCTTTCTTCAATAAATTGGTTGGAATGACGAAGCTTTTCAAAAAATGTTTGAATACGTTTGATAGTTGTGCATAGATTGGATTGATGGACATTCAAACATCCAAACTCTGAGCTATTTATACTTGAGCCCTACAACATGCATTTTCTCGTTTTTGTCCATCGGGTACAGTTAGTTCGGTCGTACAAGCTCCTGGCATTCCCTTCTGTTTTATTGTCAAATCCGTCATTAACGGCTCTTTAATTCTGTTAAGTCCTGATGGCACTGCGGAGTAGTACTTCTGTCAGAGTACTATTGACTACGCTCTGCTAGCCTCGAAGTCTGTTAAAATCTCTGACTTAGCTCGTCTGCCAGGTTAGCTCTGCTATACTTCAAGCTTTGATGGCGAATGAGCTCTGCTAGACAATGGCTCTGCTAGACGATGACTCAACTAGACGATGGCTCTGGTAGACAGCAACTCTGCTATACAATATCTCTACTTCAATGTAGCACAGTTGAATGTAACATTCTTTGCAACGACCAAAACCTGAAATATTCCAACAATTTCCCCATTTTGGTGATGACAAAACTTGGCATAAATCTTCAACTCTGATCAGCATGCAGCAGACTAGCTCTGAAAACTTTTACAAAGATAAGGAAAAGTATACACAGAAATATTATAAGTTACAAAGGATATCACAGAAATTAAAAGAACGATTATAGAATGAATCATTTATATTGAGATAATACAGATCCACGGTACAAGAGCTAAAAATAGCAGCCATCCTGGGAGAAAAATACAACTTAATGCTATTACAACCAATTTCTTCTTCTGTCTAAGGGTTGCTGGGAAGGTGATATGCTTGCTCTTGGCGGAGATCTGCTCTGCTGCACTGTGATGGTTCTGGTTAGCTGCCTACTGGATTCCCCTTCTTGCCTTGAAGGCCTCTCTTCTTTTTGTGTGTCAACATGAACCAAAAAGCTCATGAATATCAGATAGTTGAGAGGAGAAGGCAGCTTGCATAGAGCCCATCTGGTCGGAAAATGTAATTTGCATTGTCTCGATCCTTTGGCCTAAGTCCAGGTAATTTCTGCCTATTTGCCCAGAAAGATCTGCTATTGTGACAGCATGAACCTTTTCGAGCTTTTGTACTTTCTCAAAGAGCAGTTGCGTCTGCTCAGCACAAGCTCTTCTTTTGTCCATGTACTAGAATAATTATCTTCTCATGTTGATCATATTGAGATGTATGTTATTGTAAAACACGCTTCTTTGTTTTCCATCAAAATATTATGTTCCCTTTATAATAACCAAATGACCCGGAAGCTCACACTTGAGGAGATTTCTTTGGCTTTTTAAACTTCATCATTTCTTCCTCAGTATAATAATTTGTCGATATGAATTGAGATCTTGGCTGAGATTCCAAGTAGGAACTAGGAACCCAATAGCCACGTTTCAACCGCTCTCCGAGCATGGACAAATAGTGTACTCCATGGTCGCAGTTGCAAATAACTTCACCAAGTCATCGGCGTAGAGGGTCGGTGAGAGACTCAGAAATGGTCGGAGACCAGATTTCTCGATGGATTTGAATATAGAAATCAAATCCTAGTCTTCCACTGTGTAGACAGAGTCAAAATCAACGTAGCAAGCATTGAGAATGTAAGCAGATGGATTTGCCATAGATAATATTTGAAAACGATTGCAGAAATAGTGTTGCAAGTGTGAGAGTTTGTCTGCAAGTAGCTTGAAAAACAAAGTGAATAACATAAGAAATGAGAAGATGAAACGTTATATATTCGGATAACTAAGGCATATGAAACGTCACAACTGTTGATGAAAGACATATGAACACGTGTCATTAATTTATGAACTGATTTGAAATGATTTAAACTTGAATGGCTGAAATTTAGCCGTACGTATACTATAAGTAATCTTTCGAAATCCGACGTTCCAATTGATTAATTGAAATCAGGGTTTGCTAGATGACTAGCATACATGATAAGGGCTGTTATTATGAGAAGCCTGCTATTAAGATAACATGCTAGACTATAGCAGGTCATTGTCTTACCAGCATAGTCTCAAGTTATTCCCTTGCTAATAAAGCGATTATCAAGCAGAAAATAGTACCCTCTACAAAATGATTTCCCATTAATTCATGCATTAGATGAACTTTAAACTACTTCCCCCAAAATATAAGCATTTAACAAATACTAGCAGCAGTTACTTAGAAATAGCAACAAAACCAAGAATATTCTTGAAATAAGAAAAAATAGTGTCGGGTAGCAGTTTGGTGAAGATATATGTTGCTTGATGCTCTGTAGAGATGTCCTCAATTTTAATCTCCTTCTTCATCACATGATTTCGGATAAAACGATGTCTTATATCAATATGTTTGGTCCGAGAGTGAAGAACTGGATTGTATGTGACATCGATATCACTTATATTATCACAAAAGACAGGTTTATCAGTGGTCTCAATCCCATAATCTTGAAGCTGTTGTTGAATCCATAGAAGTATAGCACAACAGCTTCCAGCAGCCAATTACTCTGCTTTAGCAATGGAAAATTGCAATGTAAGTATGCTTCTTGCTAAACCACGAAATTAAGTGCACATAGGAATTAACATGAACCACTGGTGCTCTTTCGATATTGCATCCAACATAGTCAGCATATTAGTATCCAATCAAATTTAAGTTGGAATCATTGGGATACCTGAGTTCCATGCCCTTAAGATATTCCAAGATCCTCTACCCAACGATTTAATGAGCATTGGAGCAGCTTGGAATCGAGCACAAATACAAACAACAAACATTATATTTGGTCTATTGGGGGTCAAGTAGAGTAGATATCATATTATTCCTCGGTACACGTTAACCTCTACTGGTATTACCCCTTCATCATTATCTAGCTTGGAAGATGAACTCATAGGGGTGGATGTCGTTGAGCAGTAGTCAATACCAGTACTTCTTGAGTAGTTCTTTGGCATACTTAGCTTGGTTGATGAAGATCTCATCCGCTTGTTGCTTGACTTGAATGTCCCAAGAAGATTAACATAAATCTGGACTAGCAGAGTATGATCTCCTTTAGCAAATTTGAAAAGTGTTTTATCCACAGAGCCTATGGTAAAATAATGATCAATTAAGAACTTTGAAAGTGTATCAGGGTGCCTGCTTAAGACCGTAGAAAGCTTTGTCCAGCTTATAAACAAAGTTGGAATGCAAATAGTTAACAAATCCAGGAGGTTCTACATAAACTCTCTCGAAGTTTGTCGTTAATAAATTCTATCCATTTAGAAGACTTTAAAGTCTTTGAATGCAGTAAATGCTAAAAATATGTGTATTGATTCTAGTCGGGCTACAATGGCAAATATTTCATCGAAATCAATGATTTCTTTTTGTCTGCAACCATGTGCCATTCATCTAGTTTATTTTTGTAAACTCATTTAGTTCACAATGTACACTGATTCCTAGAGAATTGATTAAGTTCTTCATGCATAGCATCTATCCAACTAGGATCACCTAATGCTTCATCAATCTTTTTAATTTCTAATTGTGATGTGTATGCAGCATGCATAAAGAAATTTGTGTACTGCCATCTGGTTCTAACCGAAGCAGCATATTACCTATAACCTGTTCTGGTTGGTGATCTTTTTTCCACCGATAGAACGGTCTTAGAGGATCAATCTCTGTTTCTTGAATGCTTTGAGCGAGAGGGGTGATGTCCTGGATGTCCTCGTTGTTGGCATTTTAAGTCGTCTGCCGCAGCAGTCGTCGGTTCAACTTGATAAGAGTCTGGACCCCTCTCTGTGATCTCCTTTGACTAAGTAAATGTTCCAAGAATGTGTCCAGATGTTAAAGTGAAGAATATTAATAAAAATAATGTAGCGATACTAAAGAATTGGGAACTTGAACTCTTAAAACTTTAAAAAAAGAACATGTTTAATAAATAAAAAAGCAAAAAAATACAAAACAAATACTACTTCAATATTGAATGAATTAGTTGGGAGAGAAGAAAGAATTTACATTCAGAAGATCCGAAATAGCAATTGTGAGACGTATAACTAGAATTGTGGTGGAACTAACAAAGGCACGAACCATCAATATTAAAATTAAGGCAGACGAATTATTATTGAAGCAAATGAGAGAGGAATAGGCTTTAATCCCATGCACTAGTCACACTTAGGACCATATCCTCCACCATGACCACCAGTGGTGCTGCTGCCATACCCGCCATTGATTTGGCCCCCACCGTAGTACTCCATTCCACCTCTACCAAAGGAGGCATCTCTGCGGAAAGTCACGGCCACCAAATCTTCCTCCCGGACCACCCCCTCCACGACGATTCTTCCCATATGAAGAAGACCTTGCTGCGAAACGGGAAAGCCAAGCCGGAACTTCTTGGTTGGCTTCTTGCATCAAATCAGCCAACGATTTGGCCAGTGAGGCATTGTTCTCGTTAAAGAATGCAGTTGCCAACCCAGTTTTTCCAGCACGGCCTGTACGTCCTATACGGTGGACGTAGTCATCAATGTCATTTGGAAGATCAAAGTTGACAACATGTGCAACATGGGGGATGTCCAGACCCCGAGCTGCTACATCTGTTGCGACCAATATTGGTGTTTTACCGCTTTTGAAACATCTCAAAGCATATTCCCGCTCCTGTTGTCACGCAAGAAAAGATAAATGAATGAACAAAAATTATGGACGAACAAATATGTAGTATAAAATGCTACATATACACCACTTCAAGCAAATAAACTTTCTTTAATAGATCATTTGGCAGTACACATTCTGCATTGATATTTATATTATCATATCTGCTATCTTGAGAAGCTTACGGAAACGGAGAAGTATTGAAATCATAAAACAAGCACAACTCTGCTATGTCGAGAAGCTTACAGACTCAGAGAAGTATTTTGGCGGCAGACGCACAAATAGCACTACCAAATTCAAATGCATACTTATTCTCAAAGCATGGGAGGTCTAAAATAAATAGTCCACCTTCGAAATCCAGAGAAGAATATAGGCCAAAGTACTAGACTCAAATGCCAACAACTCCAACACACCTGTTGAATTCGATCTCCGTGAATGGCAGCGGCAGGGAAGCCATTAATGCTAAGCCAATGTTCAAGTGCATCAGCTCCCTTTTTCGTTTCGACAAAAACCAGAGTAAGAGCTTGCTGCAATTCAGAAGCACAATATCAAGGTGGTGTTATACTAGATGGAGGATCCAAAGGAATAATATTATTTTTAAGAGAAGATGAACGCTTAAGAAACAAATTACGAGCACTAACTAAATATACAAATCAAGACATGTTTATTTCGCTATTTTTGCTACAATAGCAGTGATAACAATGTCATTTCTGAGAGATTGGAAATAATAACTACAAAATCTTACCTTGCCATGAACACCATTTGCTAACTGTGCATGGAGGAGGTCCATCAAATGACTTCTTTTGTCCGTCTCAAGCACATATTCAACCCTTTGAACAATTAGATCAGTACTAGAACCAACTCTTCCAACTGCCAAAAACACGTAATTCGACAGAAAATCTGCTGCTAGCCTCTGTATGCCAAATAAAAGTTAGAAATATTTCACAAAACTATATACGCATAGAGTGGTAAAAAGTAGTACTTGGTTAGTGCGTCAGTGTAATAAAATTAATGTGAGAATATTCTGAAATCTTCAACTTAAGTGCAAATTGAGAAATTGGTAACGTGTTTGCCCAGCGTAACAAAAATCATGCGTCAGAACTGTTAGGATATGGGCATCCCATACAACAAAAGATCTATTTAAGTATTTTACCTCCCACATATGAAATTTACACAAAATTTGAAGAATGGAGACTGTTCAGACAGAACGTCTAATCTAAGCACAATTAATGAAAATTTGGCATCACTAAGCGTAATAAATGCATGAAAATCAAGGAACAGAATATCCTGGTGCCGCATCCTCTGGTTAAAGTTTGACAGTAATAACATAACAAATTGTGAACATCTAGTAACAGAATATTCTGGTAATGTTGCCTCTGGTTTTATTTGTTAGTGGTCAACTGATGCTATCGAGTAAAGCTGGAATTTCCGACGTGCTGACCTCATTCTGCATCTGAGGTATTAAAAATTTCACAAAAACATGAACACCAAATTTGTTTTACTAAGAAGCAAAATGTTTATAAAGATAGAAGAATACTTAATTTGTAATACATAGCTGAAGAACTTACATATCCCATAGTGTTTTGTTCTTTGTACTTGCGAGCAAAACTAGTGAAATAATAAAATAGGAATAAGCAGGTCGACTCATTTGCACCCCTAATAGAGGCACATGGAAATGAATAGAATAAGAAATAAATAATACACTTCAACAAATTAAGAGGGAGATCAAATTAACTTGCGAAGCATTCTTAGGCTATTTGAAAGTTATGGATACTTTAGGCTTAAATAGAGCAACTTAAATAAGAGTGATCCGTGCAGCCAGCAAGAACCAATTTTGGACTTGTTATGTATGATGATGATATTATCAAAATGGTACCATAAATGTATTTATATTGGCACGTCCACTAATAAGCAGTTAGATACACACGACTTGTGTGAGCATGCACATTGTAAATAGAAAATTTTGACATCGGTTTTTTAACAACTGATATAATTGGTGTGATATGCGATCCCACAATCGTGAAATCAAAACATCTTAATCTAGTTATTTTCATTAAAATAAAATAATATGAACAAAAGGAGAAAACAAAAGGCAGACAAGATACTATTTCATAATAATTTTAGATTCACAACTACGACTTTAATCCCCAATGGATTAGGGTATGCTACACAAGGAATCAAGTTGAGTCGCGCACATACATTAGTCTTCTCCAAGCGCTTCTTTCGGTCAAAATATCATCGTTGATCCATTTAGATTCACATATACACTAATATAAAAAACTTGGTGGGGTTCCGATAAGGAGATTGAAAGATGGAACTTGGAAATGTTTTGTGGATCTCTCCACTCCCTCTCCTTCTCTCTCTGTACATCACTGATTCATGATAAGTGATGCTACTTACAATTGGGCTAAGCGTTTTTATTCTAATATAAACAGTTGAAGCCACTCACATTTACAAGGCAAAAAACAGTTCCATTTTCCAATGGTTCTTGGTTGTAATGACTAATTAACATCACGTAGCTTGAAGTAATACTTGGAAAGAAAAAAAAACCACCTGAATTTCTTTTGGAAAAGTGGCACTAAACAGCAATGTTTGTCTTATACCAGGAGGTGGCATGTCCATTTGCTGCACTATTTTCCTTATTTGAGGTTCAAAACCCATGTCCAGCATTCTATCTGCCTCATCCAGGGCTAAATACCTAACCATTTGCAATGAGACTCTTGCTCTTTCCAATAAATCCACCAAGCGTCCAGGAGTGGCAACAAGTATGTCCACACCTCTCTCAAGATCTCGAAGCTGCACATGTATTAACCATATTATTAAAATGAGGAGATCCAACAGATTAATATCAATATTATTTCAAGGAACAGACAGTGTTAAGGTACAATAACTTCCAAACGAAAGTAAGGATGAATGAATCATTCTCTCAGGCTCTAGAATCTTGGTGAATGATAAAAGGAATCTATAAGATTCTTGAAAATAAAAGGAACACTCAGCACTCAAAACATGTCATTGGCAAGATCGAGGAACGTAGTCGATTGACGATGGGATATTTTAGATAACCTATGTTCTTCATACTTGTAATGATTTTTTAAAAATGGTTCACCCTTTTTGATGAAACAACTAATAAGAGCCTGCATGAGGGATAAAAGTGAGTCTGTAAATAGCAATTTAACCAACAAGCCAGAAGGATAAAATAAAACCTGTAGATTTATTGGTGCACCGCCATAAGCAACAACCACCCTCACACCAGTTTGATATGAAAATTTTTTAGCTTCTTCGTGAATCTGTACAGAGATAAACAGAGTCGGATATCCACTACAGCATCCTTTCAGATAAATGTAAAAAGAATAACGTCGCACAAGGTAACACAAGCTCACTTGGATTGAAAGCTCCCTGGTTGGAGCAAGAATGAGAGCAAGAGGAAATGACGTGCGTGGCATGTGAGGTGGTCTTGGAGCAGATTGGCTGCTTTTCATTACTCCACTTATTATAGGGAAGCAAAAGGCGGCTGTCTTTCCAGATCCAGTCTGAGCACAAGCCATCACATCCCGGCCAGCAATTGAAATTGGTATGGCATACCGCTGCACAGGAGTGGGCTTCACATATTTGCACCTCCTAATATTTTGATTTAATGCTTCACCTAAATCAATCTCATGAAATGTATTCACAGGAGGGGGAACATTTTGCCCGCTTGTCTCCACTGGAATATCCTCATAAGCATCAAAATTGATCCCAGTACTATCCTGTGAGCCCAAAGCAGAATCGATGTCATCTGGAAAAGGATTGACCTCTCTTTCCTTCCCACGATCCCAACCACCACTTCTATTATTCCATCCACCAGGGGGGTTAACTCCTGCGTTTCTATCATTCCTAAAACCACCAGGATAACTTGCACCTATGGGTTGGCCACCATATCCTTGTCGATCATTTCCCAACACAACACCAGTGTAGGAAAATGAAGCTGCTGGAGGGTCTGATGAAGGAGGTCTGTTTCTAAGATGTGGCGGAACATAACTTGATTTCACACGGGAAGCTGCCCCCATGCCATCACCAGCCGGCACCTTGTCAACAGAATCAGCCCAGGATGTTGGCATACTCAGAATATAGCACAAAATCAACACTTTCTTTCACGGCTCAAAATTTCCTCAATTCCACTTAATCAGAATACCTTCAACCCACGGTTTTCCTTAAGAATTTCAACTTTCCAGCACTGAAAATCCAACTAAATACCCAAATGCAACTAATACCCAAATGCTTACCACTATTAACCTTCTAATCAAACGAACCAATTACCCCACTCAGCCAAACTGACGCCCCGATGAACACATCTGGAAAGCGGAAAAAATAATTTAAAAACTGGAAATCAAATGGCAGCCAGATTAGCATAAAATTCTGATGACCAAACCTTGCCCATGCCCAGATATGAAACATGCATACATAAGAAAGCAACAGAAAAAAACTTAATCGTATCCTCCAAACAGCCACAAGCGTGAAAATCCCTTAAAAAAATCCGAGGACGAAACACACCAATGGTAGGTAATAATTTACAGTATATAAAAAGACAAAGCAATACCTACAAAATAGTTATTAAAAAAAAAGAATGTAAAATGGAAACAGACGAGTAAATACGCATATAGAGAAAGGAACTGAAAAGGGTACGTACAATAGATTGGAAGGGAGAGAAAACAGAAACCCTAATTTCGCGCAAAGGATGTGCGATCGAATGCGAATTTCACGAATATCTTTGCGTTGATCTCTCCCTGTGAATGTGATTTGATGCTTTGATTCTGTTCTTAGTAAACGGATGGACGAAGGAGAGGAGACAGTATGCAATTGGGAATGAAGGCATGGAGTCTACCACCTGTGCAATTTCTCCATTGTAAGCACAGCACGACTGTTATCGAACATAATAATGATTACAAATGTAATAACCAATTTCAAAATTATAATATTTTAATCATAAAATATCGGCGGATATACATTTTTAAGCAAATTTACAATTTACTAATTACGGGTTACATATAACAGCTCATATCCACTTTAAACAAACTTGAGTTTGAGCAATATTTGACGTAAAATTAAAAAAAAACCGTTAACATGAAAATGCACTTTTTCCTCAAAAAAAAAACATGGAAATACTTGTGATAAATAAATCACTATGGTTGCGTTCAGTTCAGGATGAAGGAGTGATTGTAATTTAATCTCTGTGCATCCGTAGTCTGTCTCGTTTTTAAGTTATCCACATAATCCTATGCACGTGCGGAAAAATTCTTCAACATGGAAAATAAATCCCTTACCCTTGACGTGATTATGGATCATTTCTCAATTAATTGATGAAATTACAATAGTATCCACGGACCTAAACAAAAACTTTTTACACTTACTTCGTGTAAATATGGCCGATATGTAGTATTTTTTTTTTTTGAAAAAATACTTGTTTGTTTAATTTTGTATTTATATATGTTAAAACTGGTAAAAATAAGAAATTATGGAGGGGTGTGGTAGAGGGTTTTTTGAGGGAGAAGAAGGGGTGTTGGATGAAGTGAAAATTACTTGCTTGTTTAATTTTTATTTGTATATTTTATC
The DNA here is from genome assembly GCA_907163345.1 of Haberlea rhodopensis. Classification (NCBI taxonomy): domain Eukaryota; kingdom Viridiplantae; phylum Streptophyta; class Magnoliopsida; order Lamiales; family Gesneriaceae; genus Haberlea; species Haberlea rhodopensis. Next base: position 6,063,467 of record CAJQUN010000034.1, on the reverse strand, counting down.
TAAATTAAAATATTTAAATTGTTGACAATGATCATGAGGAAAGTGAACGAAGCAACGATGTATGTGTATCTCCAGAGTACATATGTATATTGAAGCAACTTTTGTAGTATGAGTATATATTGAAGCAAACTTTGTAGTACATTAAAATCTAATTGTGTTTTACTTTGATGGAAGATTATTTGACAAATTGCAATTGTGTTCTGAAAATGCATGGAAGACTTGAATTGCAAGTATTTATTGACTTGAAATTGCATGTCCATGATTTATGTATTGACATCAAAATGGAAGTATATGTCTCGGACACGAGCTGCGAATACAATTTTTGGTTCCTAGTTCATGTAAAAGTTCTGTGCAAAACATATTCGAGTGTATTTTGATTAATCATAATTTAATTATAATATTTTATTAATAATTAAATTACATAAAAAAATTTATTTTGATTAATTATTTAAAATAAAATAATAAAATAAGTGCAAAACTATTCGAGGGTATTTTTGTCATTTTATAAATAAAATTAATCTATACCACTTAGTTATCAAGTACACCAAACACAATATTACTTATCATATTTTATTAATCATACGAATGTTGGGATCGATTTCAAGGGTGAGTTGTCATTCCACACCCGAGTTTAACCAATTTGAGCTTCAATAGCTCGTGTTCTTGAAATAATTGCACCGAGAGATTATATCGAGTTCGGTTACAAAACCGAGCGGAAGATACTCGACATAACCCGCTCTACAACCGATTACTCATTTGAAAGGTATTTTAAAGATATGCAAGAAAGTATGTACAAACAGTAAGGTAAATAAATGAAGTAAAGTAAATAACACAAGCATTTGTTTCTGGAAGTTCGAAACACAACGCTTCTACGTCTCACCTTCTTCCTTTGCAGGAAGGTTACACTAGAAGACTTTGATTTATACAACTCTTTGTACATACCTGGTCCAGTTGGGCATTCCCCATCCAACTAGAACTCCTAGCAACTCAACTATGTATGTTCTTTAATGTCTCACATACAAAGACCTCTCATCCAGTTGTGATGAATCACAAACTGTTACAATGGTATTCACTCTTCTATTTTAGCTCACAAATACAATGAATAGAGTGAATACAAAGGCACAAATGATTCCACAATGAATCTGATACAGCAAGGTAAGAGGTGCCAAAGGTTTGAGGAGTGTTGTTCATTTAGCAGCTTTTGTCTTTGAAGTTCCTCAATTGAATCCCAAGTGGGTTTGCTTTGTAAGGCTTGGATTGATCTTCAATCAGCTGTTATTGAGCTTCCAAATCATGTATATATAGCCCCAAGTAATGATATATACGTTAGATACAAGAATATAACCGTTGGGACAATTTTGGTAAGCTTTCAAACATTGCAACGGTCATATTCTGCTTCTGGGCTATTTGTGGAAGTCTGCTGGTCTGGTCAGCTGATATGGTCAGCTGGCCTGAGGTCTGCTGGTTCAGCATCAGCTGGCCTGAGGTCTGCTGGTTCAACATCAGCTGGTCTGGGGTCTGCTGGTATAGCATCAGCCTGTACAATATCCACTGGCCTGGGGTCTGCTGGTACAACATCAGCTGGCCTGGGGTCTGCTGATACCAGCTGAGAGGTCTGCTGGTATCCTACTGCCCAACATCTGTTGTTCTGTTCTCTTGGTTATATCTCTTGATTCGTTGATTTCTGGGCAAAGTGATCTTCATGAAAGTTGTAGCCCTTTCTCTTAGCTCTCCACGGAATCAAGAATCACTCGATTTCGAGTTTGTATGAGAGTGTTATGGTCGAAATACGAGGCGATGGTCCTGCTGTATGTTTGCTGGATGCAGCAACACATGGCGTGACTTGCAGAAGCTTTTTGGCCATCTTAATGTCTGGTTCAGTCTTTAACTTCCAAATATGACTTGTAGATCTTTGTCTTAGCTTTCCAACCCATACTGAATCATCTCGTTTCGATAAGCGAGCTGAGAGTTATGGTCGAATCTAGTCTTGCATACATGTTTTCGTCATGTAAACCTTCGAATGTAGTCTGCTGGCCTGAAATACGACTTGTAGAGAATTGAGTTGGCTATCCAACCCCTTTGGAATCAGGTCGTTTCGATATCCGAGCTATGAGATATGATCAATTTAGTCAGCATCACTCGGGGTCTACTGGATGCTGAATTCTCATTTGAGCAACCAAACTCAAGGCCATTTCTTAGCAGACCATCAAGCTGTAAAATATCATTTATGAACTGCACACTTGATGAAATATGTTAGCAACATAATAACAAGTTTTGTTAACATCAAAACTAAGATTACTCGGTTTTCCAAAACCCAACAACGAACCAAACATAATATAACGTATCCATTAGTTTACTTATCAACTCATTATCCACTTTTTATCTATCTATCACTTATCTTATCTCGAACCAAGCACACCTATATTATATAATATAGTACAGTATATTATTATGAGAAAAAAAATAGCAAAAATTAGATAAAGAAAAAATTCCACCAAGCAAAATAAATTTTATAAAAGCTAAAAATTTATTTTGCATAAAATTATACCTTTCACTAAATCTAAGATACATGCATACATTGTGTGTCAAAAAATTGCTAATACTAATAATGAGACAACCTGTAATGATTCGAATTTAAGTCTCCATCATCTTATAATTAGGATTGTTAAAAAAACATTGGGATGGTCAGCTTGGCATATCCATATCCAGTATTTATTTATTTATTTTTATTCTTTTAAGTTTTTAAACGTACTTATATTATTGTACTGCCAACGCTATATTATAATATAAATAATATTCTCAAAAAAAAAACCCGATACATTTTATTTTTAATCGTTCTTTTTAATTAATATTAGTCTATCAACATTAAATATAGTCAATAGTCTATTTAATTCATCTGCTAAAAAAACAGTGTATTTAATTCAGAATTAAGGGTGTTTTGGGACTACAAATAATATATTTTAACATTTTGACTTACATGGTATTAAAAGTTATGGAAAAGATTTCTATACGTGATTAAATTAATAAAAAATTTCTATATGGATTTTTTCACTAAAATTTTAAATGATTTTTTCCTTTTTTTTTAAATATAAAACCGACATAAAATTACAATAACTTTATTTAGGGGTGATCATTTTAAATCGGGTATCGGTATCTACATAACCCGACGCGATTGCGTTCGGTGTCCACCTGAGTACTACAAACAAAAAAAACTGAACCGGAATTTGTTGGATTGGTGTCGGATTTAAAACTACTACACGATCGGGTTTGGGTACCAGACTTATATATAAGTCATTCTTTTAAATACATATCAATTTGTTGGCATAGGTGTGGTGGTCAGGGTGTTAATGGGCCGGATCGGACCGGATTCGGACCGGATCCGATCGGTCCCGGACTCCTTTCGAGTGGAACCGGACCAATCCGGTTCTGAACCGGATTGGTCCGGTTTCGGTTCCATGGCAAATGCCATGGAACCGATCCGGTTCGGAACCCCGGGTCCGATTTGCCGGATTGGACCGGGTTAAACCGGTTCCAACCGGAACCGGTTTAGCCAACCCGTTTTTTTTTTTTTTTCAACTTGAATCCTAAAGGAATATATCATTTATTGAATATGGAAAACAACATAAAAGATACATCATTTGAAATTCATAACAAAATTACATTACTCATCATAATTTATAAGTATAGTCTTGGCCAATTCTTCTTCTTCTTCTTCGGAACTTTCATTGCAGAACTCGTCGATTCCTCCTTCTCTCTTATTTCTTCACTCAGCATCGAACCAATCTCTTAGCAGCGTAAGCATGCACAATGATTCTGCTTGTAGAGAAACTCTAAAGTCTCCAATGAGCCGAGCACAAGTTGAAAATGCCGACTCTGATGCAACACTGGATGTTTGGACTGCAAATACATATCTAGCCATTTTGGCTAAGACTGGATATTGTCTTGCGTTTGCTTTCCACCACTCTAGTACGTCAAAATTTTCATCTGTAATGAACATTTGACCCAGGAAGAACTGCAACTCATTTGAAGAGGTAGATGACACTCCGCTTCCTCTCTGCTTCTTTCTTCCAAGGCTCCGCAACAGATTAATCCCTCCGCTTCGTGACTGACTAGCATCTTCTTCTTCTCCTCCTACTACACGCGCCGATGTGCTCTGTCCATGTTCACTATGGTACAATCCAAACATATTTTGGAGAGAATGCATGATTGACGTCTTTTGATCGTCAACATCCTTATCCAAAAACGTACTGTAATATTCAAAGAAAGTATCGAAAGATTCCTACACCCTGACTTGGGTCTAACAATGTAGATATACAGTGCACGTGTGGAATTTGTTCCCAATATTTTTTAAACTTCTCCTCCATACGATAAACGAACGACATCAACTCAATATCATCTCTAAATTCAATAAATTTGCAAAACATGTTAAATACAAGTGGTAGAAAATAATGAGAAGTAGGATTACAAACACCGGAGAAACGATCTGTTGCATCTTTAAAGGTTGATAACAAAGCAGTTAAATTTTTAACAAAAAACCAATCCTTATCAGACAATAAATAACTTTCATCACTTTCAGGCATTTGATAAGAGTTATAAAAAGAAGTTAAAGCATCTTGATAAGGTAACATCGATTCTAACATTTTGTGCAAAGAATTCCATCGACTTACAATGGGCGGTGGAAAAAGAGTAAACCGAAGGTTCTGACTTGCACACGTATGTTTCCAATCACGCTTAATGCGTGATTGTCGTAAATATATGGCATGCACATCTAACATGGAAAAAAACACCATTAAGCATTGGTCGTAAATATATTTTAAGTTCACGCATTGCCGCGTTATTATTTGAAGCGTTGTCAAGTGTAATCGAACAAATTTTTTCTGCAATTCCATAAAATCTACAAACATTAACAATATATTTAGCAATTTGGGAACCAGTATGTGCAGATTTTAATTCATCCAGTGACAAAATTCTTTTCTGCAAACACTAGTTATCATCAATCCAATGACCAGTAATAACAAGAAAAGAAAGTAATGCGGTATTCGTCCAAATATCAGTAGTTAAACTTAATCTGCAGTTAATAGAAGAAAGATGATCAACTAAAGTCTTACGGTAATCAAGAAACACATCGACAATATTTCTTTTCAAAGTATGCCTAGAAATATGTCTAAAACATGGTTGGATACCAGAAGAAAATTCAACAAAGCCATCTTTTTCAGAAAACAAAAAAGGAAGTTCGCATCTTACAATAAAACGAACGAATAATCTTTTGTTCATTTCCTGTGTTAAGATAAAATTAGTGCCAGACTGAGGATTAATTTGAAGTTGGGTTGGTTCTCTACCTAATGGTTGTAAAGTAACATCATCAAAATTATGTTTTTTAACTAGATGTTTCTTAAAAGTTCCGGTACCGCCAGCGGAACCACCTGTTTTATAATTATATGTGGTTTTACATATTTTACAAATAACAACAGATTCGTTCGTACCTGGTTTTGTCTCGACGTCAAAATGATCCCATACCTTGCTTCGTTTGGGACGGTTACTCGTGCGACTCGAAGCGGCAGTAGTCGCGGATGACCCGCCAGGGGCCGGATTTTGGGGAGCCGCCGGTTCTGCAACGTGTTCCGCTTCTTCAACATCATAAGCATTATCAAACTCGGCAAAAATATCATAATTCTCTTGGAATAAATGTGGATTTGAGGCACCACCACGACCACCACGACCAGTAGAAGAAGATGCCATCGTATTAGTGGAAATATGGAAAAACGAGATAATTGTAATCAAGATTAGGATTGTAAGAGTAAGAGAGTTGAAGATGAAAAATTGAAGAGGAAAAATGAGGTATATATATAAGCAAAAATTTTTAAATATGGAAAAACGAGATAATTGTAATCAAGATTAGGATTGTAAGAGTAAGAGAGTTGGAGATGAAAAATTGAAGAGGAAAAATGAGGTATATATAGAAGCCAAATTTTTTTTTTTTAAAAAAAAAATTTTATTTTTAATTAAGCATTTGCCCAACGGTTATTTTAGCCGTTGGGCAACGGCAGTCCGTTGGCCAACGGCTACAATGCCGTTGGCCAACGGAACCCCCCCCCTTTTTTTTTTTTAATTTTTCACCGGTTCCGGTTCCGGTCCGGAACCGGAACCGGTGGAGCCGGAACCGTCGGATTGGCGGTTCCGGACTTGTGGAACCGATCCGATCCGGGTAAAACCCGGATCGGATCCCGGTTTATAACCGGATCAACCGGTTCCGGTTTGGAACCGGAACCGACCGGACCGGTTCCGGACCGGTTGATCCGGTCCATTAACCACCCTGATGTGGTGGGCAGAGACTCTGGTGGAAGAATTGTTGCATGGAAAAGACGTAAAATTCATGGAAGATTCAGTCCAGAGACTTCAAAAGCTATGACCGCAAGGGAAGCAGTCAAATCTGGCTTATCTTCAGTATGTCAAAAAATAATTATGGAGGGGTATTGCATAGCTATTGTTCACGGTATCAGTATTTTACTTGTTTGCGTGGCTTTTGTCTTACCTACCATATGTGACACCACCCCATGAGATAGATTCACCACATATTGAGAATGTTTTTATGGGAAATATCCCCAATGTGTTATGGATTTACCCCATGTGATAGCCAAGATGGTCCCGTTTACATGTTATTAGATCAGGCAATGAGTTAGCCTATGGCTTAGCCAATAATGCTGAATATTATCATTCCTACGGAAAAAAATAAAATAATAATAATGTAATTAATTAATTAATTAATAACTAATATAAGAGGAGAATAAGAGGGGAAGGCGTTTTCTGTCATTTCCAAGATCTTTGATTTCCTCAGCGCTGCTCTTCTTTCATTTCTTAAAATCGCCACCTGTTCTTATGTAACAAAGCCAAACAAAAGGCACATGAAAACGGCGCCGTAAGAAGAATTGCAGCGCAAAATCCAAAGTATAGGGTTTCAGAAGGATTAGCTGATGGATGCGACGGTGGCTTCGAGCGACGGCGGATCTTCTGGAAACCTCGATGAGCAGATCGCTCAGCTCACACAGTGCAAACCCCTCTCTGAACAAGAGGTTTCCTATTGTTTTAACTTATATTATTTTATAATGGGCTTTCGTTCCATTTTCGTTGAGTTCTGATTATGGCATTTCACTTTTCCTGAGTTTTGTTTCGAATTCCAGAATATGTGATTTAACCTTAGGGTCAGGTTTTATGGTTAGATGAGAACCCGAATGTGAGTGTTGGATTAGTTTAGTTACAGATCCATTTTGATCTTCTGCTGTCTTTGGCTCTCATTTAACAGGAGACTATATAGCAGCTAAAAATTCACTCTTTTGCCCCTAAAATTTGGCAATCGTTTTTCTTGTTTTTTTGAATTTTACTTTAAATTCTGTTTTTTCATAGTTTTATTTATTACTTTTTTCTCTGAGAATTGCATTCCTTTGATCTGATGTTTTGCTTGTGTAATTTTGCTATGGAACCTTGTTTGGTTGTAGTTCTTCATTAGAGCTCAGGGTGTTTCAGTTCTAGCTAAAATACGTGGTTGGACTTTTTAGTGGCATAATATTAGGCTGTCCTGATCATAATGGTTCATCATTTACAAGTAAGGAAAACTTGATTTTCCTTTTCCCGAACAATGCGTAAAATTCTATCTTTATCTGCACCTTTCCTCACCTACAAGCGTATGAATTTGAAAGTGTTCATCTTACTATTTAACTTTGTTTGATTTAACAGGGAGTTGGTTCACAGAAGTAATTATCGGCACCTAGAGGCTGTACCTGATCATAAAGTGTAGTTGTATTATGGATTGAACATTCTAAGAATTCGCCAACAGCCTATCAAAATTTGTGTGTTTTTTAGATGCTTGCAGTTCCTAGTTGGAGAATCTTATTTTCAATGCAATCTTGAATATGTGTCTGTAATGCGAGAAATAATTCACTATGTGACCGTTCTATGCTTTTGGAGAGATTGAATATCTTTTTATTCTCTCTTGTACAGTGGAGCAAGTTTGTTATCAAATTAAAATTTTCTTTTAGATATCATGTCTTGCTATGGAATGAGCTATATCTGCTAAGATATGTATATATATATATATATATATATATATATTATTTATATTGTATATTTATTTAGGTAAGGGTGTTATGCGAGAAGGCCAAGGAGATTCTTATGGACGAGAGCAATGTCCAGGTGCCCCCGATTTCTCTCTTTTCCTTTGTTACAGACTATGCTATGATTTAGTTGCTTTGAATTTTACGGGTTCTCTTACCATTTGAAATGAATAGTCTGTTGTAATCTTCTGGTGTTCCTTATGATTGTTGGCCATAGTTGCTTTTGAAGGATAGGTACCATACGTAATTATTCAAGGATCTGTAGCATTAAAGGTTCATGTTGCCTTTGTTAATTTCTTCCCTAGTCACCGATGTTACCATTCTTGTTATCATTTACTCAACTGATTACTTGTTCCTGTAGCCTGTGAAAAGCCCAGTGACCATATGTGGAGATATTCACGGGCAGTTCCACGATCTTGCAGAGCTTTTTAGGATTGGTGGAAAGGTATACGGTCAATTGCCTTCTTCTAGCTAATAGGTGATATCATTATCACTTGTTCAATGAATTGTATGTTTATAGTTTTTCATGGATTGGCAGTGTCCCGACTCAAATTATTTGTTTATGGGAGATTATGTTGATCGGGGATACTATTCTGTTGAAACAGTAACGGTGAGCTTTGACTTTTCATTTGTGAACTTTTTACAACCAATTTCCTGGTTTAAATGCATTTTACTTCCTGGTTATCAATAAAGAGCAAACTCTTGCCTAAAAAAAAAAATTTACTCCCTTGTTCTGTTAAATAAATCACATGGCCTCTGTGATGAGATTTTTCTTACATTTTAATAGACTAAAAGGCCTCGGTAGATACTGTTCCCATCCCCGGATTACTTAAATTTGTTTAGAAATTGGGAATCTGAACACCAGGATTGTTCGCTATCTCTAGCAGGCAGAAGAGCAAGCTAACAGCCAAACTGAAAAAAATACAATCAATTTAGGTGCTGAAATACACCAATTTTGGAAAATGTTTTTTATAATTTTTTTTTTAACAATTGATGAGAACTCAATTGTAAATGTTATAATGCGAACTGAACCACACTTCAACAAGGTTGAAAACCACAATGAACAAAATGTAATGGTGAAGATATTTTGTTTTGGTTTACCATCAAATGTCGCAATGGTTTGGATGCTATAGATTAAAAGAAATTTGCTAGTACCCATGACTGGATTTGGAGCGACAATTGATGAAGATAGCTAAGGGCAGTGAGTGCATGCCTAATTTTTTTGTAGATTTTTGTATCAACTGTGCCTGTTATGTCAGCTATATAAACCAGATTATCGATCATGTCCCTATTGTGGTTGAAACAATTGATAACACGTATCATTTAAGAATAAAATGTATTTATGAGTTTTTTTTTTTTTTTTGTGGACCGTATTTCTTTGAAATACACCGTTCTCAGACTCATCACCGTGAAGAAATGTGGATTAAGTATACTAATATGCATTTAGGAATATCTTTTTTCTATGTTTTTTATGGGTGTGGTTACATTCCAGTTATTAGTGGCTCTCAAAGTGCGATATCCTCAGCGGATCACGATTCTAAGGGGAAATCACGAAAGTCGCCAGGTATATTGCTAAATCATGTAATACCTGACAGTTTACTGCTGGTAGCAAGTGCTATTTGTCACCTCTAATTTCTTAGTTCAAATGTTCAATTCTGGATTGATAATTGGTCTTACTGGTATATGATTTATTTTCAAATTCTATTCTATTGTTGATGTTCATCAATCATTCTGGTCGTTTTTTCTTGGATTTTTGCTAATTTTTTTATTTTATTGCTGAAAATTTAAAATTACTTTTCTGTTTCTCGCAGATTACTCAAGTTTATGGGTTTTATGATGAGTGCCTGAGAAAGTGAGTTTTATACTTATCTTTTGTTGCTCGAGGGTTCTGATGTAAAATGGTTTATAAATGCTGTTACTGTGTTCGGAACTTTCATTTAGCCTTTTCTTGTTAGTGGATTTATTGAAATGATATTTTTGTGCTTTACTACGTCTGAGCTAGACTTTTATTTTGTTTTGAGATTTCTTAATATTAAAAGTTAGTTTTCTAAACAACTTGAATTTACATTTAATAACTGATAATTTTGATGACCAAACAAATCAAATACCTGGTGGAGGGGTGCTGGCGAAGTGGTAGTAGCTCCTGCAGACATGATGTATTGTTCATGCACCGCAGCACCAAACCATTTATGGCCAAGATTAGCTTGTGACTATAGACATTTCTTACCCTGAAATTGTAATTGTGGAAATATTGACCATCTTATTGTCTATTGCATTCTTCCATGCACTGTATGCTATCAAGTCTTTTTAATTTGCTAATTAGTATTACATTGATGTTTTATTCGGTTTTGGAGGGAACAATATTATTTCTGAATTGTGTGTGTGCTTCAGACCTCGTTAATATAGTTTTTAACTTTCTCTGTGTAGAAAAGTGAGCAACCTCTTGACAAGATCTCTTTTTGTTAGAAATTACCATATTGATCTCATAATTTTTCTTGTTTATTCGTTGTGCAAATGCATGTGAGAATAGCAAAATAACATAATACTGATCTTTTGGTTGGATTTTTCAGATATGGCAACGCCAATGTCTGGAAGATCTTTACAGATTTATTTGACTATTTCCCTCTTACCGCATTGGTGAGTGTTTTTCATCTATTTACAAAATTTAACAATCATGTTTGTAATGCTTATTTTGTAATATTATAGTATGATTCGTGTGTGGGAAAATTGTATTTCCTGATTCTAGTCCGGTAAATACAACTATTACTCTTTATCATCAGCACCACACTTTGCTTTCAAGGACTTATAAATGTTTAGCTCACTACACAGTTTTTTTGGGGGATGCAGAGCTTATGTAATTGATAGATTTGTTTGGAAGAAGAGAATGTGGTATACTTCTTTTTGCTTTTTCGGTTCGAATGAATATTTCTTGTTACTGTTGCCAATTTCTCTGCTTAGAACCCATTATTTCGATACGGGTTTCTAGAATTCTCTTAGGTCTTCAGTGGGATTCAAAATGTTCAGTGATATATTTTGTGAACTTCTCTAGGTTGAGTCAGAAATATTTTGCCTGCACGGTGGGTTATCTCCAGCCATTGAAACTCTTGATAACATACGAAACTTTGATCGTGTTCAAGAAGTTCCTCATGAAGGGCCCATGTGTGATCTTTTATGGTCTGACCCTGATGATCGATGTGGTTGGGGTATCTCTCCCAGAGGCGCTGGATATACATTTGGCCAAGTATTTTCCCAAACACTTTACTCACCTCCATTTTGGTTTCTTAAGGTGAAGAAATATGCTATATACTTTATTCACATGGATGGAACAGGATATATCAGAGCAGTTTAATCATGCAAACAATCTGAAGCTTATCGCTAGAGCTCATCAGCTGGTTATGGAGGGATTTAATTGGGCACATGTAATCAATCCTACAGATTATTTGCATATATTTGGTGGGTGTCTGGCATATGAGCAAAGGATATCTGATAACTGTGCATTTTTGTTGCAGGATCAGAAGGTTGTTACTATCTTTAGTGCGCCTAATTATTGCTATCGTTGTGGTAATATGGCATCTATTCTCGAAGTTGATGACTGCAACGGTCACACTTTCATTCAGGTCATCTCCCCCTACTCTCTCTCTAAGTGCCATGTGTACAGTGCTGAACACTCTGTGATTGCTCGTGTTAGAGGGGTACTTGTGATTCAGCATTGAGTTTGTTCCATTCTTGAATGCAGTTTGAGCCAGCTCCCAGACGTGGTGAACCTGATGTGACTCGAAGAACACCAGATTACTTCCTTTGATATATGGTTGCCGAATTCCAGCAGTTCCCTATTTTTTAAGCTGCTTTATGTGTCGATATCTGCATAAGACACAAATATGCTGCAGGTATTTATGACGGGGTGGAGATGGTATAGAGTATGCAAAACCGAGTCAAATTTCTCCGAATCAGCAGTAACCCGTCGAACTGTTGGAGGTGCTGCGAAAAGCTCGGTAGACCTGGGATGCTATTACTGAAATATGTTAGCTACCTTAAAAGATGTGACAATTTTCTTATCCTTTCCGCATTTTTTACACTATTGTTTGTAGGACGACGATATGTCGTTGGTCCTTGTGATCGTATTCGATGAAAAATCAGGAATGATTGTCTTACGTTTTTTACTATATGTTTTTTGTGGTTGGCTTGTTTAAATTAACTTGTGTAAGTCCATTTGCACTTGTAGTTCATGTGCTTGGCCTCGAATTAGCTTATTTGTGGACTGTAGTAGTAATTAATCTTTTAAATCCAATGCATTTTTAGTTTAAATTTGAGGCATGCGAAATCCCTTTATTAGGTAAAGAAAAAAATTCCATTCAAAAGTTCAATTTATTTTCAAATCATTTCATTCAAAATAACTTCAACAAATTAAAATCCTATGATCCAATTGCAGCCTTACTGAATTTCTAAGGCATGCCTCTAGTATTCTGCATGGTTTTCCCAAAGCTGAAATTTTTGAACAGTAAACAAGCAATACAGCATCGCACTCGGAACGCCACACTCAGCAAGGCTATCTTTAAATAGGCTAAAAAAGCTCCAAACATTTTCGCAAGCACATAGAAGAAATCCAGTCAAATTACCTATAAATAAATAACATCAAAGAAATACCACCCGAAGATGAAATCAAAGAGCTTAAATAAGTTACAACAAGCTTTACGTAGGCACAAAACCTATACATGTCCTTGATATATGGAGTTCTAAAAATGAAGAACGAGAGGAAAATGCTGGAAATGAGTTCTTATATGAGAAGGGTGTTCGAATACGTCGCAGGGAACTTGTTTGAGCCGACGAAATTAAATTTCTCGAAGAAAGGGACTCCATTTTCTGATAATTTCAAGAAACCCGAAACAATCATGAAGTTGACATATCCCTGTTATTATATAGAACTATGTAATGGTTGCGATAGAAATCGCATTTACAAATCTAAGTTGTCGGATGTGATTGAAATAACCCAACACATATTTAAGGTCCTAATTCAAACCAAGAGCCTACATAGACCAACTCCAACTCTGCGCCAAAAATGACGTCAACGCAGGTAAATTGCTCCAACCGGGGGTGCCATTTCCTGCGCTAAAATGGCGTCCCAAAAGCACCATCGTTGATCATACAGATGAGTGTTTGGAAGATCATTTCCCAGGCATATACAATTTGTTAAAGATACGAGTTTTCACATACAAAATTGTATATCGAGGATCAAATGTTTCACCACAAGAAAAATGATGAAACATGTCCCTTCTTGTGCCAATGGCAACACAACATGAACTGAAGCAGATCTCGGCCTAATTTTGATTGTTCCTCTGTAAAATTTCTATTTTAGATTTGGATTAAAGAATTTGTTTTGATGAGATGATTTTATAATTTAGAGTACATATTACTGCCCTTCTGAAAATCCGGAATCAATATGTGGTTTTGAACAAAAGTAAAAAAATTTGATGAGACATTCAAAGATATCCAAAAATGTACCCACGATTTGACTCATAAATTCGAAATTTCAAACCCCCATTATCCCAACACAACCTAAGATAATATTCAGAATAGCACAAAGGCACAAGACAAAAGTAGCTAAGCGAAAGATCCAAACATCCAGTAATACAATATCAAGTATCCAAGGCAACGGAAAACCAACCAAACTGGATACTAAAGAGTTTGGGTAAAGATTATTTATCACAGGATATTATCATTTTCTCCCTAGCAGCTAACTGGCAAGGAGATCAATCCCTCACCGCTTCCCTAGGTGGATACTCTGAAGGATACGGGCTCCGGCTTCTGCCTGGTTTATGGCCCCTGGCATAACCTGGACTTTGGCTACGGCTTCTTGAGCCGTATGGTGACAGTTCCCTAACAGGGCTCCCACTGTGGTTCCTTGGACCATCATAAGGTGGAGAATGGTCTGGCACAGGCGGGCGAGAGAATGTCTTCTCCCTGCTATGCCTTTTCTCCTGTGGGGACACAGACCTGCAAAAAATTGTTCTATAGTTTAGTCACAGAATTTCAGAGCACGTCAGTGCAGTATAGCAATAATTAGATTCACATTCACTTACAATAGAAAAACATAACAGTAAATGAATCAGGGTGTTATAGTCATTATTATAAAAGAAACATTCTGAATTACAGTAGGAAGAGATATAAATACCATTCCGGGCTCGACCTATACGGAAAACTAATCCTAAAAATCCACCTGTCAAGTCTCATGCACATATGTTTTTCTTCTACTGACCATACTTCACTTTCTTTTACCCATATTAACTTTTTCGATGTTTCCGAATAAAATAGTGCAGTTATAACAGCACAATTTCATGATTCACTTCCGCTTGTATTGTTCCAAGAGGCAGATATATACAACTTGCAAAAAATATCACAACAAATACTGATCCTTACTCTGAATGCTCTGTCTTAAAGAATGGCTCTATATACAATAGGATCAATTTCCAAGATATACATGCATTCAAATACTGTGCACGGACAAAAAGACGATATCATACCTTGAGTATCTTCTCTTGGGGGGTGAGTAGTAATCACGGCCATGAGATCTGCCATATCGTGGTGGAGGGGATCGAGAATACCGAGGGGAACGAGAATACTGTGGTGGTGATAGCCTTCGATGATGAACACGACCACTGCAACAGGTGAAGGAAATAGTAAATAAAGAAGTCAGAAGCGCGAACAACTTTAACTTAACGGCTTAACCTGAGAATGGGGAGATCTGGAGGCTGAAACTGGTGTTGCAGGCACCGATAAATTTCTCATACCACACTCAGCAATTGAAATTGAATCACATATTGTTATTCAATGCAAGAAGTGCCCAGCACAAACGTTTATTCACATGTTTTTTTTATACTTATCTCTAACCAATCCAACCTCTTTCTTTTATGCTAGTGCAGCACCGTTGAACAAATAATTAAGTGCGATAAAAGCTTTGAATTTCTTTCAAGTAGTTTCCAACATCTAGCATTCTAGAATGAAAATTTTGTGTTCTCACCTATCTTTTTTATCATATAAAACACTAGGCAAACAGATGAACGCAAGTTCATAACTTTAAAAGCAATGCTTCCCTTTCCACGTAGGTACCCTCTCTTTTATATGTTCCCTCAAGTAACAGGTAATTTTCTTTTTGGATAGAAAACAAAATCTACTAGTAAATATAAATGTATAATTGAAAGACACAAATCCTTATAATCAATTGTTCGAAATTATAGATTGACAGCACGATTGAATCCATCTCCACAAAAACAAATTACACAATTATTAAGTCGGCTAATTGGTAGAAAAAGGAAAAAAGGAAACAATGAGAGCAACACAAAAGTATTATCACATCTAAAAGAAAGCTGTACCTCCCTCGTTCCCTAGCTCTCATTTCATTTGGCTTCTTTCTATTCTCCTCTGCAAAGACAACAGTGAGCTCCCGCCCTTGGAAGACTTGATTATCCATCTGGTATTTAGCTTCTGCAGCATCAGCAGGGTCCACATACTGAATAAATCCAAAGCCTCGTGGATTACTGCCAGGGAATAATTGATTTACAAACATGGAAGAAAGTTAGTGGGCAACGGTAAACTAGTATTCAAACAATTTTATAAATATGTGCTGCATATCAACTACGTTTTCCCCCTCAAAATAAAGCCCCATTGAAAGTTCAAAGCCAATGATAAGGTAGGATTCGATATGAAAGTAAAATCCAAAGCAGACAGTACACCTTACAGCCTCTGAATTACCAAACAGATCCCGTTCAAATTGATGGCTACATATGATTCCAAGAATATGGAAGGCCACGATAAATGCATAAGCAAGCACATGGCTGCTGACCTTGCAAGTGATATTTTAAGATGACTTGAAATTCTTCAAGACTTGAATCTTGAAGCCTTCACATTGTATTCAAATCAGATTTTCTTCAAATCTTCATTACCATTAACATCACCATCAACTCCTTACTACTTGATTGACTTCAAGAAAACTCTTACTATTAGAATGTGTCAATAGAACTCTTACTACTTGATTGAAGTCTTCACAACCCTTACTCACTGCTAAATCCCAAAAACTTTAGTAAGGAAATCCAATTTCAAATGATAAAGTAGTACATCATAAATTATAAGCAGTAAATTCAAAACTTGACAATAAAGAAAAGTACAGTAACAACAGTTCAATGATTTTTCACACGATTGCAAGAAAGATATAGTCTAGCTTAATATCCAGGAAAAGGTCCATATGCACAAGCTCACCCAGATTTATAATCCCTAGGTAAATAGATATCCTTGACAGGGCCAAATTGACCAAAAGGTCTCCTTAAGTCTTCTGGCCTGTTCAGAGCAAAAAAAAAAAAAGAGTTATGTTACTTTTTCCTTTTTGGGGGGATTAGGGGAAGGGGGTGGAACAGCAGAACAAAGATGTAAACAATAAAATCAAACATCAAAAAACAAGTTACTCACTTCAGCAACACAAACAGTTTGTAAGACCATGTTCTATGCACAAATTTGGGATAAGATTAAAAAAAAGTCAACAGTGGCCCATAATTTGAATTTGACTTAGATTATGAAATGAACTAATTCAAGTCAGGTATGTCTGAATTCTCAAGCCACAGGCCCTACATGAAAGAGCAAATGATCCGCTGAACTTGCAGAATGACAGGGATAAGAAGCAAGTGAACTGTGTGAAATATTAGGGTTAGAAGAATCTCATTCTGAAGCCTAACAATAAACAATTGCAAGTTTCATGGGTTGTTTGATGCTACAATATCTTGGGAAAAAGAAGAGCATGCAACATAGAAGGAAGTAACTTCACCTACAGGTATGCATGAAGGATAAAAGTTCAAGAAAATCTTACCTACAGTCCTGGCGAAGGTTTCGAACTAAAAGACTAGTAGGAGCATCCCCGCCTCTATCATGGCGCCCCCTTGGGGCTGGGCTCCTACCTCTTCTTCCATAACCCCTTGGTGGTGACGGGGAGTAGCTCCTTCCCCTCATCTACACAAGTTAAACAAACCAGGTAACAAGAATATTAAAAAATCCGGAATTGATAATCGAAAATACGTGCTACTGAAAAGAAGAAAGAAAAAGCATTAGAAGCAAAACATTAGGATAAAAGAAAAGGACAATGATAAGCATTAAGTGATAAAGAGAACCAAAGAAAAGAAAGAATAACAAAATAATTTCTTCAATAATCAAATTAAGAAAAATCAACCATGCTTTGCATACAAGATATTATACATTTGTAATCAGAGTGACAAAAATTGGAGAGAACACAATCAAAATGAAGTCATAAACCAAGAATATCGTTAACAAGAACATTTCACGTACATTGAAGACCACTACATAACTTATTAATAAATCAAACCACTAACTTAAAAAGATTTGCATCAGTTAATCGATAACTAATTACAAAAGAACATAGAAATTGAGCAAATTTTATCATATAATAATTGATAATTTGGAATGATCTTATGAGCTAACGAAGTCATCCGCCCATCCAAGAACTTCCTCGAGTTATTATGCAAATTAAGCAATTAAGAATGCACAAAGCTAAGCAAGACAAAATTTCCTTTGCTCTTATGGCCACGGCATATTAACCACGGCATTATTCATTTTAATTGCTAAAAGATTATATAAAAAATATTTTTTAATTCAACAACAATGTAGACATGGGTTCGTGAAAGATTAATTGCTTACAGTAAAAAAAATTGATTCATTACATCAACAATCGTGATGTAATGAAGAAGGTTTACTTGTAACTTTGGGGTGGGGGGTAGAATTGTAATCTTGGCTGTTGGAATTATTTATCTCGATCTAAAGAAAGGATGAAAAATCACAAGAAAACAATGGACAATGACGGGCTTATTGGATTAAAGAGATTCGCTTTTCTCAGACTGAACAAAGAATAAGTTGGCATCATTAATCACATCCCTCTCTTACCAAAACAAGTGAACACCCTATAAGAAATACAACCCTATGATTCAAAATACAAGACATTCCAATATATAGATTGGTCATATGGGAGAGAATAATTAAAAAAAACATAGAACTTGGTGAATAAATATAACTCGAATCTCAGAAATATTCAACAATGCACGTTAACTAAATTCATTAAAATCCTCTTATTAAATAACACACAGTATTTCAAACCCAAGACCATGAAGTATTTCTGAAACTAGGGCTACCTAGCTAGTGAGGTTGATGCAAGGAAAACAGATCCGAGATAACAGATTACGATTAACAACCAAAATGAAAAACCCTAATTGTATGTTCCATGTGCATCTCACGCAACATTCTAAGCATATGTCACAAACCCAAAAGAAACGTATCCAACAAGAAGAATTCACGGAGAAATACCTCAAATGAATAGATTCGGGATAACTGACCGAGCGGAGAGAAAAAACGGCGAAGAGTCCGCGTAAGGGTTGGACAGTAAACGAAGTGGCGTGCTCTAGGGATAGTAGTATGTATATATATATATATATATATATATATATATATATATATATATATATATATATCTAAAATGTATTAAAATTTTATTACACTGCATTTTTTTACATTTTTTTTAAAAAAAATATTTTAAAATTTTTCATTTGTGATTGTACTTCCAATTTTAACCTATGAAGTCTCAATGTAAATTATCTATAAAGATTTTAAATACTCAAAAATTAAAAGAACGTCACTTTGTTATAGTTATCAATATTCAATAAATAATTTAAAGAAATACTACAATAATAATTGTTGTTATTTTATTCCATTCTGAAACTAACAACTTGGTCGATTAAAGCTCAGAGTAAATTGCGAAAATCATCGACTCAATCCGTTCATCATTATAAAAAAAACTCACTTATAACGGATGATAAAATCTTCTACAAAATGATTGAAGACAATTAAAGTTAGAAAAATGCAAGAAAACCTATAAATTACTCCTATATGTAGCTAATTATGACTGTCATATTTAATTCCCCCATCTAATTGGCGCTCAAATTTAGAAAATACTTGTATAGATATAGTTTGACCCTTATTTATAGACAACTCAATATAATTAGTCTAAAATAGTTGATATGTTAGTTTATGTCTTTTTTTATTTAAAAAGTATTATTTTTAATATTGAGTTAGTATATAAATAAAGCTCAAACCGAAATATTTCCGATCAAGTTCCTGTAACAATATGGAGCAATGGACCAAAATTATGTTGAGGTTTAGAGTTGACATTACTCGGCCTAACAATAAATGTCCCATGAATTTTTGTTTGTATGAAACATAGTAACATCATTTCTATAATTTCATCTAACTGTGATTTTGGTCATCTGACTAGTCAAATTTCAATCTTAGTTCGATAATTGAAAGTATTTTATGAGTATAGTCCTTTTTTGCTATAATGATGACGTGACACCGAATATTGCTATTGTGAGGTTGATATTAGTGATGTGGTCGGTGTCACGTCAGCAATCTAGAAAAAAGAACTAAAATTGTATTAGTTTCATACAAACTTCATGTGTAACTAGCACCAAAATTATAAATATTTCATACAAACTTCACGTGTAATAAGTACCAAAAATAGTATAAGTTTCATACCAATTTCATGTGTAACTTGTACCAAAATGTATAGATTTCATATTACTTTTATGTCTAACGTGTACCAAAATTGTATAGGTGTCGTACCAACTGTAATGTTCTCAAAATTAAAAGTTTAACTTCTAGTAGAGGGGTATTATAGTCATATGGAGTTAGAACAAAATTTTAAGTTGCAGTGACGAGTTTGAATTAAGTTTTTTGATATGGGGACTGATTCCCTAATTAAGTTTGACAATGAGGATTTTTTGAGTTCCCATAAAATCAATCTTAAATAAAAATATGTGCAAATCCAAAAAAATTATAAAAAAAAATTATAATTGATTTGATTTGTTTTGTTTTGGCTCCAACCTATTTTGTTTTTATAAAAGTAAAATATAAAATTCATATGTTTTGTTTGATTAGGAGAGACTACTTGCTAGCTTAACTTCGTGATATCCAAATTTGCATATCTATTGTAAAATAAATAAATAAATAAAAAAACTCACTTATCACAGATGATAAAATCCTCTAGAAATGACTGAAGACAAAAGTTAGAAAAATGCAAGAAAACCTATGATTTTCTTTGAATGTTTTGTATGCAGTTTTCTGTATATTTCAGATTAATATCTCGTTGGATGTTTAAGTCTCCAGTATTTGGCTGTTACTCAATGAAATAAATTACTCCTCTATGTAGCTAATTATGGCTGTCATTTAATTCCCCCATCTAATTGGCGCTCAAATTTAGAACATACTTGTATGAACCTGGTTTGACTAAATATTTATAAACAACTCAATATAATTAGTCTAAAATAGTTGATATGCTAATTTATGTATTTTTTTATTTAAAAGGTATTATATTTTAATATTGAGTTAGTATATAAATAAAGCTCAAACCAAAATATTTCTGATCAAGTTCCTGTAACAATATGGGCGATGGACCGTAATTATGCTGAGGTTTGGAGTTGACATTACTCGGCATAACAATAAATGTCCCATGAGTTTTTGTTTATAGGAAACATAATAACATCATTTCTATAATTTCATCTGACTGTGATTTTGGTCATCTGACTAGTCAAATTTCAATATTAGTCCGATAATTGAAATTATTTAATGATTACAGTCCTTTTTTGCTACAATGATGATGTGACACCAAATATTGATATTATGAGGTTGAAATTACTGATGTGGTCGGTGCCACGTCAGCACTCTAGAAAAAATAACTAAAATTGTAAAAGAAGTAAATTTATTGGATTAAGACTAAAATTTGATTAGTTGGAGGACCAAAATCACAATTAAACCAATTCAATTGTGCATTTTTTCCTAAATTACATGTTTGGTGTGACCACAAATGAGATTTAAAATACACATGTATTGCTGAAATTTATGTTTGTACCGTAATATCCAAACAATAGGCATGTATATGTTACGAATGTAAACTTTCGGCCCAGGTTTTTCAATCTTATGAAACTCGCATTTCATCAACTCGAACTTATGAAACAAGCGATTGGCAAAGTTGCATCAATTGAATTTGTGCAAGATTGACTAACATTTCACAACCCCCTCTTTAACCACCACACCAATATGAAAAATAAATGTATGCACTCGGTTTAGGCCAACTTATACACAAATTTAATATTAAAATACAACATTTAAAAAAATATATACATAAAACCAATCATTTTAGACAAATCATATTAAATTAGCCCATAAATTGAGCTCACACGGGATCCATACAAATATTGTCCCAACTTACTTAATAGGGAAATAATACAAAATTAAGAAAAGCTAGCCACTCACCCAATAATAGTAGAGAATTAAAAACAGCCCACTCATCTTTCTTAATGAAGGAGAAAGATGCTTACACTTGAAAAAAAAGAACACCAAGAAAACCAAGAAACAAGAAAGAAAATTAAGAAGGAAAAAAATTATCATTGTTTAAGGAAATTAAGAGAAAGAAATTGACAAATGAGAAGGCCATCACTATCTTCATCAAAGCAAGCAGCAGCAGCCAAGATGGAGGTGAAACGAGGGCCGTGGACGGCGGAGGAGGATGAAATTCTGGCGGATTATGTGAAGAGAGAGGGCGAGGGACGGTGGCGCATGCTGCCGAAGAAGGCGGGGTTGCTACGCTGCGGGAAGAGCTGCCGCCTGCGGTGGATGAATTACCTCCGTCCCTCCCTTAAACATGGCAATATTTCCCCTGATGAAGAAGATCTCATTCTTCGCCTCCACCGCCTCCTCGGGAACAGGTACATACGTCAATGAATGTATTTTAAAGTTGGCGAAACTAAAAACTATAATTTTAAAATATCGAATCACATTTTGCTTTAGAACAAATATACAATGTCCACGGAGTTTACCACGTAGCGGCCGCAGATCCACTCGTTTTCACATACATATATGTGTATATGTGTGTGTCTATGTATGCATGTATATCATGTGTATGCATTGTGTATGTACTTTAGGTGGTCATTGATAGCCGGAAGAATTCCGGGGCGCACAGATAACGAAATAAAAAATTACTGGAACACGCACCTTAGCAAGAAGCTCATCAGTCAAGGAATCGATCCAACAACTCACAAGCCATTAAACCCAATTTTTAATGGTGAAAAGCAAACTTCTTGTTTAGACAATGTACCTCAATATCCAAATCATGCACCATTTTCCTTGGATGAGAAAACGATAATCAGGGCCGGGACCAATACCGACTGTCAAGATCATGGAAATGATGAACATGAGTACAAGATACAATGTGCTGAAGCTGACGAAGATCAAGAAGATGAAGATGTACTTGATATGAGTTGTTGTGCTGACGATTCGTTTTCTATGTTCTTGAATTCATTGATAAACGAGGATATGTTCAATAATCAGCTGCAAGAACAAGAGAAAGAGCATCAGCCACAGCGTGATTCGATGGAGCTTATTTTGGTTGCTGAAACAGGTGCTCCTGCAGGAGATGTGAACCCAAATTATGGCCTTTAATGCAAATGGGTACCTAGAAAGTTAAGGAGCAGCAGCTAAAGAATCGTACTTTATAATCTGGCTAGCTTAATGTTTTATGATTTCATATACATTAATAATGTTACTCTTGAAAACTTTATACTCCAGAACAATGTATGATAGATTTTTTCCATATACAAATGTTCTCTAGTGAATGGAGACGATGACGCCATGCCGGCCGCTGCCATCGGTGCTTTTATAACAATGGCAACTAGAATTAACATGAACTTAGTAATTTCATGATTATATTCATACATCTGAGATTCATGAAGAGCTTTAAATAGACACGCAAGTCCAAAATCAAGAGCATGTATTCTACATAATGTTTGGGCCATCATTGTATTCATATTTAGTGATTGAGCTAGTTTGAAATGAATTAGATAGTAGTAGGCTTTATTTAAGTTTTTAATGTTAGTTTCGAATTATTGTTAGATTGGCAAAGAAAAAAAGTTGTATTGAGCTTGTTATGAGCCCATTATATCAAGGAGCATTCCTTGTGGCGTTCGTGATTTGATACCGAGGTTCCTACTTTTCTAAGTAGTGGGTCGAGGTGCGTCATGTTGATACCGATGTTCTACTTTTCTAAGTAGTGGGTCGAGGTGCGTCATGTTGAAACCTTTGGTTCTTGCTTCGTGTTAGGCGATGGGTCGATGTGCGATTTTACATATCAAAGTTCTTGTCTCAATTATAGGCAATGGGTCGAGGTCGAATCATATACCGAGGTTCTTGCTTGGATAAGCAACGAGTCAGGGTTCATCTTGTCAGTTGAGTCGTTTTATTCTTTATGTTTGGTTCAACAATTAGTTTTTCTCTGTTAAATCCGCGTTTCTGCTTGATTTTTAAGTCCTTGGCAAAACAAGATTTTGAAATACTATTCTCGTGTGTCATTGAATTGAGTTTTCAAAAGATTATCACACGACGGTCGTATCAACATCATTAGAATTAGCTTTGAACTCAATTCATGATATATACATATACATATGTGTGTATATACACACACACGGGATGTCGTGCGAGAATGAAAGTGGTGATCTCGTAGTTCTTGATCTTTGAAGATGTGTTGTTAGATGCTCGAGATATAGTTTTTTCAGTTTCAATCATAAGTAGAAGATAAATGTGATTCAATATGATTTTGATTTTTGTTTCTAAAAGTTTTGATTTTGGTTTTGCCATGTTGTAGATCGATTTAAATTGAAATTTATTAATTTAAATTTTAATCGTCAAATATGACTATCTCCAAATTTTCCCGACTTTTTAGTCATTTTATAAGTAAAATACTAATTTATAAATATAAAAATATAATGACACATTTATCTGATCAACTCCAAATCTCATTCCATTAATTTTTTAAGATAAATCATCGAGCTAAGAGATTAAGGCGTACTTCAACTTATCTATATACATGTATATATATAGAGGCGCATCTTACATATGATCAATTTCAAAATTTTGATATAATATTACCCATAAACTTTTTTGTTTTGTTATAAAAATGTTATAAATAACAAAAAAAATATTGTATTTTGTCCACTAAAATTTGTATTTAAATTTTCACCTTCCGAATTATGAAGTAATGGTTACATTCCTATACATACGCACATACATATATTCATACACATGAAGAACCCATTGATTTGATTAAAATATCAAAATATTCGCCACATTGCAAACAAGGGGAATTTCGACCATACAATTGAGATATTACTACCCCAATTCTAGGATCAATGATCCAAATTTATTTTGCAATGTAGGCCCCAACCTGAGGGCATGGTCGAATTCCTGAAAACAAATAAACAATTGCTCAAAAACTCACCTTGAAATTGCGAGAAGATTTGGAGTGCTGTAGCGAGTTTTGGAGCACTTCTTGAAATTATATAAATTTTAACATTTCAAGATACATCTATATTATATATGTATATGGAATCTTTTGCAGCAGAAAGAAATATTTATTCTTTCAGAAAAAAATGGTTGTTCATATAGCTTATTGACTGGTAGATTTCTGCACTACATAATATGGTGTTACTGAGATCAAATTCACTTGTTCTTAATTAATGAGCTAGTAGCGAATTACACCCGTGGTTTTGAAAATAACAGATTATGTGGTTTGAAAATATATATTTTACCCATTATTGTGGTTTGATATTAGGCATTTTACCTCGTGTGGTTTTGAATGTATGCACTTTACCCCCCGTGGATTGTGAATATGTGCAAAATACCCATCCGTAGATGCCATTTTTTTGCAAACCAAAAGGAAGTAAAGTGTCTATATTCACAACCACAGGGGTGAATTGTCTATTTTCAGCCCATAGTAGGTAATCTAACTATTTTCTAAACCACAATTGATAAATTATCTATTTTCAAACCAATGTGGATAATCTGCCTATTTTCAAACCACATGGGTCAATCCGTCACTACATCTTCATCAATTGACTAACCAAACGTTCATACCAACAAGCTGAATCCACATAATTAACTTTCATTAGACATGTAATATATTATAACTATATAATAAGTGTCTAAGAGTTTGGAATAGTACTATTGCAAGGAATAGTAATGAATAGTACACCACTATTCATCACAATTTTTTTGGTTCTTTAAAAAATGTTATTTTTCAAAAAATTATTTTAGTTAATGTGCGGATTTGACCTGAACCAACTAGAAAAAAATATATCTAAATCGGTAGTTGATGCGCGCAACTTCAAATATTAATTTTTTCAATTTATAGTAAGATGGACATATGTGTTTTTAAAAAATAGAGTCAGTTCTTTGGTTATTTTTTTCCCATTCAATTACAGTAGCATGTTCACTTTAATTTTTTTTGTTGATGATCGGGTTTGGCATAAACCGACTAGGAAAAAATATATCTTAATCGATTGTTGATGCGCACAACTTCAAACGTTATTTTTTTCAGTTTTTAGTGAAATGGACATCATTTTTTTTTAAAAGTTAGAGCCAGTCATTTGGTTATTTTTTTTCCCATTCAATTATAGTACCATGGTCGTTTTAGGTTTGTTAAAATCAGTTATTTGAAATGTTACTTCGATCCATTTAGAAAAATTGACCATCATGCTGGTACCTGGCACCGCGCCTTGGGCGGTGCCAATAAAAACTAGTATATAATATAAATATGTTGGTCATCTGACCTTCTTAAGTTTATCGGGACATCAGTTTCAATTTCTCTAACCAATATAAAGGTTCTTTATTCTTTTACTTCTCGTTTGTAAAAACCAAATATATTTCTGACAACAAACAAAGGCTATATCGGTAATATTATCAGCGTTAACTTCTTTTTTTCCCGGCCCTTCGGATTTGGAATGAGCAACTTTGGACCATACAATAGACAAGTTGTTTCCTAGGGAAAAATATATTCAAATCTCATGTATAAATCTTTAGAAAAAAATAGGAAAAATTACAAAATCATAGTTTGGTCCAAATTTACTTTATAACGATTGTTTAGAAAATTATAGTTTACATAGTCAACTTGATAAATTGTAAAACTTTGCGTCATATTGACTCGGTTTGATTTTTTTATCGAAGATTCATCGTCGTATTTCATCACCACCTTACATCCTGAAACATAACGTCCATTAAGCTAACTGTTGCAAATCTTAGAAAAAAATTAAAATATTTTGGATTTGAAAATTATCTAGTTAGTTTGATTTTGGAAAAGAACATTCTGACATCCTAAAAATTTATTTTGATTTTTCTAAAAAAATTGCAATAAATAGCTTAAGATGCAATATTTTTGAAGATGCATGATGACGGAATGCGAAGATAAATCTTCGATAAAAGTACAAAAACGAATCTACAGGATGCGAAGTATTACAATTAATGAAAGTTGAGGATGTAAACTGTAATTTCTCAATAGTTGCAAAGTGAAATTTGGACCAAAGTATAGAATTTTTTTTGCAATTTTCCCCTAAAAAGTAAAAAATTTTCCCTTCAAATTCATTACATATCCTCTCGTCACTAAATTTCTAATGTGACCCTGATTTTACAAGGGTGAGAAATAAGGATTTATTCATTTTCTCTTATTTCAAATATGTATCACACGAATTTTGTTCAGCTAAATCCCAGGAATAAATTCTTCAAAAAAAAAAAAAAAAATCTCCCAGGAGTAAAAGAGTTGCACACAACATATCACGTCCCGATATCTGTAGGCTGGTGTTTGCAACGCCCAAACCTGGAGTGTTGTCGGATTAGAAGTTACTCTACAGGGTGACATGGCTCAATTTTATTTTGAAAAATCAGAGGTGAACATGAAATAACAGAACCAATCTCCTACCAAACTAATGTTTGAATAAATAATAAATTGTTCAATCTCTCTACAAGCTCGAGCTTTTAGATGATACAACAATTCAATATGTTATCTGTAAGGCCCTCGCTACCTTAACCCAATTAGTGTATTATCACATATATTAGTGTATACATTCATGTCATTAGGGAATTCTTATACATGCTTCTATATCATTGACATATCATCTATAAAATTTTTGGCTTTAATCCACTTAACGTTCAATCCCCAATACAACTCAACTAGCCCACGTATGCAATGCATCAATTCCATATTCTCAATTCATCAATACATCATAATTAATTGCATGCAAACCATAAATGAAAAGAGAAATCTAACAATATTTATACAAACCATATACACATATGGGAATGCTCACATACGAACATTGAATAAGTAATGTGTATCTATTGTATAAACATAATACCCAATACGAGCATTGGTACCTCAGCCCTGGAAGCATTTCCAATCAACAGCCCGAACTCAACTCCAGAGCCAATGATGCACCTGTTCCAACAGAAACAGCCACCACACGGGGTGAGCATATCAATAACACCATCTGAATAACAGCAATATTACAATTCATTATTTACAGAATATAAAATTGTAAATTTAAAAAGATACTCCCTATATAGTATTGTCATCCTATGAGATGCCCCGTGATGTTCATGTTCTCACAATATCCAAAACCATCAAACTCCCAAAATCAGTTAATCATTTAATTGATTAACTAAACTCATCCTCATCATGCCAATTTCATATCAAATATAGTTAATTATTACACTAATGATTTATAGAAATCACGTACATCTCAATTAATGATTTCCCAGTTTCACCACATTGTGTCCCATCGCTCACTCAACATCGGCGGTATCATAATCTCTCGCACGCTCAACAAAGACGGTATCATATCTAATACTCGCTCAACAACGACATCATTATTGTGATATCCCTGAAATAATTTGTGCATTATGGCCGTTAATTATGATTATTGGATTATTGGGTGGTATAATTATTATGGCCGTTAATTATGATTATTGGATTATAGGGTGGTATAATTATTGCGTGGTAGGAAAATGTATAGTTATACGGTGGGCATAAACTGGTTATACATTTCAGGGTGCATGTGATGCATAGTGGGGGATTGATTTGACATGATTTAATTGAGATTGGTTCTAATTAATCTGGAAAGCATGTTTCATTGATATGGTGGGGCATGTGTTGGTTAAAGTTTTAAAATATCATGTAGAGATATTTTACTATATCATGCTAAATAATTGGACACCATTTTAATTTAAACCCTCCACACTTTTATTATCTCATACCTTACCCATCTCTTTCCCACCACTCATTCTACACACTCAATATCCCATTCCCCAAACCCCTCTTTTATAGCCTCAAACAAGGGGGAAGAAGGAGGAGACTTGGCAGCTTTTAATCTTTGAATCTTGCTAGGAATTAAAGCTAGGTGGTAAGGAATTCCTTCCTTGTAATGTATTGAGAATGTTAGGTGAATTTTGGGTTTATGAATTTGGGGGAAAATAGGTTTGGTAATGTTGTGTATTGTTGGTTGATGGGTTTTATGGATATTGATGTGTTTTGTGTTGATTATTGAAGTTTTGGTTGTGTTGGATGGTTGGGATTTGAGGTTGTATGAGTTTTAGGGGTTTTTTTGAGGGGAGATAATGTACAAAAATGGTGAAAATCGCGTATACATAGCAAGGCGATCGATCGTCGCGAAATAGTGATCTATCGCCTGGAGACAGTGGGATTTGGCAACCAATCACTAAGTCAGAGCGATCGATCGCTGAGGCTCGCGGTCGATCGCTAGTTGGCAGATTTTGGGTAGTATTGCAGTGGGGTCTCGCGATCGATTGATGCACATTGGCGATCGATCGCAAAACACCAAATGTTGAATTGTTGGTTATTTTGATCGGGTTTTTAGTAATGGACTATTATTTGGTTTCTAATATTGAGTTGTGCAATTGTGTAGAGACTTTACAGGTGGCGGCACAACGCAGGGGATAAAGTCCTAAAACACCCCGCTTTATTTTGAAAGAAAGGTACGTAGACAGACGTACGGGCATCAAACAGTAACATGTATTTCTGCATTGTGGTTGCATATATATATTTGATGCTTGGTGCATATTATGGTGAGTCGTTGTTATATTCGAGTGATGATTTTAATGCTTGCCGTTGTCATTTCGAAGCGATGAATAGAATACTTGCCGCTGTC
The DNA here is from genome assembly GCA_907163345.1 of Haberlea rhodopensis. Taxonomy (NCBI): domain Eukaryota; kingdom Viridiplantae; phylum Streptophyta; class Magnoliopsida; order Lamiales; family Gesneriaceae; genus Haberlea; species Haberlea rhodopensis. The sequence continues at coordinate 6,034,273 of CAJQUN010000034.1, read as the reverse complement.
ATATCTTAGCGATGAAAGAAATATTTGCCGCTAATATGTCGAAGTGATGGTAAATGCCGCTGTCATATTGAAGCGAGGGATATTAATGCCGCTGATATGTCGAAACGCGGGGTATTAGCACCGCTGTCATGTCGAAGCGAGGTGCATTAAAATACACTTTTATAACAAGACTGGAATTGGTTATTGGTATTGATGGATCAGATATATGTCATGACATTTATGGAACTGTATTATAGTATATTGATTATGAATATGAGTATATGGTACTGGGACAACCAAATGGAGCATGTTAAATGCATTTGAATACAAGAAGTATTTTGTATTAATGGTTTATGCATTTTACATTTTGATCATACTGATTGTGAATATGATTTATTATATGCTCACGATTTGGGGTTGTTCCTGTAAGAGCTTTTGGCATGGAGGGTTAAGACCTGGGTTGATGCGGTGAGCTGTGCGAGGAGTGCTGCTGATAGAGAAGGACATGAATTCTTTTGTATAGTTTCTACGCAGGGTAGAGTAAATCTATAGCATTTACATTCATTTTGTGGGAATGTAACTAATTCCTTCTTGAAAATTTTATTTTGGCACTGTAATACTTAAGATCAATGCATCAACATGAAGACTTATACTCTGATGAACGTATGTTTAGCTCTCTATATATCATTAAATCCACACTTAAGGTAGCAAGACCTTACATTAGTTGTATCAGAGCAGTGGTTAGAGAACCAGGGTTGAATGAAGGGTAGACTTAGTGAACAAGTTGGATAGGTGTTCACGTACGAGCATGTTCATGCATGTGGTGCATATTTGAGTATATATGTGTTATACTAACATGCTTGAATTATTGATATTCATGTGATGACTAACGTGGACTGTATCACATGAAATTATCTTGGATTATTGTTGTTAACCCCTGTATTACAGCATGGCAGGCAGAAACTCAGGGCACCTAAATGAAGAGGTGGGAGATGCGATAAGTTTGAATGTTGGTATTGCTCTGACTAACACTCTACTGCCACCAGCTGTGGGTCTGGAACCTGTTGTACAACAGTTACTGCATGGGGAACTGAGTCTGACGCAGCTTTTAACCTTCCATCAAACCTCATTTTGAAGGGACCGAGTCTGGGGAAGAAGCAGGGGAGTGGCTCGAGAGGAATGGGCAAATCTTTGTGTCGACACCGTGCTAAGACTGCCTGGCTGAGGTTGGCCGAGTTTCAGTTGGCCAAGATGTCTTCTATGTGGTGGAAGACGATGGTTATGGAATTGAGAGCTCAGGGTGTATTAGTGGATTGGAGCTGGTTTAGGACCCGGTTTCTAAATCGATACTTTTCGACGACTGCTAGGCAGATGAAAGAGGATGATTTCACTAACTTAAAGCAGGACAACATGACAATTTCGGACTACGTCATGCAGTACTCATCACTTTTGAGGTATGTACCTCATATTGCCACGAATAGTCATGCAAAGATGATGCATTTTCTGAAGGGCTTGAGGACGGAGCTATTTGATAGGGTTCTTTCTAATAACCCCATTTCTTTTGATGATGCCCTGACACGAGCAGAGCTAGCGGAAATTGGGGTAAGTGCTTACAAGGATGTTGTATCGCCACATGTGCCATTACAGAGGCCAGTGTCTGATACCTGAGGCCACGAGGGGACCAGTTTAAATCTCGTGGAACTTCATCATCTCCCCGATTTAGTGGAAAGCGACCTGATAATCGACGGGTGGGAAATCGAAGGGGTAATGCACCGACCAACCAGGGGCCAACACAAGCGAGTAGGACGGGGGGAAACTAGATGTTATTATTGTGGAGGGCCGTACTTGATGCGTGATTGCTGCAAGATGGGCCACATCGCTCGATATTGTCCTAACCGTGGAGGACAGCCAGACCTCAGGGAAAATAAGGGAAGATTTACTGACAGAGCAGTACATCATAGGCAACCAGTTATGCCTCGACAGTTTGGAGGTCAGACAGTGGGACCACCTCAGGGACAGGTGTCTGCACTGACGAGGAAGCAGGCCGAGGCAGCCCCAGAGGAGGTGATTGCGGGTAAGTGCTATTTATTTACCTACCCCGCTTTTATTTTGATAGAATCATGTGCTTTGCACTCTTTTGTGTCTGCTGATTTTGTGGAGAAATATCATATGTGCCCGTCTCCGTTGCCCACGTCTCTTCTGGTCTCGACACCCACTGGGAAGAATGTGATTGCTGATCGGGTATTATCTGACTGCCTCATTTATTTTGAGGTCAACGATTTGAAGGCAGAATTTATTGTTTTGGGCATGACGGATTTTTATTGCATTGTGGGTATTGATATGTTGAACAGATATCAGGCACTGGTTGATTGCCGGCAGATGACGGTCCGCTTCTGATCTGATTAGGGGATTCAGTGGATGTTCTATGGGAGTGGTTCTCGTCCGAAGATTTCGTTGATATCGGCTATCAAAATGTCACGGTTGTTGGAACGTGAACATGTAGGTTATCTCATCTATGCCATTGATGTTGCAGAGAAGAAGAAAGAGGTAAGGATTGAGGAATTACCCGTGGTTGCGGAATTTGTCGATGTGTTTCCGGAAGAAATTCCAAGTTTTTCGTCGAGTAGGCAAGTTGAGTTTGGGATTGAGTTATTACTAGGCACGTTCGCCATTTCCCGCGCCCCTTATAGAATGGCACCGGCGGAGTTGAGAGAGATGAAGGTTCAATTGCAGAAACTTCTTGACAAGGGATACATACGCCCCCAGTGTGTCGCCTCGTGGTGCATCAGTCTTGTTTGTGAAGAATAATGATGGTTCGTTGTGCTTGTGCATCGACTACCGGCAGTTGAACAATGTGACAGTAAAGAACAAGTATCATCTTCCGTAGATTGATGATCTGTTTGATAAGTTGCAGGGCACAATGATTTAATCCAAGATTGACTTGAGATCTGGGTACCATCACGTACGGGTTAGAGAAGAGAATGTTCAGAAGACAGCATTTCGGACCCGGTATGGCCATTATGAGTTCTTGGTTATGCCGTTCGGAGTGACGAACACCCCGGCTGTCTTTATGAGTCTGATGAACCGGTTGTTTCAGCCGTATATCGTTCAGTTTGTCATAGCATTTATAGATGACATCCTTATCTATTCTAGAAGTGAAGAAGGAGCACGTGAGACATCTGCGTACAATGCTTCAGATTCTCAGGGATAATCAATTGTTTGCCAAGCTCAGTAAATGTAAATTTTGGTTGGACAGTGTGGTATTTCTGGGTCATGTCATCTCCAGAGATAGGATATCAGTGGATCCCAGGAAGGTAGAAGCAGTGATGGAATGGTCTGCGCCTACCTCTGTACCCGAGATTCAGAGTTTTCTTCATTTGGCCGGATATTACCGACGCTTTGTCGAGGGATTCTCGAAGATTGCTAAGCCATTGACGCAGTTGACACAGAAGTGAGTACCGTTTTATTGGTCTGAGGCTTGTGAGCAGAGCTTGCAAGAGTTGAAGCATCAGTTGACGACTGCGCCCATGATGGTGATTCCAACGGAGAACAAGAGGATCGTTCTTTATACTTATGCGTCGCTACATGTTTTGGGATGCGTATTGATGCAAGATAAGAATGTGGTGGCTTATGCTTCGAGACAGCTGAAGCCGCATGAGACCAGATATCCAGTTCATGATTTGGAATTGGAGGCTATTGTGTTTGCCTTGAATATTTGGCGGCACTACTTGTATGGTACTTCATTTACCATCTACATGGACCACAAGAGCCTGAAGTTCTTATTTACTCAGGCAGAACTAAATATGAGGCAGAGGAGATGGATGAACTTGCTAAAAGACTGTTGCGAGATAGAGTACCATCCGGGGAAGGCTAACTTGACGGCCGATGCCTTGAGTCAGAAGGTGAAATACACTTCGTAGGACATTATCCATTTGTCGACGTTGTTGACTTCCTACTATGAGTTGGGCTATGACTTTGATGTGTCTGCATCGTCGGTACGTGTGTCCACATTGCTAGCATAGCCGGATATTTTTGAGAATATTAGGAGAACTCAAAAGGCAGATGATGAGATACAGAGATGGATAGCATTGGTCCTTCAAGGACAACCATCGAGATTTATGATTGAAGAGGACGGTACATTGAGGCTTGGTAACCGTTGGGTGGTTCCGAGTTCATCGGAGTTAGGCCAAGGAATCTTACAGCGAGCTCACAATAGCAGATTTAGTATCCACCAGATGTGAGGAAGATGTATAAGGACCTATGTGACCAGTTCTGGTGGAAGCGGATGAAATGAGATGTTATAGCATTCGTTAAGAGGTGTTTGATCTGTCAGCAGGTGAAGGCGGAGAGGCAGAGCTCGGTGGTGAGTTGAAGAGTTTGGAAGTACCTAAATGAAAGTGGGAACACATATCCATGAACTTCGTAACCCACTTGCCGAGGACTGCTTCGGGATTTGATGCCATTTGGGTAATTGTGGACATGCTAACTAAGGTGGCTCACTTTATTCCATACAGTATGACCTTCACGTATTTGAGGATGGCTCAGTTGTATATTCGTGATGTGGTAAGATTGTACGGGATCCCGGTTTCTATTGTATCTGACCGAGATCCACGTTTTACATATCAGTTTTGGGAAGGTCTTCAGTCAGCATTGGGCACTGAGGTGAGGTTGAGCACGACGTATCATCCCCAAATAGATGGTCAGACCTAGCGTACTATACATACACTCGAAGATATGTTGCGGGCTTGTATGTTAGAATTTGATACTTCTTGGCAGGATTCAGTGGCTTTGGTAGAGTTCTCGTACAACAATAGCTACCAGGCGAGCATTCAGATGACCCCATTTGAGGTCCTTTACGGTCGACGTTACAGATCACCATTGTACTGGGATGATTTGGATCGTAAATCGATCGGAGGACCAGAGTTGATCCGGGAGATGGAAGAGGAAGTGAAAGTGATCAGGCAGAAAATGAAAGCAGCTTAGGATAGGCAGGCAGCCTATGCAAATAAACAGCGATGACCGTTGGAATTTCAATTGGGAGATAAGGTCTTCTTGAAGATCTCGCCTTTCAGAGGTGCTGTACGGTTTGGAATGCGCGGGGAACTATCTCCGAGATATGTTGATCCGTATGAGATCTTGCAGCGCATTGGTACCTTGGCTTACCGTCTGGCTTTGCCATCGCCATTGTCTAATATTCATGACGTGTTTTATGTATCTATGTTGAGGAAATATGAACCGCACCAGCCTTCAGAAGTTGATCGCTATTATTTTAAACAGTATTTTCCAGTGTAGCGATTGTGTACCGCAAGTGTACGGTGTCAAGTTTTAGTATAATGATATGAGAAGTACGGATTGTCGATCCCACGAGGACTAGGAAATAATTACCAAACTCCACTAGTTTAACTATATTTAGTCTACGATAACTAATTGTGATTATTAAACTAACGTGACAAATTAACTCAATAATTAACCCAAGCAAATAGTGATGAATATGAATAAGAATCAAAAGAAACAATTATCAAGACTTTCGGTTCACCTATGTAATCCCCACAATTCGCCTATTAGTTAAGAATTAAATTCAAACAATCTAAGGTGACGAGTTTTCCTAATTCACTTGTTATACATTGGTCCGGCTATAATAAATCTAATACTAACGTTGCAATAAGCTACTCACGTATCCTTATTGAACAATTAATATTGTAAGTTGATACGTGTATTTTATACATTTATATTGCTTCTTATTTTGCATGGTTTATTGTTAGTTTTCGATCATAATTACGCTTTTGGTTTTGTTTTGTTTTGTCTTGCAGGAATCCAGGTAATTACATGATTTGTGGACTAAAAGGGTGCAAATGGCGGATTGAAAGGATGAATTGAGGCCAAAAGTCTAAGCTTTCCATCAGAGCATCAGGCGTAATTACGCCCGATTCACGTCAAGTTTGAAGAATTTCGGTTGGCGTAACTACGCCTCATTCAGGCTTAGCTAAGCCAAGGCTACGGCTTTTGTGATTTTTGCTAGGCGTAAAGATGCCATTTTGTGGCGTAATTACGCCAGTCACGTGGGAGGCCATGTTTTTTGACACATCACCAGGCGTAATTACGCCAGTATAGTAGGCGTCATTACGCCAAACAAAATTTGGTAATTTTTGATGCTTTCCTTATCTGATGCATGGGATTTGAAATGAAGATTTACCAAGGCACGAGGGGGATATTCAGAGACACGTCCAGAACTAGAGAAGAAGAAAGCTAGGGTTGAAGAAGGAGAAAAGAAACGACGACGGTTCGGAGCAAAAAGTAGAGATTTCATCACGAGACGGCGGCGTTCATCGGAGATCGAAGAATAGCGTCTAATTCGTTTTGTATCTCTAAACTTTTATCAGTTTTTATGGATTATTTAAACATGTCTATGTGTTTAATTAATTCTAGCATGAACTAAGACTATGTAGCTTGTTTTGAAACTACACTTATTATGAATTGATTGAAGTTTATTTGGATTTCCATATGGTTTATTTATGTTTTCCCGTTCTTAATGCTTTTAATCTACTGGCCATGGATTGAGTGATGTTATATTTGTGATCTATCACTCGAGAGATGGGGTTGTGAATAGGAAAGAATGGATTCATATCGTGGTAGTTATATTGTTCGAGAGACCTATAACTCCATAGAAGTCGTTAAAGTAATTACTGTGCTTTTACAATTGTTTGATAATTGATTTTAGATAGAGATATCAAGATTGATGTTAGATGATTACTTCTGCTTAACACTCGAGAGAGGGAGTAGAAAATAATAAAGAATTCTCGGCTAGTAAACTAGGAAAATCCATAACATGGAAATCAAGGAATGATAAGTGTAGTGAATGAACAAGTGAAATCGTACTCCTAGATTCGTCTCTAATTGATTTCTTTTCAACTCAATATTTGATCATCGTTAGTTAATTGATTTTCATTATTCGCATAACACTCAACCATTCGATTCTCTAAATAAAGCAAAGATTATTTTAATTCAGTACTTAGATTTAACTATATATTCAATCTCTGTGGGTTCGACGTCTTTTATACTAAAACTTGATTACCGTGCGCTTGCGGTAAAGGATTTTTACGCAACACGTATTCTTATTGAACAATTAATATTGTAAGTTGATCTATGAAAACTTCTAGCTTTCGATTACTAGATATCTATAGCTATCACACGTGTATTTGACTTCATCTCTCGATATCAGTTTGAAATCCACGGCATAAATCACTATATCGAATCACAATTTTATCTCTCGATCTCAATTGTAATTTACTATCATTCAAGGATGGCCAAACCCTTAAAAGCATGAAGAACAATGATCTATGCACTTAAATATATAAGAATTAATCAAAACATTCAATTTAAATTATGGGTTCATACAAATGATCCCCTAAGTCTTGATAACAAACCTAGTCAACAATCTCCATCAAATAACAATGCATAAACTTGTTTTGCAACATTCTAAACATTAAAATCTAATGAAAATATAGAACTAAAGTTAGAAATACGGAAATAACGAGAGGCGTTGACTCATTGCGTTGCTCCGTCGTCCCGTCTCTTCTGATGCGTCTTTTCTTCAATGGTTATGGTGTATGGATGGTTGGGGATGAAGGAGAATGATGGAGCCTGCTTCTTGTAGGGTTTATTATGAGCCAAAAATCCCCAAAAACGTTTGAAATCTTCTATATATCATGTTGGAGGAGTTTCAAGTAAGTTGGACACAAAATAACAAAAATGGAAACAAAATCCCGAAATTTCCGAGTCCAGGCAATCGATCGCATTTTGCTACTGCCTCGAGGCGATCTATCGCCTCATTTGAAGCGATTGATCGCTTCAAATGATTTTCAGCAAATTACGATTTCGTCCATCTTTTTCCATGTTTGCTCGGTTTGGTCATTTTTCATCATTTTAAGTCTATTTCCTCCACTTTCATGCATTTGGACCTAGATTCCTGAAATAAACAAATATATACCAAAACGCACAATATTTTCCAGGAATCACTACAAAAAGGCCCATAATCTTATATCAAATTAAGTGTAAAAATCACGTTTATCAACTCCCCCAAACATAAACTTGATCGTCTCGAGCAAGAAATAAGATCACACAGTAGAGTTCAATATTGAAGATTCAAATAAACCAATTCACAGTCAATCATGTAACTCAGATATCTCACTTGCAGATGAACAAAAATAAATCAGAAAGTTTAACAAGTTGTGTTTTCTCCTCGATCAAGCAACATGTCTCCAAATCAGAACGTGCATGTGTGCTATTGTCACTTTCAAGTTTCATGCAATTTTCATAGATCGAATCATGCTAGGTAATGAAAGTTAAGATTATCCTTGAGCACCCCATAGTCCTATTTCAAACACTTCTCCACTAATGTAGTCACTCCCTCAACTTGGATCAATAGATCTTTTTAAGCTTGTAAAGTTAGGCCTAGGTGTTGGCTTCAAAGAAAAGATAGGATATCACAAAGAAGATAGTATAAGCATGTAATGTTCATATTTTTAGCACAAAATTGAGCTTCTCTTCGTTTTCTTTTAGCCTTGACCACTTTGGGTCTTATTTAGTCACTTTTTTCACAATGCTTTACCTATCTTTTTCTTTTCTCATTCATCAATTTTTTTCAACAATAAGCTCATCCAAATGTAGCAATTCATGTGCATCTAATGAAAATCATTATACTCTCTTAGGATAATGATAAACTTTTTCAATTTAAGCTCAAAAGTAGGTGGGTATAATGAGTTGCCAAAAAATATTGAATGGGAGCTAATAGTATGTTAAACATACTCCATTCTTTTTCAATACTAGGGATTGATGTAAACATGGTAAGCTTGAAAGGCTCAAACTGTCCAAAGATCGCCTAGATCATCTCCTACTCAAGTTCATGACTATAAAATTTCACCTTGAAGTGACATCATCAAATAAGTTCTAAGGTACTCTAAGATGCTCAAAAATAATTCATCAAGTTCACAAACATTTTCACTAATATAAATGCAATTCACAAGATTATGACTCAAAAGTGCTTAATAAATTCCTCATCTTAGACATGCTACTCAAAACAAGATATTCACAAACAAGTCTTACAATCATCAAACTCAAGTTGACATGCATAGTGAGACTAATATCATCATGGAATAGAGACCACTACTATAATTCATTCTTATCTTACTAATTGAACTCATTTTCAAGAAAATTTTTGTTGGTTCTCAAAGAACGATAAAGTTCCAAATAAGAAGCATGACACATTAATGCACTCCCCTAAACTTAATTCATGCATTGTCCTCAATGTAATGGTCATGGAAAATGAGACAAAGCATTTATCTTTGACAACCACCGTCAGTGATCGTTGCCCAATTGCTCTTCAGCTCGTGGGACATATTGTTGGAACATGGCACAACACGCATAGAGTCTCTCACCATAATAAAAAAAAAAAACAAAAACAAAAGCAAAACAAAAACAAACCAAAACAAAGCAAAATGATAAGAAAAAGTTCTTAATTTATAGTCCCAAGCTGGACTTTTTACCTTGTAGGCTCAAGTGCCGCAAGAGCCAGTGTGGGACTATTTTTCGTCCGCCATGTGGTAACGTTGTAACCACTTTTCTTTCACAGCGAATAGTGCCCCGTGGTCATCTCTCAGTTTGAAGGTATCGAATAGTAGAATATCGACTACTTTGAACGGTCCATCCCATGGTGCGTCATACTTCCATGGAAATAGTCGCATCTTTTTCCTATTCATTAGAACTAAGTCACCTTAACGGAATTTGCCTCCTCTATGATGGGCCTTCGGTGTGACCTCCACCTTCTTCTCGCTCTTAACCTGCATCGCATCAACATACAGTGTATCAATTATATTGATACTAAAACATCGGTGCTCAGTGCGTGTAGTGTTCAAAGCTTTGAACATGTCAAAAGTAACTTGATCCCCCCTACTCGGAGGATCAACTTCTCTTCTTGAACATAAATCAATGCCCTTCCAGTAGCTAGGAATGGTCTTCCTAGAATCAGAGGCATGTCTGCATCTTCAGTTATGTCCAACACGATAAAATCCACTGGAATGGTGAATTTATCAACCTTGACCGGTACATCCTCCACTATCCCATGAGGGTACTTGATGGACTTGTCCGCCTTCTGCAGGGACACATTTATCGATTTTAGCTCTCCTAAACCCAGCTTCCTGTACACAGACAAATGCATTAGATTGACACTTGACCCCAAATCACATAAAGATTTATTAAAAGATTTAGAATTGATTTTGCAATGTATAGTGAAACTCTTTGGATCCTTTAACTTTGGAGGTGAATCATTTTGAATGACAGCAGAACACTCATCAATTAAGTTTATCATCTCCTGCTCTCCCAGTTTTTGCTTCTTTTTTTTTTTTTTTTCAGAATCTCCTTCAAAAACTTAGCATAATTCTGCATGTGTCGGATAACATCAATGAATGTCATCTCAATGTGGAGATTCTTTATCAATTTTAAAAACTTAGCAAACTTAGCATCTATTTTTGCTCTCTTGTATGCATCGGGGAAAGGGAGTGGGATGTCTATCTTAGCAGGTGTGATGGGTGTAGGGTTCTTAGTAGACCTTACCTTTGTTGCATGTTTGATCATCTTCTTTATTGATGTCGCCTCGCCTTTCAACTCAAGGTATGCATCCTTCTTCTCAGCGACCTCCTTTCCGCTCCTCAACGTGATTGCATGGACTTGCTCCTTAGGGTTCGTCTCAGTGTCACCAGATGGTGATACTTGTGCTCGTTCAGCTACAATCTTTGCTAGCTGTCCCACTTGGACTTCCAAGTTCTTTATCGACGCATCGCGATTGTTCATCCTTGTTTCAGCTGACGATATGAACTTGGTTAATAGCTCCTCCATACTTGGCTTTGTTGCATACCCCCGTGGTGGTTGGGGATAGTTCCCCGGCCCCGTATTGCACGTATTCAAGGAAGGGTAGGTTTGTGGTGGTCGGTTCCCTACAAAGTTAACATCTTCATTAGTTGTAACGAAAGGGTTACCTACTTGGCATTCCGTGCTCGGATGTCCTCCTTAGCAAAGCACCCATGTAACAGTTTGAACTTGCATTGCATGCATGCTCAAACTATCGATCTTCTTGTTAAGTGCTTCCAAATGGGCAGCTATGTCAATGACTTCACTCACTTGATGCAAACCGGCTTGCTTCTTTGGCACGTTCCTCTCAGACTGCCATTGGCAGCTATTAGCAGCCATCTCCTCCAAAAACGTATAGCCTCATCGGACGTCTTCCTCATCATAGTACCTCCTGCTGCAGCATCAATCATAGAACGATTATCAGAAAATAAACCATTATAAAACGTTTGTACCTGCAGCCAGATAGGGAGGCCATGATGTGGGCATCTCCACAGTAGATCCTTGAAGCGCTCCATGCTTCATACAGTGTCTCGGGATCGTATTGGGCAAAAGTTGTGATGCCATTGCGCATCTTGGCCGTCTTGGATGGTGGAAAGAACTTTGACAAGAATAATTGTGCCATCCCATCCCATGTAGTAATCGAACCTGCAGGCAACTATTGTAACCAAGATTTAGCTTTATCATGTAAAGAAAATGGAAACAAACGTAACTTGATGGCGTCGTCAGTAACGCCATTATGTTAAAAGTATCACAAATCTCCAAGAAGTTGGAGATGTGTGCATTTGGATCATCAATAGCTGCTCCCCCAAACTGGACCGAATATTGGATCATCTGTATAATAGTAGGCTTGATCTCGAAATTGTTAGCCTGGATGGTTGGTCTCTTGATACTCGACAGTGATCCATGGAATGAAGGGTGGGCATAGTCCATAAGTGACCTTGCAACTGGTAGTACTGGAACCTCCTCGTTAGTAGCCATGTGTGTTGTTGCTTGCCTTAGCCTCTTTTGACACGTGCATTTAATCTCGGGGTCAAATGGCTCGAGTGTAGGCTTGCTACTCCATATCATGCACCAATAAATAACAACCTACAAAAAAAAAATCACAAGAACAAGAACAGTAAAAAAGCAAGAAAATCAAAAATAACAAAGGAAAAAAACAAATGACTAAACTACAGTCAATTAATCTTGTTTGATATTATTAAAACTAGTCCCCGGCAACGGCTCCAAAAACTTGATCGCTATTATTTTAAACAGTATTTTTCAGTGTAGCGATTTGTACCGCAAGTGCACGGTGTCAAGTTTTAGTATAATGATATGAAAGGTACGGATTGTCGATCCCACGAGGACTAGGAAATAATTACAAAACTCCACTAGTTTAACTATATTTAGTCTACGATAACTGGTTGTGATTATAAACTAACGTGACAAATTAACTCAATAATTAACCCAAGCAAAAATTGATGAATAAGAATAAGAATCAAAAGAAACAATTATCAAGACTTTCGTTTCACCTGTATAATTCCTCATAATTCGCCTATTAGTTAAGAATTAAATTCAAATAATCTATGGTGACGAGTTTTCCTAATTCACTTGTTATACCTTGGTCCGGCTATAATAACTCTAATACTAACGTTGCAATAAGCTACTCCCGTATCCTTATTGAACAATTAATATTGTAAGTTGATCTATGAAAACTTCTAGCTTTCGATTACTATATATCTATAGCTATCACACGTGTATTTGACTTAATCTCTTGAAATCAGTCTGAAATCCACGACATAAATCACTATATCGAATCACAATTTTATATCTCGATCTCAATTGTAATTTACTATCATTCAAGGATAGTCAAACACTTAAAAGCATGAAGAACAATGATCTATGCACTTAAATATATAAGAATCAATCAAAACATTCAATTTAAATCATGGGTTCATACAAATGATCCCCTAAGTCTTGATAATAAACATAGCCAACAATCCATCAAATAACAATGCATAAACATGTTTTACAACATTCTAAACATTAAAATCTAATGAAAATATAGAACTAGAGTTAGAAATATGAAAATAACAAGAGGCGTTGACTCTTTGCTTTGCTCCGTCGTCCCGTCTCTTCCGATGCGTCTTCTCTTCAATGGTTAAGGTGTATGGATGGTTGAGGATGAAGGAGAATGATGGAGGCTGCTTCTTGTAGGGTTTATTATGAGCCAAAAATTAATAAAAACGTCTGAAATCTTCTATATATCATGTTGGAGGAGTTTCTAGTAAGTTGACACAAAATAACTAAGATGGAAACAAAATCCTAAAATTTCCGAGTCAAGGCGATCGATCGCTTCAAATGAAGCGATCGATCGCATTTTGCTACTGCCTCGAGGTGATCTATCTCCTCATTTGAAGCAATCGGTCGATTCCTCTGATTTTCAGCAAATTACGATTTCATCCCTCCTTTTCCATGTTTGTTCGGTTTGGTCCTTTTTCATCACTTTAAGCCTATTTCCTCCACTTTCATGCATTTGGACCTAGATTCCTTAAATATACAAATATATACCAAACGCGTAATATTTTCCAGGAATCACTACAAAAATACCCATAATCTTATATCAAATTAAGTGTAAAAATCACGCTTATCAGAAGTTCAGTTGGATTCTGTCCTATGTTGAATGGCCGGTTAGGATTCTGGATCGAGCTAATCGCAGACTTCGGAACAAGGTTACCGATGGATAAAGTTCAGTGGGATCGCAGGGGTGTCTAGGAGGCCACGCGGGAGACGAAGCGACATATGATGCAGCATTATCCGATGCTGTTTTCTGGTATGTGAAACTATATTCTATTTGGCATTGGTAAGTGCATGCAAATTTCGAGGATAAAAATTTCTAAGTAGGGGAATATTGTTATATCCCTGAAATAATTTTTGCATTATGGCCATTAATTATGATTATGAGATTATAGGGTGTTATAATTATTGGGTGGTCGGGAAATGTATAGTTATACGGGGGCATAAACTGATTATACATTTCAGGGTGCATGCGATGCATAGTGGGGATTGGTGAATTGGCATGATTTAATTGAGATTGGTTCTAATTAATATGGAAGCATGTTTAATTGATAATGGTGGAGCATGTGTTGGTTAAAGCTTTAAAATATCATGTAGGGATATTTTACTATATCATGCTAAATAATTGGACATCATTTTAATTTAAACCCCCACACTTCTATTATCTCATCCTTACCCATCTCTTTCCCCACCACTCATTCTACACACTCAAAATCCCATTCCCCAACCCCCCTTTTATCACCTCAAACAAGGGGAAGAATGAGGAGACTTGGAAGCTTTTAAACTTTGAATCTTGCTAGGAATTAAAGCTAGGTGGTAAGGAAATCCTTCCTTGTAATGTATTGAGAATGTTAGGTGAATTTTTAGGTTTATGAATTTCGGGGAAAATGGGTTTGTTTTGAATGTTGTGTATTGTTGGTTTATGGGTTTTTATGGATATTGATGTGTTTTGTGTTGATTGTTGAAGTTTTGGTTGTGTTGGATGGTTGGGATTTGAGGTTGTATGAGTTTTATGGGTTTGAGGGGAGATAATGTACAACAATGGTGAAAATCACGTATACAGAGCAAGGCGATCGATCTCCGTGAAATCTCAAGACAGTGGGATTTGGCGACCGATCGCTAAGGGTCTCGCGATCAATCGCTGAGGCTCGCGATCGATCGTTTAGTTGGCAGATTTTGGGCAGTGTCGCAGTGGGGCCTCGCGATCGATCGGTGCACATTGACGATCGCGACACCAAATGTTGAATTTTTGGTTATTTTGATGGGGTTTTTGGTAATGGACTATTATTTGGTTTCTAATATTGAGTTGTGCAATTGTGTAGAGCATTCCCGAGGCACAATGCAGGGGATAAAGTCCTAAAACACCCCGCTTTATTTTGGAAGAAAGGTACGTAGAGAGACGTACGGGCATCAAACGGTAACATGTATTTTTACACATTGGATTATGCATTGTGGTTGCATATATATATTGGATGCTTGGTGCATATTATGGTGAGTCGTTGTTATATTTGAGTGATGATTGTAATGCTTGCCGCTGTCATTTCGAAGTGATGAATAGAATATTTGCCGATGTCATATCGTAGCGACGAAAGAATATTTGCCGCTAATATGTCGAAGCGATGGTAAATGCCACTATCATATTAAAGCGATGTATATTAATACCGCTGATATGTCGAAGCGAGGGGTATTAATGCCGCTGTCATGTCGAAGTGAGGTGCATTAAAATACACTGTTATAACAAGACTGAAATTGGTTATTTGTATTGATGGATCGGATATATGTCATGACATTTATGGAACTGTATTATAATCTATTGATTATGAATATGAGTCTATGGTACAGTGACAACCAAATGGAGCATGTTAAATGCATTTGAATACATGAAGTATTTTGTATTAATGGTTTATGCATTTTACATTTTGATCATATTGATTGTGAATATGATTTATTAATGCTCACGGTTCGGGGTTGTTCCTGTATGAGCTTTTGGCATGTAGGGCTAATGTCAGTGTTGATGCGATGAGCTGTGTGAGGAGTGCTGCTGATAGAGAAGGACATGAATTCTTTTGTATATTATCTATGCAGGGTAGAGTAAATTTATGGCCTTTACATTCATTTTATGGGAATGTAACTTTTGGAAATTTTTTTTGGCACTGTAATTCTTAAGCTCAATGCATCAACATGAACCCTTATACTCTGATGAACGTATGTTTAACTCTCTATATATCATTAAATCCACACTTAAGGTAGCGAGGCCTTACAATTATACTCATTGGTCGCTCAAAAACGGCACCACATAATCCTCAATGCACATCAAAATGATGGCAACAACAATATATTATTCATGCACATGACAATAATATATTAACTATGCTCGTATGTTACACGTACCTTATAATCCAATAGCAAGAGACAACCCTTGCCTTTTCCCAGAGATCCGGTGAATTATTCGCTAAACACAGTTAATAACTCACAATCAATTACGTGCACACAACACATACCCAAACACGTATTCAACCTCCATATACATCATCCAATCACGATGACTAACAATTTAACAGACTCAGGCGAAGCATGCATCGAGTCCACAATAAACCAACAATTTTCTCAAAACATTTGGCCTCTCGATCGATCGAGAGCCACAACAAATTTGGTAACAAAAACGTCCTCGCTCAATCGATCGATCACCCGACCTTCTTGATCGATCGATCATTTTGCTCGATCGATCGAGCACACCGTTCATCACCTTCCACTTTTAGCCAACGACGTGTGATCGATCAAGCCCACTTGCTGAGCGATCAGGGAGCTCTGTAACAACCAAAAATGGTGTTTTGCTAGCCAAAACTTCCAGATAAACAATCCCAACACCTATTACTCCAAAAATCCTCAACAAAAACACCATAAATACTCCTTAAACACATGAACCAAAAAATCTTTAAAAACCAAAAACTTAAACCCAACTCTAAACATGCTCAAACTCTACAACACTACAATCAAAACGAAGGTAAATGCGAGGGGAAGAAGATTACCGAATTATCTTCGAGAAACCTCGCTCCGAGATCAAGCCTTGCTCGATTTTGCTCCAAGGGAAAAAGGGAAGGAAATGGAAGTGGGGGAGGGAGAGAGAGAAACGTGAGGGAGAGAAAGAAGCGAAATGCCAAATGATTGAACACCAAGTCACTTGGTATATATAGTACCAATGCTCCAAAAACCTGAGTCTCAAATACTCGCGTCCTGACTCATTAAAAATGATCCGTGTTCAATAATTATCTCACACTCACTATTTTCATTACCAACCTCAATCCAAAGCTCCCCAGATTTCAGATCCCACTACCAACACACTTCCAAGGTTTAACACCTTAAAGAGAATAATTCTCAACCTATGGGCCCAACTACCCAAATACCGGATTAAAATCTCGAAGTCTGAACACTGTAATTATCTCATAATTACTACACTTAAAATCTATTAAGGATTATAATGATCAACACAATTAATTTCTGGATATCACATTTATCCCCCACTAAAAATTTTGTCCTCGAAATTTACACATGCGTACTTCAAGTACCACCAAAACCTTGCAATTCGACTCGAATGTGCAGTATCGAGTCATGAACACACCATGAAGACACACCAACTGTGAGGATATCGATCTCACACCAAATTCTGGAATGGAGTTATCCTCCCAAACCATCACAACCTTAAAAGATGTTAACATACCTCAATGTTAACCACCCAAAACCAGTCAAACAACCATAACTGCTAACTACTCGAATCATTCCTGATTCCAACATAGATAATACCTCAAAGATATCTCTACGACTTAGTCTACGATGCCAAACACACATCGCTACCAAGGAAACCACCAGTATGCAACAATATATTCACACCAAACTCGGTTTCCGTTCTCCAATTCCATCTCCATCAAAGGAGTAGTTGCACCACTTGCAACTCGAGTCGGGCAACTCACGGCTACCGATCAAAACAAAACACATCTCTAAATATGTCAACATCAGTGTGTTCCAAGGAATCACGTCTTGGTTCTAACACATTACCGAAACTCCACAGAGTCTCAAAATCCCATAGAGAACATGCAAGAAAAATCAATTGCATTCTCACCATTTGTGTCGACAATGACAACAAGCGAATTTGAATCCCGATCATCCCTTGTTACACTTAGAATCAGTAATTTAAAACAAGGACGCTATCGAATTTACCAATAAAGAACTGCATTGACCCAAAACATGACAACCTCTTGTCAAAAGAGAATCTACCAAACCTCACAATTTATTCCTCAGAATAAATTATCCCACCGAGGTTACCAATCTCAAGGATACCACATTATCTTACCAGAGATTCGCCAATCCAAGCATAACAATGCTGGCCCATAAATATACATACCAATATATATACCTCGACGCCATATTAACCACAATCGATTTGGGTATCTCTATCATACCCACAAGCCTCAAACTGATCTGTCAATCACCCAGTTGTTATCACTCATAAGAGAATAATGATTGACGAACCAACGACTAATGGTGTGAATTCAACATCAACACCATGCACATCAACTCATTGAATCTTGCAAAGACTCCCAACATGTATATCAATACCTCTTTCCTCACAAGTAATGTGTCATGCCTCCACGACTTTCCAATCTCGAACCACCGTTCGGATAATCTGGATACATTTATACTGAAATGTATCCCTGAACCAAAAGTACACAACTGGTTCAGGATAGTGTATCCATGCCACTATCACCAATCATTCTCAAACCTATATACATGACGTATACAAATTCCAACGATGCTCCGCACTAATATCATGTACTCAACATTCCCGAGCATCTCTCTAGGGACGTCTCCTAGTACGTCTCACAAATAACACAAAGCCATTACCCGGTCCACTACCAGTAATGCTTACCATTGTTGATTCATAATCAACTCGCAATCCATACCAGCTGTTTCCACAACAGTATTATTCCAAATCTCTCCAAGAGATACAATCGATACAGTAATGTTACCACACTGACTATATCCCACAACTCTTGTTACGTCTCACCATTGCATCCTTAATGCAAGAATTCTCAATTAGAGGTAACAATAACTTGTTAACCCTCTCGTTGGTACTCCCGACCAAGCTGAGATGAAAGCTCCCTTGAGGTATCTCTCACCTCAACTCAAAGGCATCATAGTGACTACAAGAGTCTACTATAACCTCTCATTGTATCATCATACGAATCCACTACACTCGGTTCCAACAAGCAGTATAGTGGCTACAATGAGCTCATTATATTACTGCAACAATAATCAATACCTGGCTAGCAACTCGCAGCCTCCTAAGGTTTATTCAAAACATACCAATGTATCATACGTTCAATCTCGGTATACAATACTGCACCATCAATTAGAGTAGTTGATCATCATCCAATATTTCTCTAATACAGATACACAAGGGGCATTTCAATGTCCTTACTCACTCACAATTCAACTAACCCGTTGGGATATATTTCACATTCTCATGTGTATGTGCGACCACGTCCATCATACACCACATCGACATATGTATGTAGTTCCCTCGACAACTACATACACTACAAGTCGCTTGGTCGTAGCCAACTCAACGCGTATACCCAAAGATACCACTATTCGTAATACGCTTACCACAATACGTGCTGCAGAATATAATGTATTTTGGTTGACGAAGTAGTACAAACTTTGGTATCCTACAAGTTATTCAATGTTGATAATTTTGAAGATATTTGTACTATTTCTGATGCATAAGTTATTGAATAAATATGTTGTGTATGTGATGTTTCACTTAAATTCTAGAGTGTATATGGTTTGTGCATGTTTAGTTACTTAAGTGCCTGCTATTGTGCATTAGGTAACACATAAAATGAATGATGAATGTCATTGTCAATGCATCAAAGAAGCTACAATATAATCTCACAGCATGAAAGTCTTAGCATCAAAGCCTTCAATTCATGTCTATCTAATGCCCACATATATGCACAAAACCTGAGAACTTTCTTTGGCGTTGTGTCTTGGTGTTTCATCCACTTTCTCCCTTTTGTGCAGAATTTTTTTTGTGTGTGAAATGAATGATCATGTTAGGTGCATAGTAAACGCAGTGGCTTTCTTTAGTCCATATATTGTAATTTATACATAAGATAAAAAGTTTGTTTGTTCAGTAGAACAATATTTAACTCCTCTACTGGGAATATCAGCATCTTTGTACCAATCGTGAAGTTTTCATGCATAACAAAATAACAATATTACGTAATATTCATAATAGCATGTTTCTGTCAGGTGCATTTACAATATTCATCCGAAACAATATTTCACCCATAAAGCACCAAAATTACAATATTTCTTCAGTGTTCGATTATATTGCTTAAACATACCAAAATAGAGGTTATATCAGCACCCACCCACAAGAACACTTGTTGTGTTCATGATTGCTATCCTCCTTGCAGAAGCCTCCTGGCTAAGCTTAACCTGCCTGAATGCCCCAAACCTAAGAAAAGTGGCAATTTGTTCTGAATGTCAACCAACAACTCTGCCACAATAATTTTTTCATCCTTTGTCAGCTCCGGTATTGTTCGCATGGCTTCTAAAATATCATTTGTGCACTTTCAATCTTCTCGTCGGACGCTAAGTGTTTGATAAGGTTTGTCATGGTTCGGTTTGTTAGCTCTGCGAAATTGTTTATGGCTTCCACTATTGTATCATCAGTTGCATCCACCTGCTTCCGTTTTTTGCCTTTCTCCTGTGAACTTGCGGTTGGTTTAGATGATGGTGTAAGCGAGACCGACGTTGACCCACTAGCTCCCTCGTTACCATGAAGAAAATCTTCGAGGCCAACTCTAATATCTTGATGTACATCATAATCTTTATTCAACGAATCGTGAACAGCCGCTGCAAAGTTCTCAGCTCTCTCACCCGTAGCCCAGTCATTGCCGAAATTGTATACGAACCTTGGATAGATGTTGAAGGCCATATTTTTTGCATATAAATTTCCTGCAACTGCTCCCAAACAGGAATCTTTAAGGTTTGAGATTCTCTTGTCAAAGATTGTCATATTGAGTGGCAGATCAATTCCTTCTTTCAAAGTTGCTTTGATGATAACTCTAGTGGCTCCAATACAAACCCATTAGAGTGTGTTAGCATCTTCTCTTTGGACCTTGTTCTTAATCTCCTGAATCCACTGTTTCTCTGTAGGGGATTAACTGCATCTCAATTTGATTTCCGATGAATTCCATCGGACTCGCAAATTCATCTGTTGTCACCTTATGGATAATCTGACTCTTCATGCTCGAAGGCCAATCATATCCATGGCTTTTTTACTTTGCTCCAATTGTAAATCAATCATACATCTGAAGTTTTGACTCTTCTTTCATGATCATCATAAGAGTTTTATCAGAAACTATTGTGTGAGAGAAGAATCATGTTGTATCTTGTCTGATCATATGTTGAAGGAAGTCTCATTCACTCTGATTCTGAACTGGACCCACTTCCATCTTCATAATAGATTTCTTCTTTATAGATGATTTCATCTGAGGGGATGCCCTCAAATTGATACATATGCACCAAATCTTGGAAGTAAACAACATCTTCAAACTCCTTGGTATGTCGAACTGCTTCATCCCTCGTTTTTGGTTTTCTTGACAATCTGTAGATATATATCCCCTTGCTCCGCACGTCCATCAGTTACAATATTTAAAACTGTCATTTGCTCAAGTGTGAGTTCGTCTGGAAGTCATCTTTGTTGGTATCTGCTAGTACTTGCTTGATTATAACCCGCTGACGTGGTTCTACTCCTTGTTGGTCATGATCTTTGCACTGATCTGTAATTTCGGGATTTCTGCTTTGACAATAACTCTAGGTCTCCATGAAGACCTAACTCTTCTCGAACTACTTCCTCGGGCTTATGGATGATTTTTGTGCTTTTTCATCTTTCACCTTTGGGGGTAGCTTCCAACGACAGTAGGGATATCATTTTGGACACAACAAAGGCCAAAAGAAACTGATTTGTTTATTCCTCTTTATCTCTTGTAGTTCTTTTAAAGTGCTGCTTGATGGCACCACTCTGCAAGTTTGACTTTGAGAAATGACATTCTCCTGGCTACCGTCTCTGTTTCTTGCGGTATATACTCCTGGATTAGATTTCTCTCCATGGGTTAGGAATTTTGGCAAAGAATAGTTTGGATGTGTCTTTGTCATCAATCTTCGCCTTTCATCTATACTCTGTGAAGAGTTTGATATACTCATCTACATGGCAGATGTCATGTAGTTCAAGGCTCTAAAGTGCTTGTTTGTACTTCTTAACTTTATCTTGTTCCAGTCCTTCGAAGTATCCTACTCCGATGAAAATGATCTTGAATAGCTTTGCCATCCTGTCAAAGATTGCTTTTAGTGACTCACCAGCTAGAGCTTCATCTTTGATGTTTTGAGAAGTGAGTTCCCAAGCAATTTTAGCTGATCCTTACAAGCTCATATTAAGAAACAATATGAACCATTCTTTGTTGAGATCAAGCGTCCCTGCTGCAATTCTCATGGCAGACGCCCACTCATCGATCAGTATCTATCGATTTTTAAAAACCAAGTTATCCATATTGAGCATAAGACTATATGGATGTATTGGATCTAGCTGAGATTTCATGTATGGCGTTTGATGTATATCTGGCC
The DNA here is from genome assembly GCA_907163345.1 of Haberlea rhodopensis. NCBI lineage: Eukaryota > Viridiplantae > Streptophyta > Magnoliopsida > Lamiales > Gesneriaceae > Haberlea > Haberlea rhodopensis. Next base: position 6,012,145 of record CAJQUN010000034.1, on the reverse strand, counting down.
TTCAGGAACTTCTCATTGTTCCAACTGGGGGATCTAAACCTCCAGTGGTAAAGTAGAATTGTTGGGTTTTGGAACCCGAATAATCTTGGTTTTGATGTAACAAAACTTGTTATTGTGTTGCTAACATATTTCATCAAGTGTACAGTTCATAGATCATAATTAAGAGCTTGATGAATTACAAAGAAGTAGCTTGAAAATATCAAGTTGGACCAAGACTGAAATCCTGGCAGAGCGGATTGTTTCAATCATATCTCATAGCTCGGATATCGAAATGGCGTGCTTCCAAAGAGGTTGAACAGCCAACTCAAAATACTAAAAGTCATATTTCACAACAGATCGGCTAGGTCGAATGTTATCAAGGAGAAAAGACGCCTGCAAGATCGAGCTGTACCGCGAAGAAACAACAAGCTGTTTCAGCAAGCGACTGTCAGTCTGTTGGCCATAACTCTCCGATCGCTTATCTAAACGAGATGATTCAGTATGGGTTGGAAAGCTAAGACAAATATCTACAAGTCATATTTGGAAGTCAAAGACCAAATCGGACGTTAAGATGGCCAAAAAGCTTCTGCAAATCACGCCATGTGCTGCTGCATCCAGCAAACAGACAACAGGAGTATCACCTGTATTTCAAGCATAACTCTCTCATACAAACTTGAAATCAAGCGATTCTTGATTCCGTGGAAAGCTAAGAGAAAGGGCTACAACTTGCATGTAGATAACTTTGCCCAGAAATCAAAGAATCAAGAGCTACAAGCAACATATCAGAAGAGCAAGTTTATCAATCTGTTTTGTATCAAGCTGATTGTCCAGACTGATCCGGATCAGACTGATCTGCCTAGACTGATCCGGACCAGACTGATCCGGACCAGACTGATCTCCCCAAGCTGGTCTAGCCAGACTGAGCTGCGCAAGATGATCCGGCCAGACTGATCTATACAAGACTGATCCGGCCAGTCTGGTCCGAAACACAAAGAGCCCAGAAACCAGAATATGACCGTTGCAAGCTCGGGAACGGTGCAGAACCTTTTCCAACGGGCATATTCTTGTGTCTAACGTATATATCATTACTTGGGGCTATATATACATGATTTGGAAGTTCAATAACAGCTGATTGAAGATCAATCCAAGCCTTCCAAAGCAAACCCACTTGAGATTCAATTGAGGAACTTAAAAGACAAAAGCTTCTAAATGAAGAGCTCTCCTCAAACCTTTGGCACCTCTTACCTTGCTGTATCAGATTCATTATGGAACCATTTGTGCCTTTGTATTCACTCTATTCATTGTATTTGTGAGCTAAAATAGAAGAGTGAATACCATTGTAACGGTTGATGATTTATCACAACCGATGAGAGGTCTTTGTATGTGAGACATTAAATAACATACATAGTTGAGTTGCTAGGAGTTCTAGTTGGATGGGGAATTCCCAACTGGATCGGGTTTGTACAACGGGATTGTATAAATCAAAGTCTTCTAGTGGAATCCTTCCATGAGGTGGAAGAAGGGGAGACGTAGAATGATTACACCACCTTCGAACTTCCATAAACAAATGCTTGTTTATTTACTTTACTTGCATATCTTTAAAATGCCTTTCAAATGTTTAATCGATTATAGAGCGGGTTATGTCGAGTGTCTTCCGCTCGGTTTTGTAACCGAACTCGATATAATCTCTCGATGCAAGTATTTCAAGAACACGAGCTATTGAAGCTCAAGTTGGTTGAACTCGGGTGTGGAATGGCAACCCACCCCCGAAATCGATCCTGACAGAGACTATGAGGCATGTGTCGATCTCCTGATTGTGGATTACGTGACCCAAAACTTTCAGTCTCAAGTGATACTTGGGGTAGAGGATTTTGAGTATTTCTGGTTAACTCTCTTAATCCATCCGCCATGTTCATCTTTAGATTTACGAAATTAAGTCCCTCAAATAACGCCGCAAGATCATGTAGATCTTCTAGATTAATTCTTTCCATTACTTTCAGGGAAGTATTGGATCTCATCGGATGATGAAAATCATCTTTTCAGTGTATGTCATCGCTCTTTGGACCTCATCGGCTTTCCCTTTTAGATGTAAAAGGGGTTCTAATCCATAGAATGGTGGTAGCCACCCTCATTTTCTTCTTCATGAAGGACTTGATCGTGACTCCAATTCCTTAACTCGGGTTTGAACATCTCGAAGGTTTTCAAGAATTCCCTCCGATATTTGATCATGATCTCCATCTGAGTTTGGATATGATGGATCTGTGCAGGGCCATGGTATTTTAAGTATCCATAATGTTGTACCGTCTTCTGAATTTCTCTAAGATCTTTAGAGATCTTTGAGCTATCTGGCTCGATTTCATAAAAGGTTGGTTCTCCCACCTACTGGTCCGGACCATGTTGGATCATTGAGTAACGTCATCATGTTCAAGATGATCTTCTCTCTGAACTTCGGGTAACTGAAACTGTAGTTTGAGGTTCACTTGGTGAAGCCTCTTAGCCATCATCTCCAGTTTCTCGTAATGGTTTATGCCAGGTAGGCATACACCTGTTCCTCGTAATATTTTTCATTTATGGTTGAAGTGTTGAGCTTCCGCCAGATGCTTCTGATTCAATACTTCCAATTTTTTTAACTACCACATGTATGAGTGACACCTCGAACATTCGTTCGGATCCATATTCTCTTGAATTGTCTCCTCCGTTTAGGATAATATTAAAGTTCAAAATGTTATTATAAAATTTCCAGAATAAACCTAGGCTCTGATACAATTTTTTGACAGATCGGGTTATTAGAAAAATGGTAAATTTTTGGATAAATTTTGAAAATTATTTAAAATTCTAGGGAGTATTATGCAATTAACCTCTTTTTTTTTTACTTTAAGGGTAAATTGTTAAAGTTGTATATGATAGGAAGTTAAGACTAAAGATGAAAGTGATATTGGGGAGGTAGAACATAGAAAGTTGGATATGAGGATTAGAGATAAATAAAATTTAGGTTTATGGATTTTTAATGAATTTACGCATTGGGTAAAAAAACACCTTGGGCTTTTAATTTTACGGTTTTACCAGTCACCTCTGGTGTGTGCATTTGTGTGTGTTTTGGTAGAGCGCCACCCCCGCAACCCAAACAATACAAAGTTACCTCCCGCCACCTTCTCAAATCTACAAAACCCTAGTCCAGTATCGCGGCAGGCACCGATCACTACGATGAACGCCGAGTCTTCTCAGCTCAAACAAGCCGAATTGGCGGCGATACTGGGGCCGGACGTGGCGCCGTTCGAAGCCTTGATATCTCATTTAATGTCCACTTCCAACGAACAACGATCCCAAGCGGAGTCAATTTTCAATTTGCTGAAGCAGAACGATCCCAATTCTCTTGTGCTTAAGCTTGCTCAAGTCGTTTCATCTTCCCTTCAAGCCGAGACTCGCGCCATGTCCACAATCCTCCTCCGCAGGCAGCTCACTCGCGACGACTCCTTTATCTGGCCGCAACTCACGGAGTCAACTCGTTCCGCCGTAAAAAATATTCTGCTGGCATCAATTCAGCGCGAGGATTCCAAATCCAATGTTAGAAAGCTGTGCGACGCAGTTTCGGAGCTTGCTTCAGCCCTCCTTCCCGATAATCAGTGGCCTGAGATTCTACCCTTTATGCTTCAATGTGTGACTTCGGATTCCCCAAAATTGCAAGAATCATCTTTTTTGATGTTCTCTCAATTGGCTCAGTTCATTGGAGAAACGTTAATTCCCTACATAACTGATTTGCACACAGTGTTCTTGAATGTACTGAATAGTTCCCCTAACCCAGATGTGAAGATTGCTGCTTTAAGCGCGGTTATTAATTTTATTCAGTGCTTGACCAGTTCGAGCGACCGTGATAGGTTCCAGGATTTGTTGCCTTCGATGATGAGGACTTTGACTGAGGCTCTGAACTCTGGGCAGGAGGCAACCGCCCAGGAGGCCTTGGAGTTGCTGATAGAGTTGGCTGGGGCAGAGCCAAGATTTTTGCGGAGGCAGATTGTTGATGTAGTTGGGTCCATGTTGCAGGTAGCTGAGGCCGAGAGCTTAGAGGAAGGCACGAGACACCTGGCAATTGAGTTTGTGATTACTCTAGCTGAGGCACGGGAGAGAGCCCCTGGGATGATGCGCAAGATGCCACAGTTTATCAACAGGCTATTTGATATTCTCATGAAAATGCTTTTGGAAGTAGAGGACGACCCTGCTTGGCACAGTGCAGAGGCTAAGGATGAGGATGCGGGGGAGACCAGTGATTACAGTGTAGGGCAGGAGTGCCTGGACAGATTGTCACTCGCTCTTGGCGGGAATACTATTGTTCCGGTGGTTTCTGATCAGCTTCCAGGATACTTGTCTGCTCCTGAGTGGCAGAAGCAGCATGCTGCCCTTATTGCTCTTGCCCAAATTGCAGAGGGTTGCTCAAAGGTCTAAACATATTAATACTCTTCCAAATTTAGACACAGTTATGGCTTGTTGCGTTTGAGTAATTGTTTATTTGGCTCATGGACATATGCGTTTATATTCAATGAGGCACAGCTTAATCAAAACTTTCAAAACCTTTGTGCAATTGTTATGTTACAAAGTTGTATTTTGATGTTGATTACTATTTGCAAATTTTGCCTCCTGAAGAATTCATTTTTGCTCGTGTTAGTTGATGTTCACTTGTTGTTGATGTAATTCAATATCTATGCTTCCAAAAGGAATATATAATGTAAAACCGATGTACGTACATGTTATTCAATGGTGTTATACTTAAATCGTGGTATGCTGTCGCGGATCACAGGCTCACAGCAGCTCCATCTTGTCAGTAGCTTTTGTTTCGATGTTTTTACATTTTATGGGTTATTCTGGTTCCTTGCTACCAGTAAAGAAGTTTGTAATTCCGTTAAAAATATTGGTTTACCAAAAACATCAAGTTTGTTTGCGTGGCGTGCCTTCCTTCCTTGCCATTAAGTCGTTAATTTAGACTATAATATTATGGAAATGATATTGTTCCTTTGTCAGTTGGCTTAGTTCCCATTATCTTATTGTTCCAGGTGATGATCAAGAATTTGGAGCAAGTCGTAAACATGGTTCTTAACTCCTTTCAAAATCCGCATCCTCGTGTGAGATGGGCTGTTATTAATGCAATTGGGCAGTTTTCAACTGACTTGGGTCCGGATCTACAGGTTCAGTGTCATCAAAGGGTGCTACCTGCACTAGTTGCAGCCATGGATGATTTCCAAAATCCTCGCGTACAGGTTTGTAAATTTTTTCGAACTATTAAAGTGTCCTGTGTGTATTTGAACATGATGACTTTGATATGGTTCAGTTACTCCACACCAGGAATGCACATTTGAGTACTGGAAGAAATTTCATTACAATCTGTAGTTTAATATGAGAAGAGAGATTTGAATTCTTATTGTTTAATGACAATATATGTTATTATCTTTCCTGGAAAATTAGAGGACTTCCCTGAAAACTATGATTAATTCCAAAATCACTGTAGTGCTATCACTTCCTATCCTTCCCTAAACCCTGCAATTAGCACCCTAAACCCTGCGTATAATAAAATTTATAAATATGAAGACCTCATAGAAATGGGATTTTGGTGCCTTGGCCTTTATCATGGACTGGATATTGGTAATATTAGTGGACAAATCTGCAATGTTAGTAATTGGATTAAAAAAACCTTATGCTAAGCTGGATAGGAGAACCACCTTGTCAAGCTGTAAGAAATCAGTATTATTTACTATTGAGTGGTTTTGTTTGAAAAAAAGGAACTTGGCTAGTTTGGTTCCAAATCGTAGAAGGGTATGGGTATTTCACATTGATTTCATATTTTCTTTTAGCATTTTAAAACAATGTTTTAACCTGCTTTCTACCTGATTGTCATAATTTAGTCCCTGACTTTTTATTTGAAAACTCTTTGACTTGTATTTTGGTTGCCGTAATATCTTGTAATCTTGATTCTTCTTGCATATTGCTAATGCACATTACGCATAAGAACTTCGTACTTTTTTTTCTTCTAGATTTAGCATAGTTATTTGGCATCTTGCAGGTGCATTCCGCTTCTGCCGTGCTTAACTTTAGTGAGAACTGCACCCCAGAAATTCTGACACCGTACTTAGATGTGATAGTGCACAAGTTACTACTACTTCTACAGGTTCAATTGCATTAATATATATTCTGCAAATCATACATTAGAATTGTGTCCAAGTTAGCAGATAGTAGTGTTTTTTAAATTTGTTATCAATTGCAGAACCCTAAACAAATGGTGCAGGAAGGAGCTTTGACCGCATTAGCTTCAGTCGCTGATTCTTCTCAGGTATGCTAATGTTGTAATGTCTCTTGAAGTTAGACATATTGCCTCCTTGCATATATACTGACCCCGGTGAATGTTTACGTGGCAGGAGCACTTCCAGAAATATTATGATGCTGTTATGCCTTACCTGAAAGCTATATTAGTAAATGCAACAGACAAGTCTAACCGTATGCTTCGTGCTAAAGCAATGGAGTGTATTAGCTTAGTTGGAATGGCAGTTGGAAAGGAGAAATTCAGAGATGATGCGAAGCAGGTAAAGGAAAAAAATATCTACGTTCTGACTGGTGCTTCTTAGTGAACATATTTCTTATGTTACTTTTAGTGATTTGTGGTCCCCTATGTGCATGATGTATATTATAATTTTGTTGGTCAAACTCGAACTACTTTTGATCTGTCTTGAGATTTACATTTGGCTAATGGCCATTTGACTTGTTGCAATTGTCAGCATGATATTAATTTTTTTATTTGCTATGCTAGGTCATGGAAGTGCTTTTGTCGTTGCAAGGATCGCAAATGGAGACAGATGATCCAACTACCAGTTACATGCTACAGGTATGCTATTATTCCTGTAAGTTGAAGAGTTCAAATGTTCCAATGTGTTTGGCACATCAGATTCTAACTAGCACCTTTTACTATATTGCAGGCATGGGCCAGACTTTGCAAGTGCTTGGGACAGGATTTTCTACCTTACATGAGCGTAGTGATGCCTCCTTTGCTTCAGTCCGCTCAGCTAAAGCCTGATGTGACCATAACATCTGCTGATTCAGATGATGAAGTTGATGTATCAGATGACGAGAGGTTTATTTTATTTGCAATATTTTCATATTTCATACCAAAGGCTCTCTTTTTTGTTACGTACTAGGCAGATAAACATATACTTAAAAAACCAAGTTGTCTTTCTTGTCCTATAAAGAAATCATGTTAGCCTATTGTTTGCCTTTGTAAAATGCTTATAGTAGGTTATGAACTTATTTGGCTTCTTAGTTTTACACCTTATTGATCTTTGCTCTGAGTAGTAGTATTTTTGTATGTCATTCTTAAATCACAGGTTTATGATTATAATATTCACTTGAACTTACTATACTGTTTGAAAGGGATTTGTGTTGTGATATTGATTAATGATCATCAATTTTACTTTGATTTAGGTTTTTTGTGCTCATTTTCACTTTTGCGCCAGTGTGCACTTGGCTTCATGAGCTTTCTATTTGGATATAGTATTTTGATTGGCAAATGAATTCCTGCTTTGACCTATCATGCATTTCATTGAATAATATCCAAGATTGTTTTAACATTTCTACACTTTGCAGCATGGAGACTATAACACTTGGGGATAAAAAAATTGGGATCAAGACCAGTGTCCTGGAAGAGAAGGCCACGGCTTGTAATATGCTGTGCTGCTATGCCGATGAGTTGAAGGAAGGTTTCTACCCATGGATTGATCAGGTTGGTGAAGATGCATTCGTTTTTGCTTTATTTCTCTAATGTTGACTGCAATTTAAAGTTTTTTTTTTGTTGCTAATTATGATTATAGGTGGCTCCAACATTGGTTCCCCTTTTAAAATTTTACTTCCACGAAGAAGTCCGGAAGGCTGCTGTTTCAGGTGATACAGAATTTGGTTTTTATAATTTCCTACTGGTAGGAAATACCACAATTGCTAATTCTGTTTGGGTCCATTTTGTATTTCTAGCAATGCCTGAGCTATTGAGGTCTGCAAAATTGGCCGTAGAGAAAGGGATTGCTCAGGGCCGTAATGAGACATATGTTAAGCAGTTGTCTGACTACATAATTCCTGCTATAGTGGAAGCTTTGCATAAGGCCAGTTACAGTAATTAAATTCTAGCATTTGTTGAAACTTTTGACTGTGATTACTACTGTTAATATCTGGATGTCAACAGTTGTTTATTATCTGGTCTTGCAGGAACCTGATACGGAGATATGTGCAAATATGTTGGACTCATTGAACGAATGTCTGCAGGTTAATTTTATTCTGAAATAGAGTGTTCCTTCTTTTATTGTAATTGTTTGGACTGCATATGGAGTTAAATTTAATTATGTTGGTTCAAATATTACACCCTTCTTCCTTCGAGCTTAGGGGTAAAAGATAGGAGAGCCAAGCTGAGTATATCCAAATTTTCTTGCTTGAGGTCAAGCTTCAATGTCTGTATTCAAGTTCAGCTTGAATAAGTGGAACAAATGTTTATCTCCCATAATTTTACTTGGCCAAGTAATTTCAGATTACTTGAAGTTTCAATTGTATTTGAAAATACTGTCTTCATTCTATCCTGGATTTTTATTGCATAGTTTTGTCAATAAATTCATTATTCGCCGTATTAACTTTACTTCCAGATTTCGGGCCCGCTTCTAGATGAGAGTCAGGTTAAAAGCATTGTGGATGAGTTAAAACAGGTAATCACTGCTAGTTCTAGCAGAAAAGGAGAGAGAGCTGAGAGAACCAAATCTGAAGATTTCGATGCCGAGGAAGGAGAATTCCTTAAAGAGGAAAACGAGCAAGAAGAAGATGTATTTGACCAAGTCAGTGGACTATACTTTGACATTCAGAATATGATTCCTATCATTCTTTTTCAAGTTGTTATGAGTTAAAACTAGAAATTAAGAGTTCGCTAGTTGTGCTGTGTCTTTTTGGTTCAGGTTGGTGAAATCATAGGAACTTTGATAAAAACATTTAAGGCTTCTTTCTTGCCTTTCTTTGGTGAACTCTCATCATACCTCATGCCGATGTGGGTAAGTTTACCTCCTAAATCTGATTGTCAGTATCACCTGTTTTTTCCTCTCTAATTTTATTTGCTTTTATTTTTATTTTTCAAATTTTCCAGGGAAAGGATAAGACAGCTGAAGAGAGGCGGATTGCTATATGTATATTTGATGATGTGGCCGAGCAATGCCGTGAAGCAGCTCTAAAGTATGTTTTTAAGCTGTAGCAGTGTCTAAATTTGATTGCTATTGTGAACTCAATCGCATTTCTTCGTTTTTATGAAACCAGATATTATGATACTTATCTTCCTTTCCTACTGGAATCATGCAATGATGAAAGCCCAGATGTCCGACAGGTTTTGAAACTTACACCACAATATTTTTACCTAAAGTTATGTTGCTGTTGGCCAGTGTCTGAATGCGTACTGGTATTTTCAGGCTGCTGTGTATGGGCTTGGGATTTGTGCAGAATTTGGTGGTTCTTTGTTTAAACCACTTGTTGGGGGTAAGCTGAGTAGCAGAAAGGCTTGTAGAATAGATATTTAAGCTTGATATTGTTGACTCAACCTTGTCATTTGCCTGATTCAGAGGCTCTTTCAAGGCTGAATATAGTTATTAGGCATCCTAATGCTTTGCAACAAGACAATGTAATGGCATACGATAATGCTGTTTCGGCTCTGGGCAAAATATGTCAATTTCATCGCGACAGCATCGATTCATCGCAGGTTGTTTATTGTGACCTCTAATTGTTTAATTAATGATGTCAAAAGATAGTAGTAATATCTATGACCTACCTGCGGAACGTTTCAATTCTGATGCAATATTTCCTCTCTTTCCACATTTCGTCAAATTCTTACAGTAAATGACTCTAACAGGTGATTCCTGCCTGGTTGAGTTGCTTGCCAATAAAGGGTGATCTTATTGAAGCAAAAGTTGTTCACGACCAGCTTTGCTCAATGGTCGAGAGGTTGGGACCTGATACTGCTCAAGATTAGTGTTTTTTCACTCTCTTTTACCTTATTGCAAATTTGTATGATAACGTGTATATTTTCTCAGGTCTGATAGGGAACTTTTGGGTCCCAACAATCAGTTCCTCCCAAAAATCGTTACTGTGTTTGCTGAGGTTAGTCTGTAAGCTATTTATGTACGCAGAATACCAAAATATGCTAGTTCAGCATTCGGTACGGTACTCCAAATATGCGTGATGGTCATATTATTTAGTTTCATGGTCGTATGTTGGAAATCTATTGTGATATGTTTCTCTCTCAACATCTGTTTTAGAGTTTTTACATATTCACTTTATCCTCCAATATCTCACCATCTGGCAAATGCTGTTTTGGCACAAATCTTTGTAATTTTTAAAAGACGAGATTGTCCATTCCCAACCTTCTAAAAGTTGAATCTTAATACCACTCTCGAGTATTGATATTATTGCTTGTATTTTTACCTACTAAAATATTAGCTGTTGAGTGTGGAGGCTTTCATCGGTGGAAAATTTGACATGTGTTTGTATTGCAGGTTCTATGTGCAGGCAAGGATCTTGCAACAGAGCAAACTGCGGTTCGAATGATTAATTTGTTAAAGCAACTACAACAGACACTTCCTCCATCTGTTCTGGCCTCTACATGGTCATCCTTGCAGCCACAACAGCAGCTTACATTGCAGTCAATTTTGTCATAATGGTGTTCATTGCCGCTAATGGGGAGTTCTTTCATATGAAGTTACCTGCTGGCCAATATGTACCAACAATGTATTTATTTGCTTGATTCTTTGGATGAGAAACTTGGGACATTTATCTTCATACGTCAGCCTGTTGGGTGTTTAGTGGGTCTAAATGCCTTGGCATGTGAATGTAGATCATTTTGTAGTGTGTATATTACTAGCAGTTCAGTCTCATTTCTGAGTTCAAAAAATGCAAGGAAAATGTGACGGGGAAGTGGCCCCGTGGTTGGGGCTTTTTTTTTTATTTGTAAGATATGTTGGTCAATTGTGATATTCAAGGGTTGTAAAAGAGAGTCTGGCTCAGTTTTGATCCCATCATTTTGTTTTTTACAGCACAGATTGTCATGTTACACGGATTAAATATATTTGATAGTTAATATTTCAGCTTTGATAAATACATTGAATATAGATGGAATTATAACTTTTTGACAGCCCTTAGCAGATGGTATCCTTATAAATTTTCCCCATAATATATATTTATATTGCTGAGGTTAATATTGTCAATTACAGTTGGGTAGCATAATTTTATATGGGCTACCGAAGATGTGAAGTTATCAATGCTAACCGATGCTGGAGTGTTCAACTACACCAACCAACAGGTTTGTGAGCTTCCATCTCAAATTCTTTGGCCTATCATTTTCATTTCAAAGTTGTTTTTATAACTTTTCCAACTACTTATTTTGACAGTCATTACATTTTGATGGTTAATGGAAGTTTAGATTCCTATAACATCTACAGATGCTGTATCACTACTTACCAACACCATTAAACTAGCTTGGATTTTTTCCTCTCTTCTCCCAAATTACATGGCCCGTTTCTTTACATTTCCCTTTTAACCTTCATATTTAAGCTTATTAGTTAATGTGTATCCAAATGCAGTCTAAAGGGATGTCTTAATTTCACACTTTTTTTTTGGTGAAAAACTAAAATGAAAATAGTCCCGTTTTAGCTTTTCACATTTTGGTTGCCTAAGTGGGAAAGGTAGCAAAATACTAAGCTCACCTACCAATGATAAAAAGGCATATGTTGCCTTGATCTAAACTTTACCTCGGATTTATGGTTTGTTTTGTCCGATACCTTGTATTTCTTTATTAGCAATTCATCGTCATCCCTCCTATCTAATATTAAATATCACGCTTGCTGTTCCATTTTCTATACGGATACATACATCATTTGACATTGACATATTGATTCTCTTTTGTAGCAACTATTACAATTACATAGTAAAGGGTGAGATGTGGATGAAGCTCGAACCTGAGACATCAAGCTCCATTAATGGAGCTGGTGTGAGCTCGGTTACAAGGCATTCACTGACAAATTGATTCTTTATACATCCATAATGTCTATTATGACATTGATTCTTTGCAGATACATCATATTTGGCATACACATCTATATGATTTATCATGTGACGGAAGTTATGCCATATAATATTAAACAGTGAAGCTTATCCACCGTATAAAGATAGGCCAAAACCAATCCCTTTTTCCCTCTAAAATTGAGGTAAAGACAAAGAACGTGTTGAGCAGTATATGTTATGGGATTAAGCATGCCTTGCAGAAATGTAGCACAATATGTAAGACAATAACAACTGCTAAGATTTTAATATCAATGGATTGTGGTAGATTAGTAAGACCAAAATATAAATTTAAAATTTCTAAAAAATTAAATTATCATTCTTATTGCTCTCATGATTCATGACATATTCCTCCACTCAACATAGAAAAGTCAGCCAACCATCAATAAAAAACAAAATGCAATTCATAACCAGACAATCGTAAAAGACAAATCTCACCCCTCCATTTCCCTCCTATATAACATCCCTTATCTCCATTTGTTTTTTAATCAAGACCCTCTACCATAAAACGAAGTAATATCACGGAATTTCAGTTTCAGGACACTGTCAATAACGGTTATAGCTCATACAAATCAAGAAATATTCAAGGCACCAAAAGAAACAAGTTTGTTGGAGTGAGACAAAGGCCTTCTGGAAAATGGGTAGCCGAGATCAAGAACACAACTCAGAAGATCAGAATGTGGCTTGGCACATTCGATACGGCTGAAGAGGCAGCTCGTGCCTATGATGAAGCAGCGTATCTCCTTCGTGGATCAAATGCGCTTACCAATTTTTTGACCAACGTCCCTTGCAACCCGGCTCTCATTGAAAATCCGAAACCTTCTCAACCAAAAGAGAAGCCAAAATAAGACCAAACCTACTACTCTTCCCTCCTCGTGTACCATAGCCATAAGGAAATGTGAAAATCAAGAAACTAGTATCTCTAATGTTTCTGCTAGTACTTGTGCAAAAAATGGTGTTGCTACCTCGAATCCAACCACTTTCGAGGACACTTATAAGCCGGATTTGAGCTGTTCTTTGCCTCAAGATTTTAGAACATGTGATCGAGATTCAACCTTAGCCATGGATTTTGACAGGTTTACTCTTGAACAAGAACATTCTGATCCTCCAGAAAGAGTTGGTGAGGTGATGAATCACGAACAATTCCAAGATTTCGAATGGTCGAAGGTCGAACAACATATATCAGCATCGGTTTGTACAGATGGGATAAGTGAATACTGGGAAAATTTCGATCATTGCAGTGATCCTTTGTGGGATATTCATAGTCTTTGCCAAATGTTTTGTCCTAGTTAAATTTTTGTTCATCATTTCCTTATAATTCCTTCCCAGATATTCTGTGAAAATCATATTGGAAGAATGGGGGTTCAGAATTTTTAGATTGCATCAGAAATTTTATAGTGGGTAACGACCATTTTAACTCATGAGTACCCTGTTTTCTTGGATGGATCTGAAATATCATTATCTTCAAATATTAGGAGCAACATTTGATTACATTTTCGGTTCGACGTGTAAAAACAGGGACAAAGTCGGATCTAGCCATGAATGATACCGATCGACCCCTGTGTGAAGATTTAATTTTGTGCAATATTTTTGGAGAAAAATACAATTTCACTACTCTTGTATCCACTAAATTCTCTCCCCTTGCCGAGTCGTCCCCCAACCAAAATACTTGTGGCGTTTGATCGAGCTTTCAATTAAACTCAATTCGAAAGCTATGAAAATAATCTTGAGACTTTTATCTTGGATATAAATTTTGAAAGTTGTAATATGTAGGCTTGTGTTGTTGTCGAGCTTAAGGACGGTGCACTTCACGTCATGATACACACTGCAAATGCTCTCAATGCACCACCTTTATGATATCAAAGGGACCAAGAGATACAATGCAATCATTATATGGAAAATATAAACTAAAATAATAATTGATATTAAAAAGTATCGAGGAAAATAAATAAATGTGCAATTATGGAATTTAATCTAAATATGCCGCCTTAAAAAGCTGGGATAGGCCTATTTGACATGAAAATTTGTATCAGAGAATGAGCATAAAAAATAGCATAATTAAGAAATTTACACTAGTTTTATATCAAAATATTTTAAAAAAAAATTTCATATACAAAGTTGAATTATTTTTTGTTTGAATTATTCGTTGTGCAAACACATCAATCAACGGCGGATCTTGACCCTTTCCTTTAATGCAATTCTTTGGGATTTTATGAGAAACATTTTTCAAAACAATCAAAATTGAAGAACAAAACAAAGGACACACATATTCTTCTTGGTTTATAAGTCTGGGTTAGGACATACGAGGATGAAATAATGTCTCGTTGCCACCAAACAATAGGAAATACCTAATTAAAAATGGGTTCTAATTTGTTGTGATTAACTATCTGTGCATTGGCTTAGTATGCGCTTTGAATAATTAAGACCCTTGATTCGGGTCAATCTTTGGTTAATTCAATGAACGGAAATGTTTATTTGATGATACCCCTAGTGACACTGTCTTCAGGGGTACATCTAACCATGCATTGAGGTACATCTCAAGACACTGTCTCTGGGAGATACCATAAAAAAATCCGAACGGAACGAGATATTAGAGAGGATTAGGCAAAGACCTCGGGAAGACATCAACAATTATGACAATATAAATAACGCAAGTCCAGTTTGTTTAATGTTACATTTTATAATATATCTTGGAAATATCAAATACCACGACAAAAAAATATTAAGAGATCTTTGAAAATATAAGTTTCAAAAATTGATATAATGTGAAACCAAAGGTGAACAAATTATTGACACGGTGTGATACAACTAATAATTCTAAAAAAATATTCTTAACCTGGATAGCTCATCGAGAACCTAATTCAAAATAAATTTACACTTACAAAATTAATTTTATGACGATAATCATCTTAAGTCCATAATATAAATATAAATAGAAATATTCATTAGTACCTACATATTAGATTAAACCCCAAATAACCTGAAATTTTATTAGATCATTTTTAACGGGCTAATCCTTACGGACAATCCAAATGCATAATTCACATTGACATGTGGTGCACTAATCACTTAATCACGATTTTTTTGGAATTACTGAATGTATACACTATTTTCGTACTCCATTCGCACTGATATAATTATCATTGAAGTGGTCAAGTTCATTGATATAATCTGGTGTTCATTTCTGAATTAATTCAAGAACAGGTTACAGATTATCAAATTAGTTTAAGTTTGAAAGTTTGGTTCGAATTTTAATCGTGCATCATGGGTAAAAAAACGTGCATCATGTGAAGTTTGGTGCACGGTTCAAGTTCAAAAAATTTGGATTTTTTGGGGCCAAAATCGTGCAGGACTGGACAAAATTTTAAAATATTTGGGGGAAAAAAATAGTGCATCATGGGTAAAAATCGTGCATTGGAGAGGCGTTAAAATTGGACATTGGTGCAATAAAATAGATGTTGGATGCATGCAATTTTACATTTGGTGCACTAAAATTGGACATTGGTGCATGATTTATTTTGGTTTGCTGGTGCAGGATATTTTTTGCCTTTTGGTGCAAGATTTATTTTGGCCTATGGGTGCACACTTTTTTGCCTGGTGGTGCACGATTTATTTTGCTTGGTGGTGCACGATTTATTTTGCCTGTGGGTGCACGATTTATTTTGCCTGTGGGTGCACCATAATTTTTGAATTTAAAAAATCGTGCGTCACATCACTTTTTCAAATATGTGATTGTGAGAGAATATATTTATATATTAAAAAACCTAATGAAAATAACTGAAAAATCTTTTAAAAAATTTCCACGTTTGAAAAAATATTTTACATTTTTTTTCCTCTAAAACTATATTATATTATTCCTTTTCATACTAATTTATTAAAATCGACAGCATTCATTTTTTTGAAAACATATAAAATATGATTATAATATTTTGTTTCAATAGAATTACATTTTACATAAAATTCATCTAATATAAAATTATGTAAATATTAAAACTTAACATACATATACATCAGTATAAAGAACAAATTGATAATTCAGATAAATTTGTAACTCAGTCGACGTGCTAGTAGAATGTCCTTTTCCCTTAAGTTTTTTCCTGCCCAGCATCCTAAGCAAATTGATTCCCCCACCTTTAGTTTGAGCTTGGGGTTGTTTTTCAGCAGGCCTTTGTTGCGATGAAACACTTGCCTGTTGATTATAATACAACTGAAACATATTTTGGAGAGATTGCATTGTAGACGTCTTTTGATCGTCAACAACCTTCCCCAAAAATTTAGCATAATATTCAAAAAATATCTCAAATGAAGATAAATATTGACTAGGATCTAGCAATGTTGCGATGCGGTGCACGTGTGGGATTTGTTCCCAATATTTTATAAATTTAGTTTCGATTGCACTAACAAAAGCATGCAAGTCATAGTCATCTCTAAATTCTATAAACTTATCAAACATATTAAATACTAAAGGAAGAAAATAAACGGAAGTTGGATAAGTAACACCGGAGAAGCGTTCCGTCGCTTCTTTGAAAGTACCTAACAATGATACACAATTTTCAACAAATTCACAATCCTCATTAGTCAAATAAATACTATCATCGCTATCAGACATTTGATATGAATTATAAAATGGAGTTAAAATATCTTTGTAAGGTAACATAACGTTCAACAAATTGTACAACGAATACCACATAGTTTCTATTGGTGATGGAAAAAGAAGATGCTTTAAACCATTAGATAAACATAATTGTTTCCAATCGCGCTACACGGCTCGTGCGTAACCATTTAGGGCAGTATTTCATTTTGTCAATACATGCTGAGTGATTGTCCTCATAACCAACTTTAACAGCCAAATTAATCACATGACATGCACATCTAACATGAAAAAAAACACCATCAAGCATTGATTTCAGATAGGTCTTTAAATCAAGAATCGCAGCATTGTTATTCGCTGCATTGTCTAATGTGATCGAAAATACCTTATCCTGAATTCCATAATGTCTACAAGTGTTGACTACATATTTAGCAATTACATAACAAGTATATGCACAATCTAACTCATCTAAAGACAAAATCCGTTTTTGCATACACCAATTATCATCAATCTAATGACAAGTGACAACAAGATATGAATCTGAATTTACATTTGTCCAAATATCGGTTGTTAAACTAACCCTACAAGGCAAACTAGAAAGATGTTGAAACAATGTATTTCTATATTCAACAAATACTTCCATACAATTTCTTTTTAGTGTGTGCCTGGAAATATGTTTAAACATGGGTTGTATAGACGAAGCAAATTCAATAAAACCAGCATGTTCAGCTTGTATAAAAGGTAGTTCACATCTAATCACATATCTAACAAGTGACCTACGGTTAATTTCAGCAGTTAAAATAAAATTCGTGCCAGTGAGAACATTAATTTGTGCTTGTGTTGCCTCGACCTAATGGTTGTAATGTTGTCTCATCAAAATTATGTTTTTTTACTAAGTATTTTTTAAATGTTCCAGTGCCTCCACTGGAACCACCAGCTTTATATGAATATTGCATTTTACATAATTTACATACTGCAACAGATTCATTAATACCTTCTTTTTGAGCGAGTTCAAAGTGATCCCATATCTTACTTCTTTTGGCACGAGTCGGTTGTCTACTCGCTGTTGTAGTGGCTCCGGATGACTCCACTTGTTGTCTCTCTTGGGCTTGGGCAGCAGGAGGTTCGACAGGTTGTTCGGGTTGTTGTGGTTCGACATTCATAGAGGAACCACCAACATTGAGGTCAGAAAAAAAATCATAACTTTCATTTAACTCAGGTATTGATACATGCAAATTCATTGACGCAGATGAACTCAGTGATAGACGACCCGGGACGAGACCCCGACTACGATCCCGGCTACGACCAGCGCCGCTGCTAGATGAAGATGCCATTATTATATATAAATTGTAGATAACACAATTGAGAGGAAAATATGAGATTAAAGTATAGAATTGTGAGAAGAATGAATTGTGAGGAGAAGAATGAAAAAAATTCACATATTTATAGATTTCAAAAAAAAAAAAAATGGAACGTTGCCATGCTGAATATCTGACATTTTTTATTTTATTTTATTTTATTTTTTAAATCTAACCGGTTTCGGTTTTGGAACCGGTTCCAAACCGGTGGTACTACCGATTTGGCTTAAAGGAACCGCCCCGGACCGGTTTGATACCGGTTCAGGGACGGACTGGAACCGGTTAGTCCGGTTCCGATTTCGGACCGGACTAACCGGTCTGGTTTCGAACCGTGTCTGTATCGATCCGATCCGATAAACACCCCTATTTGTAGTCCATCTAACATCAGTACGACCCCAAAGTACCGAACCTTCTAAAGGTTTCAGATTCCCTCGAACCTTCTAAAAGATATCCCGAACTTTCTACAAATTTCGAATCCCTTCTCATTCTTCCTGAATTTCTCCTATAAACACCTCTTATCTTCAACTTTTCACCACGCTAACGATCAACACAGGCGAGAAACAAACAAATCTGCATACAAACCATTTCTTGAAATTCAATTTTGATATGGATTGTCCCTTCCGTTCATGGTATGACAAACCCGCTCCGAAACGCCGATCGTCTTCTTATCATCCTTCACTATTTGGAATGCCCGTTTACCCGATTGATCCGACCCGACAAAATCGCCACTCGGCCTATGATGATGGGCAACCGCCGGTGGAGAAGAAACCGGGTCGGAAAGTTGTTCAAATCCCTGTTCAGTTTTTGGGATCTGATTCCGATCGACGTTCAGAGTCTGCTCTGAAAATTCAGAAGGTGTTCAGGGGATTTTTGGTCAGGAAGAGCGTCGGGAAGATAAAGGAGATTAAATCTCATGTTGATGAGATTGAGGTTAGGCTGTCGAGAAATGAGGTGGTGGAGATGGTAAAAAAAAATGAGAGGGAAAGGCTGAGAGTAAGTGAGAGTTTGATGAATTTGCTGCTCAAGTTGGATGGAATTCGGGGAATTGATTGTGGGATTAGGGTTTGCAGAAAGGGGGTGACAAGCAAGGTGATTGGCTTGCAGGAAAAGATTGATGCTATCTGTGCCACTGAATCTGAAGGAAACGGAGATGCAAAGATGGAAATTGGAAATCAACAGCTAGAAAATGGGGTGCCTGCTGCAGAATTGGTGGGAATTGAGCGTCCTGCTGAAAATGGTGCAGCAGCTGAATTGGAGGGTTCTCGATTTGGAAATACGGAGAGTTCCAATGATCTTGAGGAAATGTTGGATCAGTCTGGAGAAGAATTAAAGGGATCGAATTGCGTACCGCAAGAATATGAGAAGATGGAAGTTTTGAGGGATTTTGTTCACACCACGGGACTGGACGCTATGGTTGCTTCCAAAGTGAACCGGAGTGAAGAGACCTGTCTTAAAAGGGGATTTTCAGGTGATTTTGATAAGGAAATGCTTGTCCAGAATAAGGGGGAGGATAAAATCAAGGGGGAAGGTAAGCTGGACGATGATACAGGAAGTTTCAAGTTATTGGCGAACTCTGATGATCTTGGAGAAATTTCGGGTGATAGGAGAGATATATTTGAGGGTGGAAATGATGCTGAAGTAGAAGACGAGACAATGGAAGTTGAGAGAAATCATTTGGATGCTGAGATCATTGATGTTCCAGTTACTACTGTGGAGGAAGCGAATCGAGAAACTTGTCCTGTCAAAGGGACTCCCAACAATCTTGATTTCGATAAAGATAATGCAGAGACTGTGGACAAAATGTTGGTTGAGCGAACAAAGATGGAAGGTAGGGTGGATGATCATAAAAGAGATCCCGAGTTCTGGGTGAAGTCTGATGATGATGGAGAAATATTGGGTGATTCGAAGGAAGAATTGGAGGGTGGGAGTTCTGTAGAAGTACAAGATAGGACAATGGAAGTTGAGGGAGATCAATTGGATACGAAGATCGTCGATGTTCCCGTCGCTTCTGTGGCGACATCGAGTCAAGAATCGGGACCTGAAAGAGTGACTCCCAAGAATCTTGTTCGCGATGAGAATAGCGTGGGGACTATGAAGGAGATGCCGGATGAGAAAAAGGGGGTGGAGAGTAAGAGGAAAGGTGAGATGTTGGAGCGAATGATGGAGGATAATAAGAGAGCGATGCTTATGATGGCTCAGTTGTATGACGGAAACCAGATGCAGTTGCAGATGCTCGACGCTTTATCGAACAGGGTGGAGTTGTTGGAAAAAGCATATCTGTGTGACAAGCTCAGGAACAGGAGGAAGAAGATGAAGAAGAACAAGCGTGCTTCCACTGGTTTAGAGTATTAGAGATTGTAATTTTGGTGCCTTTGCTCTTTTTCTCGTTTTTGTCTTGGCTTTTTCGGTGTAAGATTTGGTTTTTACAGTGGAAATCCATCAAATAGTTGATAAATGGGTAAACTCATGAAAAATTCCTAAACCCAAATTTTCATTAACTTTACTCCCCTTATCCACTATTCTATATTCTACCCTCAACAATACTTTCATCTTCATCCTAACTTATTTATGTGATGAAACTCATTAGCGGAGAATAATAATCTGTTCATCCAAAGTAAGAACATAGCACAAGTTTGGCCAAAGGCTATTATACCTTTGCTGCTCCAGTGCTGCTGGGAATGATGTTAAAAGAAGCGGCTCTCCCACCCCTCCAGTCTCTTGCAGATAGTCCATCAACAGTCTTCTGAGCGGCTAAATGAAAGTCAAAGCACCGTCAGCAGCAATGCACAAAATAAAATGAAATAAAACAATTTCTTAAAGCTACCTGTAATAGAGTGGACGGTTGTCATAAGACCTTCGACAATACCAAACCTATCATTAATAACCTGCAGGTTCATTTAGCATAATAAAAAAAGCAGTAGATATTTCGAAACAGAACATGAAAACACGCCAAAGAACAGTGTCAACAAACCTTGGCCAAGGGAGCAAAGACAGTTTGTGGTGCAGCTAGCATTGGAAACAATATTGAGATCTGATGATTGACACCAACAACAAACATGGGTGCATCTTTGCTTGGAGCGGAAAGAACAGTGACTTCAATTTAAACTGAAAAGAATGTAAAACACAAAAACTAATGGAGACGGACTATTAAAGAATCTCATACCTTTAAATGGGCCGCAGCCTTGTCCTTATCAGTGAATACTCCGGTTGACTCCACAACATATGTTAAGAGTAGGTGTCCTACAAGCCAACTGTGGGCTATGTGATTTGTACACCTTTATGTAAAACATTTTTATTCAATTAATGATATTGTTACGGCACCCTTTATCTGTATACTCATGCAAGATGCATAGATAAAGACATTGAGATTACTATAGTCCATGGGAATGTGATTGTACATTTGTTGACAATCATGAAATACATTCACCAATGACTGTAATCTCAAAACTTGTTACTGGTCAACGAGCAGTGTCATAAGAAGGATACATAATTCATGATGTGTCATTGCTGCATTTCATTAGCATTGATGTAGAGACATTTGCACATATGAATAGGTGCTCATAGGATGAGTTCACTGAACAACCCTCACCCTAAATTCTCTAAGTGGTTCCCACTGATCGAGTAGAGAATTTAAAGTTGCAGTTGTACACCATTAATCCTCATGACCCAAAACATCATTGTAGTTCTATAAGATGAGCACTGCAATGTGACTTGTTTTTCGATTCCAAGTCATAAAGGTGGCAGTGTTCAGTGTTGATGTAAGTCAAATAGGAGCTTGTGCATTGTTGTTGGGAATTCACCCCTCGCATACGTGTGTGAATATCCGATGTGTTCTGTCAAGTTATTAACCCAAGGAGTCTCTGGCCAGAGCAGTAAATATGTTTTAGAGGAAAGCGCTCTTCATTTATATATAGACGGGTTATGATACTTTGGAACATACACATAGTTATTGAATTTATATTGGGGTCTCGATTGACCAATACCCCAAGATCTGATCGGGACATATGAGTTGAAAGGATCGTAATGTATGCTAACTGTAACGGAAGGTTCTTGCAGGCACTATCAGTTTGTATCTAGGGGATCGTGACGTGTTGTTGCTAGGAACTAATCACGATTCATTGGGTTATAGCTGAAATATGATTTCAGCTATCGATAATTAAAAGAGTTTAATTGATCGATATGAGCACTTAAGGGTATGTCCACAAAAGAGCAAATGAGTGTCTCTAAAATCACAAGGAGTTGTGGTATCATATCTAGCATACATCTAAACCATTGAGGGTCACACAAATACCAGTCAGGTTCTACCCTAACAACATAGTTAAATTCAAGGAGTTGAATTTAATGAAAATGAGCTTAATATGATTAAGCATTTAACAAGATAGTAAAATTCAGAAGTTGAATTTAATGACGTGAAACTTAATAGGATTAAGTGATCATGTTTATAATAGAGATTATAAGGTGCTTTAATTGACATAAAAATTGAGTAAAGTTACCATCACGAGAAATTTACTATTTTGGGAAAGTTACTATTGTCAAAAACAAATCTAGAAAACTATATATATGATATTGGCAGTCGAGTTAGGCCAACCCAATTATAAGGCCTCGTTACTAATTAATCCAGATTATAGATGATTATACAAAACCCAGATAATTAAAAGTATAGACTACGCATTAAGATATTCCGGACTATGATGACACAAACAACAATTGGAACATGTTTGTGATATCCCCGAAATGATTATGTGATAATCATTAATTAAATTATGATGATTTTGGTGTTAATTCATGGGGTTGAATTGATATTATTGGGGAGATGCATTTCAGGGTGCATGTGATATATGTTGGGATTTTGGGGTTGTGGCATGATTATTTGGGGTGTGTGTTATTTGTTTTGGTGAAGCATGTTTAAATGGGAATTGAAGTATTTTATTGAGAAAATACTATAAATATCATGTGAGGATATTTTAATACATCGTGCTAAATACCGGGACCAAAACATAACACATCATACCACCCAACACCCAACCCCCCCAACCCATGCTGATGGCACAACTCAAGCTGACCATACCCCCCCCACTTGGCACAATCATTCAACTCATCTCCTCCACTCCAAATCTCGCCCTTTCTCTCCCAAATAATCTCCAGCACCTGCTAAGCAAAATTGAGAGGAGCCCTTCCATTTTCATTGCTTGGAGACCTTCCAAAAACCGGAGCAAAGTAGGGTGAGAAACCATGCTTTGGTTTTGGTTTAAGTTTGGTTGAGTTCAAGTTTTTATTTGGTGTGAAAATGGCATGCTAGCTTAGGTTTATGTAAACCTTCGATTTAAATGCTTACATGGTGTTGTTATGAAGCTTCCAGTGGTTTTCCTTGAGCATGTTTCATATTTTATGTGAAGGATTTAAGCATGTAAAATATAGTGTTCAAAAATCTGGGTAGGGTGAATGCCCTGTTTTTCTGGAAATATGGGATGGGAGAGAAGTTTGTGAAGATGTTATTATGCATGTTAGCTAGGGTTTTGGTAAACCTTTGATTTGAGTACATACATGGTAGTTTTGTGAAGCCCTTGGCGTTTTTGTTCGAACATATTTCATGACTCATGTGGTAGATATAGTGGCTTGAATGTATGTGTTCGAAAATCTGGGAAACGAAATATGTACCATGTTTTCAGAAAAGCTTGGATGGGTACTGATATTGTTGGGTGATTTTCATGCATGTGGGTTTTAAGTTTGGGTGTAATTTTGGCATGAATACATTCATGGTTGTACCTAGTAACTATTAGCACATTTGTTCAAGCAAGATGTGTGTCTTATATGCTATATTGAAGGGTATGATTATGAGTGTTCGGAAATCTGGAAAATATCGCGCACAGAGCATGTGGCGATCGATCGCCGAAGGCCAGTGGCCAAAATCAAAGGCAAGCGATCGATCGCCATGAATGGCGCGATCGATAGCCATGGGCCAGTGAAGTCTGGCGATCGATCGCCTCGAGGTAGCGATCGATCGCCAGAGGCAGAATAATGAAAAATGATATTTTGTTGGATTTTTTGATTTTGGACTATAAATTGGCATCTAATATTGTGTTGTACACTGGTGTAGAGCCTTCACAGATAGCTACACAGCGCAGGGGATAGAGTCCGGCAACACACTGTATTTTGGAAAGGTACGTAAGCGGCGTACGGGCATCCCAACGGTAACATGTATTAGATGTGTGAGGGCCAATCCTAATCATGTGATTAATGATCACACAATGATAATTATAGCGTAAACAACGGAAGATTTGTTTAACATTTAGTAACATGTGGCCCTAAAAATTTCGGCATGACCTCGTCGCACGAGGAACATACAACCAACCCAAATCAACATCTACTGAAAATATATAAATACCACCAGTTTCATATCCAGCATACACCAATCAAATTGCTAAACAGATATCCACACTGTGTGAAATAAACTAAAATACATAAACTCCTCACACACCACAGGGATAAACCCCTGGTAAACATATACATATAATACTGGGATAAACAAAAGAATAAACCTCTCAAGTGTGGCTTCCACCAGACATGCCCTCTCTAGGTCCTAGCCACCTGTATAACCTGTCATTGTCCACACACAAAGATAACAACAGCCCCCCTTGGGGGTGAGCAAAAGCCCAATATGGAACTATCATGGAATATACATCATGCATCTATAAAATGTGATATATGATGCAATGCAATGCAATGCATGCCATGTCATGTCATGTCGGTATCATATCGTACACCCATCCACTGGGTATATCTGAATCAATAAACGAAAGTCCAACCATATCAGAATAGCTCGAGCCTGTCAAGCCTATAGGGTATCCAGACGGATGGACGTCGGCAAAGCGCCACCAACCCCAGGTCCTGACATCACATAATCATATAGGGATATCCAGACGGATGACATCAGCAAGGTGCCACCAATCCCCGTCTCAACAAATCATATCAATCAAAGGGGACCACGATTCACTATGCCTATCGGGCCATGTAATGCCAACATAGTATCGCAGTACCAATCCCCAATGTTCAATATCAGAATCCAAGAAATATCAGGGTATTCAAGGATATAGCTCAACGTGTATGTCATGCATCGATGTATGTATAAAAATGATGTGTGTTAACAAAATATTTATTTTTCATACACCGATGTGCAAATCATGCATGTTATGAATGCCACATAATTTAGATAAAATCACATAGCCACGTAATTCACATAATTCAACAACAAATCATATATCAAATGATACAGATACCTGGCGTATGTTACCCGATCGCAACATACCTTTCTTTCTTGATCTACAAGGTTACTTGAGCTTGTAGGGTCGAAGTAGTCACTGTATATCAATATAAATTCACAATTCAATAAACCAATCATTAAAAATGGGTTATCAATTTTAGTCACAGCTTAACCAATTTAGGGTAATTAAATTGATGCGATTACATCATAATTTAATTTGCTAAATTATTTTTCACCAATTCAAATTATTATTCAACAATTATAGTCCAAATTAACCGGTAATTATCGAAACAAAGTCGGAAAAATCGGAAATCCAATTTACCAAAAATCGCACACAGTTCACGCACGCATACCAGCCGATTCCGGCAAGCTCCGGCGGCGGTAGAGGCGGCGACCGGTATAGAAAGTTTCGTCCAGGTGAGGGGAAGAGATTCAGTGCCTTGGCTTCGTCCAATTCGTAGCATATTCGAAGAAATCGAACCAAAAGCTCAGAAACTCTAACTATCGCGACTTAATTCGTTTCAGATCAAATCGAACCACTTTTCGAACACCAAATTTCGATTATCTGGTATGGATATGATCGCCTGAGAGTTGTGAACACATTAGTAGGTCATTCTCGTCGTTAGGTGGTCGGACGGCGGCGAACGGAGCGGATAAGTACACGGTGGTCGGTGAATCGTGAGAGCACTGTGTGTTTTCGCACCTTTTAGTAGGTGTCGGTGATTCAGTGTGTGTTTTTACACGTTTTGTTACGTGTTTTACACCCTACACCGATATATATTAATTCCCGACCAATTATGAACATCGGGGTGTCACCGGTGTACTGGTGCATGTATATTACATATACAGTCCACACCTGACTTCGTGTCCTTATTAGAATCACAAAAATTAAATCTTTCGATTTAATATAAATTTAATATTTATTAAATCATTTTAATAAAATTTCGGTTAATCCGAATATTCCAAAAATATATTTGTCATTCACCATGTTCTGACCCGACTGTCAATTGACATGTATAAGGTCAATTTCACTCTCAGTAATTAGATTATATTCTCGTTAATTAAATTCTAACTAATTAACAAAATAATGTACAAATTGTACTTAATTCTCATTATCAAATATCGGGACATCACATTTACAAAATGTT
The DNA here is from genome assembly GCA_907163345.1 of Haberlea rhodopensis. Classification (NCBI taxonomy): domain Eukaryota; kingdom Viridiplantae; phylum Streptophyta; class Magnoliopsida; order Lamiales; family Gesneriaceae; genus Haberlea; species Haberlea rhodopensis. The sequence continues at coordinate 5,985,703 of CAJQUN010000034.1, read as the reverse complement.
AAGTATGATCTCAAGTTGTTATCAAAGATAATATTCATCATGTTTATTTTCAATCATATGATTGACATAAACTAAATCACATAATTGTTGAGAAGCTAAACCTGATTTCCGATAATACGGTACGAGGGCCTTACAAGATGTTCATTATTTGACATATGATAAATGCAAACTTGTGCATTATGTGTATGATACATGTTGTTATGCATTGTCGTTGCATACGTATGTTGTGGAATAAAGAGTGTGTATTCCACGAGTCAGGGTTATCGTAGTGATGATTTTAAATGCTTACGCTTATACCGCTAAAAATGTGGAGCAAGGCTTGCACATGGAGGCGGGGTATACCATACTAAGCGGGGAAGAAGGTACTGCTAGTATGAAGAGCGGGGAAGAATGTACCGCTTGTTATGAAATAATGAAGCGGGGAAGATGGTACCGCTCATTATGAGTTAAGAAGTAAGAAGCATTAAATACACTGATGATAAACTGACTAAGAAAGAAGTAAAGATTTAAGAAGTGAAGTAATGTCATGACATTTATATAAGCCATAACATCATACATTGAATTGATTTTGAGTTATGGTACAGTGACAACCAATGGGCGTTTTAAATGCATTGGAAATACAGGAAGTATTTCATATCTATGATTATGCATTATGCTTTACATTCATATTATGTTGAATATGAACTATGATATGCTCATGTGTTGGGGGTTGTCTTTGTAGGTGCTTTTGATGATGAGAACCAGGGTCGGGGTTGATACTATGAGCTGTAAGGAGTGCTACATGATTAGCAGAGCAGAAATTTCTCTTTGTATAGTTTCTACAAAGTGTAGAGTAAAGCTATAAGTGTAGTACCTTTTGTTAGGAATATGTATAATTCCTTTTTGAACTTTTGGTACTGTAATCTCTTAAGCTCAGGTAGTCAACACGGCCTAATACTCTGATATATATATGTTTAGTTCTCTTAATCGCACCTTAGCATCTTGTTTAGATAACGGGGTCTCACAATGTTTTTGTGCATGTGCATGCGCATGATCACATGGCACTTGAAGAGCACATGTCACTAATTAATTAATCTCCTAACATAAGAATTAATACATAACTTGATACATTTAAAATCCTACAGCACCACCTTGGAAACTTCAACCACACGACATGTGGATTAGTAGATGACACTTTTGCAAAAACTCCTCCCCCAAGCCTAGAAACTAACACCCACTCACTTTTCTTGCAGAAATTCACACCTTCCATGCAAGACTACTTCTTCATCTTCCCCCTCCCCATAATTTCAAAAACTCCACTTCTTTTCCAGCCTAAAATCCTCCCCAAATCAGTCGCATAAAGTGAGTAAAATCCACATGCAAGCTTGGATTTGAAAGCTACAAGGTTGAAGAAGACGAACCAACAAGAAGTTTGAAGTTTGGAACTAGATTGAGGAAGAAAGAAGAGTTTGAAAGCAGAATGGAGCTTGGGTTGACTCAAAAGCTGGGTTGTGCTCAATTCATCAAGATACTTGAAGGTATAACATGGGTTTTAAGTTTTAACAAGTTGAAATTATGTCCAAGGGTCTAATTTTTAGTGTAATGCATGAATAAAACTTGATGTCAAATGAATCTGTTGTTTTGATGTTAAATGTAACATTTTTTCGAAATTTTAGTTCACCTAAGCTTCGAAATTATAAATGGCGTCCCTAATAAAAGTTGTAGTACTTTAAGTTAGCTTTAACTGGCTACCAGAATCAACTATTTTGGAGTTAAAATGAGAAAGTTATGATGATTTTATTAAACTATGCACAAATAGAGTCTATATGTTAATGCATGTCACATGCAGTGTGTTCTTCGAAATTCGGGGAAAAATATGTTCCTGGATTTGAAGTTGAGGTAAATAGAAAGTTGTAGATCTTTGAATTATGTTCGATTTGATAGTAAATTCAACTAAATTGGTGCTAATATGCAAAAGTTATGCTAGTTTTACTAAAATATGTCAAATCTAGAAACAGGGTACCTTCGAGTTTTTAAGCTGAGATGTTTTGATAAACATGTACCTCAAGATGAACGAATGAGCTTGAAGTTCATAAAATATGAATTGTAGAATGTTAAGTTATCTAAATTCTCTCACTAAAATCAGGTCATTTGGTTGTTGTATTATTAGTTATGAAGTTTGTATAAAAAGTTGTCACTTTGAAACTTAGAAATTCCCCAATTTTGCATAAGTAATGTTTAGATCTAATTTATCTTTGGTAAATGAACGAATTTAGGGAAGTGTCAACCATATGAAATGTCGTATTTTGAATTAGCTTCCCAACTAAATTGGACCCATGTAATTTGGTTAAGTATTGAAAAGGTATGAGCCAATTACTATGAGCATGTAAGCTGAAATTTTAAGAAATTTGCTAAGGGTCAATGTTTGGATTATAAACTTGATATTGTGAAGTAATTGAACATTTTGTTGATATAATTGAGGTGTAAATGACTAGGTTAATTAGATCTCAATGTTGATTCGAGGAGTACTCGGTGGATTTATCATTGGTCCGAGGTACGTTGAAAATCGATCTATCACGATATATGACAAATACATCTGATGTTCCAGCGTTATGATTTACTTGTCATATGTGATTCCTATGTGATTATATGACATGTTGAATTATAGTATATGTGATTATATGATGCATTGAACAGCATGATATCCGATTACGTGATATATTGAGCTGCATCATATGAGATTACACGATACATTGTGATGCATGGACATTGGACATATCATATTGATCTTACTGCTCCTTTGATACCATTTGATCCTGATGAGATATATAGTGTCATGGGGACGCTGGGCACGATGACAGGCAGTTTAAGTAGAAACTGTAGACACACGTGTTGTCGTTGGACCTAGACACGATGGATGTTGGGCACAGCACAGCGCAGTGTGTGTGTCGCCACCCTCTGCTCGAGCTTGATATTGTTGATGATCTTTCCTTAGATTCCAGACATATCAATAATTTGAAATTGTTATCACATGTTGGTTATGTTTCTTAGAAAAACAAATAGACAAAGCATAAGAAGATCACAAATACTCTGTTATAATAAAATACTCGAAACAGTAAAAAACTTACAACAAACAGTTTAAATAAACTGTGCAGAAACTTTGTTGTTGGACGAGGCCACAGTAAATCGTGTGCCCGTAAACTCTAAATTGCCCGCCTACAACTTCTGGCCTCCTGGACAAGAGAGTTCCAAGGTACAACGTCCCAAACACCTCTGTATGGGGTGAAGCAGAAACCCAGACAGACTCACTCGAACACTAAAAAGTGTGTAGTACTCTCAAGAAGATGATATGATATGCAAATGCAAATTCGGGATGAGATAAAGAATGAGGCTGGAGCAGCTTATATAGCTGCAACAGCAGGCCTACCAAAGGCCACAAATTAAATGATAATGCATAGTGGGTTAGATGAAAAGTCTCAACACTTAACATCATATTCATTTCGATTTAAGTCTCACACTTAAATCTGACATCAATTCTGCGGGTAGGTGAAAAGTCTCATACTTAATACTCAGCAGAATATGAAAAGTCAGGCATATGAAAAGTCATTTCAGAAATCCGTGTAGTAAAAAGATAGGACTGCCTTCGCGGCAGCGACACGCGCGCGGCGCGACGCGACGCGACGCGACGGGCCGTGCCGAGCCGATCCGAGCGGAGCGGACGGACGGACGGCGCGCGAGGGGCACCCATCTTTACTACTTAACTACACTCTATTGATTTATATCTCATTATAAATAAACCATAAGTGTATCATAATCTCAATGTGGGATTTCTTAAGCCTAATTGCCTTTCATAATAACTTACCATAATTTTGTTCTCATTAACAAAATATAACATAATTATTGGGCTCTTATTATTAACCCAATAATCCAATTATTATTAATCCAACATCACATACATGCATTGCATTAATGCACGACAAGCATCATATGATATTTTGCTATACTATCGTGATTTTACATGTTTCTCGTACTGAGGTTCTGACCCCGTTGTGGGGGGCTGTCATGTCTTTGTTATATGGGCATGACAGGGAATACAGGTGGACATCATGTGGATGCTCGAGAGAAAGCATCGAGGAGTACCAGAGCTCCACGATGAGGAGTTCAGGTTATTTTATTGAGTACTGCGTCCCAGTTTATATTTAAAAGATTTTTAATGAGAATTTATATCTCGGGATATGCCCCGAGTAGATGTATTTTTAAGTATGAAGTGTTTGAAGATTTGATTAGTACTTGATTACTGAATTATGTGAACTTATGTTGGATGAGAAAATGACATTACTTATATTTTCAGAAATGACTGAAAAATAAATTGATATATATAATATTATCGAAAAATAATTATGGCCAAGTCTTGATAATTCTAAAGCGAATCTTCCGATGTTAACAATATAATTACTATTGTGTGTGTATCGTATTCTTACCGCCTTAGTATATTCCTGCATATCGTAATTATTAAAAAAATGAAATAGTTACGGCTAATATTAATTAATAATTCCGGCGGCTTGAATACTCTTATCATACATTTATTACTCGCCACCTCTCATTAATTTGACCATACAATATTCTAATTTTTTTGAGCATGAACCATAACTATCATTTATTTATCTAAAAAGTAGGCATTCTTATTTCAATGAACATAAAAATCACCTGCCTTGTAAGATTTTTATATTTTAGAAATTAGATAACAAAATTTTTAAGTAGAGGGAATAAACGAGATACATATATAACGTATGTTTGCAATTGATTATTCAAAGTATTTTTATGTTGCTTTTGCTTAAAATTGAAAAAAGTTGATTTTATGCAAAAACATTGAGCATTTGCTATTAAAAAAAAAAGTTTGATGAACTTAAAATTATTACAAAATTGCCAGCACACAAGTAAAAGCAGTGAAAAATATAATATGACATGTTTTCTCTGCTTATGTTTTACTTACTTATTTTTAGTAAAACATTAGTAGAAACAATAGAATAAAATACTCAAAATCTGATTTTTTGGTTTTAAAATGTTATCGCAAACAGCTGCATAATATACGTTAAATGTGAAAAAACAAATATTTGAAATTAAATAATAAATTACTATACATGAAGATTTATTTTTTGACACTTAAATATCTAATTCCTGGTCATCAAAGGTATTTCCAAATAATAAATTGTATCTCAGCGCTCGAAATTGACTACCAAGGTTTGCTGATACTCCTTGGTCAAATTACGAGTCCGCATGTATATTTTCAATAAGCAACAACTTTTTGTTGGTCAAGAAAAGATAACTTTGTGCATTTTAATTATTCAAAAGAAATTTTTTTTATTAAAAAAATAAAGGGTTTTAAATAGTAATATTCATAATCAAGACCCAAAATAGTTATCGATCTTTTGAATTTCTACTAATGGTTAAATAAAATCAGATGAAAAAATTGAAAAAACTAATGTCTTGAAAAGGGAAAAAAGAAATAGTTGCTTGAGCATATTGATCAAAATGGATAAAAATAAGGTATTTGAATGAGAAATAAAGTTTAAATTTTAGAGAAAGTTATATATACAATTTAAATAATTGTTTTGTTCTCAATCCGCCCTTTAATATATTCCTTATAGAAGACTAAACATACTAGTAAATATCGATTATTTTAAAGCAAAACTTAAAAGCTTATAACGTAAGTTTCTAAAAGAACATTACTTTTTATGTGTATTTTCTATAGAAATTTCAGAGTAAATTCAAAAAAAATAGTCTCATAGAATCTGGGACTATTATTGTTGCCTAAGTCCCGAAGCATCTTTCACGATCTCCGGCCAAAGAAGACAATTTCTCGTGCCCATGTTCCGACGGAGGTTTCGGAAATGGGAGAGACGTTCGTCTCAAGGGCCGCCTGCATAGCAATCAATCGTCGTTGGCGCTTCCTACTCCTTCGGCTAACACGAGTGCTCCATTCTCCTTATGAACTTTTCCAATAGTATTCCCAAATTTTTGATAGTCGCACAAAAATTGTTTTTAATCAAAAGCAATCTCACAGAAATACTTTTAACAAATTTAGTCTCACATAAATTATTTTTTAACAAGTTGTCTCATAATTGAATATGTGGTTTTACGATTATTTTTATTAAAAATAAAAGTTTGGGACTATTTTTATTGAAATAATTTTTTATGGAATTATTCCTAATTTGGGATTATTTTTTGTAAATTTAATTACTAATTGTATGCTAACGTTTATATATTATTATTATGTTGATAATTGGACAAGCGAGCCAGGACAGAGATGCTGGAGGAGTCAATAATGGCACCTTATCAATTTTGAATTAGCTGTTACCGAACTTTTATCCAATTTGTTGTCTTCCTCTTCAATAAAAGCTAGCACTTTTTTTAAGTCCTCCCTCAAATTTGTTCTCTGATATTTGCATTTCAACTTCTGATTTGTTCTACCCAGTTTTCTTCTTTCCAGCTTTCTCTTATTGCGATTAATCATATCTGTAAGTGATTGATCAAGCCTGCTTATGTTCAAATTTTGTTGCTGTAAATTCATAGAAGTGGCGTTCAACAAACTCTAATACTAATAATTGAATTTTTAGTTGCTGGTATATGATTTTTGTTGCTGTGTCTGCTTAGTTTTGCGTGGTTTTTGGAGCAGGTAGTGGCGGGTGAAAAGAAAATTTGGGGCGATGTAATTAATTTGATGAAAACCCATTTGAAAGAAAGTGACATTATGCATCAATCTACGCGATTTGTTAATTTTTTTCTCTGTTGCTTCGCTAGATTATTATGATTTGGCAGTCAATCGCTGCATTAAACCTTTGTTTATGAGATAAGTTTTTTTACTGCGTTGATAACTAAAATTGTTGATTCTTTTGTAGTTTGGGAGGGTAGAATTTGACACTTGGGAGTATAAAATGGCAGCTGGAGCTGTTTCGTCTTCATTTTCGGGTCTCAGAAGCAGGGATCTTCACGGGTTGGGGTTCCCAAAAAGTTCTAGTTTTGTAAGAGTTTCAGAGGTACAAAGGGTTAAATTTCGCCGAACCAAGGTCGCTGTAATAAAAAGCTCCACAACTCCCGGTTCAGAGACCGTTGAACTCGAGCCTGCATCCGAGGGAAGTCCACTATTAGGTATGACATATACTTGGTATCTTGAAAATAACATTTAATAAATATTGTGAGCTTCATTTCGTCTTAGAAATTCTTAAGGCTACGTCAACTTGGCTTTTTTCATTCTATTCATGCATTCCTCAACACAAGTACTTGAGTGTTATAAGATCTTTAGCTCCTTCACAAATCATGTCTATAATAATCCTCACTTGGTTAGTTGGTTATTCAACACATTTAAAAAATTATCAAACCATGGAGAAACTCTCCTCAAAATTAACTCCCAAGGAAATTATTTGGATAAATAACTATTTTTCTCTGTATCTTTCAAACCATTACTTTTTTATTTTGATCATGGGGAGGGAGTGTTTTGTAGGGCTCGAACTTGAGTCATTCCTAATTGTGGGAGGGTGGCATCCATTGGGGCAAGCGCCTGGTGTCCAAACCTTTATACTTAGATAAAGCACAAGGAACATATCTTAGATCCAGCCATCATATTATCTTAAGTATTGTGATTACTTTTTGTATGTAGTTCCCAGACAGAAATACTGTGAATCTGTACATAAAACCATCAGAAGAAAAACCCGCACGGTGATGGTTGGAAACGTGGCTCTTGGAAGTGAGCATCCCATTCGAGTTCAAACAATGACCACAACAGATACAAAAAATGTCGCTGCAACGGTTGAACAGGTTCGACTACCTTCTGTAATTTAATTAACATTCTTAATATGTCCTAGTAAACATGATTTGGTTTCATTCGTGTGATCTTTCTCTTTTTCTTAGAAACATGTCTTAAATTGGACTAACGGGAACCATATAAGTGTACTAGTTATGGTTGTTTTATATCTATTGTAAGTTGAATTCTTGAATTTGCAGGTAATGAGAATAGCAGACCAAGGAGCAGATATTGTTAGAATAACAGTTCAGGGCAAGAAAGAAGCAGACGCGTGCTTTGAAATTAAAAATTCGCTAGTTCAAAAGAAGTAAGTGCTGGATTGAGCTTCACATAAAAAGTTTAGATTGGTATTCTTCATTAACACTTATAAATTCTTCATTATGTAGCTACAACATTCCTCTGGTAGCAGACATTCATTTTGCCCCACCTGTTGCTCTAAGAGTAGCTGAATGCTTTGATAAAATCCGTGTGAACCCCGGAAATTTTGGTAACTAACTCGCCATTTGACACGTCTTTTCTATAGTTGAGAAAAGAGACGTATGATATTGTGGTTTAATCCAGCTAGATGATTCTTTTCAGCTGACAGGAGGGCACAATTTGAGAAGCTCGAGTACACCGAGGAAGATTACCAGAAAGAACTTGAGCATATTGAGCAGGTTCCTAAACATTAGCTGCTTTTCTGCAATAGTTTCTCGAGTTCTTGAAATTACTTAGAGGCTTGATGTATCATGATTAAACTTCTCTGTATGCACAAAATATTTCTCCAATTAATTTTTCTTTTTATTAACTTTCCTTTAAGTCATATCTCGTTCTATTACATTCTGATGTTGATATGGAATTGTATTGGATTTAGGTTTTCTCAAAATTGGTTGAAAAATGTAAAAAGTACGGCCGAGCAATTCGCATTGGGACAAACCATGGTAGCCTTTCTGATCGTATAATGAGCTATTATGGGGACTCACCCAGGGGAATGGTAAGTAGTTAAGCCAACACTTGAAGAAGAGGTCATTATAATCGGCATCCTTATGAATTCTTACACAAGGGTCCATGTCTATTTGATCACATGATAGGTCGAATCTGCATTTGAATATGCAAGGATTTGCAGAAAGATGGACTTTCATAACTTCGTATTTTCAATGAAAGCAAGCAATCCGGTTATTATGGTTGAGGCATACCGCCTTCTTGTCGCTGAAATGAACGTCCTAGGATGGGATTACCCGTTACATTTAGGAGTAACCGAAGCTGGTGAGGGTGAAGATGGACGGATGAAATCTGCAATCGGTATAGGGACACTTCTTATGGTATGTCCATTTCTCACTATCAATAAAATTACGATGATTTTGGAATTTCGATGCCTCCTCTTTTCAACTTCAATTATTCAAATTAAATTATCTTAGTGAGGTATTGGCCATTTGCGCATTTCAATACATCTCGGGCCTATTACAATCTTCATGATTTTGTCTCACGTTTTCGGTGGCTCTGGATAATGGGAATGTTGATTATGCAGGATGGTCTCGGGGATACTATCAGGGTTTCTCTAACTGAACCTCCGGAAAAGGAGATAGATCCTTGTAGAAGATTGGCTAATCTTGGTATGCAAGCATCTCAGCTTCAGAAAGGAGTGGTATGACTTCAACATAATTCAATTCTTATTTTTAACTGAGTTTCAAATCTTGACCTTGTAGATTCTAAAGTTATTTTCTTCCTTATTCATGCTTACTAGACACCATTTGAAGAAAAGCACAGACGCTATTTTGATTTCCAAAGAAGAAGTGGTCAGTTACCACTCCAAAAGGAGGTGGGATACTTTATATTTTCCCTTGTTTATTCACTTGATTAAATGAAATTTTTGTACCTTAAAAACTGTTGGTGTCATTCTTATACAGGGTGACGAGGTTGATTATAGAGGCGTACTTCATCGTGATGGCTCCGTTCTCATGTCCGTTTCCCTAGATCAGTTGAAGGTATCATGCTAAGCTTTCTTTCTATTACTACGCTCTTATCATGTTTCAAGTCACAACAAGATAAATTTTTGTTTGTGTTCCTTTGCGCCTTTTATTTTAAACATGATTCTGTCTTTTCTTCATTTTCATTTCAAAATATTTTCCCCCTTGTTCCATTTAGGCACCTGAACTTCTATACAAGTCTCTAGCAGCAAAACTTGTAGTTGGAATGCCATTCAAGGTACATATGAACGTTTTTAGTTGCGTGAAAACTGAAAAACATCATTCTGTTCCCACCATTTGAGAAGGTTTTGAGAAAGTTTGATTTTATTCAGGATCTGGCTACCGTTGACTCAATATTGTTGAGAGAGCTTCCGCCTCTACATGATAAACATGCTGTAAGCATCGCCATTTTGCTTGAAAGCATATTACTTTATAATGACACCAAACTTTATTTACCGTTCAAAATATCTAAAAAGTGAAGGTCTTGATTTTCATTCTTGTACTATGACTAGATTCTAGCTCTTAAACGGTTGATAGATGTTAGCATGGGAGTCATAGTTCCATTATCCGAGCAATTGATCAAGCCTTTACCCAACGCCTTGGTCCTCGTAACGCTACAGGAATTGTCCGCTGGCGCTTACAAGCTTCTTCCAGAAGGTGCATTGTTTTTTTATAGTCCTTGATTATGAAAAATCTCATATTTGATGATATCATCAATAATGTTAACCTAGTAATTTTATTCAGGCACTCGTTTGGTGGTTTCAATTCGTGGTGATGAACCCCAGGAAGAGTTGGAAATTCTGAAGACCTCTGATGTTCTGATGATTCTTCATAATCTACCTTATGAAGAAGAAAAAGCAAGCAGAGTTCATGCTGCAAGAAGGTTCCTAGATTCTCTTTATATATAATATATGTATATAATCCCGTTAATTATTTAGCTTATCATCCCTTTGGTCGTTTTTTATGTTTGCAGGCTTTTCGAGTATCTTTCGGAGAACTCGATTAACTTTCCTGTAATCCACCATATACAGTTTCCCAAAGAAATTCACAGGTACGATGGAACCTGTTAAAAGTATAAGATTATTGTTAGACCAACTCCAATGAACTCGAGTTTTTGGGACAAATGGTTTCTGCAAAAGCAACCTTAATTTGCATGTTTAACATTAAGAAATATCTGTTGACATTTATTATGCTCAAATGCAGGGACGATTTAGTCATAGGAGCAGGAGCCAATGCTGGAGCCCTTCTGGTAGATGGACTAGGAGATGGTATCCTATTGGATGCCACAGATCAGGACTTCGAATTTTTGAGAAATACATCTTTTAATTTGTTACAAGGTTGTAGAATGCGAAATACAAAAACGGTAAGGAAAATATAATGAGGAAAGCTATACTGATCAATCAGATCAGAGATTATTCATTTATCTGTTTATTGCTTATATCAGGAATATGTGTCATGTCCATCTTGCGGAAGAACTCTATTCGACCTTCAAGAAATAAGTGCAGAAATTAGAGAGAAAACATCACATTTGCCTGGCGTTTCGGTAATTAATATGTCTGTTGGTTAAAGTTTCTCTCTAAAAGCAAACCAATGTGTGATGTGCTGATGCATTATTATTTTATTTTTGTTATGAAGATTGCAATAATGGGTTGCATAGTGAACGGTCCCGGAGAAATGGCGGATGCAGATTTTGGATATGTTGGTGGTGCTCCTGGAAAGATCGATCTTTATGTGGGGAAGGTACCATTTTGCAGTCTTCTTTATTTGATGTGTTTTTTCAATGCATAGACAGTGTTTTGAGGTCAGAAGTGAATGCAATGGAGAGGATTTCCTTCGTGCCAGTGTTAAATATGTTAAAAGAAATTAAGAATCAACTTAAAAAAATCATGAATCTTTGGGTAATATCAACAACTGCCCTTACTATTCTTGAAAAATATCAGTGAATCTCATAACTCGTAGTAGTATTAGGTTCTTTAGCAAAAAATAAGGTTATCTACATGTTCGATGAATGACACCTCTACCTTGTGTGAGAAGCCTATGGATCACATCCACATTCAAGAAAACAGTTGGTAGAAGGAACAATCACAAATCTTTATCACCTTTGTTTGCATAATATGCTCAGTCAAAAAGGTCCAGAATCCTTATTAATGGCTAATTTTCAGACGGTGGTGAAACGAGGCATCGCTATGGGAGAGGCAACAAATGCATTGATCCAACTTATTAAAGATCATGGACGATGGGTAGATCCACCTGCAGAAGAGTGAGAGAAGTAACACGAATTCGCTAGTAATTTTTACAATAACAAAGATTTTGTCGATTTCATAGCTATATATATACATGTAGTTTTACAGGACTTGAGAGCAGGGAAGAGGTCTTATTTATCAAGTTGCTGCATGAGAATCTGCAGTTTGTGCTATGTATTCTTATCGATACTTTACATGTAATTCTATAAATAATCTGGATATTTCACATATACTGGAACGTAGTCCTTATGAAAAATTATATGGTAATTTTAAAGTACACAATCTTCAAGTATTTAATATATATAAAGATTCGAGGGTGATGATGCAGGAGAAAGAGAAGGGAGGGGAAATTCTATCCTATACCGGTTACTCCCGACGTGGATATAACTATTGCATTGAATTGATGTCACATTGGATTGCCTGGACCTCACGTGAGATCCACGTCCATCCAATAGCTCAAAATACATGGAAAGAATCATTCCCCATAATAGGAGAGAATTTTCCGGATATAGGTCAGGGGATACTAAATTTGCTGAGCCATTATATTATGGAGGAATACAAATCCAAATTTCATTCTTATGCCAGCCTAACTCTGAGTCACAACGCCCAATTTAGTCCCAATTTCAAAAAAATTCATTCAAACTACTGAATCAATGTTATCTACAAAGGAAGCCTTTTTTTTCTATAAAATAAATCGTTAGACATAAGAGTTGTTCATGTATTTCATGCAAAGCTCACAGATTTATCAGTGCATAATAAGATCTCTATATTTAGTGCAATACATCTAACTAGAAATTAATTCAAAAGTACAATGGTATGAAGTTAAACACCATAATCTCTCTTATACCATAAAAATTATCACTTTGATGCCGCCACTAAAGGTCGTGCACATGAGGGCATGATGTTGCGTAGAGACCCTCCAGGGAGGTGCCCGAGACGGCAACCACACAAGCCATAAAAATGTAATTCAAAAACAACTTATTTTTTCTATAGAAATGAGTTAATTAATTATGTATAGAAACAGAGTCTGCAGTAAATAACAACAGAAGCCATAAATAGCATTCATTCAAAACAATATTCAAACACAACTTATTTTTTCTATAGAAATGAGTAAAGTAATCGTATATAGAAATAGAGTCTGCATTAAATAAGTATTTTAACGAAACAAATCGGAACCAAAATGGGATTTTCAACGAATCTAGGATGAATGAGATCTGTAGAATGTGATAAGCGAAGGGTGTATAAAGAAGAACTCCATGTGTATACAGTGGGGTTACAGAAACCCTCTCCTGGCGTCGTGTCCGTATTGCGAGCGGCGGAGATTTTGCTGCCGCTTCTTGTAAACCAACGCACCGATTCCAACAATGGACACCGCACCGATGACTCCAATCGCGATACCGGCTTTCTTGCCTCCGCTCATCCCACCAGATGACCCGTCGTTCGATTCATCCGGACTCTTCTGATTCTCACGGTTAACGCCACCGTTATCCACAGGCACCGGGGATGGAGCCGAGGAAGGCGAGTCCCCTGAGAGATCTTCGGGCGGAGGGGCGGGAGGGGAGTAGTGACTGTTGGCGGGAGACGGTGAAGGGGTATTCGGTGGAGGCGAGATGACTACTGCAGGCGGTTGAGGGGAGGGAGAGGGAGAAGATTCGGGCGCCGCAGCAGCGGAAAAGGGTTGCAGGAGAAGGAGGAATGCAGTGAAGAAAAGGGTTAGAAAGCGAGTTTGACTTGGGGAGAAAGATGAAGAAGCCATTGTTGAAGGAAGATTGTGAAAAATGGGTGTTAAATCTACAGGAATGTTGATTCCGAAAAATAATTGGAGACGTGGGGGGATTAATGAGTTCAAATAATGATATAGATGTGATTAAAGTCGAGCAGAAATCTTGGGATCGAAGAGTTTGAAGCGGAGAGGAATCTGGGAAGAACAACGCGGTTGAAATACGTCGGCAGTGAGCGAGATCTAGGGGAACTGGCAACTGGGGAAGTAATGAACGGGTTTCGAAGTTTGTGGGCTTTTATCTCAAGTTTCCCAGCCCAAAACAAATTGGATGTGGATCCATTTTTATAGAAATAAATTAAAAATATTTAACTACTGTTTATCTGTTTTTCAAACCAAAAAATAGATTTTAATGTTTTATTTCATTGCTTCTGCTATTGTTTTCGATATCCCTAAGAGAGGTCAGTACAGTTTCAACCCTAATTTCATGTCTATGTTTTGTTTAAAATTTTGAGGCTTAATGAATTAAAATTAAGCAAGATGGACACAAGGAAAAGTCTACTCGATAAATAACAAAACGAGCAAAAGCAGACGAGAAAAAACTGCCCGGGAAAAATCCGTGCAACCATGGCGATACCCAGCGATGCCCACATTTTTGGGCAGTGGGCTGGGCGCTCGAGCGCCGTGCATTCTGCTCGGAAAAGAGTGTTGGTGGTTTTTCGTGAACGGGTGTGTCCCTTCGCATTCGAGTGTGACTTTTCATGATTAAATACCTCTAAATGGTGTCATTTGGCCAAATATAAATATAACATATCCTTACTCATTTTAACATACAATTGTGCATGAGTTCTACACAATTATTGAGAGAAAATGCAAGATCATGTTCATTTTGCATCACATTCATATCTTGTTCTTGAATAAGAGAGTTTGCAATATTTGTGGTTGTGAAACTTGTGATTTGTAGTTCTATTATCACAAGTAAAAAGTCGTTGTATCTTGGATGCATCTTCTTGCTTACATAATTTACTATGGTGCATGTAAATTACATGCACCGCTTGACTCACATGCAACATATGACTCTAGATGTGCATGTACATTACATGCAACTGTAGACTCATAAGGTGCATGCAAATTACATGCACCTATGGACTCATGTATATTATTTTTATTTTCTAAACTGTAAAGTGAGTATTTTACCTTTGAATTTAGTGGGTTTCTTTCTTGTCAATTGAAAGTATATTGAATTCGCATGCATCACATAAGAAAAAGTTGTTTCGGCTCAATCCATCAACAATAAATGTTTTCAACTAGTGGTGCATGTATATTACATTTACATGCACATCATGAGTTGATTAGTCTCATGCGGTGTATGTACATTACATGCACCACATGACTCTAGAGGTGCATGTACATTACATGCACCTATAGCCTCATAAGGTGCATGCAAATTACATGCACCTATAGACTAAATTCAATCTAAAATTTCGAATTTTCACTTTCGATGACATGCTACCTTTCAAATAAAAAATATTTACAAAAATTATTCTTAGTTTTATAAAATATTAAGCTTCCGCTTAATAAAGTCTTAAATGTCACAACATACAAAATTCAATCATCCATAGTGATGGGACAAAGTAATTTCTTAATGATGAAAGAAAGAAATTTGAGGCCTTGAGCGGTCGTTATATCCCCATTCTAAACATAAAAGTAATCGATAAATTGTAACTTTACTAACTTGTATACATATATTAACATCAGTTCAATTAAAATAGCAAATTTATGTATTTCATATTGTAATCACATTATGAGCCTTCTACGTCCATTGGTTGCACCTAGCGGTGCATGTAACTTACATGCATCACTGAGTCTATCGGTGTATGTAAGTTACATACACCGACAATAGTGCATGTAATTTACATGCACCGCTAGGAAAAGCAGGTAATCTGACTCAAGCTATTTTAACCTAAAAAAATTTGGTATCAAAACGAGTCTGATACATAGGCAGGTGACAGAGTGGATCTCATCAAACGCGGTTTTATGCAACTGATTTGCTGAACTAAGTAACGTATCTACAATTTGGGGCGTACTTACAAGAGCCAACAAAAGCTATTCTGACATGTATAAAATAATAGCACATTCTTGTGCTCTCGTTTGTTGCACCAAAATTTAACAAATTCTAGGATTAGTATAATGATGTGATTTAACTTCGATTTTCTTCTATTTTTTGTCTCTTAAGATTCTTTCTAGATAATACAAATTCATAAAACATCCGTCATTTTTATGAGACATTTTATCAAATACATAATGTGTACAAAATTGAAATAAATTCAATGTTAATTGAAGCAAAAAATCCCATAAAAACAACCAAAAAAACGTTCAAAAATCGTTTAATGGAAAAGAAGAGAAACATAATTGAAGCAGATTTTAATTATGGAAATGTTGAGTGCACATTTCCTTCTCGAATCGATGAAATCCAGTTATGTCATGGCATTAAGCAGTGAAGATGGATAACATAATTGTTTGAGAAAAGAATATATAATATGGGTAATTAAAGAATGACGAAAGACCTATAAGTTAATGAAACAAAAATTGGAGTTATTTTAGTTGTTCTAAAAGATGTAAGAAGATTTTTTTGGGAGATTTAATTGAAAGATATTTTAGAAAGTGGTACATTTATGTAATTTTCTCTTTTTATATCTATACCGCCAAAAACATTGGGCTCGGTTTAGGGTCAAACAACCCATATTATGGGCTGTCCCAAATTACAATCTGGGTTTGTTTTGGGATCCGATTCAATAATCTTGGTCCAAAATTTTAAAGTGGACTGAATAACAAACAAGAAATATAGGCAGTAAAATAACAGGAGGAGATGTGGTCTATCCTTTCGAATCCAAATTCAAGCACTTACACGGCTATATAATCACACAACTATTTTTATATGACATTTGAATCACATAGCGATCGACTTGATTTTTTTTATGGTTCATATAGTCTATCATAATCCATTGATATTAAAAACTTAGCATCATATTAATTTGATATAAAACTTCTCTATAGTGATCGATTTTAATTATATTTTTTTTACAAAAATAGATATTTGTAATGTCAACATGTTTATCAGGGGTATTTTAGGGCATTAAAGAGTCAAACTTGAACAAATGTGAAAATCATTAAAGTAGCTATCCACTAACGATTTCATGCACAATAAATTGAGTCAATAACTCAATATGTTCCATAAAATTCAAGTCTTCTCCAGTAGGGTAGATGAGATTAACTACCCGACTAAGACCGAAAGCTCATACTATTGTTTTATGTGAGCATTATTAAATTTTTAAAAAGCTAAATATATAATTTATATTTTGAAAAAAAAAATTGCCTTACGTTTGATATGTAGGACCCCAACTCCTAATCTTGCCATTAGTATATTAAGAGGGTCAACTAAATTATCTCAAACTCGCTCAAATACATCTAAAACCTCAGTCCAAAATCTACCAGCCTTGAAATCCTACAAATCCGCAAACGGATAATAATCTCCTAGAATCTTCGTTCCCGCAATATTCCATAATTATCGCTCTAACTCCAATAATTACTTATGCATAAACACATTAGCTCCATAATGATGCTTTCGACCAACACCATAATGACTCCACCACTTGTAAGTTGTAATAATCATTTTGGGCCCCAGAATGAAGTTGAAAACTGTTTGCATGGTAGGATAAAGGCTTGTTTGGTGACAAGATATTGGATACAAATCAAGTATTACCACTACTTTCATTTTGTACACAAGTTTCCATTCAATTTTGTAATCAACAATCTGAACCAATCGTAGGTTTGTCTCTTGATGCAATGCTTTTACCTAGTGTTTTGATGTGTGGGATAAGAAAAACAGATTGCTTATTAATACAAAATCATCCTGTTTTTGGTTGCAAATTGCTCAGCCCGTATGATAATCTCTTGGCACGACAATATCGACCGTCGTGTTTTGATAAATCATCCCTTGAGATCATAGATGCATTTTAAATCAATCACTATTACCATCACATACATATAAATTAGTAAAGAAGTGGATTTGAAATACATCAGATATAAATTCATCCATACAATTCAATGATTTTGAAATCAAGAATTTGAATCCATGACTTCAAATCACTCGATCCAAATTCATTCTAAATGAGTCATTGACAAATATGCCTTCATTATTATTATATTCATTCTTTATGTGTCTTACTCCACAAGACGCAATGGTGGCGGATTGCAGAGTTACAACAACAGCGGCGGTGGTAGCCATGGGAAGACAAATATATGAGATGAAGATCGAATTGAGTACAATAAGGTGAAAAATAAATTCCCATAGGTTGTGGTTGGATAGCAACAAGGGAGAAATGGAGGAAAACAAAAATAGATGACTCAATCAAGATCCACCCTTCGGGGAATATTAGGGAGAGAAAAAATGAGAAGAAGACTGAGGAAGAGTTTTGGATTACTTTTGAAAAATGTTTATTTATCTTTTAGATAAAAAATAGATTTTGATGTTTGATTTCGTTGGTTTTGATATTATTTCTCTAAAAATCAGAAATAGATAAGCAAGTTATGAGATGTTTTTGGCTGTATTAAGTAGAGTTGTTGTAATATAGCAATAATTTAAATTTTATTAAACTGTTTTTTATTTTAATATCGAACACTCAATATTTTTCTTTAAAAGTTTCCCAACTTTAACCAAAACAACATAGAATTATTTTAAATAAACAATCCAAAATATAGGAGGGGCGGGGGTGGTATCTAGCTATATGTTATTGTCTAACGGACTGTTTGACGTGATACTTGAGACGTTAACAATATCTGATGTCACGTCAAAAATATCATGTATCACTTCAACAATGTATGTCATCGTTTCAGCTCTCCAATAAAATAAGATTAAATATTAAAACCCTACTTACATATTACAACCATATTTTGAATAATTAAATGATCAAAATCTAAAATAGGTCAACTTAGAGAATGAACTTGGCTATTTTGAAAAGAAAAAAAATTGATTTGGAGAAGAGGTGAAGAAGATGAAATGATAGAGTGTGATTGGAGGTATATACGAATAAAAATACTAAAGAGGGGAGAAGATTTTGTGTGGTAGAGAGTAATTTAGTTAAAATAGTGCATTCAATCTCATTACCAAAATATGTAACCAAATATCTCAATAATTATCACATATTACTTTTCTATCCTACAAAACCAAATTATTTGTAATTACTAAATAAATAAGTACTCAATAAACACATCACACCAACCAAACACCAATAATACCAATTTTGGTGAGTCTATTGTCTGACTTTCTTGACATTGACTTTATTGTTTAACCCCTAATATTATGCATATGCTATGTACATGTCAAGTGTACATACTTTTTCGTCTTTCTTCCAAGCTCCATAATGACCGGTGAATCGGAACATGTACAAATATAACCACGAGGAGAGGAGAAAAAAATATGTTAACTCACTTCACTAATTATACTTGCCATCTTTTATTATATTATATAGAAAACATTCAATTCATTTATACCAAAGTGAGCGGATTAAATTTCACAATAGGAAAACTGGTGGTAACAGTGCAATTGAAATCTTTAAACCATAGAGCAGTCTAAGAGCTACGCTTCAATCATTCTCTAAATATGGATAATTATTATACTCCAACAATTACTATCTCAATAATTGCACTAACGTGCAACTCATGGGAATCGAACACGTGACATTGACTCTAATACCAATTGTATGATCAAGCACTCGCCGCTTTATCAAAAGCTATAGCTGATGGTAACAGTTCAACTCAAATCTTTAAACCGTAAAATAGTCTAAGTGACACGCTTCGATCTTTCTTCAAACAGAGACAACTATTACACTCCAACAGAAATAATATTATTATATAGCGTATTGGAACAGAAATATAATTCTGTCTTTATTATATATGAGAGAGTAAATTTTAGAAAAGAATGGAGAATATTAAACCAAAAAAAATGCATGTGAAGTTGAGAAAATCAAGAAAGAGTAAATGGTATTACATGGGTTTGGTCGTGTTAGGCATATGAGAAATGTTCATCATAGTGTAGCCCGTTAATAACGACTCGATCATAACATGACACACACATTAATCTCATTCACTACTTTCAAAATTCTGAGTTTCAATTAATCATTCAATATTGTTGAAATGTGTATATTATACATTTATTAAGAATTCTAAACATGTATCAATCGGAATTTGCCATTTTCACATAATTTTCATATAATCAACTATGGTGAAGTAGAGCTTTATTTTACGATTCCAAAACCTATTGCTATAACGGATGTGTAACTATGACTCTAGATTAAGAAAAAATGTCCTTCGAAATGTTGCAGCATCCTTTAAGTGAGTTGGGTATGTATATTATATTATATATAATGGTTCGTAAAAACGATAGCGGAACGTTGGTTATCGGGAACAGAAATTGTCGCCGTAAAGTTTATTGCTATAACGGATGTGTAATTATAATGACGATTTCACAGTAGTCATGGAACATAACGATGATTTCGCGGTCCGGAACAGCAGTTGCTAAACATTTTTAATTTTTTTTCAAATTTTTTGATGTTTTTTCATTAATAATTTGTCCCATTTATCTAATTATTATTATTTTTAATTTTTAAAAACTTTGTCCCTACACGACCGGGTCGCTAATTCATGACATGCAAATTGCTTAAACCCACTAAAGAAAAAAACACGTCTTCCCCACCAACGCCCAAAGCCATTCTCATTTCTCCACAGAAAATGATCCCTCTCCCCCACCCCAACCCGTATCAGAATTCAGAACCGTGACCGTTTACCCGATTCACCTCTAGAAACCATATATAAGAACCCGACTGTGTGTGTATGCCCGCGTTTGTGTGTGTGTGAGAGAGAGAGGGAGAGATGTACAAGAACCAGCTGCAGGAGCTGGCGCAGAGGAGCTGCTTCAACCTGCCTTCATACACCTGCATAAGGGAGGGTCCAGACCACGCGCCGCGCTTTAAGGCTATTGTTAACTTCAACGGGGACACCTTCGAGAGCCCCCACTACTGCACCACGCTCCGGCAGGCCGAGCACATCGCGGCGGAGGCGGCGCTCATCTCGCTCTGCTCCACCGGCCCCTCTCACTCCCTCGCGGCCCGCATCCTCGTACGTTCCCTTTCCTCCGCCGATCGTTCCTTTTCCTGTTGCTTTTTTTACTTCACCGTGCATAAGTTATTATATTTGGCGTGATTGAATGTGGGCATTTCACATCTCATATCTTCTTGTTCAATCTTAGTAGTTAAGTTGGGTTAAGATTACGTTAAATTTTTCGTTAAATTTAAAAATTTCCATTTCCTGTTCGGCACTGTGATCAATGTAACAAGAGAGAGAGAGAGTCGCATTGTAAGTTAACGCGGCGACGGCGGTGGTGGTGGTGGTTCGGTGTCTGTTCTGATCACCGGTGCAATTAGTATTCACGGGCTCTTGTAAAATGACAAGAAAGCCCCTGTCGTGAGTTTGGTCAATAAATATATATATTTAATTAGAGTAATAAAGTCTGGATTTAATTTTAGTTGGGCAGACGGGGGAAGAGTAAAATATTGAGAAACGAGAAGTTTGAAGGAGGGACCATATTTAATGCCCTCTTGTCTCTCTACCTTTCATTACCAGCTGTTTTCTCAGTCCACGATGTTGGTGCAATAAATTCATTTAATTGGGGGTACTTATGTCATTTCACGTAAAACACAGATCATTTTTCCCATTAATTTTCTCCCTTCGATATTTATTAATGGAGTATAATGAAAACCAAAGAAAACTTTAATTTTGACATATAATATTGATCTTATAATATATGTATATAATATTCAAAAATGTATTAAATCATCTCAATATAACCAATCTTTTTTTTATATGGGCTAGGAAGATTTTTGTAAATAATTTTTGGGTCACTATCTGGGCTTCAAGTCGTCCCAAAAAGATATATATGCCTATTTTTTACCATCCGACTAAGACATGAGGCTCGTATAACCAATCTTTTTGACAAGTATTGCATGTGGGACTGGCGAGAATCATGAAGCATCATCAATATAATATTATTAGTGATGTTTGTTATTCTAAAGGGTTGAAACTTAGAATAAGTATGAATAAGTTGACAAAATCAGGGAATGGATACCTAATATTCATTAAATATATATCATTGATTTGATTGCAAATTGGTCAAAACTTAAAGTGTGACACATGAAGGTGAAGTGTTTTGGGTTGAAATTTAATTTAAATCTTCTGCTAGTCAATTGTTACTTAGATATGTTACTGAAAATATGTTGGCTGTATGATTTTTCTAAACGAAAGTACTTGCTTAAAGTTACAGAAACTATATGCATTTTTGAATTTGAATCATGCATGCGATGTGTGTGTAAAATAGTTACAGCTGCTGTGGACGGAGCCACCCTATGAACTAAGGGGATCTAGCCCAAGCAAATTTTCAAAATAAATAACTTTATTGTTGATTTTCGAAAATTTAGTTTTTAGCTCAATCATCTAAATCGTGATATCTCTTTAGCCATATCTAACCAACGCATTCACAGTTAATTTGAATCCTAGCTCTGTCCCTGATTGCAGCAATATGATAGAACTGAAACATGCAATGACTTTTTGTAACTTGACAATAAATATGACACATTTGTTATTGTTGGGGATAATAGTTGCCCAAAACGTAATGCCTGAGCTGCATCAAAACTTAAAATATTTGAGTTACACTGTTATCACTAAACTTTTGGTAAGAGGACAAGTAGTTACTTCTAAAAATGTAGCAGGTCAATATCGCATGTTTGATACATGACTTCAATTGATTTGCTCTGATTGAATCGGTTTTTTCAGTAGATTTTTTTTTATATAAAGTGGTGTGCAGTAAAGATGTCAACTAGGAGTTAGTTTTTTTGGCATTAAAATGAGTTTGGTGCATTGCATATAAATTAAAAGAATTGAAACTATAGGGTATAATTCATGGTGTTGTCTCCCTCAAGTTTAATGTGCTTCTCTGCTTACATGTTGTACTATACCATGTGCCTGTCTACTTCCATGGACTTACACTAGTGTTTTAGATGGAACTAAAATCGCTGTTCTATTTATTCATTCAACCGTATGAGTTGGTCATTCCATACTACGTGTTATATAGGTAAGGAAAATATGTGTATGGACTCAGTTTGAGCCATACTTATGGACCAACTCAATATGATTGGTATAAAATTGATATATTAGTTTACATATTTTCTCATTAAAAAGAATTGTATTTTAGTATTTAAGTTTGTGCATAAGTGAAGCCCAAACCGGGTGTTAGTGTTCCCTATTTATTCGGTTCGATTATTTATTGAATCGGTTACGAAAAAACCCAATTTTTTTAATTGAATTAGTCGAACCGATGATCAATTATTTTGTCGGTTAACCGAGTGAAGCACATGTTTCTGTAAAGAATAACAAAATGTTAGTAAAATGGATTAACCGATTTTAATGCTAAATAATAAAATTTTGTCTCATAAATTAATCGAGAAAAGTAAAATTATTTATACCCAAGTTTTAGAAAATTGGTTGTAGAAAATTAAGTTCTCGCACTTTTTTAAAATTTCTTATGGACCTCTACGTATTTCATAATCTAAATGGCAATAAAAAAATATATTCACTCGGTGCAGTATAAAATATATCAGACTTGGATTATTATGACAATGAATGAATGGAAGTAAATTTTGTAATATAATCATAGTTCGCCGACACGGTCACGGCGGAAGCTGTTGGTCCAATTCCATCGGCATTTTATGAAACGGTCGCAGTTATTGCCGCGGTTTTTTAAATTAAAAATTAAAATATTTAGATAATTTGGACAAATTATTAATGAAAATAATCAAAAAAATTTGAAAAAATTTAAAAATGTTCCGCCACGGCGATTTCTTGCCTTGAAGTCGCCGTTCCAAGCTGCGAAATCGTTGTTTCGTACCGCGACGACCGTGATCGCCAACGTAGTTAGACTTCTGTTTTAGCATGGAATTTTACGGCGGCAGCCACTGTTCCGAAACAGCCGTTTCGGCGCGGCTGTTTTGCGAACTATGAATATAATTGATTGCTCATGTGGCTTGATTATACCTTACTAGCAGTCCTATGATTTGTATGAACAAGTTGCGGGACTGTTGTCCCTTTTCAAAAGAAAAAAGAGTTTCAGGTCTCTTAAAATTGAATCACGACGATTTGTTAACAAGAATCATCCTCTCATCATCACTGATTTGTTGAATTTTTGTATAGGATGAATCGGGAGTTTACAAAAACTTGTTGCAGAAGATAGCACAAGGAGTTGGATCTCCATTGCCTCGGTACACGACTTTCAGATCAGGTTTGGGACACCTAGCCGTATTTACAGGAACTGCGGAACTAGCTGGAATAATTTTCACCGGAGAACCCGCCAAGAACAAAAAACAAGCTGAAAAGAATGCTGCATTTGCTGCTTGGATGTCTTTGAAACAATGTAAGTTCCCGTTGTTCGCAACTTTCTCCAACCATGCATAGAAAATGTTATATCTTAAAGATTTGTATTTGATCAGTGGCGCAGCAAGAGGGTGGTTCTACTTATCAAGAACAGGAGAATAACGATGAGCAAGAACAGATCAGAATCGCTAGGGCTTTGCAGAGCTACCGTTTGAAAGAAAAGCTAAAAGGCACCACCACCTCAGTACCATTCCAGAAGAAATATTATGCTCCCACCCCTCGACCCTCAAGCCCACAGAGCCGTGCCGCATCCGCATCCAAAATCCTGCCCTTATTTTCCAATAAAACCACACCTCAACTCAGGCAACCCTCACCAACAAACAACAGCCATCCACCTGAAGTTCAGGCAATTCATATGCAGAAGTTCCCTGCTGTTGGCGCATCGCCTTACATCCCTTTCAGACAACTATGCAGGGCTCCTTATCGTGGGATTGCTCCACCAGTTACAATAAGAACCTCGGTTCCAGTTTTCTCCGCTCCAGCACCTGTCACTGCTCGACCAGCTCAGTTGATGCAACCCCGGCCCATGCAAGTTGCTCCACCAGTCTGTATCAGGCAGGCTGTTCCAGTTTTTGTAGCTCCAAGCGGATTAAAGGCTGATTCTGAGGAACCTACTGGCAAGAACACGTGTGAAGCCGATGAATCCACGGTTGTCAAGTGCCTTGAACAACTCGAGATGTGATTTAGATGCGTATATTTGTGCTACATTTTTTGTTGCTGTATATGTAGTTTTCTTTGTACTTGTGTAAGAGCCTATTCCTCCCTTTTCCATTGGTTGTATTCCACGAGCTTGAAGCTATGTGGGTGAATTTCCAGACTTGTTATGGATACAGGCTATATTGTGGTGTCATGCCCTAAAGTTCTTGAAAATCATGCTGCATTTCCAAATATTGCCCAGGATTACGAGTAAAAATTCATGTATATATACATATACCGCAGTTTCGTTATCTCGATCCAATTTTCGAAGCATTTCTAAACAGTTTTATAAGGAATAAGAACATTTTTTGGCGTAAAAAAAAAAGAAAAACGTATTGATTGTATTTATATAAGTTTTAAGTGACAGGAATAAGGACAGAATTGATAAACATATGTTTGATTAACTCAATATATTTAGTGAAATAAAAAAATTATTAAATTTTCTTAACATTTCAAATGAATTCTTTATTTGACTATAGCACTTGACGAAACTCAATTTCTTTATGTTTTGCTATTATATTAAGTAAAATATAAAAAAAAATTGAGTTTTCAAATTTAAAAAGAAAAGGGAGATCAGTTGTTGATATAGATTTCAGGCAAGAATTATGGGTCTTTGACACAAATTGTAAGAGAGTTTAAGTTAAAGTTTGCTTTACGAACTGCAGCAGTTGATGAAATTGTGTAATTAAAAATCTTTACCAAACTCAAGCATCATGCTTCGACTATCCATGGAGAAACATTATTGGTTCTCCAATATTTACATATATTTGTATTACATGAGAATCATAAGTGTGATGTTAATTTTGATACCAATTATAAGCACTTATCATTTTACTTAAAATTATAACTTGTGGTAAATTTTTTAAATCGCACGGTAGTAGTCCAAGCCAAGGATCCAGGATTTGAATCCATCCCAGGCTGACTCATCATTGACAAGAGTGGCCATTCCCATATCCTTGAAGAGCCATCTCCATAGCTTAAAGCCTTTACCATATGCTCGAATAGACCCTCCACAAACGCCATTCCAAATTGTTGATCCAAGAAATATCAAAAGACCCACTTGAGTTTGGCCTTTCAATGAAGTATACCTCCAAAACAGAAATCACAACCACAATGCTGCAAATGATGATTGCATTCGCCAAAGTTACTGAGAATATCAATCCTATCACCATAGCAGGATACAAAATCAAGTCTGATGGAAATCACATTATAGAAAACACCCTACTCACTATGACTAGCAGAACGAGGAACAATGTGATGCCATCGGAGATTACGCTACATACCGACAACTATGGGATAAATTTTTTTTTCCAAATCTTGGAAATGATCACATAATACTTTGCGGAATCAAACTTTTTCCTCGAATAAGTTCAATCAACCGAGTAAACTACAAATGCTTTCGACATAAGTGACAATGTAGTGAATAAGGGGTGATCGAGGGAGTATTTTGTTCCTTAAAATATATATATATATCAAAAAATATAGCCGGTAGTAAATATACAACTTATATATTTTAAAACTTGCAGTAGCGCAAACATCATGTCTAGATCGTTTCCAACACTTTGATAATAAAAAAATATGGCGTATCATGTCGATAGTGATGGCCTTTTGATCATTTTCAACTTTCGAGATAATCAACTTGTTAATTTTTAAACAAAAACAAATCATATCTTTTTGTTTTCTCGATCAAGTGACATATAAGAAAGATGAAATTGAAATATGTAGCCATTTGACTTTGGTTTTAGCTCATCAATATGGTCACTTGGTGGAAATTAATGACCATAATTCTACAATATCATAATACTAAATCTTATTTTCCATTTATTTAAATTAATTCTTTCACATAATTTTAATAAAATATTATAATTAAACCAAATATTTAAAATATAAAAAAAATTATACAGTAACCCATGGATATTATAATTGAATTCATGCACCTTCTATGTGCATGTTTTATTGTTCTTAATACTTTTGAAGGTTTGGCCATATTTGGATGATTCTGGTTATTATAATTGAGATCAGAAGATGATATTATAATACGACATAGTAATTCATGCCGTGTCTTTAAGATTGAGATCAAAAAATAAAATCACATACAAGTAATAGCTTTAGGTTATTTCATCTAAAGTTAGTGGGTTTCATATGCTCCATTCAATATCGAATTGTTAATTAAGTGAACGAAAGTTACTTGTTGCAATTTGGTGTTAGGTTTAATATAGCTCGATAGAGTATATTGAATAAATTCGAAAAACCCGTCACCTTAGAGATGGTTGGATAAAAGAATTGTAGTGGATTGGTTATGCGAACCATTGTCTTGATAATTATTTCTTGTGGATTTTTCTCGTGATCATCGGTTGTTGTGGTTGGATTAATAATAGTTTAATTTAGTTATTAGTTAATAACTCATTATCGTAGGTTAAATATAGTTTTAAGAAATCTTATTTGGTACTTTCTTGTTAGTCCAAGGGTCGACACTCGTACTTACATATCACTATATTAAAGCTTGACATCATATGCTTGGGGTCGATTTTTACCTGTTGAGTTATATCATGTACCTTAATATTTATTTGTTAAAGAAAAGGGCGATCAAGTTTTTGGCACCATTACCGGTGACTAACTTTAGTAATATCATACGAGGTTCTTTGACTATAATTTAACCATTGTTTTTGTTTTATTTATCTATTTTGAAAAAGAAAAAATTTATATTTATATTATATTTTTTTGCCTTTCTTGTGAGGTGCTTGTGATGTTTCATCACCAAGTCTTCACAAGTTTTGCCCAACAACCTTCCGAGCCATTTCGTGCAGTTTATGAGAGATTCAAGAATTTGGCGAACACGTTCCAGTACCATAGTTTTTCGAACTATGCCCTTCTTAAATATTTCTTCAATGTATTGGATACAGATATACAAGGATGTGTATTGAAGGGAGCTTTGGCAGCTAGGAGTCCCCTGTTTGATGGAGATGAGACCAGTGTATTGCACATGTTCACTGATATGGCGGACTTCGACCACCATTGGCATTGAGATCCTTCACTGCAGGGTTGGAGCCACCAATACCCGCCAGAGCCTCACTACCCGCAATTTACACACCAACCATTTGAGCATCAAGGAGAGGAAAGGGCTAGTTCTGAAAGAGACATGACTCAGCTAGAAGATATGGTATTCCCATTCATGGCATCAACTGAGCAACAATTAGAAAACTAGACAAATTCTATACATCACCTAGAGCAGCAAATAACAATCTTTATGGAAACAATTTCAACGAGCTACCAAGAGGAAGAGACGAGATCTACAAATGAAAATGTGAAGAATCTAGTTTGGTTATTTGATGATGACCACTCCACCGACCAAGTTTGGGGGAATGATATTGTTAGGATCGGGGTAGTGTTTAGAAGGGGGGGGGGTTGAATAAACACTAGATTCAATTTCGATTTCTTCTTCTTGTTAACTGTAAACTGTTAAGTATTACAGTTGCTTCTCAATATCAGGCAAGTCAGCAGACACTTATTATAGTGCGGAAGACGTCTACTGAACTTGTGAGGAATAAAACTGAGGTAATAAAGTAATGAACAAATAACACAAGAGTTGTTTCTGGAAGTTCGAAGCACAACGCTTCTACGTCTCCCCTTCTTCCTTTGCAGGAAGGATTCAATAGAAGACTTGGTTTACACTTTACAGTATACAACCTTCTTAGGCACTAACACACTTGGCCTAAACTCCTAGCAATCACAATCTTCTTAACTTTTGATTACAAGGGATTCTATAACACTCTTTACAGAATAAACTTTCTAGCTTTGAGAGTTTTTGAGCAGCAGACTTCAATTGAAAATAATCTATCACAGATTCAGTTTCGCTGTTTGTCTGCTCTTTGCTGAACGTTTGGAATATCAGTAATATGATTTTCTTGTTTGCTTTGAAGTATATCTCTTTGTTGAAAATCGCTCAGCACCTCTTTATTCTCTGCTTGGACGTATTTATAGGTTTGGTTGTCCAACGGTAGCTTTTCTGTATATGGAAGATATTAGCTTTCCAAAATCATATTGTCTTCTTTCCTATTTTGTCTAAGCAACGGCTCTTTTCACTCTGACGGTAATGGTGGCGGAGATATAACAGGGTGCGCCGCTCTGTTGTACCTTTGTCAGAGAATGTTGTACTGATTTTGTCTCGTTGCTTAGTGCTCTTACTGGAAGTTTAGACTTCTGCTGGTTTTCTGTGTTCAACTGGTCGTTCATCCTCTTATGACCAGTTGATGTCTTTGTTCAGTGGGACTATCCGGTTGATAGTTGTTCAGTAGTTGTCTGTCCAGTTGGTGGCCATCCAGTTGATGTCTATCCAGTTGGTAGCCATCCAGTTTATGTCTTGTTCAGTTGGTAGCTATCCAGTTAATGTCTTGTCCATTTGGTGGCTATCCAGTTGATGTCTATCCAGTTGGTAGCCATCCAGTTTATGTCTTGTCCAGTTGGTGGCTATCCAGTTGATGTCTATCCAGTTGGTAGCCATCCAGTTTATGTCTTCACCCGGTAGGAGTCTTTATCCAGTTGGTCTTTGTTACTCGGTAGGACTTCATCCAGTTGGTCTTTGTTACCGGTAGGACTTCATCCAGTTGATCTTTAATATCCGGTTTGTAATCACCAAAACTTAGAAATCGTTTTCCCAACAATTTCCCCCTTTTTGGTGATGACAAAACTAAGTAATAATCGATTTCCTACTTGAGTAAATAAGATGAGAATCCTGAAAATACTTGAAGACATAATGGAAAAGAAATTTTCATTAAATATAAGCAGATTACAAGTTGTAATCAAACTGGACAATTGAGAGAGATTCATCTTTATTTAAGATGAATTCTAATAACTTGAATAGAATCTAAGACGAATCTAGTTTACACAATATAGCTGATACATGACAAATCTTTAAACAAGCATTGTAGACCCGGAGAGCTTCGATCCACCTAGTGTCAGAGAGGAAGAGCTCGATCCACCTTATTTCAGAGAGGAAGAGCTCGATCCACCTTGTTTCAGAGAGGACCTAATTAGAATACTCTATCTCTGCCGGTCTACCTTGTTTCAGAGAGAAGGTCGGGAAGAGTCATATGTATATACATCAGGCAGCTTCCATGGTTTATGGATTCACCTAATGAGAATATTCTATCTCTGTCTTCCCCCTTTTTGTCATCAGCACCCAGACATCCCCTGTGAGCAGTTCCTGACTGATGATGAGCATCAGAACAGGATTCAAACGCTGAAGCTTAATGGAGCTGGGTTAGATAAGTAATCAACCCATGAGGGGTTGATTTAGATAAGTAATAAACCCATGAAACGGAGAAGTTTTTAACAGAAAACCAAGGAATTTTGAAAGTTTTGAAGTTAATCATGATGAGTGATGTGTTTTGTGAACAAACAAGAGTCGCTATTTATAGAAATGAAAAGGTTGCAATTAATGTGAATGTATTTAAGTTGATCAGTAAATACAAAGAAAAAGTCAACTAAAAACAGTAAATAGATAAGAGTAATTAAAGGAGGAGTCAGAAAACGATACTATTTTCGCCCTAACCAATGTTTGGAATAGTCGCGTTTTTCGGCAGGCGGTTGGCGCGGACTCCTAGATCTGGGTTGAGCAGTTGGTCTGGACTGAGTGAGTGCTCCAGTTGCAGGGGATGAACGAGCAGTTGAACTGGAAGCTCGCTGTGTTGAGGGAGCAGTTCGGCTGGGTTCAGGTAGTCTGCGAATTATTTGAGGAGCTGCAGGCAGGCTGTTGCATATATCTTGAATCTGAGAAGCAAATGCTGCCTGCATGGTGGCCAACTGATCGGTTAAGACTTTCTTGGCTTCTTCGATCTTTTCTCCAAGAGCCAGGGATGTGGCAGCATGAAGAGATTCATTATTTTGATTGATCTGAAGCCGAGCCTGGCCAATTCGAGAAAGAGTTTCCGCCATTGTGTTTTCAGCAAAAGTTTGAAGTCTGGTGACAGTAGTCGTTAAACTACTTAAGTCCCTGTAGACTTGCTGGAATTGAAAGTCCGTGTGCTGCTGATGGGTTCCTAGTATGAGAGTTACGGTCCGCTCTTCCTGCTTAAGTTTATGAACATCGCTGGCTAGTGCTGCTATTGCAGTGGAGAGATTAGCTAGCTGTGCAGCAATGTTTGGTGGCTCGTCCAGAGGGTTTGTAAAGACAAAAAAATCCTCAGAAAGCTCTTGAACCATGGACGGATCTACAGCAATCATTAGAGTACCAGTAGTAGGGACAAGAGCACTAGGATGAGCATCTTCAACTGCAGTGGGGTGCAAAATAGTAGCTTCAACATTTGGGGCAGCTGTAGAGTCTGAGATAGTTACAGCCAAATTGGCAGTTTCTTCAATTTGTGGGACAGCCAAAGCAGTAGTGGCTTGATCAACCGCAGCAGCAGACGACTGGGTGTGATCATTGGAGTGTGAAGACTCACTGGGTTCATGATTGGCAGAGGATATAGTAACCTGCTGAACCACTGTTTGAATGACTGCATCCACATTGGTGTGATCAACAACCATTGGTTGGGGCTGTTGATCATTATGAGAGCTGGGAGTAGAGGAGACGCTGGGAGCAGTTGGAGAGGAGAGTTCTTTAACCGAGGAGGCTGCCTCCAATGCAGTTGGTGCGGCCTCCGCTCCAGTGGGAGTAGTCTCCAGAGCAGTAGAAGTGAGCTCCACAGAAGAGGGGACAATCTCCAAATTTGCAATGACCGTTTGTAGATCCGGCTGATCAGGGCTTGCAACAGTTTCAGCAGTGGAGCATGAGTGAATCCCAGTGGATATGCGAATATCATGAAGAGCAAGCTCAGCCATTTCCAGCTTGGGGCCAAGAGCATTTAGAACGGCTCTATCATGATTCGCTGTGCCTGAATCACCATTGAAATGTTGAAGGCGGGTTTCCACAAGGGCTTGAAGTTTGCCCACATAGGTCATCAGGCGAAAAACATCCCGCAGCTTCAAGCTTGTTTCAGGGTCTGAGATTTGAAGATATGCCAGGATTTTGTTCTCATCTTCCCTAGCCTGATCCAGAATAGGATCAAAATCATCAAATCGAACCTTTATTCGAGCCTTTACCCAGCGATCAAAAATCTCCAGCTGTGGTTGCAAATTGGCTTCAACTGTATCCATGACCATCTGGATCTCGAAAGTAACAGGAGTGGACACTGGAGCCGTAAGAGTTTTTCCTTTGCCAGCAGGGGTGGTCTTTGGATGACAGTATGGACACAAGGACTTGGGTGTCCTAAAGCTGATAGTGCCTGGTGCTTGCTGAGAGCTCACCAGTGCTGACGGAGTGTCAACTGGAACCATTGATGGAGCAGGCACCATGGCTAATGAAGCAGTTGGTTCCTCAGTTGAAGGAATGTTAGGGCTGGGTTCGCTACCAGGAATAACGTTTGCAGGGCCGGCGGAGGAGATGGTATCAGAAGCGGCAATGACCTGCTGTCGGATAGCTGAAGGAGCAGCTTTTCTTGTTCTGGGCTTCTTAGGAGGGGGAGGAGGAGGAGAAGACTCAGCGGATTCCGAGACAGTTTGTTCAGAGTCACTAATTACTTGAGTCAAACGGCGCTTTGTCACCCCACCTTCTCTGCCACTTCGTTGTCGATGAAGCTGAAGATACTTGGCAGTGATAAGTCTCCCTGGATGAAGGTTGGAGAGAGCCCCTGTTTTAATGTGTTTGTTGTCAAACAGGCTGCTTAGTGGAAGAGCAAAGCCTGATTGACCCTTGCCAGAGACCACTAGACTATTCAGAGTTTGAAATAACACAGCTGACCAGTTTATCTCCAATCCTTTGCATATTGCACTCATAACGTCAAACTTTTCAGGGGTGATCATATCAAATGATCCAGCTTTACATAGAAGCCCCTTGGAGATGATGTCTGCCAGTTGTCGATAATGGCTCTTCATTAATACTTTCCTGAAAGGAGGACGTTGAAGGCGATGAGCAGAGTCCGAAATTGTGAGACACATCTCTTCTCTTAGTTCCGCTGGAACAGTGGAAAAATCAGTGAGGCCGGTGGAGGGAAGGCACAGGTGTGTGGCAAATTCAGATTGGGTGATGGTAACCGACTGTCCAGATACGGATGCCACCACGGTATCATCCACAACCTTGGCCATAGCAAAGAACTCGTGTAGCTCGTCCTTGTAAAATGAGGGAGTCTGGCTCAGGATTACCAGGAGTCCGGAGGTGTCCAGCCTTTGTATCAACTCTTTTGTCTCCTCATCAGATGATGTGTATATAGAATGAAAATCGATGTGAACAGAATTGGTGATGAAGCTTGGCTGTACATTCTTTGACATTTTGGATGAATAACAGCAGCAGTCTTGCTAGAGGAAAATTTTCTGAAAGAAGAAAAATAATTGCAGTGAATTGTTGGAGAAGATGAAGAGTAGAGAAAATAATGGCGGTGAAAAATGGAAGTATATGTAACGTCGTACTGTAGATGAGCAGACACATTGATACGTGACGATCATCTAACGATTTAAAAAGATTTAACAAATAAATAAAAGGACAGGATTTAGGCGGGAGTGAAATAATTTATTTTACACAAAAGTAATTTTGAATTCCGACGTTCATTAGGTTAATAAGTATCGAGGGTTATTTTTGTCAAAGCATATTTGGTAACATCAGCTGGTATGTATGGTTCGACTGGTAGGAAAGCATCTACTGGATGTAGAGTCCTACTGGTACGGATACACCTACTGCAGCTGACCATTGTATTACCAGCTGAGCTTAAATAACCATGATAGGACTATAACTGAAATTCCCCCTAAATTTATGCAAATAAACTAACTAATTCCCCCTGAAATCATTACCCAAACGAAATAATCAAGAAGTAATTTCAATTAAACCAAGAATATTTCGAAAGTAAGAAAACTTAGCGTCCGTTAGGGGTTTTGTGAAAATGTCTGCTGCCTGTTGTTCGGTAGAGATATACTCCAGTCGAATTTCTTTCTTCATAACATGATCTCTGATAAAATGATGACGGATGTCAATATGTTTAGTACGAGTATGAAGAACTGGATTGTATGTTATAGCAATGGCAGACGTATTATCACAAAAAATGGGAGCCTCTGTGGACTCAATTCCATAGTCTCTGAGTTGTTGCTGAATCCAGAGCACAAGGGCGGATCCAGGAATAAAATTGACCCGGGGCTGACAAATTAAACATTAAAATATGAATATATGGCAATAATTTTTACTAAATAAAAATATTACAACTTTGCATACTCACAAAGGTAAGAAATGAAATATCTACTTAAGTTGTGCTCTGCGGTTCTTTATAGCATAAAATTCATCAATGATCGAATCAGAATCAATGCTTTTAGTCAACTCGCGTTCAATATAGACTATCATAGAGTTTGACAGATATTCTCCTTCCATTTTGTTACGAAGAACACTTTTTACATGCTTCATCGCTGAAAATGATCGCTCTGTTGTTGCCGTAGACACAGGAAGAGTTAAAACAAGACGAATCAATCTGTCAATCAAATTATAGTCTCGCGCCTTATTTGTCTCGGCTAATCTTCGACATAGTTCAGAAATAGTTGATAAATTCTGAAAGTTCTCGTGGCAAAGTATATCAACTCTATAATGCTCTAATTGACCTCTCAAATAGTGCATTTCTTGATCACTGAAATCAGCAGGATAAAACTTCTCAGCAAGTCTGTATATATATTCAACTTGAAACAATTTAAAGTTGTCCTTAGGTTCCAAAGCAGAGCTAAGTTTAAGAAGTTCAACTGCTGCATCATTGAATCTACTATTAATTTCTTCAACCTGAAAATCTATTGTAGCATTAAACACATCAAAGCGATAATGGTGCTCAACTGTGACGTCATTTCTTTGTGAACGACCTCTTGCTATTTTATAGATATCATCCATAATCGGTATCTCAATGTCATACTCTTTGCAAACTTCTTCAACATGTGTAAGAAGGACATCAAAACCTCCATCCCTTAATGTCTGAAACAACACTTTCGTAGATGAGACATGGTCCATTGCACTTAAAATATCAAGAGACTTGTATTGTAAAGCTCGACAAAGTAAATCTGTAAGTCCCATGATTTTATGCATCAAGTACAAGTTAAACACAAAATCAAATGATCTCATAGCAATCAAACAACCAGTAGCTTCCCCACGTGTAGAATTAGACGAACATTCAATCACCATGTGTTCAAGCACAATCATCACAGCACTATACATGTCTATTAAACCACATATTGAATCATAATGAGAAGTCCAACGAGTCGTTCCCGAACGATGCACATTACCAACTTGGTTAGCCCCTTTACCCGTTGAACGTTGACCTGTCGCCAACCTTTTTGCAATTTCTTCAGCCTGAGCAGAACGTAACTCGGTATAACGCTTAGAAGAACTACCAACAAGATTAGAAATCACATCCAATTTTGAAAAGAACAACCAAATAGACACCTCCTTTTCAGCGGCCGCGGTTAAAGCTAATTGTAATCGATGCGCAAAACAATGAACATAATATGCATAAGGACAATCATTCAGAAAAAGTGCTTGTAACCCATTCCATGAGCCACTCATGTTACTAGCACCATCATACCCTTGACCCCGCATATTGCAAATATGTAAGTCATGCCGACTTAAAACGCTAGATATTTCGTTCTTGAGTGTCACAGAAGTGGTATTAGCAACTTGAACAATTTCAAAGAAGCGTTCTCTTAAGAAGCCATCAAGATCGACAAATCTCAATACAATAGACATTTGCTCTTTATTAGATATATCTTTGGCTTCATCAACTAGAATACAAAATTTTGCATCACCAATTTCCTTACGAATTTTCATTCTCACTCTTTTAGCAAATATGCTCAATACATCTTTCTGGATATCTGGTGCTATATACATAGCAT
The DNA here is from genome assembly GCA_907163345.1 of Haberlea rhodopensis. Taxonomy (NCBI): domain Eukaryota; kingdom Viridiplantae; phylum Streptophyta; class Magnoliopsida; order Lamiales; family Gesneriaceae; genus Haberlea; species Haberlea rhodopensis. The sequence continues at coordinate 5,949,895 of CAJQUN010000034.1, read as the reverse complement.
TTTGTGGAGCGTTTTCTAGAACTACCTCATCAATGCTAACATTCATTACTCCTAAAAGTTTTATCAACTCAATAAGATTACCTCGATTTTTTGAAGATGCAGATTCATCATGTCCTCTTAATGCACATCCTTGCAAGCTAAGCCAACGAATGCTTTCTATTGTCACCATAAGCCGCAATCTATTTTTTTTAATTTCTTCTGATGTTTGTGCATGCATCACTTTATCAATATGTCGAGATACATTGATAAGAGAATTCATAGAAGTCACGGCATCATTATGCGCTGAATTGGGACCTCCCACATGTGCCACAAATGAACATCTATGCCCATCATTAACTCTCTTCCAACTACGAAATCCAGTAGAACTAAATGCACGATTACAATCAATCGACTTCTCAAAGAGAAAGCATGGAAAACAATAAACTGCATCTTTCGTAGGTGAATACTCTAACCAAGAGAATCTATTAAACCAAGAGCTTTGAAATCGACGATATTGTTCTCCAAATTTTGTTCGTGGGTATTCAGCCAGTATAGGTCGATGTGGCCCCATGCTGATGTAACCTCGTCTTATTTCATCCCTTTGATTAACATGATGTTGCCATATCGGAGTACGTAAACCAGGATCTGCTTCAAGATGACCAACATCAGTTTCAACTCTTTGAGATTTCGAAGGTGGTTGTTCATTATTATCAGAGTCATCATTATTGATAGAAGTATGTTGCTCATTCGTTGATGTACATTCTTGTGGCTTAAAGAACGAAAACATAGTTTTTCCCCCCTTTACTCCTCGAGTTTCCATTATAACCTGTTAAGATTAAGATCTAAACCAATATATTTATTATTTACAGTAGACTGTAACATGTAGAAATATGTTATAACCTGTTAAGATTAAGATCTAAACCAATATATTTATTTTTATAGTAGACTGTAACATGTAGAAATATGCTTAATTACAATAGATTATTTACAAGAAGATTATTTATAAAAACCACACAATCCCTTTATATAAAAATGGCTTACAGTACAAAAAAGTTATTTACAGATTTAGCAATACAAAAACAAAAATATCTTCAATTCATCATCATCAAAATATATACCATTGACCAATGACCACTACACATTTATTCTACAGTACATAAAAATCAAAAATATCTTCAAATTTATCACAAACAACCAAAATACTAAATGTCCAAATCATTATACGTGTAAATCCATGTACAGACGTGAGACGGCAGTCGGCAAATGCATAAAAAATGCAAACACGTAGGAAAGCTATTAAAAAATAAAAAACAGTGATTAAATAGGCTCACCGGAACAGCTTTTCCAGGAAATAATGGGAAATAAAAATGGCTCAAGAGAATCGGTTCTTCCGTCAATTTCAGAGGCAAGGTAGCAAGGTTTAATTTGATTTAGGTTAATAGTTTAAGATGACTTAAACTGACTTCTTGGGCTGGACAAATAGTCTGCTGAAATTGGGCCAGGGCTGAATTATAATATATTGTCATATATATGTAAAAAAAATTCAAAAAAAAATTTGGTTTTGGGCTGACCCGGGCTATAGCCCAGGTCAGCCCATTAGAAGATCCGCCCTTGCCAGAGCAGTTGAGCACAGCAGCTTCCAGCAGCAAGGTACTCTGCCTCTGCAGTGGAAGTTGCTATGGATGTCTGTTTCTTGCATCCCCATGATATCAATCGATCACCAAGGAATTGACAATACCCACTGGTGCTTTTCCTGTCAATTTTGCATCCAGCATAGTCAGCATCCGAGTATCCAATAAGATTAAAAGTTGAGTCTCTGGGATACCATAGACCAACATTCTCAGTGCCTTTCAAATATTTGAGGATCCTTTTGACAGCAGTGAAGTGCGACTGCTTGGGATTTGCTTGAAACCGGGCGCACATACACACAGCAAACATAATATCTGGTCGGCTGGCTGTCAAATATAGTAAAGATCCAATAATGCCTCGATACATTGTAACTTCGACTGGTATTCCTGAATTATCCAAGTCGAGTTTGGCAGATGAGCTCATTGGTGTAGTAGCAGCTGAGCTGGTATTCATTTCATATTTCTTTAGCAGCTCTTTAGTGTATTTAGACTGATTTATCAGGATTCCTTCACTAGATTGCTTGACTTGCAATCCTAAGAAAAATGATAGTTCTCCCATCATGCTCATCTCAAATTGGTCCTGCATAATTTTAGAGAATCTTTCGCACAATTTTGAGTTAGTACTTCCGAAGATAATATCATCAACATAAATTTGAACTAGCGGAGTATGATCTCCCTTTGTGAATTTAAAAAGGGTCTTGTCCACCGTGCCAATAATAAAATTGTGCTCTGTCAAATATTTTGATAAGGTTTCATACCAGGCACGGGGAGCTTGCTTTAGACCATACAAAGCTTTATTGAGACGGAAAACATGAGATGGCTGCTGATGGTTTTCAAATCCATGAGGTTGTTCAACATAAACTTCTTCCTGGAGTTTGCCGTTAAGAAATGCACTCTTAACATCCATCTGATAGACTTTAAAGTCTTTAAACGCAGCAAATGCAAGAAATATGCGAATTGCTTCTAGTCGAGCTACAGGGGCAAATGTTTCATCAAAATCAATGCCTTCTTCATGTCTGTAGCCCTGTGCAACTAATCTTGCCTTATTTCTGATTACTGTACCATTTTCGTCTAATTTATTTCTAAATACCCATTTGGTGCCAATTACAGTGTGATGATGTGGCCGTGGTACAAGATACCATACTTTGTTTCGTTCAAACTGATTTAGTTCTTCCTGCATTGCTTCTACCCAACTTGGGTCTAATATAGCTTCATCAATCTTCTTAGGTTCTATATGAGATATGAATGCAGCATGAAGAAATTCATTAATCATTTGTCCTCTGGTGCGTAGAGGAGCAAGAGGGTTACCGATGACCTGCTCGGGTGGATGATCCTTCTTCCACCGGAGCGAAGGTCCAAGAGTGTTGAGTTCTTCAGATGATTGGATGTGAGTAGGCAAATCAGAGGTTATGATAGACTCATCTTTCTCATTTGTTCCTTCTACTGCAGTAGAGGTGGATGCCACTGTTTCATTGGTAGCTGGCTGCAGTGCTTGTTGGCCAGCAAACTCCTCTGCTTGAGCTTCAGGAACTTCTGGTTCTAAGGAGCAGTCAGTCCTGCTTCTGTAATCAATCTCATCATCAACATTTTTGTCAATGTAAGTGCTTTCCAGTCGATTACTCAAGTTGTTGATTTGTATATCAGATAGTGTACAGTTAGTAGGTTCATCAAATTTTACATGCACTGATTCTTCTACAGTAAGAGTTCTATTATTAAATACTATGAAGGCCTTACTAACTGTAGAATAGCCAAGGAATATTCCAGCATCAGATTTGGCATCAAAAGCGGTGAGATGAGTCTTTCCATTGTTGTGAATAAAACATTTGCAACCAAACACATGGAAATAGGAAATATTTGGCTTACTGCCATTCCAGATCTCATAAGGGGTTTTATTTGCTCGCTTATTAATCATTGATCTGTTCTGCGTATAACATGCTGTGTTGACAGCTTCTGCCCAAAATCTCTGCGATATTTCTGATTCCGCGAGCATAGTTCGCGCAGCTTCTTTCAAAGTGCGGTTCCTACGCTCAGCAACTCCGTTTTGTTGAGGAGTTCTAGCTGCAGAGTATTCGTGTTTAATACCAAGGTCATCTAGATATGATTCGAGTGATTGATTGGTGAACTCAGTACCTTTATCACTGTGAATTCTATCTATCCCACACGATTTCTCATTTTGGAGTCTTTTCAGTAATTTGATCAGCTTTGGAGTAGCCTGATCTTTGCCACTTAGGAACAAGACCCACGTGAAACGAGTGTAATCGTCTATTAACACTAGGGTATACTTCATTCCCCCTAGACTTGTTACTGGTATAAGACCAAACAGATCCATATGCAGCAACTCTAGGCACCGAGAAGAAGATTTACTCCCTTTGTTCTTAAAGGAGGATCTGATTTCCTTACCAAGTTGGCAGGCTGCACAGGTCTTGTCTTTTGAAAACTCAATTTGGGGCAGTCCAATAACTAGATCAAGTTTACGCAGACTGGCAATAGTTTTAAAATTTAAGTGACTCAACCGTTTGTGCCAAAGCCAATTTTTGGAGGAGTTCAGGGCAGCTAAGCAAGTAGAGGAAGTAGGCTGATTAAGATTCCAATCAATTTTATATGTGTTATCATGCCTTCTACCTACGAGTAATATACTGCCATCAGTAGATTTAATTGTGCATGAGTGCTGATTGAATTCTACGGAATGACCATTGTCACACAGTTGACTTATGCTAATCAAGTTATAGCATAGATTTTCAACTAAAAGATATCTTTAGTGATGATGTTACCGTAGATAATCTTACCCTTACCCACGGTTCTACCTTTCGCATTATCTCCAAAAGTTATTCTGGGTCCGGTGGAGTCCACCAGTTCAGACAGTAAGCTCGCATTCCCTGTCATATGTCTAGAGCATCCGCTGTCCAGGAACCATTCTGAGCTCCGAACTGGATGCATTCTAGTTTCCTGCAATTAAAGCGATGGAATGATTGGTACCCAATCCTACTTGGGTCCAGGTAGGATTAGTCCTTTCAGAACCCACACTTGTATGACCCTGAATGACTTAGGTCAGTGTGTGTTCTGAAATGTGTGTGCATTTATGAATATTGGTGATGATTTTGACTGTGAAGTGTGATAATCTGTGTATGCATGTGCTTTTGGTTTGTAGTTCTTGTTATTTAGCATATACCTCTTCTGGACAGGTTTACAGTTGTAGTACCAGTTGGGTTTAACCTCTCTAGCTGCTCGACCAGTGGGTTTAAGTTCATTTCTGAACTTTTGCCTCGGTTTAGCCTCTTTGAGTGGTTCTACATAACCGATACCTCTATGATGTGCCTGTTCCTTGATGAGTGTTGCTTTAACAGGTTCTTTAACCAGTTCATAAGGGTCATATACTGTGCTAGATCTTACAAAGTTCATTGATTGAACCTTGCTTTTTGTTAGACACAGTTGAGGTTCATTACCAGATGAACTGCCGTCATTGCTATTATAGCATATGCCTGTTAAATCACCAGCAAGCCTTATAGACTCAAGCATTTCATCCTTTCTGGTAGTCGACGCATTCCAAGTGCTAACCAGTTTGCTAAGTTTCTGGTAGGCATACTTGGCTTCATCTCTTTCTTTCACTAGGAGACTGGCTGTTTCCCTTAAGCAGTTCAACTCCCTTGATTGTTCACAATCAAGCTTGTTTTCATGCTTTTCAGTTTGGATTGTGTGCTCAGTCTTATAGCTTTCAAAGGATTCATATAGCGTCCGATACTCATTGATCATGTCCTGCAATGCATTGGTAAGTTCACTATGTGTAAATTCAGATAGGTTAGATTCATGTACCTCATTTTCATCATTTGCCATTAAGCAGTGGACTTCCTCGTCTTCACTCTCGCTGGATGAGCTAGTTAACTCCTTTGATTCTGATTCAGAATCAGCCCATTTGTTCTTATTTTCTTCTGCCATCAAAACCTTTTGATCTCTGTCCCTTTTGGATGATCTTCTGGTTTCTTTGGATTTTCTGTAATCCTTGGATCCTCTTTTGTGATCATCCTTTTTGGGTTTAGGACAGTCCGCAATGAAGTGCCCTGGTTTGAGGCAGTTGAAGCATACTCGCTCTTCTTCTTCTGAATTTCCTTTGGAACTCTGCCTTCGAGGATATGATTGATAAGGTCTCTGGTTCTTCTTCATGAATTTCCCAAATTTCTTTACAAACATTGCCATAGCATCATTACACATCTTTTCTGGAGTCATCTCTGTAGAAGTAGGCAGAGATTCCGATGCAGTGAGAGCTTTGGTTGGTTGACTGGTATTTGGTTCATCTTCAACCCAAATGCCTAATTCGAATTCATAGGCTTTTAAATCAGCAAACAGATCATGTAGATCTATCTTGTTGATGTCCTTCGATTCTCTCATAGCAATGGTCTTGACATCCCATTCTCTTGGGAGGCCTCTCATTACTTTGAGAGTGACTTCTCTGTTGGGTAAATCCTTACCCAGACTGCTTAGTTCATTAATTATTCCAGTCACTCTTTCATCATACTCGTTGAGAGTTTCTCCATTCATCATCTTGATATGCTCAAACTTCTGTAAAGCCACAGTAAGCTTGTTATCTTGCCAAGCTTGAGGGCATACTGAATCAAGACACATTTTATTATTTGCATTATTCTCTTGCGATGTACTCAGTTTATTTTAATTTTCAGCTTTTGTTTTTAGTTTTATTATCTCTCGAGTCAACTATTTTATTATTTGCATTATTCTCTTGCGATGTACTCAGTTGGAGTGATAAATCCCTACAGCAGCGAAACTTTCAAAACCAGTATTCCTCAATCCTCATGCAAGCATATGATCAAGGAGTTTACTGTTTCCCTTTTGATTCTTTTACACATTGAGGACAATGTTGATTTAAGTTTGGGGGAGTGGCTTGCATGTTTTACTTGTGTAATCTGCATGCTATGTGCTGAAATTGACACTTGAATCGTCTGATTATATGAGCTAATTTTTTTATGAGTTTAAACTTGATAACATAATGACTTATAGTAGTGATTATTCAATGATAATTTTGATCTCACTATGCATACAAACTTGAATTTTAATGATTGTTAGACTTTTACATGAATATCCTTTGTTGAGCTAGCATGTCAAGAATGAGGAATACATCAAACATATTGAGTCATGATTTTATGGATTGCATGTTGAATAGTGCCAATTGTTGTGAACTTGATGCTTTGTCTTGAACATCTTAGAGTTATCCTAGAAACTATTTTATGACAACACTTTGAGGCGAAAATTTATAGTTACAAACTTGACTTGGAAATGATCTAAATGATCTTTGACACGTTTGAGACTTTCAAGCTTACATTGTCTATATTAACATTGAGCCTAATTGAAAAAAGAATGGTGTAAGTTTTGCATACGAATAGACCCCCATTCGACTTTTGTTGTTCACACTAATTATACCTACCTTGGTAAGACTAAATGAAAACAATTATCCTTACCCTAAGGGGGTATAATGAACCTCATTTGATGCACGTAAACTGTTATATCTTGATGAGCTTATTGGAAAAAAATATTGATGAATGAAAAAAGAAAAAAATGAAAAGAAGAAAAGAAAGAGCTTTGAGAAAAAAAATTATATAAATAAGACCTAAAGTGGCCAAGGCTAGAAAAAGAAGAGAAGCTCAAGTTGTGCAAAAATATGAACTGTATATAATTATACTATCTTCTTTGTGCTTATCCTACATTTTCTTTGAAACCGACATCTAGGCCTAACATTACAACTTAAAAAGTCATTCAGATCCAAGTCTAGGGAGTGACTATATTAGTGTAGAAGTTGTTTGAAAATAGATCTATGGGGTGCTCAGTGATAATCTTGACTTTGAGTTGATTAGCATAATTCGATCTTGAAAATCTGCTTGAAACTTTTTATTGACAATAGCACGCGCACACGTTTCAATTTTGAGATGTGTTGCTTGATTTAGGAGAAACCATGTCTTGTTCAACTTTTGAATGCGTGTATGTGAGATTTATGAGAATAATGTGTTGGAACCGAAGCGGGGGGGGGGAGTGTGAATGAGGTTCCTTGGCTACTTTAGCGATTTTAAAGTGATTTTGTAAAAGGCGAGTTTGCGCTACGGAAGACTTGAAGTCAATCGATCAATGAACAATAAGAAATAATAAAGTAATGTGTAATGTAAATAAAGGAATAAAGAATACAAGTATTTGTTATAGAAGTTCGGCGATGAATCGCCTACGTCTCCTCTTCCCGGTTAGAAAACGTCCAACCGAGGTTCCAATAGAACACTTCGATCTTGGTCTTGAGGGCTCCAAATTAGCCACAAATAAACTCTTCCTGAGTCACACACTCTTCACGAGTCTTCTTGGCCTTAAGGGCTCCAAGGATAGCCACAAACATTCACCAACTTCACTTGTTGATGACTTATACAATTTTCAACTTGCGTCGGTGTTGGAGGACCTTACAACGATTCAAATAACACCTTCACAGTGTAACCAAATGAAGAACAAAAGCTCTCACACAAGAAATGAATTACAAACACTCAATACAACACAAATGTATGAAGTTTGCAATGCTAGATTGAATTTAATTGAATAAAGCTTTCTTGTATCATATCCTCTTGTTTCTTGTCTTCAACTTGAGTAATTATCCATATTTATAGCGCAGGAGGCTCCAAATGCCATACTAGCCGTTTATAGCCGTTAGCAACACTTTGGACAAAAAATGTGCGCCATCGACAGGTCCATCACCAAGCTCTAACGGTCAAATGTGGCACAGATCGCCTCAGGTGATCTACCCATCGCCTGGGGCAATCTCCCATTAATAAAAATGTCGTAGGAAACATTTTGGATCGCCTCGGGCGTTCCATGCATCGCCTGGGGCGATATCCCTTTAAAAACATGTCGTAGGAAAGATTTTGGATCGCCTGGGGCATTCGTTACACCGCCTGGGGCGATCTGGATCGCCAGGGAGCGCACCATGCCATCGCTTCACTCGATGGTGCGCAGCGTTGGCACGCATGGCTCGGATCGCCTGAAACTATGGCTCGGATGGCTTGAAACTATCTGCCCAGATTTCAACACTCTCAAACTTTGCACTTTTTGACCATCTTAAGCTCGTTTTTGGGAAAAGTAGTGAACATCAAAGTTGTATCATATTCTCTTAGCTACACGTGAACACCAAAATCATCGAATTTCATTAAGGTATGAAGAAGTTATGCCCAAAATGCTTCAGTCGCTCAAACATTGCTGCAATCTGCACTTGCTATGACTACCGATTTGGACTGAGATGTTTGAATATGGAATATAAAATTTTGAGTTGGATTTCCAACCTCCTTGTATTCACGTCATTCGGATCATCGAGCCAAGAGATATAATCAAAACACTGCACTGCGCTCCAAGTGACTCCTATTTGAATTTCCCACAAACGGACCATTGGTCCGTGGTTCTTCATCCCAACATAAGATATTGTTTCAACATCATTCCACACATGTTGAACACTAATTATGGTCGTTCGTAGATGTCTTTCCTCTCGTCCAAGTTTAATAGCTTCCTTGATAAAATCCACCGCTTGTCCATTGAACTCGCAAATGTCATCATGTAACTAGGGTCCTCTTCCATTGGTCTTCCCAACCAATTTATCAATCTAACCATGTACACTAAGTAGACCCACAAATGGAAGTTTTGTTGATCATCAAAACCCATAAATAATTTGGAGTTTAATTAAGCATTAAACTCAACAATGCGTTTAAGGCTCAACATAATGCAAGTCATGAAATAATTTGTTTCAAGTATCGAGAATGAACTCAACCTTGTGATTTTAATGCTTAATCGAGGACGATCAAGTGATAAGTTTGGGGGAGTTGATAAGTGTAATTTTTGTACTTTTATTTCTATGTTTTACCGTTATATTTTACAGTGATTCTTGGACGATATTACTCATATTTGTATTAATTTACATGTTTTATAAATTTACGTACAAGTACGAGAAATGAAGAAAAAGAGCTAATTAACGATGAAAAGGACCAAACCAAGCTAACATGACAAGGGAAGGACAAAGATTTCGTGCTTGGATGAAATTAAAGCCACTGATCGATCTTGAATAGTTGCATCGATCGATAGTGCACGTTCGAAACTCGAGAAAAAACAATTATTCACTTGCCGATCGATCGTCAACGCCAGGCTGATCGATCATCGCATGCCGTGCGTTGAAAAAATAAAAGTTCGAAGCTCGCAGGCGATCGATCGCCCAAAGCAAATTTCAGAAGAAAAAAACTTCCTTTCAAGAGTTAGTGTCCAACTAGGAAACTACTTTTCATGTGCTTTTCCATCCTACTATTTAAGGGCTACATGATGCACGAAAATATGAAGATTCCATCAGTCTTTAGACCTAGGATTGAGCCTCCATCTTCCATATCACTATCAACCACCATCCATAATACATTTTCAATCCATCCTAAGAATTGGAACAAGCCCACAAGATAATCGAGGAGCACGATCGAGAAATAAGCAAGAGAAGAAGAATCGAGAATCAACGAACGAAGTCGACTTGAGAGTTTGCTTTTACTTTTCTGTTTTAGTTTTGAATGATTATTGGATTTAATGTGTTTTAGATGATTGAAAAACGTCTTAAACATAGTTTTTCCTTCGATATTATGATTGAATTCCTACATCTTCTATGTGCATGTTTTATTGTTCTTAATACTTTTGAAGGTTTGGCCACCTTTGGATGATTCTAATTATTATATTTGAGATCGAAATATAATATTATAATACGACATAGTAATTCATTCTGTGTGTTTAAGATTGAGATCAAAAGATTAAATCACATATCAGTGATAGCTTTAGGTTATTTCATCTAAAGTTAGTGGTTTTCATAAAGTTTCGTTCAATCGAATTGTTAATTAAGTGAACGAAGGTTACTAGTTGCAATTTGGTGTTAGGTTTAATATAGCTCGATAGAATATATTGAATAAATTCGGAAAACCCGTCACCTTAGAGATGGTTAGATAAAAGAATTGTACGTATTGGTTAGGTGAACCATTGTTTGATAATTCTTTCTTGTGGATTTTTCTCGTGATCATCGATTGGTTTGGTTGGATTAGTAATAGTTTAATTTAGTTATTAATTTACTTAATAACTCATTATCGTATGTTAAATATAATTTAAAGAAATCTTATTTGATACTTGTTTGTTAGTTCAAAGTTCGACACTCGTACTTACAAATCACTATATTAAAACTTGGCACCATATGCTTGGGTCGATTTGTTCTGTTGATTTATATCATTCACCGCTTAATATTTATTTACTAAATAAAAGCGCGGTTAGGGATCACAAAACCGACCACTCGAGGTAAACGGTAACGCTACTATACTACAAGCGATTGATCATAATTTTGACCCCGCAATCACAATCACTTGTATTGATGGTTTAATTTTTATGATTGATGGTCATAACAAGCGAACGAGTTGCAAATTAATTTTTGTTTTCACTTTCACTAATTCGATTTTTATATGAAGTTAAAGGTGGAATCGTGGATTTGACATTTTCTTTTTTGGAATGTTTATTGGCATATTTTAGTGAGACAATACGGGGATTGGGGGATATTGTGAAAGATCTTTTCTTTTGACATTTGAGTCGAATCCATGTTTCATTATACCCAATCCCAGTAAAAGGGGCCTTTTCATTAACACTGATGTGATGTACATTTTCCTATTTGTAATATTGTTTAATATTCATATTTTTATCGGTCATCGTTTTACGAAAATAATTAATCCAATTTTTACCCATATTGAACAATGATATTACAATCATCCATCTCAGAACACGACCTCCTCGTCGCGCCTTACTCCATTGATCCACCCTCGCCGAGAATGTTGAGGTGGCTCCTACAGGTATGTGGCTCCCGTACATGTAGTACTTTGCCCCGGATATTCAAGATGTGACTCTCACGTATGTGACACTTTACCCCGTAGGTTCAAGAGGTGACCCTCGTCATGCAGCATTTGGCCCTTAGGTTCAACGGATGGCTCACATGTATGTAGTACTTTGCTCTGCGCACAAGCGCGACTGCGCAATAAACTTCTATAGCAACTACTTGGTATCAGACTTCGTTTTACGAAAATAGTTAACTCAATTTGTTATAGGAGTTCATTCTATTCCATTATAAAACATTTTAAATATCAAAATTTTTACCTATGTCGGATAAATATATTACAAAATGGGCTCTTATAACAATTAATTGTATATGTCCATACTTATGAAAATGATTAATCCAAGTTCTTATAGTAGTGAGTAATCCATTGTAACATATAATAAATAAGTTTAAAACTTTCAATTTTTACCCATATGAGACAAAATGAAAGGTGGTATAGACATTTTATGACACAAAAAATGGTAATATATATATAATTAGCTGTTGTATTTGTTGTGCCTATTAATCTCTTAATATAATTTCTCTTTGTTAAAAAAAAGTCAGTAAACACGTGTCTTATGAAATTGGTAGATCTGTAATTCGTGAATTAAATATTGCTTGATAGCGACATAGATATAAGAGATTGGAGAATATCATTAAATAAAATTAATATTCTTGAAAATTTAATATATAATAATATTTTTTTTAGATTATTATTCTTGTAATTGTTATTATATCTTCTTCTTTTTAAAAAATAAAATAAAATCTGACACCTTTCCGTTCATTGCTTGCGATGCAATGTCATATAAAGATTAAAAATGTCGTTACCTTTATTAAATTATTCCCTTCCGTAATAAAGCAAAACTTTGTGTTTTCCCCTTCTGACTCTGAATAAACTTTTACTAGTGCTAATCGTCATTATTTAATTTTTTTAGGACTTAATTGTGAGCTTATGATAAAATTTATAATAACGTTTTCGTTTTGATTATTTTACATTACAAAAGACACCGTCTTTAGGAGAGCTTTGAACAATACTTAAATACTTTAAGGTAAATTACAATAATCATATCACTAGAGATTGTCATTTGCAATTGTAGTTACAAATTTTTAATATCGTTACAAAAACAAATAGAACGGATCATGTGTCGTGCATATGATGAGATTTGTTCTGGAACGTACAGTGCATTCTGGACCAAATTTGTTAAAATATTTTTTGTGGGACTATATTTGTTAAAATAATTTGTGGGGCCACTTTTTTTTTTAATAACAATTTTTTTGGATTATATTCGTTAGTATTAAAATGTTGGGTTTACTATTACAAAATACACTATTTAATAGGATCATTTTTATAACTTAACCGAAAGTGTATTTTAAATTACTTGTTTAAATATGGCTTTTCAAAAGTATCCTTCAACGAAATTTTTTTGCATTTCGAAGCATATACTTATGATATTCGAATTTAAATAGGAATTTGATTTGAAGTGAGTGGTGGGAAACACATGACAGCTCTTTTTGCGCATGCCAAAAGCATACCAGATATTGTATAAAAATTATACACTACCAGATAGAATCGTAGCAATTTACTCCATATGATATTGATAATAGACATTTTACACTCACATGATTTGAAAATAGCCAGTTTACACTCGTGTGGTTTGAAAAATAGCCCAATGTGATTTTCAAAATAAACATTTTACTTATATGTGATTTGCAAAGCATAACACAATACTCCATTACAAGGATGTGTATTTTGCACATATTCACAAATCACGGGGATAAAGTGTCTATTTTCAAAACACATTGGGATAAACTGCATATTTTCAATCACGAGTCCTTAAACCACAAAGGTTTAAAGACACTCAACCAAGAACAAGATATGAACAATATGAATATGTAGAAATTTTGCTCTCAAACTTGAATTTGATCTTGCAAAAGTGTGTTTAATTCAATCATAGGTTGTTCCTTTTATACTAAACCAGAAGACATCATCAAATGATATATTTTGGAAGTGGTTTTCATGAAAAATCGCAACTATACGAAAAAGGGTACACAACCCTTCGAAAAAAACCTCTTGAACACATTTTGGCAGAACCCGAGGCGCTAGGACGCCTCCCAGCAAGTGCTATAGCGCTTGGGCATCGCCCAGGCAGCGTCCACACACTATTCCGATTTCTCTCGTTTTTTCTCCATTCGTATTTTCTGACTTTTCCATACTTAATTTCAATTCATTAACCGTATTTTCCAATAATCCCCACATGAATTAAATTAATGCATGAATGCATATGAGTACCTTTAGTAAATTGTTATAGCATATGGAGAGGTAGCTTACGACTTCGAATCTTCCGTTGTGGTATTCAATCGGATTTATTTGACTTAATAGTGAACTTATAGTCTTGAACTATATAATCGTTTGTGTAAATCGAGACAATTGAACCCACATAATAACAATTATAACCTTCGTTTTAGTTTTTACGGTTGTCTCCGTTTCGGCCTTGGACTACGCTTTCATAAGTGCTTTGCATATTTGAAACAGCAACACTCCGCACTTATGTATGTGATCTACTATAAGAGTATCCTGTTATACTCCAACATATTTTTAAATATCTTAGAAATTTTTGAAGGTATTTTGCTTTTCCTCATACCTCTTTTGCATGTTATACCCCTTATCATATGAATGGATTGGAGATTGGTCTCCATGGTGTTTATCCAATCTCATAATCTGGTTTTCCCTTTTGAACCTAGATATTGGAATCTCTAGTCAACAAGGTTGGATATACACTATGAGATTTTGATTATAGTGTTTTAATCTCATTCCTCTCGATAAACTGTATACTTGATCTCTAGGTAAACCTTTCGGAAGCGAATCCTAATATTTTCCTTTGATTTTATGTACTCAATGGATATAATGCAGTTAGAGATCAACTGTTTAATGGTATTATGTCTACGACGTATATGTCTAGTGTCACGCCTCAGACCGAAGCGCGTGACACCGGCGTCGAATCGAAACATGATATTTGGACACAACAAGCCTCGTGTACGGATCTATACTAAAACCAGTCTTTTATTCCATAATCAAATAAAATGTCATTACAACTTCAAATACGAGATCCAAATGTCTCGTTCTAAAAACAAAGTGCGGAAACGTAAATAAGTAATAATCTTCTTGAGACTTCTAGTGGATCACCATCCCCAGAATTGCTCTTGTTCTTCTTCTTCGATGCCTTCTTCCTCGATTTTGTCTGGGAGGGGAGGTAAGGGGGGTGTGTTTGGGAAAAACACCCAGCAAGTAGGGGTCGATTGTACAGTAATAACACATATATTTTCATACAGAAATCATTTTAAACAGTTCTTTAACAAAATCATAGATCTTGGCATAAAACACATAAACACATATCTTACATATATCCACATATTGACTTATTGGATTCAAGAGGTGGCTCCCGTGATATAGCACTTTGCTCTTAAGGATCAAGAGGTGACTCTTATGCATGTGGCACGCCCACATCATGTAGCAATTTGCCCCGCCGAATCAAGTGGTGTCTCATACACACGTAGCACTTTGCTCCGCAAGGTCCTTTCATTCATGATCACATCACATACTTGTTTAGATTTTAAAAACATAATCTCATATTTGATGTTCAATCTAGAATTTAAATCATAAATAATGTTTCGAAAACGAATGGAATGATAGCAAAAACCCACTTACCGTATTGAATAACCGAAGCGAGATCCGAGTTGAGAAAATGGTATGAAACTCCTCCTCTCTTCCTTAAAGCTTTCGAAAATGAGTGTGTGTGTATGTGAGGTTTTCGAAAATGATGAGTGGTGGAATAATCTTCATTTGGTATGATTTATAATGAATTAAAGTGGTGGGTGGTTAATTTAGGCTAGTGAAAGAATTATGGGTTTAAATCCCATGACACTTGTTTTCCAATCCCCCAACTCAAGTCTCTCATTTTGGATGATAATAATTGGTAATTAAAAGTTAATAATGTTAATTGGGTAATAAGTTTAGGTGATAAAGTGGGGCATAATTTGGGGTTTTTACATCTAGACTTACCATTATATATACTACTGTGTGCCCTTCCTATAGCAGATTGGTTATCGTAATGTATCTTAATGGCAGGCACAAGTTTTTCCCAACAAGGAATTTTTTCCAAGAAACTTATAAGCCATTCGGGTTCTTCGCCCGCTTTATCCAAGGCTATGATTTCTGATTCCATAGTGGTGCTAGACAAGTTCGCTTTGAAGATTTCCAAGACACGGCAGCCCCTCCAATTGTAAACACATAACCACTTGTGGACTTTGAATATTTGTGTTCGATATCCAATTAGCATCAATGTATCATTCTAATACAACAGTATATCTCGTATACTGCAATCCATAATTTAAGTTGTATCTTAAATATTTAAGTACCATTGTCAATGCCTTCCAATGGCTATCACTTGGATTGCTCGTGAATCTACTTAGTTTTCCAACCACATATGCAATGTCAGGACGTGTGCAGTTCAAGAAATACATTATAATGTCAATTACCCTTGAATATTCCAATCGCATAACAGGGTCTCCATTATTTTTTAAGTATAGATAATGATCATAGGGTGTTTTGACCGACGATATGTCATTTGCGATAAATTTCTTTAGCATTTTCTCAATATAATGAGATTGCGTCAACACTCATTCTCCGGATGTCTTGGAAACTTTACTAACAAGTATAACATTTTCTTCACCAATATCATTCATTCAAAATGTTTCGTCAAATCTTTGTTGCGTTGATGATTTCTAAATTGCTTCTCAATATGAGCATATCATCAACGTACAAGCATTTTTTATCACAATCGTTGGTTTGTTCATGTTCGACGTAGGTCAGCAGTGGATGTTAGATTATGTGAGGCTCCCCCGAGTCCATAAGCCACGAGACTGAGGGTTCGTAGGGGCAGATGGTGATCGAGCCAAGTTTGTCGAGGGAGTGTGCTTACAGCAGTAGGGAACGATATGGCCGGGATAGCCGCAAAGTTGACAGACCACAGCGGCCCGTTGCTGCTGTTGACCCGACCGTGAGGATGAATACGGCCGAGAGGACTGGTGATTTGCTGATGGATGAGCAGATGATTGAGAAGCAACATTCACAGTAGCCACAAGGTTGTTGTTGTGAGAGTCAAGACGCTTCAAATACAGTTAATGTCCAACCAAAAGATCATGTAACTCATCAAATCGGAGAGAGGATTCACGGGCTCATATTGGGGCTGAGATTTCACGATATTGATGGCCAAGCCCATTAAGAACATTGTTACCTTGTTTTTTGGTTCGCTTTGATAACAATGAATTTATACGGGAAAAAGGGGTGAGCTATTTCGCAAAACCAATGGCTATGCCGGAGCCCGAGAAAGGCTAACCGGTCAAGAATCACTCCGATGATCAAACTGGTGAGTAGTCGGTCTTTTTTCTTTTTTTCAGCCCCTTCTCTTGTTAACCATCCTCATATTTATAGGGGAATGGGAGCCAGTGGTCCCGCCTTGCCTGGGATTTTGGAGACAATGTCTGATGCCGGGGGAGAACCGTAGACTGGGGACCACCTACAACAGTTGCCTACCTTGTACGACCTCCCGGCTTTTGCGATTCTGTCTGCGTCCGGGGATATGCTTTTCGTACTCAAGGTACTTGACCATCTTTTGATTGGTTAGTGGGCCTAGCCTTTGCTTTAATAGGTGTCCGGCTCTGATAGCTCCAGTCCCGGTACACGGGACCACCACAAGAGCGTTTGTGACCGTTTTGGTCTTAGCTCGGCTGTCCGGGCTAGCTGATCCCCGCCCCGACCTCTTGAGGTTCGTCGGCCTCAGCTCGGAGGGCGCCCCAAGGACTTATCACCAAGGAGCGCTAGTAACAGTGCTCTGCCCGAGAAAGGCCACGGAGTCCGTCCCGAGGTCGAGCTACCAGAGCACAGCACGGAGTCCGTCCCGACAACTTCTTATATCAGGCTATAAACGTCTCCAGCTGATCGGACCCAAATAAAGTTTCGGTTCAAAAACCTATTGGGCCCCAGGGCTAGGGATATCAAACATAGAGGGTAATATCATCATCGGATAGAGGTTTATCGATTATGGCAAGTTCGTCGGTCTTGGTTTTGGTGAACAAAAGAAACTCACTTACTGATTGAGTTCCAAGTGTGGCACATGACAAGTCATCTTTTATTTGAATGACATGGGCGCGAGATTTACTGGCGAAGAGACGCGTTAGGGTCGTCCAAGCAGCAGCAGCAGCAGCAGTGTTGGCAGATGAAACCGTCGGAAGAATTTCCGAAGCAAGAGAGCCAAAAATTGCTGCAAGTAACAATTGGTCTTGTTGGAACCACTGTAGGGATTCAGCGGAAGAAGAGCCATCGGATCCTAGAGGCGGACGAGTAACCGATTAGTCAAGATGGCCAGCGAGATTGAAGCCATTTAGGAGGGCTGTGATATGGGCACGCCATGAAGGAAAGTTACTGGCAGTGAGCTTAATGGGAATATGGTGGTGGGCTGTGATTGGAGTGATGATGAGGCGGCTGGGGCAGCAATGGTGGTGCTGTCAGAAACAGTAGACATGGCGGTGGTGGAGGCCAAAGAGGCATTGCTGGGTATGTAGGGCAACAGAATTGAGGATCAAAAACTAGGTGTCTCGTTAGAGAGGGGCTCATGATACCATATAGAAGAATGAAACTGTAGAGAAATTCTCTTATTGATTTACTTGTTTTAAGAGCCTTTATAATGTTTACAATGTGCAAAGATAAATATGGGGTGATTACAAATAATCTATTTACAAAATAAAGGTATGATAAGATTGCATTGTGATCTCGAAAAGATATGATTTGCTAAGATAATGATGTTTCCTTAATGCCTCGGTCATAGAGTTTTGGTGTTACTATGGTTAAGAGAGCTTATTCATTTGCTTGTCATTTATCAGTTTTGATCTCTCTTTCATATCCTCACATAGCATTGAAGACAGTTACATTTCAAGGCACTCCTTGGTTGTTTAGTTTGGTGGCGTCTGCTGATGTGGTTGATTTTGTTGTACCTATTGCTACTATTTATATTAATTAATATATCGTATTTTCGTTCAGAAAAGATGGAGCAGCACGTTGAATAATGAATATTTTTCCTTGATAATTAATATCATGGACGCCGATGAAGTCACAAATTAATTTATTGAGATCGTAAGTTTAGTTCTCAAAATTAGTACTATGTATATATGTGTTATAGGAAAATTCTTATACGTATCGAATATGAATCCTGATGTATATATTTATACGCACAAGGCCAACACTTGATACATACAAGAATTCGCGTGTATAATTACATAAGCACCGGTAGATTTGTTAGTTCAAAGCTGCGTAAAAAACAAACCATATATATATATATATATATATGTTAGGTTTTGGAAACCCGAATAATCTTGGTTTTGATGTTAACAAAACTTGTTATTGTGTTGCTAACATATTTCATCAAGTGTGCAGTTCATAGATCATAATTAAGAGCTTGATGAATTACAAAGAAGTAGCTTGAAAATATCAAGCTGGACCAAGTCTGAAATCCTGGCAGAGCGGTTTGTTTCGATCATATCTAATAGCTCGGATATCGAAATGGCGTGCTTCCAAAGAGATTGAACAGCCAACTTAAAATACTAAAAATCAATTTCATTGCATTCATTTTGCACGAAAATAATTTTAAAATCTATTTTAAAGGTTTAATTTTCGTTCAATATGTTCTAAACTCATTTTAAGTTTAAAATTTTTATTTTGAGATTTTATCTAACAATTTTCGAAGCATTTTTAGTTTTCTGGCAGCTTGCAGCGACTTTGGGAGAATTGGCATAACTTCTTGCTCAGATGTCCAAATGACGAACCGTTTTTTGCGTTGCAAACTAGACTCATAGAGGATCGCAATGGTATAGGTCTTGCAGCCTAATTCTTCACGAGGAAAAGCATTTTATCCTGCAAAGTTGACTCATGTGCTGCCACCGTTGAAAGATGAAATGGACATTGTTGAGTTTTGTCAAGAAATTCAAATTTGTTGCCAAGTATGCTACATGCATCATCAAAAGAGGTTATTTTTATTCAAAAATTAATGTGCATTGCATTTTTTTTAATTTGTTTTAGCCTACCCCATTTGCCCCTCACTTGCTCAAATTTTCAAACCTTTTAAAATTAAGGGGGAGAGTTTAATCTCAATCCTTGAGGGGGAGTAAATTTTATTTGTCTTCCTTTTTTATTCACACAAAAAGGGGGAGAAATATGTTATTTAAAAAATATAATTTTTCTTGTTATGCAACATTGTGCTTTAATGTTCATATTTTTATTCAAGTTTTGTGATCATCAAAAAGGGGGAGATTGTTAGGTTTTGGAAACCCGAATAATCTTGGTTTTGATGTTAACAAAACTTGTTATTGTGTTGCTAACATATTTCATCAAGTGTGCAGTTCATAGATCATAATTAAGAGCTTGATGAATTACAAAGAAGTAGCTTGAAAATATCAAGCTGGACCAAGTCTGAAATCCTGGCAGAGCGGTTTGTTTCGATCATATCTAATAGCTCGGATATCGAAATGGCGTGCTTCCAAAGAGATTGAACAGCCAACTTAAAATACTAAAAATCAATTTCATTGCATTCATTTTGCACGAAAATAATTTTAAAATCTATTTTAAAGGTTTAATTTTCGTTCAATATGTTCTAAACTCATTTTAAGTTTAAAATTTTTATTTTGAGATTTTATCTAACAATTTTCGAAGCATTTTTAGTTTTCTGGCAGCTTGCAGCGACTTTGGGAGAATTGGCATAACTTCTTGCTCAGATGTCCAAATGACGAACCGTTTTTTGCGTTGCAAACTAGACTCATAGAGGATCGCAATGGTATAGGTCTTACAGCCTAATTCTTCACGAGGAAAAGCATTTTATCCTGCAAAGTTGACTCATGTGCTGCCACCGTTGAAAGATGAAATGGACATTGTTGAGTTTTGTCAAGAAATTCAAATTTGTTGCCAAGTATGCTACATGCATCATCAAAAGAGGTTATTTTTATTCAAAAATTAATGTGCATTGCATTTTTTTTAATTTGTTTTAGCCTACCCCATTTGCCCCTCACTTGCTCAAATTTTCAAACCTTTTAAAATTAAGGGGGAGAGTTTAATCTCAATCCTTGAGGGGGAGTAAATTTTATTTGTCTTCCTTTTTGATTCACACAAAAAGGGGGAGAAATATGTTATTTAAAAAATATAATTTTTCTTGTTATGCAACATTGTGCTTTAATGTTCATATTTTTATTCAAGTTTTGTGATCATCAAAAAGGGGGAGATTGTTAGGTTTTGGAAACCCGAATAATCTTGGTTTTGATGTTAACAAAACTTGTTATTGTGTTGCTAACATATTTCATCAAGTGTGCAGTTCATAGATCATAATTAAGAGCTTGATGAATTACAAAGAAGTAGCTTGAAAATATCAAGCTGGACCAAGTCTGAAATCCTGGCAGAGCGGTTTGTTTCGATCATATCTAATAGCTCGGACATCGAAATGGCGTGCTTCCAAAGAGATTGAACAGCCAACTTACAATACTAAAAGTCATATTTCACAACAGATCGGCCAGTTCAAATGTTATCAAGGAGAAAAGACGGCTGCAAGATCGAGCTGAACCGCGAAGAAACAGCAAGATGTTTCAGCAAGCAACTGTCAGTCTGGTGGCCATAACGCTCAGCTCGCTTATCGAAACGGAACGATTCAGTATGGGTTGGAAAGCTAAGACAAAGATCTACAAGTCATCTTTGTAAGTGAAAGACTGAATCGGACGTTAAGATGGCCAAAAAGCTTCTGCAAGTCACGCCATGTGACGCCTGTAAGATCGAGCTGTTACAGCAAAGTCCCTGTCAGTCTGGTGGGCATAACTCTTAGCTCACTTATCGGAACGGAACGATTCAGTATGGGTTGGAAAGCTAAGACAAAGATATACAAGTCATCTTTGGAAGTGAAAGACTGAATCGGACGTTAAGATGGCCAAAAAGCTTCTGCAAGTCACGCCATGTGCTGCTGCATCCAGCAAACAGACAGCAGGAGCATCGTCTCGTATTTCAAGCATAACTCTCTCATACGAACTCGAAATCGAGCGATTCTTGATTTCGTGGAAAGCTAAGAGAAAGGGTTACAACTTTCATATAGATCACTTTGCCCAGATATCAAATAATGAAGAGTTACAAGCAACAGATCGAAGAGCAAGTTTATCAATCTGTTTTTGTATCAAGCTTGTCTTGCATCAGACTGACTTGTCCAGAGCAGACCAGCAGACCAGACTGAAACAGAACAGCATATCAGACCAGCAGACCAGACCAGTCCGGTCCGAAATACAAACAGCCCAGAAACCAGAATATGACCGTTGCAAGCTCGGGAATAGTGCAGAACCTTTTCCAACGGGCATATTCTTGTGTCTAACGTATATATCATTACTTGGGGCTATATATACATGATTTGGAAGCTCAATAACAGCTGATTGAAGATCAATCCAAGCCTTCCAAAGCAAACCCACTTGGGATTCAATTGGGGAACTCTAAAGCAACCCCTGCCCCTCAACCTTCCACCCAGCTTTCACAAGCTTCAACCCCTGCACCCAAAGTCACCCTTAGTATTCCCTCTGCCAATCCCGTGGTCAAAGGGATAGTCATCACTGAGTTGGGAGACTATACCCAATCAGGGATTAAGTCCCCTTCCTCCACCGGCAAGGGAAAAGCCATTCTCACCAAACCCCTCTCTACTAAACCCAAATCTGCAGCGCAGACTGCTATCGACATCGCCATGGAGTATGTTGATGAGAAGCTACAGGAACTCATTGTGGTTTTTGATGAATATGTCCAATACCGGACTATCAACCACATTGAGCTGTTCTACGGTAAGTTGCACAGATTGAAGAAAATGGAAGATGAAGTTCTGAAAGGCACAGAGACTGATGATGTTCGACTTGCCGTGCAGCGCAAAGACTTATTTACGGCTATTCACAGATTCAGGCTGGCCAATCTGCTTCTAGTTGCCAAAAAGAAGAACTTCGATCCGCTTGCTCCTACTGCCAGAGATGATGGGGCTGTAATTGCTCAACTCGAGATGGATGTTCACGCTCTTCACTTAGCTGTCCGTTTTCAACGACAGAAGCTTAGTATCTCCACTCCCACAACCAGCCCGAATCATCCCTCTGCAAGCAAGACTATGGCAGAACCCTTCATTGAGGTTATTCCTTCTGCCATAGCAGATCAGACTGCAGAGCACATAGCAGATCAGACTGCAAAGCTAATACCAGATCAGCCTGCAGAGCACGTACCAGACCAGACAGCGGAGCAGCCATTGTCTAATGCTCCGTCTGCAACCGATGATGAACCAATGAATGTTCTGTTGGACTCTCCGACAACATCTATTCCATTGAAGTCATCAGCCTCCTGTGCACAACCCAGTCCAGCTGAAGCATGTGCAACAACTGGAGTACCAGACCTCATCGATCCGGATTTCGTGGTATCTACAGTGGTTGCAGCTCTCCAAGTTGAAGAACTTCCAAGTCCCCACTCTCCTCCGGGAACATCAGATGAAGATTTGGCCTTCATTCAAGGTTTTTCTTCGGATCTGGTCACTCTGATCCGATCCGAAAGTTATCAAGCTGCCATTTCTTCCATCGTGCCGATTGCTGAAGAAGATGACCATGCCATGTCATCATCAGATCACTCTCCCAGCAAGCTATCTGATGCACCTCCATCCCTGGCACGGACTATCCAGCACTTCTCTGATACCTGTCTGTCCTTGACTCAGCGCATTTTAGAAGTTCATCAAGGTCAGCGGGGCACAGCTTTGGATTTTGCTTCCTTCAAAGAGAAGATGAATGCCAGTATCGGAAGCCTTCAGCGCGGCATAAACGATCTGTTTTCTCAACAGGCCTCTTACAAGAACAGCCTGAGAAAAGAGCAGATCGAGCTAGCCACTGAAGTCAGAGCATCTGTTGCCAATTCCCTCCGCGCTCAAGACGTTCGTCTTGACGCTATCAGCGCGCAGCTAGCACAAGTTGTCGACTTTCTTCAAGAGATTGCTGCTGACAAAAAGGGGGAAAAGAAGACAGACTTCAGGCCGCCTTCTAGAAAATAATATTCTCAGACTATGTATTTTAGGATTTTCTTGGTGATCAATAAAATCCTCATTTTATCAAGACTGTGTTCATTTATTTTGAACCTCTTCATTAATAAAGATTTAATCGATCCAACTTAATAAAGTTCATTTATTTTGAACAAAGAAGTAATCGATCCGAAAGCATTCGCTTCAGAGCTCTTATCAAGACTGGTTAAAAGACTTAGAAGCTAGGTTTTGTCATCATCAAAAAGGGGGAATTTGTTAGTTCCGGACCTTATCGATGAGATTTTAAAGATGACAAAACATTTCAGACCGGATCGATAGATACCAGTTTGACCAGATCGATCGGGATGACAAATCATTTCAGACCGGATCGATGGAAATCAGGCATACCAGATCGATCGCGCAAAACAGAGCAAGCTGATAAAGCATATCACATATCAGACCGGATCGATGGATTCCAGACTGACTAGATCGATACTTCAGATCGATCTCAACCTTTATCAGATCAGAGCAATCAAAGATACATAAAGGATGGCTTCTCAGTCCGAACCATCAACGGTTATTTATTGTAGCATTTAATGCTGTAATTAATGCTACAAAGGATCAAAAGTCGAAGATTGCCATTAAAGGTAAGAAGACAAAGGAGAGCTTACCTGACAGTCGCCGAAAGCATACACCAGAACGGCAAGTGTCCTGAAGAAGAAGACTGTAGCTTTCTCAGAGTTTAAAAAGAGTCAAAGTTGCACATTAAGGGAAACAATGCCGTTGCTACCCTCAACTATAAAAGGATGCAACAAAAGGAAGACAGGGACTCTTGATTTTCGAACTCACGCTGATCAATTGAAAAACATACAAGAAAGCAACTGCACACGCTTACAAAGCTTAGAAGCTTTCGAGCTGAAGTTATTTATTTAAGCGCAATTACTTTGTAACATTTGATCATTGTAGGATCACTGTGCGCATTGTGTATTGAAAAATAGAAGTGAGGAACTTATTGTAACTGTCAGACAGAGTGTGTCTGAGCAGGTTGAGTGACTAGGAGTTTCAGACTGGTAGTGAGGTAAATCCAGTCTGAATCGGGTTTGTACAACAATTGTTGGGGTTCAACAATTGCCTCTGCTTTGTGATCAGTCGAACACGTGGCGCTTGTGCCAGTGTATGGTTGAAAAGATTGATGTTGCGCCATTACCCTTAACTATAGTTATTGGTAAAGCGGTAAGCGCTCGATCCAACAATTGGTATCAGAGCCAAGGTCTCGTGTTCGATTCCCATGAGTTGCAGAGAATGCAATTATTGGGGGAGGGATTGTTGGGGTTCAACAATTGCCTCTGCTTTGTGATCAGTCGAACACGTGGCGCTTGTGCCAGTGTATGGTTGAAAAGATTGATGTTGCGCCATTACCCTTAACTATAGTTATTGGTAAAGCGGTAAGCGCTCGATCCAACAATATATATATATATATATATATATATATATATATATATATATATATATATATATATATATATATATATATATATATTATAAAGGGTTGGACAATCAAAGTAGTATATCATTGGGTGGTTCAATCAATTAACTAACTGTTGAGTCAAGTCAATTTTTGTCACAAACAAAATTAATTATTTTGTTATATAAGAAAATAGTAATGTCAATTGACATATATCTATAATTCAACAAAAGCCACAATACTTAATACATTTGTCCAATATAGAATAAAAATGAATATATAAATTTTTTTTTTAAGTGGTTTCAATTGTCTCTTACAATAATTTGGATTAACGTTAGTATAAAGCGACGACGGATATACATTACTTACTATATTAGTTTATTATACAGTTGTGTTTGCGTAGACCTCGACCTGAAATGTGCACATTATGTCATGTGAGCAATATATTTTATAAAATATGAGTTCAACGGAAAAATTAAAAAAGGGGTTTTTGGCAGATTACACCTCTATGGTTTTCTAAATATGCGGATTATCCCCTGTAGTTTGAAAATAGACATTTTACCCCCTATGATTTACAAAATAGGCAGTTTATCCCCCTGTGGTTTGAAAATATGCATTTTACCCATGTGATTTGTGAAAATATGTATTTTACTTCCCTGTGGTTTACAAAATAGACAGTTTACCCCTATGTGTATAATGTATTTCACACCTATTCACAAACTATAAGGGGGTAAAATGCATATTTTTACAAACCACGGGGCGTAAAATGCCTAGTTTCAAACCACATGGGGTAAAATGCCCATTTTGTAAACCATATGAGGGTAAAATGCCTATTTTCAAACCACAGGAGGTTGATTTGCCTATTTGACAAACCACAATGGAGTTATTTACCACTAACTCTTAAAAAAAGTATATAGAGAACAATTATTTGTGTTTTAATAAGACTACATGATTATCCATGTTTGCTTTAGGAGAAAAAAAGATAGTAACTTGGCAAAATTCTCAATACATCTGTGCAAGAGTATGACCAGGTGTGCTTAACCGATTGGGTTGTCCAGAACCGGTTCAACCCGATTCAGAATCAGAGCCGAGCCAACCAATTTGGAACCGGTTAGTTACCGGTCCGGACCGATTTTAGGGGTGCGGAATTGGTGGCTTATCGATACAAGACCATCCTGATTGGAACATGTACTCGGAATTTTTTTATTAAAAAAAATTAAATGTGGTGTCCAATGTCTTGTAAATTTATAGAATTTCGAGATGACGAGGATATGCATTCTTAGGTTGCTTCAATGTAGACTAAATTTTAAAAATATTGGAAAAAAATAATACAATAATACACGTGCATTGCATCTCAACATTGTTAGATCCTAATCAAATTTAGAGTCATTTGAAACAGACGATAAAAAAACAACAATAATGCACTATCTCCAAAATATGTTTCTCTTTTATTACAGTTTACATGTTAGAGGAGCATCATAACAAATGGAGGTTGAACAAGAAGACAAAGGTCATTCAAAGGCGGAGGAATAAATTTGCTTAGAAGTCTCGGAAAGAAAAAACTTAAGAGACGAGCACCATCTTCTAGCACATTGAATGCGTTGCAATTTTTTTCTCAATCAATAATTTTAAACAGAAGACCACTTCGATGTATTGCAATGGAGGAATTTGAATGCAAGATAATACTCCGTATAGCCACAATGTCTAGAGACGTGTTCGCGGTACAAGCATCAAGGTTTGCATCGGAATCGACCTTCTCAACATGTGGCCGAATTATTGGAGATTATAGAAGTAGTCTTTCCGCTGATTCATTATGCATGTTAACAATACTCAATGATAAGTTTGAAGTCGAATGTAAGAATATAAAAGAAGAAGCAATAGATAAATTCTAAATTCATCATTCCGAAGAAGAAGAAGCATGTGTTTAAACAATATTAATCAATTATGAGGAGTAATATTATTTCTTTCAATTTCAATTGTCTTAACTTTTATTTCTACAATATGTTGTAAGTTTGGTTTAAGCAATTATCAATGAAGAAGAAATGCACAGAAAATTTTATTACTCTTGTGTTCAATTAAAAATAAATAATTTTGGTGGACACTATCAATCTCGGCCCATGGCCACGAATGAAAGATTTTTAAAACTTTCGGTGGGACGTGATCGATCACGGCCACAGGCTGCGATAGATCTCGTCCCACCAACATTTTAATATATATATATTTGAATTACCGGTTCCAATCTGGAACCGATATCTTATCAGAATGGCTCGATTCCAAAAAGGGTGTAACCGAAACCGGTCCAGTAATACTCCTAAATATGGCCAATAATACCTTCAAATATCCACATTGCACGGATGATGGAATTTTTGTCATATTAAATTCTTGGTTTTTTTTTACAGAATATATATTATATTAAATCGACCCAAGGACCAAAAGAAAGTTACAGATAGATCTCTCCATTAACAAACAGAAAAACCACAAGCATATGCAAGCTGCTTACATAGTTCGACAACAAGAGCAGAACACCTAAAACAAAATGCTGTAAAGATCCATTGACATGAGCAGTTGGGGATGGTGACCAACACATTGAAGAAAAACTAGCCAACCCCATCAGCAACAACAGAGCTGGAGAATGCTAAGATCATCAAAACCAAACCAGGTCCCCATAATACATGCAACCTAGGATGTGGTCTAGCAATGATATAAAATACTCATATCTCTTATTTAATTTCACATTCATGGTAGATATAAAATACTTATATCTCTTATTTATAAATAATAATATAATTATATCAATTAATATTGGGTTTTTTAAATAAATAACCTAAATTAATTTTTATTTTAACAAAAGAACATAAAACAGGGGAGTTTATTAAACTAAGTTGGCAACTTCAAATGAATATGCCGACTTAGTTGGCTTAAAAAAAACAAATTTTTTGGGATTTCTTAAAAAAAAAAAACAATTGGAAGCCGCCAACTGCTACCTTAAAAAAATAAAATTGAACCGCCGCATCAATTCCACGGTGCTCCACTTCGTGGTAGTGTCGTGGTCATTTTGATTCCTGATTTACATCTACTTCAAAGTTAGAGTTTGTTTGGGTAAATTTATAAGTTGCTAACAACAAGTGAACAAAGCAAAAACCCTACTATCAATGATGCTAGAAAAATGGGTCAAGAAAGCATTGATATGATCCTTGTAAATATATCCCACATTCCCAAATCCGCCAATCACACCCATAAGCAGGAGTCCAACCAAGATTGTGCCTTTAATAGCAGCATTCTCTCGGACCTCTCCATTTGCGGTATGAATCACCATCATTTTCTACTGTTGGGTTGGAATTCAAGATTTTCCTCGCATTATCGTGGGGTTTTGAGACGCTCTGTTGCCGTTTCTCGATTTGTTTAAGGATGGAGTATGGCTTCAAGCATGGTTTACCATAACGGCCGTTCCAGGTCCGGAACGCCCTGGAACGCCGCCTGCCGTTCCAAAGATCTGGGTAGTAAAAGAGATTGCTTTGGAACGGTGTTCCACGGACAAAAAACGGTGATTTATCGGTGGAACAGAACTGTGGAACAGACAAAATACGACGATTTATCGGTGGAACGGTGGATTTTGAAATATAAAAATTGTTAGACATATCCAATTTGTGTTTAATTAATTAAATAAATTATTATGTGTATTTTAATTAATTTATAATTAAATGATTTGTGAAATAATTTAATTTTTGTAAACAAAGTGATAACAAATATTCTGTGATATTGATGATAAATTTTTGTCCTAATAAAGTGTACATAAGATTTAGTGATTTTGCAAGTTAGTTGAAAATTTAAATAGTTAAAATTAAATGAAAATTTTCATTTAGTTTGTATATTTTATTTTTTATTAATATTATGATTTGAAAGTAAAATAGTTTTGACATTGTTGTAAAAATTTTAGTATATATTGAGGATAAATAATGTTTTAATAAAGTGTACGTGAGGTTTAGGAAAAAAATTAATTTGTTATTTTCTAAAAGTAATATTTTAAATATTATTTAATCATTAAAGAATATGAATTTTTTTGTCAAAATATTCATTCTTTTTGAATTTTTAATATTATTTTTAAAAAATCTGCGCCGTGACCGTTCCGTGAAATGTCATTGAAACTGGAACGATGCCTTCCGTTCCGGGTACCGTTCCCGCGACTGCAAACCATCGCTTCAAGAAATGGAAGTGAATGGGTTTGAGATGTTGGGAAGTATAAGTATGTGCTTTGTTGGAGAGCGATAGAAGGAGAAACGGAAAACGAAAGGGAAGGTGTGGCAAGGTGCTGCTGATACAATTTTTTTTTTCGTAAGGAAGTTGGCTGCTTCAAAAAAAAAATTCAAAAAAGTTGTCAACTAAGTTAGTGTCTTTATTTGAAATCGCCAACTAAATTGATGCTGCTGATACAGTTAATTTTTATTTTTTAAGGAAGTTGGCGGCTTCAAATAAAGACACTAACTTAGTTGTCAACTTGGGTTAGTTTAATAAACTTTCATATTTTAGGTTATTTTGTTACAAATTTTTTAAATTTAGGTTATTTATTTAAAAACACCCTATTAATAGTACACCAAAATTTTAATAGAAAGTAATATGGTGGGTTTTGAGCAGTTGGTTCACTAGTTTAAATAAAAATCTTATTTGAGTAATTTATAGGTCCTTAAAATTTGGTCAATTAAATGACTCAGAATAGACTGACATCCAGTTCACCAATTTAACCAGCATTTTGATATGGTTTTAAAATATGGTACAAAGGCCCGACGATATCGTAGCCTGCCAACATTACATTGTTAGAAAATATCACTGTAACAAAATAAGTTTTTAAAGATATTCTTTAAAATACTTGTAAATATTTCATAAATTTCTACAAACATTATAAAAAACTTGTAAACCGAATCACAGAAACTATAAATGTGGTTATTTATTGCTAGCAATAGACCCGACCAAGGGTCATCATCGACCCTGAACCGGCCCGGAACTGGCCCGTGGTCAACGGTTCGAAGGGTCGGAACCGTAACCGGCCCGTCTATAGAAGGGCCGGTTAAGGGTCATGATTTTGCTAACCCGTGAACCGTCGATTAACCGGCTGTTCAAGGGTTTATTTTATTTTTTTTTTACATTTTTAAATTTAAAATATATGTTATAGTGTATATTTGAACTAATGACCTTCAACTTTAATAATTAACTTCAACCACTAAGTTATAAGAGCGTTGTTGATCTAAATATAGTATAAATCAACCAAACAAATAGATCTACACATTTTGATTATCTTGGCTTGAATTTATTTCACGTTATTTTATGTTATCAATGGATGAAAACACATTCATACACTTTTTACACTTTATTTCAAATTTTAATAATATTTGTAATTTTTTTTTAAAAAAATAAGGGTCAAACCGTAACCGTAACCGTTGGTTAACCGTAACCGTAACCGGCGGTTCATGAACCGTAACCGTAACCGTCAAGGAAGGTTAACGTTAAGGGTCAATGTTTTTTGAAACGTCGAACCGGCGGTCTTGAACCGTGGTCGGGTCTAGGGCCTAGCAAGCACTATCCCAATGCTAGATTTAAGGGTCAAAAATTGGTTTGGGTATGTGGATCTATACAAATATGTGAACTCTATATACTCAAATCAATTCTTAATTATTAGATCTATTGTTAGGGTGATGTCCATATACTAACATCTCTTTTTCCCTTGTAAATGCTAGTTTAGACTTTAAGCCACATTGGCTTTAAATGCTATGGTCAATACGTACAAAATCTTTTCATTTCTAACCTTTATACACTCTTCCTTGACTTCCGGAGAAATGACGCTACATAATTTTGTATATATCAGACGATCCCGATCCATGCAGTATATACACAAAAATTTTTAATTATAATTTTTATTATTTATCAAAATCATTGTTAAATATTTATGTATCTTGATGTATGACTGTGGTCTAGAATTTCGACGGCTCCCTCCCTTTCTCTCTCTATCCTACTATTTTCTACACTCTACCGTCTCTACACCAACCTCTCAATTGTCACTGGCTCTACTACCCCTTTTAGTACATTGATCGCAGGAACTTTTCTTGAAGTCCCTGTGCATTTATAATATTATTATTATATTAATAATACTGAATTAGTAGGTCACGGTTGGGGAAACAGAATATCAAATCTTGAAATGCCTACAATTTTTCGTAGATTTTTCAAGAGCCTGGAGGTGTCTTGAGAACCACTGTCTCTCAACCTCCTTCTTGTCGGGAGATTTGAAAGAAAATAGAAAACCCAACTTTCATGATTCATCTTCTTTCTACGTCTTGAAAATTTTTTAAGACCCCATTTGAACTTTGAGTTCTGGAGAGAATTTTCTTGCTTACATTTTGGGAATACTGTAGGCAGTGAAAAAGTAAATTTTTTTAAGTAAAAGAAGGAACAAGGCTAAGAATTTTTTTCACTGTAACCAATGATAATAACGCTTGTAATTTGCTGCCTTGTGTAATAATCAGGAGTTCTGTGGCAAAAGTCTAGGATTTCATCTTCCATCCAGTGAAAGGTCGGTGGTTTTAGTGCTAAAACAATAATTATAAAAGGTTACTTAATCTCTGCCAAGAGGTTCATTTGCAGCTCACCAAAGGGTTGTATCTTTGGTGATTATTTTGTCCGTAAGCGTGTGTTTTGAACAAGGCTTTTCAGCTTTCGTTGAGCTATTTAGGCTGTTCCCTTTTTATAAGTAAGTGGTGGGAGTGTGTTTCTCAAGCATCTAAAGGTCCATGAATCTTCTTCCTCAATCAAGATCGTTCATTTTATTCTTCTGAATTCACTCAGAAGATTATTAAATTTAAGTGTACACTTACAAGAATCAGCGTCAGCTTTTTAGTGGGATGATTTAAATCAGCAGTGTACTCAAGATTTGCATTTGCATTATTGGGGAAGTGTTGTTCGAGTGTCTGTTTTTTTGTTCCAAGGGGTTTCAACTTTCAAAATTCTTGGGTTCGAGGACAATGGCTATGGTTGCGCAGCAGCACGTAAAGAGTAGCAGTGGAAGCATAAACAAACTTCTTGATACAGGGAAGTATGTCCGGTATACGGTGGAGCAAGTGGAGGTCTTGGAAAGGGTCTATGCAGAGTGCCCCAAGGCCAGCTCTATGCGCCGGCAACAGCTCCTCCGAGAATGCCCTATTCTTTCCAACATTGATCCTAAACAGATCAAAGTCTGGTTCCAGAACCGCAGGTAAACTATTAATGGGTGGGAGTGTATTTTATCTTTTTAATCTTTTCCTTTTGTTTTGGCTTTATTTTTCTTCAGCGCATGATTAATAATGTCAAAATTTATGTTTTGACAGTTCTTTTTTTCCCCCTTCACTTGGATGGTTTTAGAATCTGTTAGATAAATTATGGTTTTCATCTTGTTATTGCTGTTTATATGTATAATGGAACACTGAAATGAGGTCTAGATTTGATCATTTGGCTTGGAAATAGTTGACGATGAAAGGGGCATTTAGAATGAGAATGAATGTAGGTGCCGAGAGAAGCAACGGAAAGAATCGACCAGACTTCACAGTGTGAACAAAAAAATGAGTGCCATGAACAAGCTGTTGATGGAGGAAAATGATCGCCTCCAGAAGCAGGTGTCGCAGCTTGTCTGCGAAAATGGTTACATGCGGCAACAGTTGCAAAGTGTATGTAATTTTCCTCCACTTCTTACTTGCTGTTGCACATTTTCCAATGATCGCATTCTTTTAGATCACTGTCGGTTTGGCGATATATGCCAGATGATGTATGGGAACTTAACATATGGTTCAACTAGTGTTATATGCAGTCAGCATATTAATCTTTTGACATAATTGGCAATAGAATTATTTGATTTATTTTTGTACTTTTCTTCTCATATATATGTTTTTGTCTGTCTTAAACTTTGTATATCGATTCTGTTATTCATTTGTTTGGGAACCTTTTTTTGATGTCATCTCTTATATATAAGCCATGACTTATTCTCTGCAGACTTCCTTAGCAACCACTGATGCTAGCTGTGAGTCAGCAGTCACCACCCCACTTCACTCTCTCGGAGATGCTAGCAATCCTGCTGGGTACTTTTAATCGAAGGCCTTTTTTCCTGTTCCATGCTTGAGTATTAGATGTTTCCATGGAGTTGGTAACCACTTAAATATGTGCATGTTATCTTTAGACTCCAGTCTATTGCGGAGACGACCTTGGCGGAATTCCTCTCGAAGGCTACAGGAACTGCTGTTGATTGGGTTCAGATGCCTGGGATGAAGGTTTGAGCCATTTAAGAATGATTTGGCAGTTTTTTATGGGCTCTGAAACTGAGTGGTATATGCAAATTTTGTATTGCTGACAGCCTGGTCCGGATTCGGTTGGGATATTTGCCATTTCACAGAGTTGTAGTGGAGTTGCGGCTCGAGCCTGTGGTCTTGTAAGCTTAGAGCCTATAAATGTGAGCAAATCCTTTAGTTCTTGCCCCATGTCTTTAACATTGTATTAAGTTGTGTTAAGGTGAAATTTCACAGATTGCTGAGATCCTTAAAGATCGTCCATCATGGTTCCGGGACTGTCGGAGCCTTGATGTTTTCACTACATTTTCTGCTGTAAATGGAGGAATCATCGAACTGTTGTATATGCAGGTGAATGATTTGATTTTTTTTTTGTTTAGCTTTATTCACGTTCGACATTAGAGAAGATTAAATATACATTCTTGATTTTAGACATTTGCACCAACTTCTCTGACTCCTGCTCGTGATTTTTGGACCCTGAGATACACAGCCACCTTAGAGAATGGCAGTCTTGTGGTATGAATGATCAAATTCTTACACGTTTGAAGCCCAGTATTTTTAAAACTCCTGTGACGTATATATTTGATATTGATATTTCTCCACTGCTTTTACATGTAGGTGTGTGAGAGGTCTCTTTCTGGTACTGGCGCAGGCCCTAATCCAGCTGCAGGTTCACAATTTGTAAGGGCTGAAATGCTTCCATCTGGATATTTGATTCGGCCATGTGAGGGTGGAGGGTCGATTATTCACATTGTGGATCACCTTAATCTAGAGGTTTTATCCTTTTTCAAATGCTACGCCACCAAGTTTCTTAGATTTCTTGTTTGATAGAACACTTTCTTTATCCAGGCATGGAGCGTGCCTGAGGTGCTGCGGCCACTTTATGAATCATCAAAAGTTGTTGCGCAAAAAATGACTATTGCGGTGTGTACAGTTTATTTTCTTTTATATGTTGATCATTTTGACTCAGAACTATTGTTGCTGTTGAGTTACCGTAAAACTCTTTCTTCTAACTAATCTTGAACTCTTTCCTTGAAATGATCCATTGATTGGTTTGTTTTTTCCATCGTGATATTTTATTTTCTTTCTTTTTTTTTCTCCCTAATTCTAACGTGAATATAAAAAGCAGGCACTACGATATATTAGGCAGATAGCTCAGGAGATGAGCGGCGAAGTAGTATACGGTCTTGGTAGACAACCTGCTGTTTTACGAACTTTCAGCCAGAGGTTAAGCAGGTAATCTGTTTCGATATTTCTTATGTATCATTACTGCATGCTAGAACACTTTTAACTTGTATTGCAATTTGTAAATGGAAATTTGAAAATTTATTGATTCCCCTGCGTAGAGGTTTCAATAATGCTGTAAATGGATACAACGATGATGGTTGGTCTTTATTGAACTGTGATGGTTCCGAAGACATAGCAATTGCCATTAATTCGGCCAAAAATCTGACCACTGGTTTGAGTACTTTTCCTGGAGGAGTGCTCTGTGCCAAAGCATCCATGCTGCTTCAGGTACCTGTTAATCTTGTTCAATTATTTGCCAAGTTTTTTTCTGCAATTTTTATTTTGGATGCTTTTGTTAAATGCTTTATCTATGTCTAAGCTAGCCATATTTGATAAGCTCGGAAAAACAAATTTTAGCTCGTTGACAAAGCAACATTTTGTCCATTCCTGCCAGAATGTCTCTCCCGCAGTGCTGGTGCGCTTTCTAAGGGAGCACCGATCAGAGTGGGCCGACTTTAATGTTGATGCCTATATTGCCGCCTCTTTGAAAGAAAATACATGTGCATATCCAGGAATGAGGCCTATAAGAATTACGGGAAGCCAAATAATCATGCCATTAGGCCAGACAATTGAACACGAAGAGGTATGAATTTCTCCAATGTAATCTTGTGTTATATTTTACTTTCGGTTTTCGCCATGAAACAAGAATTTTGATTTTACCATAGAAAAGATAATGTAATGGATTATTGCAGATGCTTGAAGTTGTACGGTTGGAAAGGCACTCACTTAGCCATGAAGATGCGTTTATTGACGGAAACATTCACCTTTTACAGGTGCTGTCTTGAGTATCTTTACGTTCTTCATTCAGTTGTGTTTGAAAAATTTTGAAATAGAATGTTATAATTTGATTCTTATTTACAGTTGTGCAGTGGAGTTGATGAGAGTGCAGAAGGAGCCTGCTCCGAACTCCTTTTTGCACCTATTGATGACATGTTTCCAGATGATGCTCAGCTGCTGCCTTCCGGTTTACGCATAATTCCACTGGAATCAAAACCAGTTGAGTTCAAAGCATTCTCACTAGAAATTTTGTTAGATTTTCTTTTGTAAAGCTTTCCCAATCTGCGAGAGATCTTGGTTTGTTATTCGTTCGGTCTGTCTCTCCTGATTGGCTTCATCACGAACATGAAAAAAATTTACCTAATAACAAGTATTCAGCTCAGGGTAAAATTTTCTTCCATATGATTCAATCTTTGATGATGTAACAAAGTGTTGGGAAAAAAGAATGAAAACGTCCTCACTTGCAACTAGATTCTCTTATGAATTTCTGCCTTTAAGCCTTTTGATGACGATGTTAGACCAGTTTGAGTGTTCGCAAGAAAAATGTTGGATAATTTTGTATGCTTTGTTGTCGTAAATAATTGCCATTTGTCAGTCTCTTGAAATCATTTTTCCTAAAATCTCGAGCTCATGGGAGGTGACTCGCACCGATGATGAAATATAAAGGGAATTTCTTTTTTGATAATAAATATGAAGGGAGTTGCATCTGCAGGATTCGAATGATCTTTTGTTCTGATAACATTTAGAAATCAAGAGTACATGAGGTAGGTGTCACAATTATACTTTTGTACTTGAAATAATGTTAAAGCTCTTTGACAGGGTGACTTGCAGGATACATTGGCTACACATAAAACACTAGATCTCACATCAAGTCTCGAAGTTGGCCCAGCAACAAGCCATACTGCAGAAAATACAGCGACACCTCACTATGCACGATCCGTGCTAACTATTGCTTTCCAATTTCCTATTGAAAGCAATTTACAGGACAGCATTGCTGCTATGGCACGCCAGTATGTTCGTAGTGTGATTGCCTCAGTGCAGAGGGTAGCCACAGCAATATCCTCATCGGGATCATACCCAACAGTAGGGCCAAAGCCATCACCAGGATCTCCAGAAGCACTCACTCTTGCTAATTGGATCTGCCAGAGCTTTAGGTATTGCTAGTTATTTGAGCCTGAGGGTCTGAAATTTAGACACATACCGTGGTTCTCGTTTTCGTGTTTGATGAATATGTTTCCCTTGGTTGTAGTTACCATGTTGGGGACGAGTTGCTGAGGGCCAATTCTATTGGTGATGAGTCGGTACTAAAAACACTTTGGCATCACCAAGATGCCATTTTATGCTGCTCGATGAAGGTAAACATCTGTCATATATTTGAGCTGATTATGTATGATTGAATTGGAAAGTCCAGCAGTAAGAATGATTGGAATCTTCTGTGATGATTAAATTGCAATGTATTCTGTTTGTTGTAGCGGGCTCTGCCAGTATTCATATTTGCCAACCAGGCTGGGCTAGACATGCTGGAGACCACGTTAGTTGCTTTACAAGACATTACGTTGGAGAAGATATTCGACAAGGCATTGTTTTCGGAGTTTGCTAAGATCATGCGACAGGTGGTTTGGCTTCATTTCCCTAATATATCTGGGAATCGGGCAAGAAATTTCTTCATGTAATAAACTAAAAATTTCCTTGCAAATTGGGACAATAACCTTAATCAATCATTTGCAGGGATTTGCTTACTTCCCTGGTGGTATCTGTACGTCAACAATGGGTCGTCATATCTCATATGATCAAGCCATCGTGTGGAAAGTGTTTGCGGCCGAAGAAATCACCGTCCACTGCCTGGCCTTCTCTTTTGTGAACTGGTCTTTCGTTTGAACGTTCGAATCGCTTCATTAAAGATAATAATATTTATAAAATTATTCGAATTTTAATCTTCAGCTATGCTCTTCGTTTTCTTTTGTTTCGAAAGAATTTAGTCGCATTGTATAGCCATTTTAACAGTACGAAATAACATTTGCAATGTCAATTTAACAAATATTAAATATCTACAATACTAAAAAACTTTATGCTCTATAAGGCATGATGTCAAATATTATAATTGTTTACTGGAAATATTGTTGCTGCTTATAACGGCAGCATCCATTATCCATGTGGAATCTTTTTTTTTCTTTTAAAAAAAGACTTCAAATGAATGGTGATGAACTGATGATATCCCTAGAGACACTACCTTTAAAGACATCATCAAACAAATCGTGTTTACTTATAAGAACGTTCACAAAGTTAATCAATCACTCTTCTTGCTTTGTCAATATATAGAGATATAAGCCGACCTGAAGCATATACTTTGTTTTTTCCCTTTAGCATAAGATATGTCTTTTGCTGATGAATTGTAAATATCGTACTAAATAATTGTTACATTATAGAAATAAATAATAGAAAATAATGTAAATTATTTATATGTTTATGTAACTTTTTGCTCGAATGCTTTATATAGTTTTTTTTCTTTTCTTAACAATAGCGGAAATTATCTTAAAAAACCGATAAATACAACAAACATATGTGTGTATGTACTAAAACACACATTATTATGCGTACTAGATGGAGAAATGGTAAGGTAATTCACAAATGAACCACAAGACTGTGATCTGAAGCGTGCATGAACCTCCTGAGTCAATCTAGGTCCCATCAAACCATTTTGTCTAGGTTGCGGTTGAAATAAGAAACTGTCTTCCAATAAATCTGAAGGGACATAAAAAGATATCCGAGAGATATAAACTGATAAAAGTCAATAAAAGAGCAAGTCATCGTATCCCAAAACCTCAGGGTGGTTAATGGACCGGATCAACCGGTCCGGAACCGGTCCGGTCGGTTCCGGTTCCAAACCGGAACCGGTTGATCCGGTTATAAACCGGGATCCGATCCGGGTTTTGCCCAGATCGGATCGGTTCCACAGGTCCGGAACCGCCAATCCGGCGGTTCCGGTGAAAAATTTAAAAAAAAAAGGGGGGGTGGGTTCCGTTGGCCAACGGCATTGTAGCCGTTGGCCAACGGACTGCCTTTGCCCAACGGCTTAATTAAAAAAAAAAAAAAAAAATTTAAAAATTTTTTTTTTTCTTCTATATATACCTCATTTTTCCTCTTCAATTTTTCATCTCCAACTCTCTTACTCTTACAATCCTAATCTTGATTACAATTATCTCGTTTTTTCCATATTTAAAAATTTTTGCTTATATATATACCTCATTTTTCCTCTTCAATTTTTCATCTCCAACTCTCTTCCTCTTACAATCTTAATCTTGATTACAATTATCTCGTTTTTCCATATTTCCACTAATACGATGGCATCGTCTTCTACTGGTCGTGGTGGTCGTGGTGGTGCCTCAAATCCACATTTATTCCAAGAAAATTATGATATTTTTGCCGAGTTTGATAATGCTTATGATGTTGAAGAAGCGGAACACGTTGCAGAACCGGCGGCCCCCCAAAATTCGGCCCCTGGCGGGTCATCCGCGACTACTGCCGCTTCGAGTCGCACGAGTAACCGTCCCAAACGAAGCAAGGTATGGGATCATTTTGACGTCGAGACAAAACCAGGTACGAACGAATCTGTTGTTATTTGTAAAATATGTAAAACCACATATAATTATAAAACAGGTGGTTCCGCTGGCGGTACCGGAACTTTTAAGAAACATCTAGTTAAAAAACATAATTTTGATGATGTTGCTTTACAACCATTAGGTAGAGAACCAACCCAACTTCAAATTAATCCTCAGTCTGGCACTAATTTTATCTTAACACCGGAAATGAACAAAAGATTATTCGTTCGTTTTATTGTAAGATGCGAACTTCCTTTTTTGTTTTCTGAAAAAGATGGCTTTGTTGAATTTTCTTCTGGTATCCAACCATGTTTTAGACATATTTCTAGGCATACTTTGAAAAGAAATATTGTCGATGTGTTTCTTGATTACCGTAAGACTTTAGTTGATCATCTTTCTTCTATTAACTGCAGATTAAGTTTAACTACTGATATTTGGACGAATACCGCATTACTTTCTTTTCTTGTTATTACTGGTCATTGGATTGATGATAACTGGTGTTTGCAGAAAAGAATTTTGTCACTGGTTGAATTAAAATCTGCACATACTGGTTCCCAAATTGCTAAATATATTGTTAATGTTTGTAGATTTTATGAAATTGCAGATAAAATTTGTTCGATTACACTTGACAACGCTTCAAATAATAACGCGGCAATGCGTGAACTTAAAATATATTTACGACCAATGCTTAATGGTGTTTTTTTTTCATGTTAGATGTGCATGTCATATAATTAATTTAGCAGTAAAAGATGGTTATGAAGATGCTGAATGTAATAGCATAGACAAACTTAAAAATTGTTGTCAATGGATACGACAATCACGCATTAAGCGTGGTTGGAAACATACGTGTGCAAGTCAGAACCTTCGGTTTACTCTTTTTCCACCGCCCATTGTAAGTCGATGGAATTCTTTGCACAAAATGTTAGAATCGATGTTACCTTATCAAGATGCTTTAACTTCTTTTTATAACTCTTATCAAATGCCTGAAAGTGATGAAAGTTATTTATTGTCTGATAAGGATTGGTTTTTT
Source organism: Haberlea rhodopensis (assembly GCA_907163345.1). Lineage (NCBI taxonomy): Eukaryota > Viridiplantae > Streptophyta > Magnoliopsida > Lamiales > Gesneriaceae > Haberlea > Haberlea rhodopensis. The sequence continues at coordinate 5,909,837 of CAJQUN010000034.1, read as the reverse complement.
GTTAAAAATTTAACTGCTTTGTTATCAACCTTTAAAGATGCAACAGATCGTTTCTCCGGTGTTTGTAATCCTACTTCTCATTATTTTCTACCACTTGTATTTAACATGTTTTGCAAATTTATTGAATTTAGAGATGATATTGAGTTGATGTCGTTGGTTTATCGTATGGAGGAGAAGTTTAAAAAATATTGGGAACAAATTCCACACGTGCACTGTATATCTACATTGTTAGACCCAAGTCAGGGTGTAGGATCTTTCGATACTTTCTTTGAATATTACAGTACGTTTTTGGATAAGGATGTTGACGATCAAAAGACGTCAATCATGCATTCTCTCCAAAATATGTTTGGATTGTACCATAGTGAACAGGGACAGAGCTCATCGGCGCGTGTAGTAGGAGGAGAAGAAGAAGATGCTAGTCAGTCACGAAGCGGAGGGATTAATCTGTTGCGGAGCCTTGGAAGAAAGAAGCAGAGAGGAAGCGGATTGTCATCTACCTCTTCAAATGAGTTGCAGTTCTTCCTGGGTCAAATGTTCATTACAGATGAAAATTTTGACGTACTAGAGTGGTGGAAAGCAAACGCAAGACAATATCCAGTCTTAGCCAAAATGGCTAGAGATGTATTTGCAGTCCAAACATCCAGTGTTGCATCAGAGTCGGCATTTTCAACTTGTGCTCGGCTCATTGGAGACTTTAGAGTTTCTCTACAAGCAGAATCATTGTGCATGCTTACGCTGCTAAGAGATTGGTTCGATGCTGAGAGAAGAAGTAAGAGAGAAGGAGGAATCGACGAGTTCTGCAATGAAAGTTCCGAAGAAGAAGAAGAATTGGCCAAGACTATACTTATAAATTATGATGAGTAATGTATTTTTGTTATGAATTTCAAATGATGTATCTTTTATGTTGTTTTCCATATTCAATAAATGATATATTTCCTTTACGATTCAAGTTGAAAAAAAAAAAAAAGGGTTGGCTAAACCGGTTCCGGTTGGAACCGGAATAACCCGGTCCAATCCGGCAAATCGGACCCGGGGTTCCGAACCGGATCGGTTCCATGGCATTTCACCGGACCAATCCGGTTCAGAACCGGATTGGTCCGGTTCCACTCGAAAGGAGTCCGGGACCGGTCGGATCCGGTCCGAATCCGGTCCGATCCGGCCCATGAACACCCTGACCAAAACCTCACTGAGATCCATTGACCATTGATCACCACTTGATGGCGCACGAAACCAAAAAGCCCTTTACCCGACGCCAATTACTACCCCAACAGTGATGCAGAACAAAGTAACCACAACCATGAGATCCGAGTAGTGGCACCACAATAGCAAAACCAAAAAGATCCACCACTGATATTACGAGTAAAGTTCCCACGTGGGTGTGGAATAGACAATACATCGATGCATATCTCCCACCCAAATACAAAATCAGATAGATAACATAATAACAACACATTTATAGTAGATAATCTAATATAAAATATTTACATCAGGAGTTGAGAAAGCTTTCAAAAAAAAAGAGTCGAAAGCAATTCAAGATGCACCCAATCCCCAAGCGTTCCGAACAAAGTGAGTCATAGCCGGGGTTGCAGAGCAACCACCACTAAAAAAACAAAAGGATACCGATGGAAAGGTTGCAATCTCCCACCATGAGGCAGTCGACCAACTATAGCCAAGATGGTTTCGACCCCTGCCGACAAGATCAAGCTGATACTCAAGGGTCGCCGCGACCGCCATCGTCAAGGCCGAAAAGAGAGGGAAGCCGGAAAAACAAAGCCACATAGCCATGGATGCCTAAACACCAAATGCAACCCAGAAGCTCACTCACAGAGAGAAAACAAACTCACCTCTAGAGGATGAGAAGATGAGGCGACGAGTGCAGACGAAAGTAGTTTAATATAATCTCTAGAAATGATCGATAAGATATTTTATTTCTTCAGTTGCACAGGATATCATTATCATAATATTTTGAATATTCATTTTATAGCTGTAGAAAATAATTTGTTGGTTCATGCAGTAGTTCTTTGCAAGCAAGTGAAAGTCTTATTGGACTATGTTGGGGTGCAACAATTATCTAGCACGAGAGTGATTGATACGTGATGCTTTAAATGCCATACGGTTTTAAAAAAATTGAGTTGCATCGTTACCACCAGCTATATCTTTTGACAAAACGGCAAGCGCTTGATTATAATGTGTTTGATTATCATGAATTGCAGGGACTGTAATTATTTGAAGGATGATTGTTGATGTGCAACAATTAGAGCTACAGGGCTACCACAAACTATAATTTTGATAAAAGGACAAACATTTGATCTTACACACCAATTTCCACAAGTGATTTTGGTCCAGTGTTCTGCATAATATCTCAGGTTTATTTACATGGTATTGATTTGATAAATCATTATTATTATAATATATAATGCATATATAATTTTCGTTTAAATATGTAAAAGGAGTATTAAAATATTATTTAAAACAGGATATCACAACCAGAACAATAATCTTTTATTAACGACACCCTAAATCTCTGGATGAGTGGGTTTTAATACAACAAAGTTGGAAATTTTTAAAAAAAAGTAGATAATTAACCATATCCAATACTTCCATAAATTATCCAATATTCCATAAATTAATTTGTTTTATGTCTTATTATACAACATACACCTATAGTAGAAATAGATTTTATTTAGCATTCCATAATTAATGTAATTACTTAACATATATAGAAGCCGTCATATATGAAAGTCGACATCTCAGATGACAACTTCCATATAAAAAATATCAATATATATGGAAGCCGCCATCATAGATGGCGACTTCCTTATAAAAAAATTTCTATTAAGATGTCGACTTCAACAAAAAAATAATTTTTATATTGAAGTCGCCATCTGACATGGCGACTTCAATAAACGAATTTTTTTTATTGAAGTCGTTGTCTCAGATGGTGACTTCGATTATTTTGATAAACAAAATTTTTTTAGGTTATTTTAATAAATATATTTTTGTTTTGGTCAAATAATTAAGAAACCCCTTAATCTCTTATCTACTTTAACTTTATAGTATGTGTATTATTGGTTAAATGATATTTTCATTTAAATATGTAGAAATATCTAATAAAAATTTATTTATTGGTTGATGAATATTTTTATTTAAATATGCAGAAATATATAATTTAAAAGTTTATTAAATATTTGTGATAAAAGACACGTGATAGAATAAGATATAATATATGGATCATCTTAGGAATATTCATGTTGTATATTTGTAAATGGTAATATTCTTTACGTTCCACATTTTCAAGATATTTTTTTTTTATTGCAGTTCTCTCCCATTTTATATTTTAAATTTATTATCACTTATTTTTATATTATATGATATTTTTTTAAGTTTGAGGTGCAAATAAATAAATCCAAAACTCTATCAAATAAACTTCGTTTATTTTAATGAAATATTAACAAACATATATCACATCCTACGATGCACGAACACTGACAGCGCGATATTGACACGGATACAGACACGGCGACATATATTTTCTTTTTATTTAAATGAAATATTAACAAACATATATCACATGTACTATATTACAAAAGATTAAAATTAACTTTTTTAAAATAAAATTAAAACCATGCCAAAACAACAAAAATATTTTCATCAAATTTTAAAAGCATATAAATAAATGAATGTCACTGGAACAATCATAGTGCAACTCATATTAACATCAAATACATATTACTTCAATTAACATAATTTAACAAACACGTCCAAATTAAAGATACACCAAAAATATTCTTACCAAATTCAAAAGGAATATAAATTAATGTATATCACTGAAATCATCATAATATCACTCATACTAACACAAAATGTATATTACTTCAATTAACATAAAGTTTAATTCACACGTCCAAATTTCATTTTAGTTAAAAACTTTTTAAAAATTATACAACTAACCCCCAAAAGTGTTCTTTCTATGTCGGACATGCCAGTCGGCCGTGTCCGACAAGGCTTCAATTTTGAAGGGAGTGTCTGGCATTGGAGTTCGATTTGATTTAAAAAAAAAATTTAGGGCACGCCCCTTGAACATTACTTGAACACATGTCGGACACGACATGTATCATAGACACTCCTAAAAATCATTTGATGCAGTGTCGGGCATTTCTATGATACCAACACTCATCGAACACGTGTCGTACACGCCTGGCATAACCAAATAATTGTTTAGCCAATGATGGATTGCACGTGTTGGGTTTGGGAACCCGGATAATATTGGTTTTGATGTTAACAAAACTTGTTATTTGTGTTTCTAACATAATTCATCAAGTGTTCAGTGAATAGATCGTGATTAAGAGCTTGATGAATTACAAAGAAGTAGCTTGAAAATATCAAGCTGAACCAAGACTGAAATCCTGGCAGAGCGGATTGTTTCGATCATATCTCATAGCTCGGATATCGAAATGGCGTGCTTCCAAAGAAGTTGAACATCCAACTCAAAATACTAAAAGTCATATCCACAACAGATCGACTAGTTTGAATGTTATCAAGGAGAAAGGACGCCTCGAAGATCGAGCTGGACCGCGAAGAAACAACAAACTTTTACAGTAGGCGAATGTAAGTATGTTGGGCATAACTCTTAGCCGGTTATCGGAACGAGATGATTCAGTTTGGGTTGAAAAGCTAAGAAGAAGCCTATAAGTAATCTTCAGGAGTCGAGAGGTGAATCAGAGTTTAAGAATGCCAAAAGACGTCTGCAAGTTGATGGTCTTGCTGCTGTAACATGGAATATTTCCAGCATGCGCATGGTCTAGTATTTAGAGCACCTCAACCTCCTATGAACTCGGAATTGAGTGATTCTTGATTCTATGGAAAGCCAAGACAAAGGGCTTTAACTTTCATGTATATCACTTTGCCCAGAAATCAAAGCATCAAGAGCTACAAGCAACAGATCGGAAGAGTAAGTTACCGAGCTGATCTGTCCAAGCTGATCTAGACCGAGCTGATTTGTCCAAGCTGATCCGACCAGGCTGAAACTAGCAAGCTGGTCTACCCAAGAAAATCAGTCCGGTCCGAATTACAAAAGATAACCCAGAAACCAGAACATGACCGTTGCAAGCTCGGGAATCTTGTAAAACATTTTTCAACGGGCATATTCTTGTGTCTAACGTATATATCATTATTGGAGGCTATAAATACAAGTTTTGGAAGCTCAAATCAGTTGATTGAAGATCAATCCAAGCAATATCAAAGCAGACTCACTTAGGATTCAAAATGTGCAGCCTACAAAAAAGAACCACTTATATGAAAGTAAACCCAGATTCTTAGGCACACTTTCCATGGTATATCAGATCTATTGAGGGATCATTGGGCCATCTTATTCACTATAATCATTGTAACGATGAGTTTGAATAGATGAGTGAATATCATTGTAATGTTTGATGATTTATCACAACTGATGAGATGTCTTTGTATGTGAGACATTAGAGAACATATATAGTTGAGTTGTTAGGAGTTCTAGTTGAATGTGAAATTCCCAACTGGATCAGGTTTGTACAAATAATCAAAGTCTTCTAGTGGAATCCTTCCATGAGGTGGAAGAAGGGGAGACGTAGAATGATTACACCACCTTCGAACTTCCATAAACAATATGTATTTACTTTACTTGCACATCTTTAAAATATCTTACAAATGGTTAATCGATTTTAGAACGGGTTATGTCGAGTGTCTTTCGCTCGGTTTAGAAATTGAACTCGATATAATCCGTCGTGCATCATTTCAATAACACGAGTTATTGAAGCTCAAGGTAGTTGAACTCGGATGTGGAGTGACTACTCACCCCGATCGATCCCGACAGCACACCACCAGATTCATGGTATCCTTCTTCTGGATACTGACTCAAAATCTCGTGCTAAATAGCGTGGAGGTTCGAGTCCTCTTCAAGACATAATATTGAAAATGTTCGTTGTGATAAATTGATAAACAATAGCGGGTCCAATAGTTGCTTGAGCGACTGTAATAGCTATAACAAAAATTGAGAAAATGTTCGAGAAATATCGGTATCATAAAAATATCCAATATTATATCAATTGATTTTTAAAAGCGTGAACTATGCATCATAGATTACATCTGTCCACAATTTATTAGAACATCCGGATTCCTTTATGTAGTTTTCCGCCTCCCACATAAATGCTCATTTTCAATTTTGTTAAAAAAAGAAAGAAAATTCAACAATTTTGTTAAAAAAAGAAAGAAAATTCAAAACGCAATAAAAGTTCTCTGGTGATTCCCTTCTGTTTCGATCTTCGAAAATTAGGGTTTTTTACTCGACACCGCTGTTTTGCTCCAAAATTTTCACCAGAATTTCAATTTCTCTTCACCTTTCTCACTATTCTGATTCAATTTAGGGTATGCAGATCTATTGATCTCATTTTCTTTGTTTGCGGTTCACTCCTGTTGCTTTGGAGCTGATACGTACAGGTGTATGTATCTGTCCACATGCGCGTAGACAACATGTTCTGGAAGCTCACTGCTCTTTCTGCGTCTTCTCCTGTAAGTCAACAGAGCGAAACATTTGATTTTGTTGATATCTTTTTTTAGCTCGGATGTCGACTCTGAACTGTAATCATGGGGTTATTGAGCTTTCATCGTATCGGTGAACTTTGTTGTTTTGGTTTGGTTCGTGTGCTTGGTTATGTGTTGAGTGTGGACACATGAAGAAGGACGCAATTGTGAATTTGTTACTTTCTTGTTTTACTAAGTCTTCATTAGCAAGTATCGATTTTTAACACCTAATTTGTCAAAGTCGATCTTACATTGATTACAGATAATAAAGGTAAAACGCAGAAATTTGTTCTTTGAAACTCATGTGAGGAGTTGATAGATATTCTCGATCTCCTTTTCTTTTTCTTCATATTACTAATATGGCATCAAAGAGTTAGTTAGGGGGTTGGATTGTGAATTTTTAATTAATTTGAACCTTATTAATTATCGTTTTAAGAAATTATGAGGGATTGGTGAAGATTAAATCACCTATTACATGCTTAATTGGACCCATGTGTCTGAGGTATCAGTCGCTCTGTTTTTCTAATGAAATGTCATTTCCTCTGTTCTTTGGAGTTTTAACTAAGAAATTAGCATTGGCTATATTCTGCTACAGATGCTTGCAGGGCAATAAAATAACCGAACTAGTTAAACTCCAGTTGGCCATGGTTTCTTGAGAATTTGATAAAGACTAGAAATTCATATGTTATAATAATGAAAACTGGGATGAATAAAAACTGAAGTAGCCATTGGATGTTTATTATAAACTTGGGAATATATGTGAAGCAAGATAACGTATGTGGTTCCACCATATTTCCTGGTGGCATTTCGACTAATGTTATGAATTCGTTTAGATTTATTATGTATTTATATACTTAGAAATCATCAGCAAGAGCAGCATCACAAGGTGGATGAAGAAGTATTTATGAATTCTCGGTTTTTTAACAGTACCATGCTGCACGTGAATGGAATGATGCAATTATTTTCAACCAAGCCTCTTGGGTCAAATGGCTTCTGGGAAACCCAACTTGCCCAGTTTCAACTAGGTTTATGGTTAACCTGGTCTAATCATGGCACTGCCTAGTTTAATCACTGGATTTGTTTGTGCACTTGAAAGTCATGCTGTTATCAATAGCCATGTCCTAATAGGTTAAATTGAAATCAATCAAGTTCAATAACCATGCTCTAGCAAGTTAATCAAGTCGTTACCAAGCATGTTTTACTAAGCTAGTCAAGTTCAACTTAGTGTCGAGTTTATCTTTTCAAACTTCTTAGTGTGTAGCATGATGTCATGAAAATGTTGCAATGAACGCCCGAGAGAATATCAAATGATTGAATCTCTATTTCTTTTCATTGAAAAGTGTCAAGTCCAAGCTTTAGATAAAACAATCGGAATGTATGGAGGCAAACTGGGTTAATCTCTTTTATACTGAAAAAGTATGCCCCTCCCAATCATATTTTCTGTATGTGTTTAACTTGATTTCTCTTTTTTCTTCGTTGGTTATAGCCTGACCATATCGCATCTATTCAGGTTGAATCAGTGCTGGACAAGGAAAATTTTACATTGGAAGAGCTTTTGGATGAAGAAGAGATAATCCAAGAATGCAAAGCATCAAACAGCCGCCTCATAAATTTGTATACCATTTTCCTTTGCTTGTTTCCGTTGCAGGACCATGTTATAAACAAATTATATACTTGTTTATTTTTCCTTGAATATTATGAGCCATTAATTTCCCGTTTGACTTCAAAGTTCTTTGGTTCAGTTTGAGAGATCGGAATCAGGTTGAACAGATGCTAAAATATATAGTAGAGGAGGCTGCCGAGAATGCAGATAGCAGGTGTACTTTCAAGTATGTGAAATTCAAGCAAAATGATGTTAAAATTTGTGTTGTAATTTTCATATTTTCTGGGAGCCCCTTACTCCTGTGGTATTTATTAGAAAATCGTAAATTTTATGTGGTAGGGCCCATCATATCTGTTTATTTTTGCTCAAAACTTTGGTCTTATGATGCAGGTTTCCTTTCATTGCCTGTGAAATCTTTACATGTGAAATTGACTCCATCTTGAAGACTTTGGTGGAGGAAGAGGAGGTGAGATTATTTTATTCAAGAACCGAATTAAACACCACCATATGATAAACTTGGTGGTCATATCAATCTGGTGGTTAATGAAATTTCTATCATGTTGCAGCTTATGAATTTACTATTCTCTTTCTTGGAACCAAACCGTCCTCACCCTGCATTATTGGCAGGATACTTTAGTAAGGTACCAGATTGATTGTTCTGCACATATGTGCTATCATTCTTACTAGGTGTTCAATAATTGGAGTAATTCCACAAATAACTTGTTTAATTAAATTTTTGGGGTGTTCCAGGTGGTGGTATGCCTCCTTGTACGGAAGACTATACCGCTGATGAATTATGTAAAGGTGAAACTAAATAGAATCTAAATAATTTTGTACTGCATAACAATTCTAGTTTTTCTTGCGAACCTTCCAAATTTGAAGCTTCTTCGTCTTTCTTAGGCTGGGGTTGATGTAGGGACAGTTTTTAAGTTGAATTTTATGTTCTATGCCGTGTCATGTGTCATAATTGCAAAAAACCTGTTGGAATGCCATCGATCTGAGCTAGACGTCACCTCTTTTCACAGCAATGTTTGTTGCAGCGGTCTAAATTTGCTGAAAGTTGAGCCTATTAATCTTGTTGGATTATAATCTTTGAATCAGTACTTCTGCTAAAATTTTATCTTGAATAACTCGGTGCTTCTATTTGTTGGGAATGGTTATATTGATAAGTGAAAACACAATCTGGGTTTGGTAGATTCATTTCATCTTTGTATATATGTAGTGCTGTTGAACAAACTAATTATATGGTAGATCAGTTCATTTCCCTTGACGAGGTTATAGGCTTGCATCTCATCAGTTTGGGTGAAAAATTTGGGGTTGTAAGTTTCTTGACTTGTGCCTGTTTTTAACATGTTATCATTCCCTTGCACTGAGCAGACTTTTAATATCAGTAAAAGTATATGTAAAGTTTAATACAATTCTGATCCACTGATTAAAAAAAAAGTTCCGCTTGTCTCTTTATAATGAATGGAAAATGTCGAAAGTTGAATGTTTGCTGTGATAAAGGGTCGTATCCTTAAAAAGGCGATGCTGCAAAAGCTTGAGCATGAGGACATTCTTTTCAATTAATTTTGCCTGCTAACTTTGAAAACATGCTCATGCAGATGAAAACATGCTCATGCAGATGAAAACATGTTTAACACAAGTAGTTATTCTGTCTTGTGTCTGATTGTGATTTCTTGCAGGTTCACCAAGAAGTTTTTGAGCAGCTGGTTGATTTAATTGGTATCACATCCATCATGGAGGTAGTCAGCAGTTTTATGGTTATACTAATACTATGAATTGAATATTTTGCTTCTCTAAATCCTTGTGTTAAAACTGTGTTGATTGCTAGTTGTAATTTTCTTTCTAATTGGCCTTATATTGTTAGGTTTTGGTACGGCTTGTTGGCACAGATGATCATCTCTACCCCAATTCTCTGGATGTGATACAGTGGTTGGCTGATAGCAATTTATTGGAAATGATTGTGGATAAACTGAATGCTTCGGTATGTTAAAAGCAGTGGCATTATATCTGGATAGGAAAACTTTATTCTTGATGTAGTAATCATACCAATTCATCTAGCTTTCTAGTTTCAACTGCTAATTGGAAGAAGATGAATTCCTCTATTACACATTAATACTATTTATTTATTTTTATCACTTTAGAGTGTGTGTAGTCAACTATGTACCCAATGGGTACATGATGTTATTTGTTCCTCTAAAACTATCTATGAACAGTTAATCCTATTGTTTGTAGTTTCTGACTAACTCATTCTGGTGTTAAACATTTGGTTCAATTTCTGTTATGTTACTGATGTGTGATCATAGTTTGACTAAGTGCACAGTGTCCGTTATGGACATTCCTGCTCATAGAACATTCATCACTGGCTCCTAATTATGTTTGCTCCGTAACTTACCTGATCGAGATTGAGGGATCATTCTGTATGGTCCGATGTTATGCTACTATTCACTTTGTTGTAGTAAATGCTATCTGAATTATAGAGTTATTTAATCCTCCAGAGTCCTCCTGAAGTCCATGCTAATGCAGCGGAAACATTATGTGCTATAACCAGAAATGCACCATCACCTTTGTCCATTAAATTATCGAGTCCAAGGTTTGTATAACTCAACTTTATGTTTTCTTCAATTTTGGGATCATATATTTATATTTGCATAACTGTAAGAAATAATGTTAATTTACTTCTTTTTGTGTGTTTGTCTTACAGTTTTGTTGCAAAGATCTTTTCTCACGCACTTGAAGACTCACATTCAAAATCCGCCCTTGTCCACTCCCTATCTGTCTGTATTTCTTTGTTGGATCCAAAGAGATCAATTCCGTCTCCGGTAATGTACTTTCTCAGGAGTCAACAAGTGTATGAGTCGCCGATACATGTTAATCAAGATACTGTTGGTGCCATGATTCCGAAACTTGGTGAGTTTGATAAAATGTTTGATGTAACCCCTGTTAATCCTAGCATGTTATGTAGTCGGTGGCTTTCTGCCATCTTCAGCTACTTTATTTTGTGCACTTGCATTTGGGATGTTAAAACTACCAAGAAGAGATTTAGTTACTTATAAGACTTTGGTATGATTTTTGCTGTTAAATGTAATTTACTTGGATTATTTCTTTGGTGATGAATTATGTTATGGAATCGTTGGTTTTATGGATTCTTGATGTTTAGCTGATTTTATTTTGAATTACTACATGAAAAACTTGGTCAATGGGCTTTGTGTTTTATCATATGGTTGGTTATATTTAAGACAAAAAGGGAGATACATATATTGAGAACTGTTACATACCCAACTATATTGAGCTTAGGACAAAATATACCCAAGGTTCCGGAAGGCCTAGAAGAGCCCATGGGGAAAAAGGATTAAACATGAGGGGAGGGGAGGGGAGGGGAGGTAGGATTCATTCAGTTATTTTGTTTTGAGTGTTGAGACTAACTTTCCCAAGGGAAGGGAGTGATTTCCCTTGTACAGTGAGTTACCTCTGGTAACTTTGTTTCTTTTATATTCCTTTTTTATATTGTTGATTATTGTTGATAAATCAGTGTTTATCCGGTTTCAAATTTTTTGGGAGGAGAAATGACGGCCACCAATGCTAAATACAAGCTGTTAGAGAAGGAGAGATTGGAAGAAAGAAAAAGGATGACCAAGCTTAAATTACAAGCCATTGAAGGTAAGCTGAATGATGTCAAACACAGCAGAGAAGTAGTGAGTGAGTTTAGAGCGATGACGGAGTAACTCATGGTAGTGTTGGGCAGAGGTGATGTTGAGGGTGAGGAGTAAGTTCACTGACCAATAGGTCCCACACGATAACTTTGCATTCAATAAGGATGAATTCAGATCAAGGGGTAGAAGTCCTGAAGCATCCTACAACAACCTCAAAGATGAACTCAGCAAATGGGCTTCAGGGAAGGTTGTTTTGGGCCCAAATCTACTGAGTTCGAAAAATGTAATGAGATGAAACAGGAGAACAGATTTGATAAGAAACAAGCTCAAAGGCTACTAGATTTTCCTCTGTTCGAAAGGATCAACCATATGGGATTGAAATTATGGCTGAATACTTCCTCAAGACCATAGTATTTAAAGCGCAGAAAGCGCGCCGAGGCGCAGGCCTTGCGCCTCTTGGTTTGGCAAGACGAGTGCCTTTGCACGCTTCCTGCGCTTTTTAAGCAAGGCGCGCACCATTGTGCGCCTTAGGTAGATGAGCTTGCTTGCTGAAAGCTTCCAGGCGGCTGATAGAAGGAAGGGATGAAGATAGGGTTGTTAGGGTTTTATAATATATTGGGCCTGATTTAAAATATGTGTTTATTTTATTTTATGTATTGGTCATGCAATAGCATTTGCCCCACTCTCGAAATTTCAAAAAGTTTAAATTGTGGTTAGGAAAATAAAATAAAAAGGAAAAAGAGGACAAGAATGAAAAAAAATGGATAAGCGACATTGGAATTAAGTGTTTGGATGTTTTGCCACAACAAGTTTCATGTTTCAACCGTCCATCAGTCTTGACTCTTATAACTTTGTTCCCTTTTGACTAATATAAAAATTCTTTTATTTTGAAAGTGTAACTCAAGAAATTGATGTTCTTTGGGTAATAAAGAGGTCAAGCTCAAAAGAAGAGACAGTGAAGTTAAAATCTATAGACACTTTTGATATATTAAAATGTATAAGTTAATGCGCTTTACTAAACTAAAGTGCGCGCTTCGCGTCGGTATTATGCGCTATAGCCCCAGGAACCTTTGGGCCCGTCATAGTATAAACCGCCCTATGGCTGAATTATTTGAGAAAAAAAAATTTATTTGGATGCATAGTGGTATTGGAAATAGGATTAGGGGCTTCTGTAATGAAGATGAATAGAGGAGTTTTTAGATTGAAAGGGGTGGATTTTACGATGCAATTACTTGGAGACTGTGTGACTTCCTTAGCATGGGTTGCAAATTCAATTTGATTGGGCTGCTGATGTGTTTGGTGGAAATGGAGGATCTTACTCTTACTGTTGTTCCCATAGTCCTGCATGATGAGGGGATTGTGGAATTATGGTATTTGTTTATTTCGTTTATTTTCTCTGATGAATTTGGGTAAGGATAGGGTGTGGGTGAAAGCATGTTTCTATGCTTACAAGCACCAATTATGGGGTTAGTGGAGGAGAGGCTATTCTCTTGGATCGTTCAGTCCAGTTGCAATTCTCATTTGAGGCCAACAGCGAGGTATAAAAAAGAAGAAGAAAGTAGTTGGTTTTGTGTAGAGGATCTAGAATCTAAGGGCGCAATTTGGGATGATGTTTAAATTGTGTCAAGTGAACTTCCTCACTTCAGCCTTTGTGTTCAAGACTGTTTTTGAAGACGACAGTATTGTTACATACGCAAATACATTGGGTCTAGACCAAAATATGCCCAAGGGTCTAGAATATTTTGGTCTAGAAGGTTTAAGAAGAGCCACCCATGGGGAGAAAAAGGATTAAAATGTGAGGGCAGAGGATATTCAATTAATTTATTTATTTTGTTTCGAGTGTTGAGACTAGCTTTCGCTAGGGAAGGGAGTGATTTCCCTTGTACAAAGGATTACCTCTGGGAACTTTATTTCTATTATATTCCATCATATTTCAGCTTATTTTCTTACTTTATTTTGTTGATTATTGTTGATAAATCAGTATAAATCCTGTGGTTGCAACAAGAACTACGAGCAAAATTTTGAACTCAACAAATGGCCAGATATCAGCTGATGCTATTATTCTTTAGCTTGTGAATTCGTGCAAGCTGTTTGTTTATTTCGTTTATTTTCTCTGATGAATTTGGGTAAGGATAGGGTGTGGGTGAAAGCATGTTTCTATGCTTACAAGCACCAATTATGGGGTTAGTGGAGGAGAGGCTATTCTCTTGGATCGTTCAGTCCAGTTGCAATTCTCATTTGAGGCCAACAGCGAGGTATAAAAAAGAAGAAGAAAGTAGTTGGTTTTGTGTAGAGGATCTAGAATCTAAGGGCGCAATTTGGGATGATGTTTAAATTGTGTCAAGTGAACTTCCTCACTTCAGCCTTTGTGTTCAAGACTGTTTTTGAAGACGACAGTATTGTTACATACGCAAATACATTGGGTCTAGACCAAAATATGCCCAAGGGTCTAGAATATTTTGGTCTAGAAGGTTTAAGAAGAGCCACCCATGGGGAGAAAAAGGATTAAAATGTGAGGGCAGAGGATATTCAATTAATTTATTTATTTTGTTTCGAGTGTTGAGACTAGCTTTCGCTAGGGAAGGGAGTGATTTCCCTTGTACAAAGGATTACCTCTGGGAACTTTATTTCTATTATATTCCATCATATTTCAGCTTATTTTCTTACTTTATTTTGTTGATTATTGTTGATAAATCAGTATAAATCCTGTGGTTGCAACAAGAACTACGAGCAAAATTTTGAACTCAACAAATGGCCAGATATCAGCTGATGCTATTATTCTTTAGCTTGTGAATTCGTGCAAGCTGTTTGTAATTATCAACCAACAGATGTTGTAAGAATCTAATTGTTTGTGTAAAGGGGAGTTGCTGATTCTTTTGAATGTTTCATCTGACGAGAAGATTCTACCCACAACATATGGTGAATTGAGGCCTCCTTTAGGAAAATATCGTCTGAAGGTTAGTTGAAATGCTATTGTGATCTGGTTCTCCCACACCCTCAAAATGTTTTTTATGGTTTTGAGATTGTTGGTTGAAAGTAGGAGCCGGTGATGTATCAATGCATAATACCTATTTCGTAGCAGGAGTATAGTGTGAATCTAAGGAGCTTTGTCTGACTGACCAGACTTTAGTTTAAATATTTTGTAAAAATGTCACAGTTTGGCTCTCAAATTTTTGTTTTAGTTCAGTTTTCTTCCTACTATTAAAGCCAGACACTGCATGGGCAGCTGTACATGTGCCAGTATAATGCCATTAATTTCATGCAAATGTTTTATTTTGTATTTTTATGGTTTTGAGATTGTTGGTTGACAGTAGGAGTCGGTGATGTATCAATGCATAATACCTATTTCGTAGCAGGAGTATAGTTTGAATCTAAGGAGCTTTGTCTGACTGACCAGACTTTAGTTTAAATATTTTGTAAAAATGTCACAATTTGGCTCTCAAAGTTTTGTTTTAGTTCAGTTTTCTTCCTACTATTAAAGCCAGACACTGCATGGACAGCTGTACATGTGCCAGTATGATGCCATTAATTTTCATGCAAATGTTTTATTTTGTATTTTTATTTGGAGAATTGTGCAGTTTACAATTTGTATCATGGTTCTTGATTGCAGGTTGTTGAATTCTTAGCTGTGCTTCTGAAAACTGGCAATGAAGTGGCAGAGAAGGAGTTGGTCAGCTCAGGGGCAGTTCGGAGAGTTCTTGATCTCTTTTTTGAGTACGAATTTTGTTATAAAGTACTTCATACATTATGACTAACACCTACAATAGGTAGTTCGAGGAAGGATTTAATTTTGTATTTGGATGAACTTGGAATCAGATGCTATGAATGCTAATAGGATTATCAATTTATTTTCTGGTACAGGTATCCATACAACAATGCTTTGCATCATCATGTGGAGAGCATTGTATATTGTTGCTTGGAAAGCAAAAACAGTGCCATTCTTGATCATCTTTTCCTAGAGTGCGATTTGGTTGGAAAAATTCTTCAAACAGACAAACATCCTATGCTTTCTGGCGATGTTAATCAGGTAATTTTTTAAGACTTGCTTATCAAAGTTTTGAGTTCATGTATTTGTGCCAATCTTCTGCGCCTTGTGAGGAGAAAACCGTTGCTTCGCGCTATTGAGGGCTGGAAAGGTGATACTGCAGTTTTGTGCTTGATGAAATAACTGATATTTTTCAAGCATTTTTATTCTACTGGAACTTTGATGTGAGTACTGTAAATAATATCCTGGTTGCTTTTGATGTTCTTTTCAACTTGATAATAGGTTTTCCTCTATTCCAAACTGTCTGATCAGAATTTATCAACTAAATGCAGCAAAGTTTGCCAGCTTCTGGAAGGCGGGCTCCTCGAGCGGGTTACTTTGGACACTTAACACGGATATCAAATAAATTAACTCAGTTGGGAAACAATGATACTCACATCCAAAAGACTCTTCAGGTGGTGCATAGCTTTAAATTCAATCTGAAGTTAATAATTTTCGGTAAGTTTATCTCATGCTATTTGCTCTTTTCAGGAAAATAGAGAGTGGATCGAGTGGCATTCCGCTGTCTTACAAGAGCGGAATATGGTTGAGAATGTTTATCGATGGGCTTGTGGGTATGTCTCTTCTCTCTTCCTGTCTCGCTGTAGCAAGTGCTTTCACGGTCACATTATGTGGAATTTTATAAGTTATAATTTATTAGTATCCTGTGAAGCAATATTATCTCCTCTTTGCATACGGAAGTCTGCCCTAGTCTGCTAGTCTCTGGTTCTTGAAAATGCCTATTCTTTTCCACGTGTGCAGGCGGCCTACAGCATTACAAGACAGGACCAGGGATGGTGATGAGGAAGATGCTCATGACAGGGATTATGATGTTACCGCTCTGGCAAATAATTTAAGCCAAGCATTCAGATATACCATGTATGACAATGATGATACTCAGGTAAACATTTGCCGGGGAAATGAGGATAAACGTGTTTCAAAGCTGCTACTGACAATTTATAAATGTATCTGATTATTTGAAACTTATTTTATGGTTTTCATCTCTTCGTTACAGGGTCATGGAGCTCTAGAACGTGACGATGAGGTAACGTTGAACCCAATTTACCTGATTATTTTGTAGAATGAAAATAAAGTTGTCAGAATTGCAAGAAGCTATACCTATTTCCCACGCTTGTGAATTCAAATTTTGATTAAACTGCAGGATGTCTACTTTGATGATGAATCTGCGGAAGTTGTGATTTCATCCCTGAGGTTGGGTGATGAGCAAGGGAGGTGTGTTTAGTTGCCATATTTTCATTAAATTTAAGCTCCTCCTATGGATAGCTAGACTTCTGGTGCTTCTGTAAATGATGAGCAAAGAAAAATATAGCAAGATGTTACAAAAAAAAAAAATAGATCTCGTGTGGTCCACCTCGTAGTATTTTTTGTGGAGGCTTAGTTCATTTTTGTTTGATGATGTTTGTTTCTTCTTCACAACAGTTTGTTCACAAATTCCAACTGGTTTGCATTTCAAGACGAAAGAGTTGGTGAAGATGCACCTATTGGCTCTGACATGATGGATGATATTAACCTGAATGGAACAGCAATTAACAGCAACAGCAGTAGCGATGATGAGGTGGTGGTTGGGGAGGACGAGGATTTGACCGAGAGCAAGGTTTCTGCCAATGATTCATCCAGTTCAGAAGCAAAAGTTTTCGATGGATTCGATGCTTCTTTGGACGGAGGCAATGGCTCCCACAGCAACTTGGGTATCTTTCAATTCGAGACACCAAATAATGACAATCCATCTGGAGATAGGCTGTCGCCTGAATGGTTAGCTTGGGGCGAAGCATCTGATCTTGAAGTTGGTGGACCTAGTGTGAACCCATTTGATGATCAAAGCAACATGAACGCCAGTCTTGCAAATGCAGTGAAAGTGAGCACCTCACCCATTAGTCCTTCAAGTACCGACTCTGTATCTAATGGGTCGTCCAGTTCTGCGTCTTCCAGTGATAGCTCAACTAAATCTGGTTCGAGTCAGAAACATGTTGCTGTGCCCTCTTTATTTGAAGAGGATGTGGAATTTGTGGGAGTTGAACCAGAGGGTACGGAAAAGGCAATGGAGCAGGCTCTCAAGGAAGGGATTGTAGGGGAAGCTGGGCCGTTGAAATGTAATCTCTCTCCAAAGAAATCGGATAAGGAAAATCCAGATGATGGTGGCACAGTACTGAATGAATTCAACGACGCTAACTATTGGAGAGTCGAGCAGGAGCTCGCAGTGTTGGAGTAGATATAATATCTCACTTATTTTCATCATCGAACCAAAGGTTTCACTGATCCACTGTCTACGGGAGGCTGCACAACAAACATTTGTACAGTATATTTTTGTTTTAACTGGAATTTATATAATCGATTGGATCATAGGCTTACATAATCTATCATCAAGCTTATTTTTACCATGTTCTTTTTACAGTTTTGTCAAAAGATTTTGTGGGTTCGTCCAATCCGATCTCATTGGATAGTTTATCACTATTTTTATCTTACCTGCTCGAGAAAAAGTGAATCATAATTGTGTAACATTAGAACTTCCAGTTCCTTACCCCTGTGGATTTGTTCTTGACTACTCTGCCATTGCTGTACTTGATTTATACTCATTTTCTGATTAGCTGATGTTCCCTTTGTGTATTCAGTACAATTCCTTGTTGGTTTAAGATCAAATAATGTGTCCATTGTGAGAGCTTATTTTAACAACGCAATGTATTTTTATATTTATGTACGTGGAAATGTTGAAATTGTTGTGATTGAAAGTTGACCGATTCAAAGTGGCCCGATACTTTCTCGGACCCTTGCTGAAACAAAACTATCTTCTTAGTTATTATATTTCTAAAATCATTAAATCTAAAACTATCTTTTTAGTTATTATATTTCTAAAATCTTTGAATTTTATCATATTTTTATTATTTTATTATAATTTTAAAAAGTAAAAACAAAGAAAGAATAAACTTAACCAACCTGAACTCAGCTCAATTCGGAAGTATTTTAGTTGGACAAACTTATAGCAAGCCGACCCGATGAGCAAGCCGGGCTACAATATTTTAACCCGATTGATACGGGCTTAGATTATATCGAGATCAAGTAAATCCGGCCCGTTTAGAACAGTGTATATAGTTGGTCCATATGTCTATCCCTCTTTCGTATCAGCATTTTACTTTCTACCTGGTGGGGAATCCACTTCCAAAAGGAAAAGGCGAGAACGAAATCTAGGGTTCTGTATACGAAGCAAGGATGATAGAGGTGGTGCTGAACGATCGGTTGGGGAAGAAAGTTCGTGTGAAGTGCAATGATGACGATACGATAGGCGATTTGAAGAAACTGGTAGCTGCTCAGACGGGGACTAGGGCTGATAAAATACGAATTCAGAAGTGGTACAATATCTACAAGGATCATATCACCCTCAAAGACTACGAGATCCATGATGGCATGGGTCTCGAGCTCTACTACAATTAATATTTAAGTGTTATGTTAGGTAATTTTCAGTAGTCTCTGCCCTTTCTCTTTTTCTACTGATGCCGTACATTTTTTTGTTACTAAATGTTTCTTATGCTCGTTGATAAGAGAAAACCTGGAACTAAAGAAGTATGAACCAAAAAGTCGGATAGTGATACCGGGAAACTATTATGTTTACCCAAACATATTGACTTTCTGCGCAAAAAAATGAACATCGTCTCTGGGTATCCTGGGTTGTAGAATATCTACCATTGCCCCTGGGCTCTTATTATGATCCCAGTAGGCACCAAAATCTTGAAGTGTCTAATAAAGTTCGAGAGCCCTCTCGCTTAGGTGGCTACTGTTTTGGGCTATGCTCTTCTCTTGACTTATGAGTTATGACCTAATTAAGATGT
Source organism: Haberlea rhodopensis (assembly GCA_907163345.1). Taxonomy (NCBI): domain Eukaryota; kingdom Viridiplantae; phylum Streptophyta; class Magnoliopsida; order Lamiales; family Gesneriaceae; genus Haberlea; species Haberlea rhodopensis. Next base: position 5,890,157 of record CAJQUN010000034.1, on the reverse strand, counting down.
TCTTAATAGTCTTTCTTTCCTACGCTCTTTAGTAAACAAACAACGAATTGGTCATTTTATCCTTGTAATGGCTCTAAGAACTAGAAGGAAATTGAAGAGCACAAATTGAAGAGCACTAAATAGTTTTTGTTATTTATTAGGAAATTGAAGTGTATCTTTTTTATGGATGATGCACAATTGAGAGGGATGCAGATAGTAGGCCAAATGGGTAAATATATGCTATTTGATCAATTAGTGTCAGTTGCAAATGAAGATGACACTATTTACACTGAATATGTTTGACTTGTGTGAAGTATCTCGTTGGATGTCTCTTTTGCTTTTCAATTACCCAAGTGTTGGGTGATCTTTGTGTAGAAAACATGACCAAGATCTACATCACTCTTGATTATGTTGGTGGCTCACCCGAAAAAATTGCGGCAAAGCATTGTGTGTTGTTAATCATGTTTGGTGCTGTTGATAGATGGTTCTGGTTTTTATGTATTGATTTCATCTAGGAAATTTTTTGTTTTCTATCTTTCACTGACATCACAGTAAATGGTGTTTCATATGACGCATCTAAATGTTATTTAGCTCGCAACTTGACAAATTTCTGTCGGTGAGATTCGATTTGATTCTGCATCGATATGATATATTTGGGTTTTGGTGGCACATCACATAAAGGGAGATTGGATGAAGTGAGGGAAGAGGAGATTAAGGACAACCACTTTACACCTAGACTTGTGACTAGATTTTTCTCAGTTAAATCTTCTTGGTAATGGAATCATAGAACTCACAGAGTTTTCTCCAATCCAATATGAAGGATTCTGAGTGTATGAAGACATTAGTTCAATTGACAATTTTAGTAGTTTAAATGATAGGTTGGTTTTCCTTCATCGCAGCTGCACAGTCAGAAATATACTAATTGGAGATGGGGATATACTGCAAATCTTCCTGAAGCATATCCATTTCTAGCTTCTGTGATCAGTTTACTGATGTTTATCTTGTACTGATTTCTCTGTTAACATGTGAGTCAACTCCGGCCTTTAATGTTTCTTCAATTACGGAAACTATGAAGAACCGTACGCTTGGATTTTTTATCTGCTGTAGCAGTAATGATCTCATCTCACTGCAACTGGTGGATCACCATTCCCATCTTTTAGACTGTCGATGGTTACAGCATTTCTACTCACTGATTTGTTCGAAATGATATTATTTACTTGATGTCTTGTAGATGACACTTGAATTGGAAAATTTATTCTTTTTTGGTACTTATGGGGATCAAGTAACTTACTTCTCAACCTTTCAATTTGTGATTATTTTTTTTGTGCTTTTCCAGTGCAGGTATCCCTGTCTGCTTGTGTGATATTTATGTTCTTTGAAAATCACGTATTATTTGGTGGGTTGAATGCTCTGGCCATTGCAATTGTGTGCCGTTTGTTGTATAATTCTCCATGTGTAAACCTACACTTGACATTCCCAAGTGTCTCATAGCTGTATCTCTGTCAAAAGTATATCCCATAGTTATATGAGACAGTAATGGATTTTTACTGAAGCCATAACTTAAGCTGCTCCTTTCCTTTTTCTGCCTGCAGGTCTTCTTTGTAACGGGAGGCTTGGGGATGTGGAATATACGTATCAGTCATGTTTGCTATCCGCGTGAAGAATAAACTTGGGATAATATTGTTTGAGGACATGGTGTATGAAAACTGATATGGTATGTAAAATTGTCTTCGTGACAGTTAAAAACTCATTAAATGAAAACATGATAAATTGTGTGTCCTCCCTCGGGTTTATTTTTATCAGTTTTAATGTCTATGCTATCTGTTTTGTATTGTATAGTGAGTTGGTTTGATCTCTCAAAAGTTTGGTGAGGTGAAAATTTTATTGGAAGCTGAACTGATTAGGCTTCACAAGCATCGCCCGATCTTTATTTGAGATTGGTTTACGTTTGTGATAGGTGATTTGATGGTTGATTACGTCGTACAGGAGTGGAGATAAGCATAACTTACAGGCTCGAGCTCGGCCTGTTGAGTTCGAGCCTGACGAGCTTTGAAATGGCTCATGCTCTAGTTAAGCTATACCACCCCTCTTATCTGATGTCTATGCAAGTTTAAGGTTAGCTTGGGGTTCCGGTTTCTTACTTGATAAATATTCTTTTACTGGGATGACATTATTTGGTAACACACAACTCCAATTTTTTTGGACGTACACGCATGCTATCGTATGATGTATCCACCCGTCGTTATCACATTATATATGAGATGTAATTACTCAGGTCTAATTTCTCTTTCGAGGAGGGTAAAAATAAAATTGTGCTAAAAAAATATACAGGGTTTCAAAAAATATTCCCGTATGAGCACCCAAAATTACTTAAGAAGACCATACTTAGTATTTTCAACGACCTGCAATTTCTAACTAAAAAGTGCACGTGAAATTTAATTATATAGTTTACATGCAAGTTTATTTCACCTATATCATAAAAATGTAGTCTGATTATAATTAATATATATAGATTTGAGCGTGTTGGGCTCATCTTTTATCACTGATGCGACAGATATGCATTATAAGGTAAAGAATGAATATCTCTATCGTTAGGGAAATTAATGTATCTTTTGGTGCACCCAATAAATTTCTAGTCATTTAGCAGTTAGTTGCCTATGACTTTAGTGGCCCACTTACATAAATTTTACTATCATGAAGATATACTTAAAAATTTTAATTAATAATTAGTGGCAATTTTTCTGAAACTATAATTAGCGGCATTTGAAGAGGAAAATGATTAGAAAAACAAGACTAAAAAAAATTATTTGTATTCTACATGCGTTATATTGACTGAAACTTTGTTTACTATATATATATATGTGTGTGTGTATATATGTATATACAAATAGGAAATTTAGTCAATAAAAAGTACAGTATCAAATATTATACAATATTTGAAATTATTTTCAGCAAATTTTATGTTTCGCTTTTACTGGAATTTATTTTAACGGATATGCATGAATATCTTTGGGATCTTAGTGTTTATTGTTCTATTAGAAACTATAATTAATGGTAGTGTAATAAAACTTTGAAGCCATACTACATTCCAAGCACAATGTCTTATGGCTCTTTAAACAATAATAATTATTACTCCATAACAATCTATCTCTTAATAATTGTACAAATTTGCAATTGAAGGGAGCAAATATATTTCTCTCTAATAGTAGTAAACGGTTGAGCGTTTATTGTTTTCTTAAAAGTTATAGTTGATGATGGTCTCTGGCTCATCTAGCAACAGTCGTCATTGTAAGTGCGGAGATTCGGGTTCGAGTCTTGTCGCGCCCCTCCCCCTTGTTAGTCGTAATAATGCTAAAAAAGATTACAGTCGACAACAATGATATAATTTTAATATTTTAAATTTACAACAGCATAACCACCGGTTTCAAACGTTCTCTCCTTCGGCAGGAGTAATTATTGCTCCTCTAACAAGGCCATCTATTGGAGTAGGAAAATATATTGTTTAGGAAATTTTTTTTCAGCCAATAACTAGTATGAATTATTATAATACATCATATTTACTAAATTAATTACATGTATGACGTGCAGCCAATAACTAGTATGTAATTATGAACCTAAAGCTGTGGGCTTAGCCCAGTTGGTAAAACAGTTCTTTCACATTTAGGAGTGACTTGGTATCGAGTCCTGCATGTGGCGGAAAAATGTTTGTCCCTCCCTTGATAAAAAAAAAAAAAAAACTAGTATGCATTATGAACCCATGCATTTGGAACATGGTTTTTCCACAATTCATGGTTTTGGAATTGAAAACAAAGGGCTCAAACATTGGGATGCAGAAAGAGAGTGTTGAAATTCATGCTTTTGTTATTGCGTTTGTATCCATCAATTATTAATATGTTGACTTTGGTTTTGATATTTGAACAAGCAATTAAGTTTAATTGTGGGATTTGTGAAAATGATTTCAATTCTTTGCACGGTTAATCTTGAGAATTGCATGTTTGACTAAGTGGTGATAATCCATGTGTGAATTTTAATGCATCAAGATTTTACATTTAAGAAGCTGAATTTCTTTTAGATCGATGATTACTTAGAAATTAATGGCTTGCTTTGATTTTGGTAAACTCAATACATCCCTATATAGGGCAACAACTTAAAAAAAACTCAAGGTTTACATCAAATACAAAACGAGCATTTGGTGGATTATAATCCTTTGGCAACATACTTTTAATGCACCTAAATAATTGATTTAAGACTACCTTAACATAATGAACTCATGGATCATCATCATCATCATGAAATGGAAGCCTCTTAATAAATAAAATGATTTAGTCGAAGAATCCATTTAAAGGGAATCTCGAGCTACATTAGGGCAATGGCAGATACAACGGTCCCAATACATTTGGGGTCGTGAGATCCATGTATCTGCCCTTGCCCTAAGGGCAGCTCCGAGATTCCAGTGTTTTCGGTCAAATGTTTTTTTGTGCAAGAACCCCTAGTGTTATATACTTTTTAGTATGTTAATGACTAAAGTATATTCATTATGGACACCAAACCATGCTAGCATATCAATGTAGCATAGTTGAAAATGTAGAGAGATTTTACACAAGGGCATATTAGCAATTTCATATATTGCGGAATGGTTTACAAGGGTCTTGTAAGTGATCTTACCATTTCAGTCATCACCCAACCTCTTTTTTACACAATGAAAGCAAGTCAAGAAGCGTAGGACTAGTAGACAAAACACATATGGACATGCCAAGATGGTAGGCACCATCATTCCATGTGTTGTTTCACCTACAAAGTGGGGTATAAGATGAAAGAGTTTATTTGTCATTCGAGCTCATTCATTATCGAGCCTGTTTGTGTTGGATAGAATTCCGGATAAGTATAAATATGTGTATTTTTGGGACAAGAAGACAAAGGATACAAAATTGTTATTGTGTCGAGGCAAATGCTCAATTCTTTGTCCTTAAAACGATATTGCCTAGCTACGTTGCTCACGATTTTGATGATAATTCGTTTTCCAAGAGACAACGACTATGATTCGTGATAGTAGCATTACAAATTACGAATTCCACAAACCACAAGGGTTTAAAGCACTCAACTTTGAAGAAGTAAGATGTTATGCAACAAAATGCACGGATTCTCTCAATTTTTAGTGTTTAATCTCTAGACTTGTATGTTCAGAATTCAACGGGATGAATACCATTTCGAAGCATTTCTTCACGAAAAATTACACACATACATGAAAGGATGCATGATTTGGTTGAAAATGTGTTGGTCCAAAAGACACCATTTCAAACCATGATTTCATGAAAGGTTACACCCATTCTTAAAAGGCTACAATGCTTCCAATGCACCGGTTTCACAAGCTTTGAATACTTTAGTTATTTGTAATACTTCTTATTTGTCCCTAATTTTGGATCGAATAGATTGCAAACTAACTCGACGAGCAGCTTGAGATAAAAAACATCACCAACTTCGATATGAGCCACAAAAATTTAGAAGACTTAACTCGAGATCGGACTCATTTACGCCTCGTACATACATTCACAGCACAAACACATCCCATGTCTTCTGCAAAACTCGGTGTTACATTTTGCATCGAATACACGTGTCAACACCACATCACATACACTAACTTGATTTTATATAGATGCAGCTTAATGCGTAACACCAAGTGTTGCAGAAGATACTGATGATGAAAGATGGATAAAGTTCTTCAAATAAAGGTCCTTAAAAAGTAGTTAAGTGAAAATCCAACCAATACTTTTTTCCTTGAAACATTTCCTACGCAAATATGCTCAAGGGTCCTGCCTGTTTTGATGAATCTAGTCCACGTTCAGTCATCGGCAAACCGGTGATCAGTTTCCTGTCATTCAAAAATTTATACAGTTTTTCAGTTTCTTGAAGCGGAAAAATATAAGTAAACTGGCAAGGGAAAATTGTATAGGAATTTATAACAAAACTGGCAATTACCTTTCAGCAATGTTACTGCTTGGTTTCATCAGAATTGTCAACCTTTTAGTAGTTTTCTTAAATTCACTGCAGGTAAATGAGACAAGGTTAGAATGTCGCGGAGTCTTTTCTACGTGAAATCAAGAGATTTTTTATTACACGGAAGTGAAAAAAAGCCAACGGACGATGAGTTTAACCTGAACGGTTCATCTCCTGCTCGTTTAACGGCACCTGAAGCATCAAAATAACACACATGGCTCATTATTTCCGATCTTTCTATACCGAACATGTTCTCTAACATTAAAAACAACTCCTCGTAGGATCCAAGAACTGACAAATCAAGGGTACGACCCACATCCCCCGACTCCAGGAACACTTTGCAGAGACTGGTGTCGAGGCCAAGTTCAGCCCTTTTCAGCAGCATACATTGGGTACTGGACAAACCCTTGGAAAGATCTAGCCCGTCAAGATTGAAACCTTCAGAAACTGTATCACAGGACATCTGCTGCTCGGTGAGTATTGGCTTACCAAATAGCACAAATTGCGGTTTCTTGACACCATGATACACATCAGATTTCTGACTAGTGTTCCCCATGCTTAATAAGCAAGAAATATTTTCATTACCGTCCAACTTGCTTTTACTGATTTTTTCGGGAACTTTAGCCCGAGGGTTATGTCGTGGGGTGCTGACAGGAAACAATCCCATCTGCAGTTTGTTGTTAAGGAGGAGATCCGAAAACGGGGCTCCAATTTGAGCATGCCTGGCTCCCTGTATGCCTGCAGTTAAGTTGTCTGGTAGATGACAAAAGGGACTGTTCGGGACTAGGGGATTGCCTACAAATGACGGCATTGGAAACTGGCGGTCGAGAGGGAAATCTGGATGATGAGGTAACCGCAACTTTTTTCGTGGTGGCGAGAAGGGTGAAATATTAAGGACCGGCATATTTGGAACCATTTCAACTAGCCACGGGCTAACACATTTCACGGTTTGCAGCAGATCCGGTTCGTCCCATGTGACCTATGGTAACATTTAGTGCAAGCAAATGTAAGAACATATGGAAAGATTAGTACATCTCCAATATTCGAGAACTTCTTCCCTTCTTAGAATGAAGCAGATGAGTGCAAAATATGAAGAAAAGCTACAAAAGATGCAACGAAAAATAGAGATGCAATCTTTGTTTCATATCTGATTTAAAGGCCTTGCACTGTATCATCAAAGATTACAAATAAAACAACTATGGATTTTCCACATCCATTCTTGGTTTAGAGGAATCGAACAAATAAGTATGCGATAACTCCATACTCGTGTATCTGAATAATCAAGTATCTGAATCAAGGAACGGTGAGTAGTACAATATGAAATCCTAATTACTCATAAAAGTCAGTCTCTAACAGTTAGTTTCAAAATTATAATTAGACATGAATCCAAGAAAAATGAATCTGAATTCATCCTAATTGTGCTGAAAAAAGAAGAGAGGAAACAACCAAACATTTAAAAACTCAACCAATGTAACACTCGAGAAGATGAGTATCACCTGAAGAAGTCTCCATAGTGAATTAGGCCACGCAATGGGGTCAGCAACCTGAACAGACGCTATAGTTCCCACGAACCAGCTAATTCGAGCCGAATCCTCTGTTTCAAATGCCATCTTAAACCTCATCCCGGACCGCCACTGAACCCTCATAGCAGCAGTCACAGATGCCACCTTGACGCAAAATTCAGGTGTGCTCGCCCTCGGATAATAAACCACTTCAAAAGGCTTGCCATTGGCCACCAGGAAAGCCGATTCAACAACAGATTCGGGCATGACTCGCCCCCTCTCCCTCACATTCTCATTACCAAAATTTCTATGCATCATCACCTTGTTCTCCTCTCCATTCAAAAACGCCGAAAAGCCCCCGTAGTTTCCAGCACTCACAGAGTTCCACACAGACGAGGATCCGGTACCAACTACACCTCCGCCACCGACCCGTTTCGCCCTCCTTATCCCGACACAAAGATCCCCATTTTCTGCCCTCAAGAACACAATTGAATCACCAGCCACTAGCTTCTTCTGATTTACAAAAGTACTCCATCCACTAGTCAACAAATGCCGCCTCGGTGTACCCCTGTAAATATGCCTAAACTTCCAAGTTCCCCCATGTACATCTTTAGCAATTACATTCTGCACCGGCGGGTCCGCCGTGTAATCCAGCCGTGGGAAAATAGTCTCCGCGCAGTATCTTGGAACAGAGAATCCCCCACCGTTATTTGCATCAGATTGCGTCAGCGTCTTCGAAAAGGAACTGGGTTTTTCATTAGATTCAGATCCATTGCTCCCCATAACACCGTCATCTTCCAAGCCAAGCTCGTTGCTCTCAACTGGGATCAGCCTAATTTTGGCATAAACCTCGTCAGTTTCATGGTCGGCTACGTATTGCACGGCACCAACTCTGCATAAAATCATCGCCGGAATTCTGGGCAGACCCCCAAAATCCACAGTAGTCAGTGTGTGCTCCGCGTGTCCTTGAGGGAAATAGAAGATTTTCGAGTTCACCGACGGCATTTGCACCATGCCTCCGGCGCATGCGTGCCACAGCTCAGAATTTGAACAATTTTCAGTCACCTCCATATTTTTCCTTCTTTTCAAAATCCAAATGCAGTTTCTTTCTTCCTTCTCTCCTCCTATTTATATGCACCTCCGAAAACAACACAAATATCTCAACTTTTTTGTTATCTTCTTCAATAAATGCATAGAACAATCTCAAAAGGGTCGACAATTCAGGAAACCTTCAACTCTGCACAAAAAAACCAATTCATTAAATCATTACACCCGGAACTGTGAAACAACAATAAAACGCCATTAATACCAAGCACAGTAATTCAAGACAGAATCCCATCAAGGATTAGTCATTAAAAAGCATCCATCAGCACTAAGCACGCCAAAAAGTGAATTTTCAAAATAGCAGAAAGCTAACATCAATTTCCTTGCAGAATTTTAGATAAAGTCGTTTGAGTTGCAGGGCTTCTTACATATAAAACACACAGAGTGGGGATGTATATGACTGTGTTTGTGGGGTATGTGAGTCGACGGGAACAGAGGATTCTTGAATTGACGACGAAAAATGCGAGTATTTTACGAATCTGAGATTCATTAATTCAAGAGAAAGAGAAAAGGAAAAGAAAAACACGAGAATACAATACAGATTAGTAGAGTAGGAATATTTGGTTGTGCGCAACGATTACAACAAAACATTGCCACAAAATTCGTCGGTTCTGTTAAGGATACTTGACAGCCTCGTTAGCACTTAGCCTTAGCCATCGACTCCAAATAAACGATGACGTATAAAAAAGAGGAAATTTGTTTATTATTTTATGTTTTTTATGTTTTTTAAAAAAAACACTATTTTATATTTCATATTTTTAGTTTTGATTTTTTTTAGTGATTTACATGAATTCCGAATTCGATAAATACTTCAATAATCATTACGCTAATACGCTGTATTCATTTCAACTTAGTGATATGGAAGAGATCACGGTTCAAAAAACATCGACCCTTAACCTTAATTTTTTTGGACGGTTTCGATTACGGTTCATGAATCGCCTATTACGGTTAACGAACAGTTAATGTTACAGTTTGACTCTTAAATTTTGTAAAAAATTTAAAAATATTATTAAAATTTGAAAAAAGTGTAGAACGTATTTCAATGTGTTTTCCTTCATGGATTAAGCATAAAACAACGTGAAATTGATAAGCTCAAATAATCAAAATGTGTAAAATATATTTGTTTGATTAATATATAAAAAATGTAACACTTTATTTAGATCAACATGACTCTTATAGCTTGGTGGCTGAAACTAATTATTCAAGTTATAGGTCATGAGTTCAAATCTACACCATAACATGTTTTAAATTTAAATTTGTAACAAAAATTTAAAAAAATCGTTGAACCGTCTGGTTGTTCACGGGTTAGAGAATTAGTACATTTAACCGGTTTGTCTATAAACGGGTCGGTTACGCGTCCGACACATCGACCCGATCAACCGATTTATTGACCATAGGCCGATTCAGGATCATTTATGATCATTTGTCGGGTCTAATAGGAAATACATCTTGTAATGTAATTGGTTGTATATCAATTTAAACTAGCGCTGACGCACATAATTTACATGTGTAACTCCTTCATCATAACTCAAAAAATCTTGTTCCAGATTTGAAATTTAAAATTGTGGATATGAAACAAAAGTGAAAAATAGTGGTGATGAAACAAACATGATGGTGTATGGCATAAAAATTTCGTTGACTATTTTTAACAAAAGCATAAGTAGTTAAGAATGAGAAGTGGATTTGAGGAGTTAAAAAAATATGAAACCAATATTCAGAAAAAATGATGACGACCAATAAACATGTATAACAATAAAAAAATCAATAAAAGTGTGGAAATGATATTTTTGGGTTTTTGAAAAAAAGTTCACAAAAAAATAATGTCATATGATATTAGCAGACCCTCTTATTTTATTATGTGGAACATATATTTTTTTGTTTTGATAAAAATTATGCGGAGCAGATATTTTGGTATAAAAATAATGTTTTTCTTTATTTACCCAAACAAAAGGTGAAGTAGTTGAGAAAATATCGTATCATGCTGTTTAGAAAGAATATCGCGAGATTTAAGGGACACATCCTTTTTACCGCTGGGTCCGAACTGTACGGGTTCTGAAATCTGCAAGGGAATGGTTATTTGACTTGACAGATTTAACCCTAGTTTGCAATTCTCCATGTCAATTCTTGCTTTTTACCATGGTTAATATGATTGGTTTGATGATCAAGTAACATATAATCTTTTTAAGTTTTTTCTTTCGATAAATTGTACTAAATTCATGAAACTCTCCTATATTAAAAAATTAGACAAAAAACATAATATTTTCTTAACCGAAACTCTCCTGTATTAAATAAAACCCTCTTTTTATAAACCTTATAAATTAACAGGATTTGATTTAATCTCATTAAACTATATCATTAAACTATATGCAGATTTTTATGAAATACAAGTTCATAAATGATCAATAGTGTATACATTTTATATACTTATGTTGCGTTTATATATATGGTTATTATTGTGTAAACATGTTATGATTTTTGAAAATATGCATACTTTTTTACATGTGTAATTAGTGCTTAGTCAATATATCCAAAACTTTTAAAAAAAAATGGATTGGTCGATAAACATGCATATATTAAAAGAATAATTCAGAATATTATTCATAATCTATTTTAAATTACAACTTAAAAATATTCAATTTAAAATTCTGAATATTGTTCATTTTAAAATTAAAAGAAAAATCATTACAAAGGAGGAGAAATTACAATGCACGGAGTTTCGTGCAATATACACCTGTTTTTTAACACATGATAGTTTCGTCTATTTTCATTATAATGCATGAGAGTTTCGTGTCATATACTCCTTTTTTTTTTTCAAATAATGTGCACATGCCGCTTTATGTCACACTTAAGCTACAATCAGGTGAGATCGAAGTTCGAACATTGTCCTCACTCCATATCAATGACCCTAGATATTTTGGGATCATGAATCCATATTATACCATAGGGGTGTTCGGAAAATACTTATATGGACCGGGTGTTTATAAAGATCAAGATACTAAATATGTATGTATATATTTGTATGTGTGTTGATGTTTGTAAGATCGGGGTTGTTCCCGTTGAGGTGCATAAAAAAACCGTTTAACATCAAAAACAGTTTTGCTAAAACAAACTTGTTCACATCGCGTGACTCTTACGTTTCTTTAACCACTATATATTCAATTTAACGAGTGTTCACGAAAATATGGGTGTTCAACTGGTTTGGTTAACAGATTGAACTGAACCGAAGAAATTCGGTTCGATTTTTGGTTTTCAAAAATTTGAAATTTGAAATTTCGATTTTCGGTTATTACCTTCGGTTAACCAAACCGAAGTTTTTTTTTATATTAAAAAAATACAATTAAAATCTAAAATTAAAAATACAACTTAAAATTCTAAAACATAAACCTAAGTACTAACACACTGACAGAACCTCTCTCCCTATCTCCAAATTTCATTGTTGCATCGCCTCTCCAGTCTCCAAATTTAAAAATTATTATTTTTAAATTAAAAATTAACATTTAAAAAAGATCGATTTAACCGAAATCGAACCAAAATTTTCGGCTCAAACCGAAACCGAACCGAACAATTTCGGTTCGATTTTCGGTTTGCAAATTTTTAAACAACCGACCTTTGCACACCCCTACACGAAAATAATAATAAATTGGTTATTTAGGAGCGTGGCAAGACGCGCTGTGAGAATACATATTGGGGACTGTTTGGTATGTTTATACCAATAATAATTAATATTTAATAGCCAAGTCTCATTGTTGGGCTTTTTAATAATTTAATCGAATTTTGAAAAGTATTTAACAATTTAATCGAAATATTTTTTTTATTAGCAAACTAACCTAAGTCGCCATGTCAGATGGCGATTTCATTTGAAGTCGCCATCTGAGATGACGACTATCTTAAAAATTCAGATTTCTTTTGGTGTAGCCATGTCAGATGGCGACTTCAAAAGAAGTCGCCATCTGACATGACGACTTTTGTAAATCTGAAAATGGGAAAATATTTTTATTCAGATGGCGACACCAATAAAAAAATAGTTTTTTTTATTGGTGTCGCCATCTGAGATGGCGACACCAATAAAAATTATAACCCTAGTTTCCTTATCGTACATGGCCGCCGCTACACATTTCATATTTCTTTCTCCATCTCCAACCGCAACCTCGCGAAAATCGTCTGATTTCTCTCCAAATTATTTAAGGTAAGTTTTTTTTTTGTTATTTGTTGATTTTAGATAAATTATGATTTTGATATATGTATTGGGAGTATATTATTTGTTGGTATATATTTTGGTGTTGTGGATGGTGAAAAGTTTGTTCCGAAAGAAGGCGGTCGTGAGTCGACTCCGGATTGAGGTGGCTGGTGCTTCGGGGCCGGCGTGCGTGGGCGGCGGTGGCGGCCGGCGTGTGAGGCGACGGGGGTGGGCAGCGGCGTCAGGTCGGAGGTGGCGGCGGGTAGTTTTTGTAATGTTGAGATTAATGTTGATAATTTTTTGTATTATATTTCAGGATGGATCAAATGAGACAAACAGGCCATCGGGCACACATCTCTTGTCATTGCAGTCTTCACATCGACCTGAGGATGTATGGGGATGTGATATGGATAGCATACTTCGTGTGAGAAACCCAGATAGCTATTTTTGGGATATGTGTCCACTAGATATACTAGATATACGTATTGTTAATTTATTGCACGTGATTGGATTTTATGGTATATATAGGTGTGGTATTGAACTTGACATGCACCTGATCACGGCTTTAGTTGAGAGATGACGCCGTGAAACACACACATTTCATCTTAGATTGGGAGAAGCGTCCATCACACTGCAAGACATTGCAGTAATATGGGTGTTGCTAGTAGATGACATCGTAGTGACTGTGATAGATTATGATATGACTCTACCCGAATGGCAAGAATATTGCCATACATATTTAGGATTCATACTAGATATCAAAGATTTTAAAGGTGCGGGGTTGAGATTAGTTGTTTTGAAAAATCATTTGCTGAAAAATCCCTTGGAGATACATAGTACGCCAGATGATGTTGCTAAGTTTACACGGGTTTGTGCGTTATTGATGTTAGGGGGAATTATGTGCCCTGATTCATCAGACAATTTTGTTAGGTTATTGTATTTACAGAAGTTTGAGGATATCGACTCTGCCCGTACATATAGTTGGGGCAGTGTTGTGTTGGCATACTTGTATCGTGAATTGTGCACATCATCAATCATCAGAAGAGGGAAAAAAGTTATAGGTGGTGCATTGCAACTCTTACAGGTAAACTAGATGTTTGTTTGTTTTAATAATTAAAATATGTTTCTGGTCAACTAACTTGTATTATCGATGTCACTATAATAAAGAGATTTGGGCATGGTCACGAATCCCAAGTTTGACTCCGTAATTGGGTAGCCAAAGATCTGATATTGGGCCAATAATGGTCGGCCCAGACAACCTTCATCTCCAAAATCTACAAAACTGTTTGCTAGTGGCTCCGGAACAATATTGTCAGCAATTATAGGAGCATCATCTTGAATCCTAGAGGTAGTTGGTCTTTTTGTATCTACTACAAATGGACCACTACCACTTGTTGGCATTTCTGTAATAAAATCATAAGCTCTTCGTCTTGTTTGTATATACATCTTCAAACAACTATAATTTTGTTCAGAATCCAATACCCATGCTAAATTATAATCACTGTCAACGGGAAAAATTATTTGTTTCATCCCAGAAAAATCACTAAATATATATTTACAATATATTTTCAGAATGAACTGGTTACGGTCGATGCCAGTAATATCATATACGTCATTCAATAGCTGCAAATAATTAATAATGCGAGATATTGTCATGCCTTTCGACGGACCGCGATCATATCTAACAGATTTTGAATCTTGTAATATATCGTCTCCCCAATACAACAAAACTTTAATTGATATACCTTAAAAAATAAAGATAAATTTTATAAATTAGTACATTATATATAATATTGTGAAATTTGATTATTTGTATAACAACGTACCTGCAATGTGCCGATCAGAGGAAATGACTGGAGGAAATAATGAAGATTATGGTTTACGAATTCTCGAGAGAAAATGTTTACGAATTCTGAACAGAATTTGTTTACGAATGCCGAAGAGATTCTGCTTTACGAAATGAGTAACATTGTGTTCGGTTTTGTAGACAAAGAAACTGATTGTTGTCGCCATCTAAAATGGCGACATCAAATAAAAATATTTTTTTTCAATTGTCGCCATCTCAGATAGCGACAACTTTTAAAAACAAAAGAAATTTACGTCGTTATATACCGACACCGGTGAAAAAATTATTTTTTTTATAAGATGTCGCCATCTTACATGGCGACATTAAAAAAAAATATTTTTTAAAGATGTCGCCATGTCAGATGGCGACACCGGTGAACAAATTTTTTTTTTCTAAGATGTCGGCATCTTTTTTTTTTAAGATGTCGCCATGTCAGATGGCGACTTCACCTAAAATCGCCATCTGACATGACGACAACCAAAAAATAAAGATTTTTTAAGATTTTTTAAGAAAGTCGCCATCTCAGATGGCGACTTCAAATGAAGTCGCCATCTAACATGGCGACTTAGATCAGTTTGCTAATAAAAAATTATTTCGGTTAAATTGTTAAATACTTTTCAAAATTTGATTAAATTATTAAAAAAGCCCTCATTGTTGGGTAAAATATCAAAACAACTATACCACCAAAAGAATGACGAAATTAAATTTCTTTATGTAATGCGTTACGATATTGTCAGAGTAATTATTGTTATTATCAGAATAATTTTTTGAATTCTCAAACCCCTTTACATTTATTTATGTTGTTATATTGTCAATATCACGGCTCAACACGATGGTTTGATCACAGTACAAGTATAGGCAGCAACAAATGTACTTGAAGGGGTTGACGACAGCTGTCTCCTCAAAAAAATATTACCCCTAATTTTTTTAAAAATAGAATTACATTTATCCCAAAAAATTACATTTTAGCTCATCCGTAATGTTTTTTCATTTTTCTATTATTATTTTGCTCTCCTAAATATAAATTTTAAATTTGACCATGAGTATAAGCACAACAAAATAATTTTGATCAAAAGTAAAAGAACTAAACAGATCTAGCCTAAATTTTCAAAAAAATTTATTACCCGAGCTTTACTCGATATCACCAAACAAAAGGGGCTTTTAATAATATAACCTAAATTTAAAAAAATTATTTGACAAAATAACCTAAAATATAAAAATTTAACAAACTGACCGCAAATGCCAACTGAGTTGGCGTGTGCTAACACTCGTTCTATTCGCCAGGGTTTCCTTGAACAATGAACCTTTCAAGCCCTAAGAAAGAGTCTCACACCAACTTTATGCATTTATCTTTTTTTTTTTAAATAAAAAACAAATAAATTTAAAATATAAATATGTATTATCTTATCAGATAAATTACAAAAATCACGTCCATATTTTTCAAATTTTACTTAAACATTTTTTTACTATCATTCGAAAAAGATAAGTTTGCAAGATTTAGAGTAATGCATCGTTACGGGGATGCTGCATTCGTTCGTTGGTTTGAAGTGGAACCATGTGTTGTATTTGTGTTCTTCCATTGTTGAATTCTGGCCTCAATTTCAATAGTATTTAAAGCCATCATTTCTACAGTGCTTGGAAAGAGAAACCTTCTTGAACTCACCGGCCAACATAATGTGACAATGTAATTATATAATTATATAAATTTTATGTAGAAAAAATTTAAAAATGTTCTGCGACGGTCATGCCGGGATGTAAAATCATCCACTTCAAACCAACGGATGCAGCATGCCCGCAACAATGCATTACTCTAAATCTTGCAAATTTATCTTTTTCGAATCTGATAGTAAAAAAAATGTTTAAGTAAAATTTGAAAAATATGAACGTGAATTTTGCAATTTATCTGACAAGGTAATGCATATTTTTATTTTATTTTAAAATTGTTTGTTTTTTATTAAAAAAGAAAGAAAAAAGATAAATGTATAAAGTTGGCGTCTTCTACTGGAAACGTCAATTCAGTTGGCGTTTTCGGTCAATTTGTTAATTTTTTATATTTTAGGTTATTTTGTCAAATATTTTTTTAAATTTGGGTTATATATTAAAAAACCCAAACAAAAGTGTATACTCCTCACAAAGACATAAATTTTAGGAAAGATCGACTCAACACGATGGTTTGATTGTAGGCAGTGACGAATGTACTTGAAGGGGTTGTGGCAGCTATCTCCTAAAAAAACTTATTATCCTAAATATTTTTTAAAAATAATTCCATTTTGCCCCATAAAATAATATTAGCTCCTCTATAATTTTTTTGCATTTTTCTATTATTATTTTTTGCTCTCCTAAATATAAATTTTAAATTTGACCCTGAGTATAAGCACAACCAAATAATTTTGATCAAAAGTAAAAGAACCAAACCCGAGCTTTACTCGATCCTGGGAGATGACGACATCTCCCATTCATTTGTCCTAAATAAATCCACATGTGGTCATAATATATATATATATATATATATATATATATATATATATACTCGAAACAGACTATCCTCTATTTGCTCTATATTTGGCTTGATTGGGATATTCTTGTTTTACTAATGAATTAATCATATAAAAATGTTAATTGCAATAATTTCATTTACTGCTAAATTATTATTTGGGATAATTACATCTACACTCCATCGACTTTAACGTAATTACAGAAACCTCTTCTATGGTTTGAAAAATTACGGAAACCTCCCATCAAATTAGTTTAAACATTACAAACAAGTCCTGCCGTTAAAAAGTTGACGGTCGTTACATAAAACACCTCTAATTTTTAATAAAAACCCCAAATTATCCCTGGCCAACTTTGACCTCTATTTTGACCTAAATTTTTGGAGGGGGTCTCTTTGTAATTATGATATTTTATAAGGGGTGTGATCGTAATAAAATCAATATTTTATTTTTCAAAAATAATTAGTACTTACTCAAACTTTTTTGTTTTCCTAATAATTTTAAATTTTTTATCATATTTATTAAATCTTGTAAAATATTAATATATACAATAAAAATTCAATATATATATACATATATATATATATTTATATCATTTAAATTTTTTTGCTAGAAATAACGACAGTTTGTAATATTTTGAATTAAATTGAACTGAAAATCAAATTAAAAAATAATATGTTCGATTGCCATTTTCGGAATTGGTCGCCAAAAAATAATGTAAAAACTTGATAATATATAATAAACATACTTTCAATAAATGATTTAAAATGTAAATAATATATGAATAATAACTTGAGAAACGAGATAAAAATATAAACTCTGAAAACAAACTACACAAATACGAGTTCAACTAGGGGTGAACATCGAAACCGAATTTGTGAAAAATGAACCGACCAAATTTGTTTTTCAGGCAATTGAACTGGCATATTTTTACATTAAATCGAACAAATCGATTCGATAAAACATCGATTGTCATGAAAGATCATGGCCTAAAACATATCATTTAAATTCAACATCGAAACATATAATTGTCATTAAAGACCATGGCCGAAAACAATATCTTTTTATCATCATAATTATAAAAAAAGACATGATAATATGAGAATAGAACAATTAGATAATTTTCTATTTAATAAACAATTCCTTGAAATAAATAAATAAAAAGAAAAAAAATATAAAAAAATAAAAGAAATCAATAAAAATATGATGACACAATAGGGGGGTGTGACTGTAATGTATATTTATATTATAGGAGCGCATATGTAATGTTTTGATAATTTTATATTATATATAGTATAGAGGGTGTATTTGTAATAATTTGATAATTATATATTAAATATACAAGAGGACAAAAATGTCATTTCACATATTTCTGTTAATTCTTCTTGACTGTTTACTCTGCAGGGGAGGTCTCTGTAATTTTCCAAAGTCGATGAAGAATTTCTGTAATTAGGACAAAATCGAGGGGGCGTTGACGTAATTATCCCTTATTATTTTTGTTAATAGCTGGATGGACTAAGTTTATTAAATGTCATATAACAAAAAAGAGAGAATCACTTGGCCTTTGTTTTTAATTTAAATTGGAAAACCACCGGACAGAGATTGAAATGATCCACAAAAGTTTATATTGCAAAATGTGACCAAAGAGATAAATTAAACCTCAAGAACTATCAATACAACAATAACTACTACTATTATTAAGTCTTTAATCTCAATTGATTGGAGTAAGCTGCATGAACAATAGAAATAATCAAGTCTGGCCAAACACATCCGGCAATCTTCTACAAACGCTTCTATCGGTCATAATATACTCTTCAATCATCTTGAACTCCAAGTATGTGCATATAACTTCGAGCTAAGTCTTATTCGATCGTCCTCTCGCTCTCGTATATGGCCAAAATCCATGGACTCCACTCGACGCACAGGTGCATTGCTGGGCCTACGTCGTACGTGACCAAATCAACGTAAACAACATTCTTGCATATTCACTTCTATACAAGCTACACATACTTCAGCTCGAATGTCTTCGTTTCTTATTTTATCTCTTCCGATCTTACCGCACAGCCAAGAAGCATACACATCTCTGCCACACACATCTTTTGGATGTCATTCCTATTGGGTGCCCATTATTCCGTCCAATACAACCTTGCAGATCTAATGGCGGTTCTAAAACTTTCCTTTCAATTTCAGCTGGATAGTAGAACTCCGGTGGTGTTTGTCCATTTCAACAAGCCCGCCTGAATCCTGTGGTTAACGTCGCTGTCAATCTCTCCATCTATTTGGATAACAGTACCTAGGTATCGAAACTTGGTGCTCATCGATACCTCTTGACCATCGCGTGCTACAACATCGGGATTCCGAAATGTGAGACCACTAAATTGCACTCCATATATTCCGTTTTAGACCTACTTAACTAAAACCATTTGATTCCAGGTCTCTCTCCATAACTCCAATTTGGCATTTACAGCTGCCCTGATCTCGTCGATTAACACAACATCGTCAGCGGAAAGTATGGTCCAAGGTAATTCAGTATGTATGTCTTTTGTTATCTCATCCATCACTAGGGAAAACATGAAAGTACTCCACAGAGACCCTTGTTGCAATCCAACAGTGATCGAGAACTCACTTGTAATCCCATTGTACGTTCTCATGTTGGATGCTACTCTATCATGCATGTTCTTGATTATATTGACATACTTGAAGAGAACTCTTTTCTTCATCAAAGCCCACCATTATCTCACTTGGGATTTTATCGTAGGCCTTCTCCAAGTCTATAAAGATCATATGCAAATCTTTACTCCTCTCACGATAGCGCTCGACAAGTTGACGAAGTAAATGGATAACTTATGTAGTTAATCGTCCTGGCATGAACCCGAATTGGTTCTCCAAGATCTTATTATCCCTACTTAATCGACATTCAGTTATCCTCTTTCAAAGTTTCATTGCGTGACACATGAGTTTTATGCCACGATAGTTGGTGCAGCTCTAAATGTCACATTTGTTCTTATAGATTGGGATGCGAGTACTCTTTCTCCATTTATTTGGAATTTGGTTACTTCTCCAAATCTTGTTAAATAGATCTGTTAGCCATTTTATCCTCGTCGGTCCTAAACATCTCCATACTTCAATAGAGATTCCATCAGTACCAACTGCTTTTCGTGCTTTCATTTTGCTCAAGGCTTCTTTAACATCAGATTCTCTAATTCTGTGAGTAAACTCAAAGTTTACATCATGTTAATGGATGCTAAGATCATCAAAATCTTGGCTAAAGCCACCGTTGAACAAGCTATTAAAATAATTCTTCAATCTCTTTTTCTTGTCTTCATCTCTAACCAAAACTTTATGGTTCTCATCTTTTATGCATTTAACTGCCCATAAGTCTCTTGTATTCCTATCCCTTGCTCGAGCAATCATATAGAGATTCTGCCTCCTTGGTGTCCAATTTATCGTACACTATTTGTAGACTTTAGCTCTAGCATCTCGAATCGCTGTCTCCGCTTCTTTTTTTGCAAGCTTATACTTTTCGAAGGTTGCCCCATTGTTGTTGTTCTTATCATCTCTGTAAACATTCACCTTGATTCGAATAGCCTTCTTCACATCTTCATTACACCATGATGCGTCCTTACCTTGTGTATCATATCTTCTTGACTCACCAAGCAACTTTTTAGCTGACATCTTAATGCCACGAGCCATTTTGTTCCAGGTGGTATAAGGATCATCTCTTGGCGTCCAATTAACTTCCTCGACTGTCCTCTCTGCAAAAGCTCCAGTGTTACCTTTTTCTAACCGCCACTACTTAATCTAGGTTCTAAGTTTAGTTCTAGCAGCCTTATTCTTAATCCTAACATCTAAAACTAAAAGTTGGTGCTGGGTAACTGCACTCTCTCTTGAAATTACCTTACAGTTCAACCATTTAACTATATCTATCCTTTTAGTAAAAAAGAAATCTGTTTGGGTTGCACTAGACCCACTTCTGAAGGTAACCAGATGAGATGACCTCTTCTTAAACCAGGTATTCGCTAGAATTAAGTCATATGACATGGCAAAATCCAAAAGTGAATTACTTGTGGCGTTCCTCTTCCCAAGATCATAACCTCATCGACACTCTTATACCCATCCAGATCAGAACCTACATGTCCATTGAAAACCCCCCAATGAAAATTTTCTCATTAAGGGTATTCCTTGCACCATATAATCTAGATCTTGCCAAAATTTTCGTTTAATAGCCTCATCTAGACCAATTTGTGATGCATAGGCACTAATCATATTAAAAATATCATTGCTTAAAACTAGCTTCACTAATCTTCCAACTTCAACTACATACTCAAGTAGTTTATTTTATACGATTACACCTATCCCATTACGGTTCTTATCCTTACCTAAAAGTTTATAGCCCCAAGAAGCTATAGGTTTGGTCACCTATCCATTTGCTCTCTTACACACACAAAATACTAATTTTTGTTCTCCTCATAGTCTCTACTAACTTTGGTAATCTATCGGTAAGGGAGCCTATATTCCAAGAAACTATTAGAATCCCATGGTCTTGATTTCAAGTTAACTTCTTTACCCCCACTCGCTCGAGGTGACAGAACTTTTGCTCATTTGACACCACACCTAGACGTTGATTTGGTGCGTTGTTCTGGGCGGCGACCTAGCAAAATTGCCCACTTACCACTATAGCCGGGATCTGGTGCAGCGCGTCGTTGTGTAGGGAAACCCCAACAAAATTCATCTTATAGTTCATGTCATGATATGTGACTATTTCATCTGACTGACTGTCACATGCCTACGCCACCAACCTCTTTTACTTTGGCTTGGGACAGACAGCGATACATATAACAATTAACACATATCACTAGCGGAGCGGAGTTTCATGAACTGTCAATACCTCTAAAATAATTATAACAAATTTTTTAAAATTTCTATAATGGCAAAAAGCTATGCACAAAAAAATTTATTTATCGAACACAACGTGTGCATAAAATTACTATTACGTAACTAATATTGGGCAATTTTGAATATAAAATAAGTTAATAAAAATATTTTGTTTAGTATAAGTTTTTCATGTATTTTGGATATATGCTCCATATGGACTAATTCTTCTCATATTATCAACATCATCGGATGATATGAGTCTCTCGAATGATATAGAAATTCACTGACATGTGTTATATTAAGATTTGACAATATCATACGGAAGAATTACTACAAGTGAGGCATGAACAAAACAATCTAAAAAACATAAGAACATAATAGTAAAACATATTTTCGGAGAGTCTTTTGGCAGTTTTTTCTGTGAACGGGTGTGTCTCTTCGCGTTTGGGTGTGACTTTTCATGAAAAAACACCTCCAAATGGTGTCCCTTTGAGATGTCTTTTGGGCCAAGTATAAATATAACACAGTCCCCTTCACTTTAACATACATTTTTTCAAGAATCAAACACAATATATTGTGAGAAAAAGGCAAAATTAAATCATTTTGCATCACATTCATAATTAGAAGAGAGTGTGCAATATTTGTCGTTGTATATTGGGAGAAGATTGTCACATATTTCGTACGCACCGTGAGCGAGGCAAAATCTTCTTCAAGCCAAAGTGTTAAGCACTTGCATCGACAACTTTTACAACGAAGAATTCCTGCGGAGAAGCAACGGAACGGACAAAGTATACCAACAGAAACTAATGTATATAATATCAGAACATGAATAAACAAATTAGTATGGATATTGATAATTAAACAATTCTACATATTTTTATATAAAAAGACGACTGTTTCTACGTCTTTTATAGAATCATGACAATTTTGGTCAATGTCCGTGCTTGGTCCGCATCACAGCCTCAAAGTATTTGCCCAAATTTATGCTACTTTTAGTGATTATCACTTTTTTAGGTGGTCCTTCTATACACGACCCTTCACGGAGGGCAAATAATTAGCGTCTATGAGACTACGAGTCACCTCCAAATATGTATGAACAAGGGGAAAATCGTATTTTCCCATGATTAGTTGGGCGAAGCCTGGACACATGAGATATAAAAAAAATTATCTATTTTTTCTATTAATATTTGGGGTTATTTAATGTTTCATGAATCTAGATACATCTCGTAAGCTAATTATCATAGGAACTTATAAAATTATTTAAGATTTATTTGTAAAATTCAAATGAGTTTTTTGTTTATTACACAATAGTTTACAAAATTTACCCAACATTGTAGTTTCATCAGCATTTATCCTTGTAGGTACCGAGTCAAAGTAATAATAAAAGACAAAAACAAATGTTCAGGCTTATACATACGCGATGAATGTAATGAGAAAAGAAACAAGACAAGTTCTTGTTTATTTTATTACTTAGGAGTCGTGTGAGATGGAATTCTCATACATGAGAGAAAGAAGTGATAAATCCTCTTTTTGCCTCTGACTCTCCGACTTCAATTGTCGTAAAATGCGAATTTTTTGTTCTACTTGTTGGGGGTATCAGAAAAATCATCATATAATTGAGGTAACAACGCAGTGGATATCACAAGCACATAATCAACAATTGAAAAGATAACCATCAAGATTATGATGGTTTACCCCAAATTGAGCTACGTCCTCTCAAGAACCCTCAAATACATTACTTCTTTATTGATAACAAAAAAGACAAGAGAATTTAGAATACAAAGTATTTCACTCAGAACGCTCTGTTTTTTTTGCTCACTTTCTCTCCACCAATCTTATTTCTTCCAAGGATAAAACTCTCCTTAAGAAATTCTAACACTTAATCTCACTTTTACCTCAACACTTTTGTTTATAGAAAAATAAAGATTTGTGTTTTTTGGATGTTTAGAATGAAGAATGTGTGGGTATTATAATTGAAGATTAGGGAAGAAAACAGAAATTAATATCTCATTGCTTACATAATCAAACACATCAAATTTGACTAAATACAAACATGTGTTAATTGTTGTCCAAGTTGTTTGTTGAATTCAAAATTGGATGGCTTGAATACTAGCAATTCTCACCCTCAAGCCCATTTTGTGAATTGGATCAAACCTGCAACTGCTCGACAATTTTCCAACTTCCATTTTGGCAATGCCTTGGTTATCATATTAGATCCATTTTTATCTGTGTGGATCTTCTAGAGCTTTAACAATTTCTTCTCCAATACATCCCGAATCCAATGATATCGGACATCAGTATGCTTTGACCTTGCATGCATTAAAGGATTCTTCCCAAGATGGATTGCATTCTACTGTCACAGAACAGCTTGTACCGATCTTGCACAAAATTTACTTCCCCTAAAAACCCTTTCATCCACAGCAACTCCTTACATGTATTAGTTGCTGCAATAAGCTCTACTTCAGTGGTTGACAATGCTACACATTTTTGCAAATTTGACTTCCATGACACATCCCGACACATACCCCCTGCTAAAGTAATTAGGTACCTTGATGTTGACTTTCGATAATCAACATTTTCAGCCATGTCTACATCCATGTAGCCTACTATCTCAAGTCTAGATCCTCCAACAACTCGGTCTGTATTTAGAAGTACCCCGTAGATATCTTAATATCCATTTTACTGCAGCTCAGTGCTCCTTTCTCAGTTTTGAAAGGAATATACTGACTACACCTACTGAGTAAGGTAAATCTGGCCGAGTACATACCATGGCATACATCAGACTTCCAACTACTGAAGCATATGGAACATTTCTCATCTCTTCTTCCTCATCCTATATAGAAGGACTTTGATGTGAATTCAACTTGAAGTGGTTGGCAAGAGGACATCCAACTGCTTTTGCCTAGTCCATGTTGAATCTCTGAAGTACCTTCTCAATATAATTCTCCTGCAACAACCGCGTCTTCTTGGCATACCCGTCTCATTGAATTTCCATTCCAAGAATTCTTTTTGCTGGGCCCAAGTCCTTCATTGCAAAGGTCTTGCTTAGTTGATTTTTTAGGCTTTTGATTTCAGAAACATCTTTGCCAACAATCAACATATCATCTACATAGAGCAGAAGCACCATCAAATAATTCTCAGAGGTTTTCCTGACAAACACATAATAGTCTACAGTAGTCTTCATGAATCTATGTTGAATTATTACAGATTCAAACTTCTTGTACCATTGCCTCGGTGCTTTTTTTAGACCGTACATACTCTTCTTTAGTCTTCACACAAGGTCCTCTTTCCCCTTCAATGCCCTATGGTTGCTCTGCTGCTAACCCCAGCAGAATCCGGATGGATGCAATCTTCACCAAATGTGAGAAAATATTGTCAAAGTCGACTCCTTGTTTCTGACTAAAACCTTTGACGACGATACTAGCTTTGAATCTTGGTTGACTAATGTGCTCTTCGTGTTTTAACCTGAACACCCACTAATTTTTCAATGCTTTCTTGCCTTTTGGCAACGTCACAGGCTCAAATGTATTATTATCATGCAAGGATTGTATTTCATCTTGCATGACTTCCATCCACTTATCCCTGTATTAACAGGTCATAGCTTTATCGAAGCTATCCGGTCTCCCCCGTCAGTTAGCAGCATATATTCATTCGTGGAATATCTGATTGAGGGTCGCACTACTCTTCCAGAACGTGTGGTATGAGAACCTTCTGCTGGTGGTTCACTGTGAACACGACCTCATCATTAGGTTGAACTTCCTCATGATCGTTCTGCACTTCTTCATCTTCAATCGGTTGTGGATTTACCGTTGAAGGCCACCATTCAAGATTTTCTTCTTGAAATTCGGCATCATGACTTCTTATAAGCTTTTTGAGATCTATATTGTAAAACTCATCTCCGAGTTGATCCTCGCCATAGCCTATAAATATACACTTTCTTGTTTTGACATCCAACTTCTGTCTTTCATCCTTTGGTATATGAATATAAGCAACACATCCAAATACCTGCAAATGATCATAGGAAACTTCCTTTCGTTGCCACACCTGCTCTGGAACATCATAGTTGAGAGGAACACATGGTGAGTGGTTCAACAGATATGCAGCTGTAACCACGACCTCACCACAAAAGTCATTAGACAGTTTTGCATGTGACAGCATACTCCTGACTCTTTCTGCCAACATCCTGTTTATTCTTCAGCTAATCCATTGGCTGTTGTGTTTTTGGTCGAGTCATTTGGTGTTGGATTCCATTCTTTTTACATATCTCGTCAAAGGATCCAATGTATTCTCCTCCATTATCTGTTCGAATACATTCAAGTTATGCATGTTTGCCATTCAATCAAGTTTAGAAAATTGTTGAATGTTTCCGCTACTTGGTCCTTGGTTTTGAGTGTCCACACCCAAATCTTTCTGGAATGATCATCGATGAAAGTTACCCAATATCTCACACCTCCGAGTGATATTGACATCGTTCCACATAGATCTGGAGCACCAGATCAAAAATTTTCTCGGCCCTGCTGGGAGGTGAACCTTTGAATTATATCCTATTATGTTTTCCAGTCAAGCAATATGTGCTGTGATGCCCGGGAATTATTGGTGTTAATCCCGGTGTGGTAATAATCCTTAATGGGTTTTAATTGTGGCAATTGTGTATTAATTGCGGTTTTGGGACTCCCAGGGAGTTTAAATCCGGTTTTTGGAGTCGTTGGATCCAAGGGATGAGATTGTATTCTCATCGTGGTGATAACCTTGGAATTTGATTTTTGGTGAAATTTGGGGTCCGGAGTATGGGGCTGGTGATGAAATTTGAGTTTGAGAGATAATTATTGAAAACATATGATTTTTTATGAATCATGATGTAGTTGTGGAAGTATTGGTATTTTGGAGCCTGAGTACTATATATACCAAATGGACTCGGTATTCCGTCATTATACGGAATCATTTCCCTCTCTCCTCTCCCTCACGCCTCTTTCCCTCACCCAAACCCTTCCCCTCTTTTCCTCTTGGGAACAAATCGATGGGGACTCGTCTTGGGAGCCCGATTTCTTGACGAAAGGCTGGTAATCTTCTTCTCCTCACCTTTAGCTTCGATTTGATTATTAGTTTTGTGCTAAATGGTTGAGTTTTGGGTTGGATTTGGGTTTTGGAAGATTTTGTAAAATCTTGAAATCTTATGGGTTTTGTTTTAAAATGGATTATAACCCTTGTTGAGTGTACTAGGGTGTTTGTATGTGGCTATTTTTGAGTTGGAAGAAGTTTGGGTATGTTTTGTGAAGGATTTGAGGTGCTAAAATGATGATTTTTGAGTTTCAGGGTTCTACCGATCGATCGGTAGGAGTTACCGATCGATCGGTCGAATGCCGTAGCAAAAATGAGAAATTTGGGTTCTACCGATCGATCGGTAGAAGTTACCGATCGATCGGTATGGATGAACAGTAACTTTAAAAAAAAAATCTCCTTAAATTTTTAAAAGATTGTATGGGTACATTGATGATGTATTTGGGAGTTTGATTCATGCTTGGATATGTGTTGTGTGCTTATAAATAATTGTGAGTTATTTTCGTGTGTTAGCGCATAATTAATCGGGTCACGGGACTAAGGCAATGTTTAATTCAGACTACGGATTTATAAGGTACGTATAACGTACGAGCATAGCCTGTTATAATATTGCAATTGTGGAATGCATGGTACGTGTTACTTGCAATATATGGATAGTGAAATGCGTGGTATATGGTACTTGCTAAAAATGGATAGTGAAATGCATGGTATATGGTAATTGCGATAAATGGACATACGTTGGGAATCATATGGCGCCGCTTTTGAGCGAGCAATGATGGGGATGTTGTCGCCATTGAACGACCATCGGTTATAACGCCGCTACTGTTGAGCGTGCGTGGGGTTAAAATGCCGCTATTGTAGAGCGAGCTATGAAATGAAACTATGGAATCAATGGCTAGATATATGTGATATCTATGGTACTCTATTTGACGATTTATCCATATTTGATTTTGAAACTGGTATAGTAGGATTGGTTTTAGTTGATCAATGAGATAATCAACTGGCTTTTGAGAATTTAATGGTTTGGTTATTTTGAGAACATGGACAATACATGGGATCCCGGATGAGGATGATACCATCCAGGGAGTATCATTTAAATTCATAGCATTTACATTCTGTAAATTATGAACTGCAATATTATGATTATTGATTGGTGGTATTGGTATGCTCACCCCGTGTGGGGGCTGTCTCTGTTGGGACAGGTGATACAGGTGCAGCAGTGGCTTTGGAGTTGAACTCGGGCTGTTGATTTGAGGTACTTCTAGGATTGAGGTACCAGGGCTGGTTGAATAAGTACGTAGACCCAGAGTTGAGATCGAGCGGTGCATGGGCGGTGCTTCCCGGATCGAAGTACCAATAACCGCCTTCGGTAGAGTATCTTATACATTAGATACACGTTTATTCATTGGGTGCTCTCATGTGAGTACGTTTTTACGTGTATATGGAATGTATAAATGGGCAATGACTTTCTCTCTTCATTTATTGTTTGCATGCGATTAGATACGGAATTGCTAAATAAACTGAGAGCATATTAGTGTATTATAAGGGTGCATGCTATGTAAGTGATCTTGGTTGGGAAATATGAATATTATGTGGATCAAATGCAAGAAATTTTCTGGACAGTATATGATGTTATACCTGCATATGGATTTTCCCCCATGATAATATGATTGTATGCACTAATTGCATGGGTTAATACACTAATAACGGGTTAAGGGCACAGGGTCCTTACATTAGTAGTATCAGAGCAGTGGTTTGCTCTTTGGGGCTGTTGAGGGCCTAGGAACATGTTAATGGGAATGAGAAGCACATATTTATGCATGATGGTAGTTAGTGTTGCGTGGCACAACTATATTGCTTATGTGCGTTTATGATATGTGTTCATAATTGGAATATGTTGTTGCTAACCATGGTGGTTGCAGGGTCATATGAGACATGGATTATGCATTACAGTTGCATATATATGGGAGTGATGATTCTAATGCTTTGCCGCTAAATGTTGAAGCGATGGTAAAATTCCGCATGTCACATTTGAAGCGAGGTGCATTAAAATACAGTCATGAGGATGTTTATTGGGATACGAATTATGCATTACGGTTGCATGCATGGCGTAGCGATGTGAATACTTGCCGCCTTCATGGCGTAGCGATGTGAATACTTGCCGCTGTCATACCATAGCGATGAGAGAATATTTGCCGCTGATATGAAGCGAAGAACACGGCCGCTGTCATATTATAGTGAGGGATATTATTTTTCCGCTGGTATTGTCTAAGCGAGGGGTATTTCCGCTGTCATGTTAACGCGAGGGGTATTTCCGCTGTCATGATTAAAACGAGGAGTAATGGTGCCGCTGTCATACCGTAGCGATGAGAGAATATTTGCCGCTAATATGAAGCGAAGAACACAGCCGCTGTCATATTATAGCGAGGGATATTATTTGCCGCTGGTATGTCGAAGCGAGGTAGCGATGGAGGATATTTGCCGCTCATATGAAGCGAAGAACACGACCGCTGTCATATTATAGCGAGGGATATCATTCCGCTAGTTTGTTGGCGATGGTTTATGCCGCCGGGTATTCATAGCGATGGTTCATTCCGCTCTTCTATTGCGATGGTTTATGCCGCCGGGTATTCAGAGCGATGGTTCATTCCGCTATTCTATTGGCGATGGTTTATGCCGCCGGGTATTCATAGCGATTGTTCATTACGCTATTCTATTGGCAATGGTTTATGCCATCGGGTATTCATAGCGATGGTACATTCCGCTACATCTATTGGCGATGGTTCATGCCGTCGGGTATTATATAGCGACGGGTCATTCCGCTATTTTATTGGCGATTGTTCATGCCGCCAGGTATTATATAGCGATGGGTCATTCTGCTACATCTATTGGCGATGGTTCATGCCGCTAGGTATTATATAGCGATGGGTCATTCTGCTACATCTATTGGCGATGGTTCATGCCGCTAGGTATTATATAGCGATGGGTCATTCCGCTACATCTATTGGCAATGGTTCATACCGCCAGGTATTATATAGCGATGAGTCATTCCGCTACATCTATTGGCGATGGTTCATACCTGCCGCTGACTCTATGACGAGGGATCATGCCGCTGATTTTATAGCGATGGGTTCTGCCGCTATCTACATAGCACGGGATTGTACCGCCCACGAGCTATGGGTGTTGATTATGTACCACTATTGAACGACGGAGACATGTATGCCGCTATTTTTTTAGCAATGAATTATGGTATATTGCTGTTTAGTTAGCATTATTGTGGATACCATGTGTTGTCATATACCGTCATGTGTTTGACGATGAGATTATGCATGTCGTGTGTCGACATGTATTGTCACGAGTTGACGATGTTATTTTGGGTGTCATATGTTGACATGTACCGTCACGGGATGACGATGACATAGTGGATGTCTTTGTAGACGCGTAGCGTCGTTGCGATGAATAATACATTTATGTATATGTATTTAGTCGTATGGTTTGAGTGCCAATGGTGAGCACATGGTAGTGTCTGGGACACTAGTTGACGAGACCATTATGCCGAGCAGGTTGCTCGAAGAATTATTGTGCGCCGTACAGGAAGTGTACCGCAACACATGTTTGAGGTAAATATTTTACGAGTAGTGGTACCTTTGGGTATACTCGTTGGAATGGCTATGGCCAAGTGACTGGTAACAAGAGTAGTTGTTGAGGAAACTACTTGCTTATGCCGAGGTGACATGTGGTAGACATGATCACACCCACCCCTGAGGGTGTGGAATAAATCCTACGGAATTAGGATTGCTTCGTGGTTGAGCAAGGACACCGGGATGCCCTTTGTGCATTGGTATTAGAGAAATATTGGGTGATGACCCACTACTCTAATGGATGTTACGGTATGGTGTACCGGGATGGAACATATGATACGTTGGTAGGCTTGGTTTAAGCCTATGGAGGCAGCATTTTGCTAGCCAGGTATTGTAGCAGTGTTATAGTGTGCTTGTTGTGGCCATTATACTGCACGTTGGGACCGAGTTCGGTGAATCGTAGGATGATACGATGAGGACTTATGGAAGACTCTTGTAGTCTCTATGTGGCATGATGATTGAGGCAGGGAATACCTCACACCTCACGGGGACGTTTATAAGTCAAATGTTTTGAGGGACTTGTACTGGGACAGCTCAATTCTATTGGGAGTACCAACGTAAGTGTCGACAAGTCATTTTTTTGGCTCGGGTTGAGCATCTTGCATATGGCATGCAGTGGGGAAACACAATTGGATTTGTGAGATATAGCTAGTGGAGTAACACTACTATATTGATTTTATCTCTTGGGGATATTTTGATTGTACTGTCATGGAGACAGCTGATATTGGTTGAGGATTGATTGTGAATCAACCGGGGTAAGCCCTACTAGTGTTGGACTAGGTGATGGCTTCGTACTTTCGGAGAGACGTTCGAGGAGACGTCTCCGAAGAAACGCTCGAGATTGTGTAGTACTATGGTATTAGTACAGAGCATCTTTAGGATGAGTATACATGGCGTATACGGGTTTCGATTTGGTAATAGTGGCTTTGATGCACTATTCTGAACCAGTTGCGTATTTTTGGTTCCGTGATATGTTTTGGTAAATATATCCAGGTTTTCGGAACGACGGTTCGAGGTTGGAGGGTGTGATATCCCCGAAATAATTAATTGCAATTAGGGCATTAATTATGTTTATGTGATATTATGGCGATAATTAGATTATGTGTTGGGACTAATTATCTTGGAAAATGCTTGTCACATGGTAGGCGTGACCCGGTAGAGCATTTTCGGGTGCATGTTATACATGTTGGGAATTGGGTGTTATAATGGTTTAAATGAAATGGGTTGTGTCTATTTGGTAATGCATGATTTTAATAGGGATCTTGATGCATTGTGGTAAAATGCTTTTAAAATATCTTGTTGGGGTATTCTATATATCATGCTTGTGTCTTGGTACACATTTAAACCCATAGCATGGCAAGGGAGCCACTTGCACACTTTATATCACATCCCTTCCCATCACCTTTAAGTCAAAACCCACCCTTCATCTCTCATCTTGCAAGGAAAACTCCCATTTTCGTTTCTGAAACAAAAGGAGAGGAGAAAACTTGGAAAAAGGAGTCTTTTTGTGTTTTCTTGCTTGAAACTTGGAGCTCAAGTGGTAAGCTTCCACTATGGTAGAGTTTTGTTGAGTTTTGGTTGGGTTGTAGCTTGTTTTTGGGGTTAAAAGGGGTAGATCTTGGTCCAACATCTTGTTTATGTTTGGGGGTTGTATTTTAAGGTTGTTTTGTGGTTATATGTTGAGCATGGAAGTTGTTCTTGGTTGTATATGAGTTTAAGTGTTGTTGGAAGCTCATACATGGAAGTTTCTCGCTGGAACAGGGCTGCTCGATCGATCGAGAGTAGGGTCCGATCGATCGAGCAAGGCAGAGCCTGAACAAGGCGTGAAATGAGCTTACCGATCGATCGGTAATATTTCCCGATCGATCGGTGTGATGTCTCGATCGATCGGTAAAATGGTTCGATCGATCGGTGGAGGCAGTACTTGGATGCCTATTTTTCTTAACTTGGCGATCGATCGGGGCTTGGGGACCGATCGATCGCAAGGCATAAAATGTGGATTTTGGGATTTTGTTTTAAATGATGTTATTTTTGGTAATGGTTCACTTATTGGCTTCTAATATGGATTCATGTGATTGTGTAGAACTATCCCAGGTAGCCACACATCAAAGGAGATAAAGTTCCACGACATCTCCACTTTTGAAACTAAGGTACGTAGTGAGACGTACGAGCATCGGACGGTAAAACGTATTTATTACGGTCTGAATTGGCTATGCATTATGGTTGCACATGTGGTCTTATTTATGCATTATGGTTGCATATATAGTTGGAACATGCACTATGGTTGCATGTAATTGTGAGTCGAGGTTATATCACAGTGATGAAGAATACTTGCCGCCTTCATGTCGAGGCGATGATAGAATACTTGCCACTGTCATATTTAGCGATGAAGAATATTTGCCGCAAACATGTCGAAGCGAAGGATCATGCCGCTGTCATGTTGATGCGAGGGATATTATGCCGCTAATATGTCGAAGCGAGGGGTATTAATGCCGCTGTCATGTAACACGAGGGGTATTATGCCACTGATATAATAAGACTGGGATTGGCCATTGGTATACATGGAACGGATGCATGTCATGACATATATTATTGGTGTTATAATCAATTAATTGTGATTATGGTACAGGGACAACCAAGGGAGCTTTTATATGTGTTAAGTACAGGAAATGATTTGCACTTATGGTTTATGCATTGAATTATGATCATATTATTGTGAATATGATTTATATACATGCTCATGGTTTGGGGTTGTTCCTGTAGGTACTTTTGGGCGGACGGGCTAAGGCGGGTTGATGCAGTGAGCCAGTGAGGAGTGCTTTTGGCATAGCAGGCTTAATTTTTGTATAGTCTCTACTCTAGGAGTAGTGTAAAGCTATAGGATTAGCATTCATTAGTTGAGAATGTAACTAATCCCTTTTGGAACTTTATTTTGGCACTGTAATTTAATAGCTCAGGGCATCAACACAACCTTTATACTCTGTTATGCATGGAAATTTTTAATTACGCCTTTAATCCGCACTTAAGGAACTAGGGTCCTTACATTAGTGGTATCATAGCAGTGGTTAGAGAACCCGGGAATGAGTGAAGGGTAGCCTTAGCATGGTTGGCTAGGTGTTTACATTTGGGGCATGTTTATGCATGTGGTGCATATTTATGTATACAATTGGCAATCTTTGGGAGGTTCAATGAGTCGGTTTGTGTGGTGTTGATGTTGGAATTACACCATTGGTCGTTGGTCTGTCAATCATTATTCTCCGCGAGGTGAGAGTAGCTGGGGATTGACAGTTGGTTTCGGGACTTTGGGTAGATTGGAGATGCCCGAGTCTATTGCATTGAGTATGCATGTTGTGTTGGTACTTAGGCATGTATGCCAGTGTGTATACGAATGACGACATTTTATTTGGTCCTCGTCGAGCATCGGATTAGTGTGCTTGGGTGAATGAATCTCCGGTGAGAGATTGTATCACCTTGAGATTGGTAATCACGATGGCACAATGTATTCTGAGGAATAATCGTGAGGTCCAGTTGACTTTCCCCGATGAGGGATTGTCGTGTTTTGGGACCATGGTAATTCTTGCTGGTTAATTCGATAGCCTCCCTGTTTTAGGATTGTTGAATCCCAGGATAAACGAGGGATGGCCAGGATTCGGATTTGTGTAGTGTCGTAGTTGACACGTGTGGCGGGAATGCAATTGATTGTTCTTGCATGTCCTTTCGAAAACTTGAGACCTTGTGGAGTCTCGATAGTGTGTTTGGACCAAGATGTGATTTCTTGGAACACACGGTTGTAGACATCTTTGGAGAGGTGTTTCGTGTTGATCGGGGTCGTGTTGTTGCCCAATCCGTGTTGCAATGTGGTGCAACTACTCCTTTGATGGAGATGGATTTGGAAAGCGGAAGCCGGATGTGATATAAGTACATTGTAGTGTACTGGTGGTTTCCTTGGTAACGATGTGTGGTTAACATCGTAGGCTAAATCACAAAGATATCATTGAGGCGATATCTACTTTGGAATCATGAATGATTCGTTTGATTTGCAGTTAGGTTTGGCTGACTGCTTTCGAGACGGTTAGCATTGGGGTATGCTGACGTTCTGTTGGGGTTGTAATGGTTTGGGAGGTTTATCCCATTCCGGATTTTGGTGCGAGGTCAGTATCCTCGCGGGTTGGTGTGTCGTTCATGACATGTTCATGATTCGACGATGTGAAGCCGTTTGGATTTTTTTGTAATCTCGGCAATACGCGGAGCACGCCGTGGAAATTTCAAGGACGAAATTATTAGTGGGGGATAATTGTGATACCCGGGAATTATTGGTGTTAATCCCGGTGTGGTAATAATCCTTAATGGATTTTAATTGTGGCAATTGTGTATTAATTGCGGTTTTGGGACTCCCGGGGAGTTTAAATTCGATTTTTGGAGTCGTTGGATCCAAGGGATGAGATTGTATTCTCATCGTGGTGATAACCTTGGAATTTGGTTTTTTGTGGAATCTCGGGTCCGGAGTACTTTGTACTGGGGCTGGTGATGGAATTTGAGTTGGAGAGATAATTATTGAAAACAGATGATTTTTAATGAATCATGATGTAGTTGTGGAAGTATTGGTATTTTGGAGCCTGAGTGCTATATATACCAAATGGACTCGGTATTCCGTCATTATACGGAATCATTTCCCTCTCTCCTCTCCCTCAAGCCTCTTTCCCTCACCCAAACCCTTCCCCTCTTTTCCTCTTGGGAACAAATCGATGGGGACTCGTCTTGGGAGCCCGATTTCTTGAAGAAAGGCTGGTAATCTTCTTCTCCTCACCTTTAGCTTCGATTTGATTTTAGTTTTGTGCTAAATGGTTGAGTTTTGGGTTGGATTTGGGTTTTGGAAGATTTTGTAAAATCTTGAAATCTTATGGGTTTTGTTTTAAAATGGATTATAACCCTTGTTGAGTGTACTAGGGTGTTTGTATGTGGCTATTTTTGAGTTGGAAGAAGTTTGTGTATGTTTTGTGAAGGATTTGAGGTGCTAAAATGGTGATTTTCGAGTTTCAGGGTTCTACCGATCGATCGGTAGGAGTTACCGATCGATCGGTCGAATGACGTAGCCAAAAATGAGAAATCTGGGTTCTACCGATCGATCGGTTGAAGTTACCGATCGATCGGTAGGGATGAACAGTAACTTTTTTTAAAAAAAAAAACTCTCCTTAAATTTTTAGGAGATTGTATGGGTACATTGATGATGTATTTGGGAGTTTGATTCATGCTTGGATATGTGTTGTGTGCTTATAAATAATTGTGAGTTATTTTCGTGTGTTAGCACATAATTAATCGGGTCACGGGACTAAGGCAATGTTTGATTCAGACTACGGATTTATAAGATACGTATAACGTACGAGCATAGACTGTTATAATATTGCAATTGTGGAATGCATGGTATGTGTTACTTGCAATAGATGGATAGTGAAATGCGTGGTATATGGTGCTTGCTATAAATGGATAGTGAAATACATGGTATATGGTAATTGCGATAAATGTACATACGTTGGGAATCATATGGCGCCGCTTTTGAGCGATCAATGATGGGGATGTTGTCGCCATTGAACGACCATCGGTTATAACGCCGCTACTGTTGAGCGTGTGTGGGGTTAAAATGCCGCTATTGTAGAGCGAGCTATGAAATGAAACTATGGAATCAATGGCTAGATATATGTGATATCTATGGTACTCTATTTGACGATTTATCCATATTTGATTTTGAAACTGGTATAGTAGGATTGGTTTTAGTTGATCGATGAGATAATCAACTGGCTTTTGAGAATTTAATGGTTGGGTTATTTTGAGAACATGGACAATACATGGGATTCCGGATGAGGATGATACCATCCAAGGAGTATCATTTAAATTCATAGCATTTACATTCTGTAAATTATGAACTGCAATATTATGATTATTGATTGGTGGTATTGGTATGCTCACCCCGTGTGGGGGCTGTCTCTGTTGGGACAGGTGATACAGGTGCAGCAGTGGCTTTGGAGTTGAGCTCGGGCTGTTGATTTGAGGTACTTCCAGGATTGAGGTACCAGAGCTGGTTGAATAAGTACGTAGATCCAGAGTTGAGATCTAGCGGTGCATGGGCGGTGCTTCCCGGATCGAAGTACCAATAACCGCCTTCGGTAGAGTATCTTATACATTAGATACACGTTTATTCATTGGGTGCTCTCATGTGAGTACGTTTTTACGTGTATATGGAATGTATAAATGGGCAGTGACTTTCTCTCTTCATTTATTGTTTGCATGCGATTAGATACGGAATTGCTAAATGAACTGAGAGCATATTAGTGTATTATAAGGGTGCATGCTATGTAAGTGATCTTGGTTGGGGAATTTGAATATTATGTGGATCAAATGCAAGAAATTTTCTGGACAGTATATGATGTTATACTTGCATATGGCTTTTCCCCCATGATAATATGATTGTATGCACTAATTGCATGGGTTAATACACTAGTAACGGGTTAAGGGCACGAGGGGTCCTTACATGTGAAGTGTTTCATATGAACCTGCTTTATACAGAGCATAACTTGCTTACTCACAAGGCATGTAAGATTCTTTTCACTTATGTGGCCAAGACTTTGATGCCACAACTCTGTTGAGTCATTTTCTTCTGCTACGTAATTCATGCTCCCAGAAGATTTTCATTGTACTATCTACAACTTTGACATCTTTAATCACTTCGCTACCACAAGTGAGCCTCTGAGAATATTGCATACTCCTTTATGAAGGTGGTTCATAAACCTTCCTCATCCAGTCTTTCCACTGAAATTAGACTCAGGCGCATGTCAGATACGTGTTTGACGTCTTTCAAGACCAGTATCAATCCCTCTACGGGAGTCAAACTCACATCCTTTACCAACAATCTTGGATAGCCCTTCATTGCCCATCCTCACCACCCCAAAGTACCCAGGGTCTGTAGGATATGAAGTCTTCCCTATGATATGTGACATGGACTGTTGCTCCACCATCGATCACTCAGTTGATTCCTTGAGTCGCCAAATTTACAGACTCTTGCTCTTGCTCGTGAACGATGTTGAACTCGTCAATGGCCTTTCTTTGCTCATCACTAGATTCATGCTTGTCTTTACCTTTCAACTCTCGGCAATATTTCTTTATTTATCCCTTTACGCCACATTGATGACACCTTACATTGGTATATCTCTCAGAGGATTTTCCTCTCCTTGGTTTGTGATATGTGCTTCCCTTGTTCTTCTCTTGTATCAGTAACCAAGATATTGACTGTGATGCAGAAGCACCCTGGGATCTCCGCCTCATCTCTTCAAGATGCCGCTCCTGATGAAGTACTGTTGAGCCTTAAACGCATTGTTAAGTTTAATGCTTAATTTATCTCCGAATTATTTAAACTTGCATTTGTTGTACTAATGTGTCTACTTAGTATACAGGTTTAGAAGGAAACAATATTCTATGAAGACCCACGAACCAATGGTCCGTTGGTGGGAAAATTCGTATAGAAGTCACTTGGAGCGACTGCAGCCTTTTGGGCATAACTTCTTCATACCTTAATGGAAATCGATGATTTTAGTGTCTACGCATAGCTAAGAGGATAAGCTACAACTTTGATCTTTACCTCAAGTTCCAGAAACGAGATTAAGATGGTTGAAAAGTGGATTGTTTGAAGGAGATCAAATCTGCAAGGACATGGACAGATCGCTCCAGGCATGGTGATCATCGCCCCAGGCGATGGTAGCCAAGGGAGACAACACCCTGCACATTGATTGAAGCGACGCCGAGGACTCCGCGCATGGCGAGATCGCCCGAAGCGATGAGAAGAACGCTTGAGGCGATGCATGGTTCGTTTGAGGCGATGGAAAGATCGTTTGAGGCGATGGATAATTATTGGTCATTTGAAGCTACGACATTATTTTTGGTAGACAATCGCCTGAGGCAATCAGCACATCGCCTGAGGCGATCTGTACAATATTGTGATCGTTGGAGCGCGGCGATGGAGATCGCTCGAGGCGATGTCCGAGGTGATGCCGGAGTGATTTGCCTTATATGACTTTTGGGAGCCTCCTATACTATAAATATGGATGTTTGGACTCAAGTTGAAGACAAGAAACAAGAGGGTACACTACAAGAAAGCATTGTTCAATCAAAATCTATCTAGCATTGCAAATTTCATACATTTGTGTTGTATTGAGAGTTTGTAATTCATTCCTTGTGTGAGAGCTTTTGTTCTTCATTTGGTTACACCATGAATGTGTTATTTGAATCGTTGTATGGTCTTCCAACACCGACGCAAGTTGAAAATTGTATAAGACATCAACAAGTGAAGTGGTGAAGGGTTGTGGCTATCCTTGGAGCCCTTAAGGCCAAGAAGACTCGTGAAGAGTGTGTGGCTCGGGAAGAGTTTGTTTATGGCTATCTTTGGAGCCCTTAAGGCCAAGAAGACTCGTTAAGAGTGTGTGACTCGGGAAGAGTGTGTTGTGGCTAACTTGGAGCCCTTAAGGCCAATATCAAAGTTGTTTTAGTGGAACCTCGGTTGGACGTTTTCTAGCCGGGAAGAGGAGACGTAGGCGATTCATCGCCGAATCGTCGAACTTCTATAACAAATACTTGTGTCATTTATTGCTTTATTTACTTTATGCATTTATTTATTACTTCCTATTATTCATTGTTCGATTGACATCAAGTCTTCTGCGGCGCAAACTCGACTAGTTGCAAATTCATTTTAAAACGCTAAAGTAGCCAAGGAACCACATTCACCCCCCTCTTCGGTTCCAACAAGTGGTATCAGAGACATTTGATTATTTTTTTAAATCAAAATTTTTATGGCTAATCTAGCAAGTGAGTTTGCTCAAGGTAAATCGACCAATCAACCTCCGCTCTTCACGGGAGATAACTACGGATTTTGGAAGAATATAATTCTCTATATATTCAATCCGTAGATTATGACCTATGGAAGATTATTGTAAAAGGTCCACATGTTCCTTTAAAGGAAGTTGAGGGAAAGAATGTTCCCAAAGAAATGGACGATTTTACAAGGGCGGATATGATCTTAATTTCTCAAAATGCTAAATCTATTAATATTTTGCATTGAGCTTTAGATATGAAAGAATACAACCACATCTCAATGTGCTCAACAACAAAGGAAATTTGGGACAAATTACAAATTTGTCATGAGGGCACAAACCAAGTGAAGGAGACAAAGATCAATCTTCTACAACTCAAGTACGGAACATTTGAGATGGAGTCCGGAGAAAATGTTGATTCAATGTTTAGAAGGCTCACTCAAATCATCAATGAGCTTGCCCAACTTGGTGAAAAGTATCATCCAAAACAAATATGGAGAAGAGCTCTTAGAGCTTTGCCTAAAGAATGGGATGCCAAAAGGACGGCTATCATTTCGAATCCAACAAAGGAGATAGTGCATCAAATGATCTTGATGAACTTCATGGTACCTTGGTGACCCCTAAGCTTGAGGTGTCAACCCGGAAGAAAATGAAGGAGGAAGATAGATCTATAAGAAAGGGGATATCATTGGTCGAAAAGAAAGCACAATCCGATTATGAAGATGATGAGGAGATGATCTTGTTCACAAGAAAGTTCAAGAAGTTCTACAATAAATACAACAAGCCAAAGACCTCCGGCGCCATCGAGTATGATTCCAAACAAGAGGTAACATGTTACAATTGTCAATATAAAGGTCATTATGCCAATGAATGTCCTAGGAAGAAGAATGAGGATAAAAGGAAGAAGAAAGCTCTAATGGCCATATGGAGTGATAGTGACTCCGATGAAGAAGAAGAAACAAATCTTTGCCTCATGGCCAAAGATTATGCAAATGACAAGGAAGAGGAAAGCGACGATGATGTACTTTCTTTTGATGAGTTATAAGAAACATATAATGAGCTTATTGATGTTCTTGACAAAACCAAGATGAGTAACAAATTACTCAAACTTGAGTTAGCCAAGAAAGATGAAGAAAAAAATTCATTGAAAAATGAATTAAGTTGTTTGAAGAAATCATTTTGTAAGTTTAATGAAAGTAAAATTGGAAGAATTACTTGGCTTGCAAGATATAGCGTCGATAGAGCCGGACTAGGCTTTTCAAACAAATCAAAACCTTTTCAAGTTTGTTGGCTAAAGCTAAGAATAATTCCCCTACTTGTACTTATTGTTGTAAGGTTGGTCATATAAAAAACAAATGTAAATTTGTTAAAAATCAATAACAACCTAACAAGAAGTAGACATGGATTCCAAAAGTACCGATGAAAGCTAACCCGCAAGGACCCAAAAATAAAATGGGTACCAAAGAACCTCCAATTAAAAACTTGTTTTGTAGGAACAACAAAGGGATAGATGATGAAGGCACTAGCACCTCAAGGGATGAAATCATCAAATGCACCACAATAGAGGAAGCGCGAGGTAAAGGACCGATGATTTGAACTCACTCTTATCATCCAAGGTAAATTTATTTTGAGCATCATAGTAGCATAATTAGCTCTTTTGCTTGGTTAATATTTCTTGAATTGTATATTATAATTATGTGGTGAAATTCAATTACTTTGAAGGTGATCTTTGAGAAATTGAATTTTAAGTACATTATTATGATATCATATTTAGGGGGAGCTAATTATATTTCTCTTGTGCATTTAAAAGAGCAATTGTAAAATTTCATTGGCACAATTAACTATGACCAATAAATTATGAAGCTCAATATTTATTTGTAGTAAATTGCATTTTCCCTTAGCATATGCATATTTGTGTGACATATATTCTCCATGTGTTAGAACTCTTGTATCATCATCCTTATGTGCATATATGCTTGAATTTTAGCAAAGTGAGTAATTATTGGATGGTTAAATTGGTATAACTTGAATAAATGCTCATTTTTTGTTATTGCACAATATGATTGAATTAAATGATATCTTCTTATGATAATGAATTATGTTGCATATTTAAATTTTTTTTAATGCATGATTTATGCTTAACTCATTATGG
Organism: Haberlea rhodopensis; assembly: GCA_907163345.1. NCBI lineage: Eukaryota > Viridiplantae > Streptophyta > Magnoliopsida > Lamiales > Gesneriaceae > Haberlea > Haberlea rhodopensis. Next base: position 5,848,482 of record CAJQUN010000034.1, on the reverse strand, counting down.
TAAATATCTTGATTTAATCTATTATGTGCCATGAGTCCACTTTGAATATGCAATGTGCAATATAATTAAATGTGATTAAGCATGCTTTAATTGTTTAGATGCTCAATCTTGGATCATAGAAATATGGCTTAAGAATCTCATATAACTTTATTTTTTCTATGGCCTCAATGATTTTACTCTCATTAACTTATCAATTGTTTATAATTATGCATTGAACAATTTAATGTTTATTGGGCATGAGTGCATGAACTCTTGGTAGAACATATGCACATTTAGAATTCATTGTTGTTAATTGTCTTAAACGCATGTTCGTCTTCCTCTGAATGATTTAATCTTATGCTTGTTATGGCTATTACATGCTTGATGAGGAACATGTGCTAATTGTTAAAATATGACCATGTGTTAACATATAATTGTGCTATGTTTATTTGAACATTGTACTTTTTGATTATCACAAAAAGTGGGAGAATTTTGTGATAAAATTGAAGCTTAATACATGCATGTTTTGAGGGGGGAGAGTTTTTGTATTATCCTTTACTTGGTAAAACTTGTATGTGCTATGCATTTGTCAAGGGGAGTCTTGTTTACTCATATTTCATGCCTATTTCATTTACAAGTTTATCAAGTTTTGTGATCATAAAAAAGGGGGAGATTGTTGAGCTTTAAACGCATTGCTGAGTTTAATGCTTAATTTATCTCCGAATTATTTATGAGTTTTGATGATCAACAACACTTGCATTTGTTGTACTAATGCTTCTACTTAGTATATAGGTTTAGAAGGAAACAATATTCTATGAAGACACACGAACCAATGGTCCGTTGGTGGGAAAATTCGTATAGAAGTTGCTTGGAGCGGCTGTAGCGTTTTGGGCATAACGTCTTCATACATTAATGGAAATCGATGATTTTGGTGTCCACGCGTAGCTAAGAGGATAAGCTACAAATTTGATCTTTACCTTAAGTTCCAGAAACGAGATTAAGATGGTTGAAAAATGGACTGTTTGAAGGAGATCAAATCTGCAAGGACATGAACGGATCGCCCCAGGCGATGGTAATCATCGCCCCAGCGATGGCAGCCAAGGGAGACAACACCCCGCACATTGACTGAAGCGACGCGAGGACTCCACGCATTGCGAGATCACCCAAAGCGATGAGAAGAACACTTGAGGCGATGCATGGTTCGTTTGAGGTGATGGAAAGATCGTCTGAGGCGATGGATAATTATTGGTCATTTCAAGCTACAACATTTTTTTTGGTAGACGATCGCCTGAGACGATCAACACATCGCCTGAGGTGATCCGTTCAATATTGTGATCGTTGGAGCGCGGTGATGTAGATCGCCCGAGGCGATGTCCGAGGCGATGTCGGAGTGATTTATGCCTTACTTGTTGCAACGGCTAGTATGACCTTTGGGAGCCTCCTACACTATAAATATGGATGTTTGGGCTCAAGTTGAAGATAAGAAACAAGAGGGTACACTACAAGAAAGCTTTGTTCAATCAAAATCTATCTAGCATTGCAAACTTCATACATATGTGTTGTATTGAGAGTTTGTAATTCATTTCTTGTGTGAGAGCTTTTGTTCTTCATTTGGTTACACCGTGAAGGTGTTATTTGAATCGTTGTATGGTCTTCCTGTAAGTATTCCAACAAGCATGGTACGCAGCGGAATAAAATTTTATGGATTACAAGACACCGGATCTATACACAGGTTATCATATCGGATTAGGGATTACAAAAGTCTCACCCTTGTAGCGTGTTTGAGCAGATTCCACGAAGCACCACGTCCAACGAATTCCGAGTCACGAGCAACAACTCCAAGGTCTTGCCTCTACGGTATCTACACGATTAAATCGAAAAGGATGTTCAAGAACAAGTTGCTAGACTTATTCTTGAACCAAAACTGAACTCCCGGTTCAAAACCGATCAACGACTACCAATTCCTACTCAATAGCTCGACGGCGGCTGTGAGGTTAATGAGAGAAAGGGGCGGCCGATAGTTCAAGGAGGAGGCTAGGTTAATTTTTTATATCAAGGAATGAATTAACAATTAATCACCTTGTTATTATTATATATGATTTAATTAAAGACTTTCACAAAGCCTCATGGGCCCAAACCCATGATTTAATTAAATCTTTATATTCATTTAATTAAGACTCTTCTTAATTAATTAATTCATCCAATGAATTTAATTCCCTTTATCGATTTAATCTTTTGTGCGACCCGATAGGATCTTGTAATGTTGGCAGTGACATAAAATCTCATTTTACGTTACAAGCAAAGAGCGGTGTCTATCAACACATCAAGGCTACCCAAATTACAAGAATGTCAATGACTCGACATAACCTTTAGAACTTGTGATAATATTAACCATGTAACTTAATCCCTTTGTCCTTTGTGTTTAGATTGAACACGAGTCATGGAATAGTCATACTCGTATATTCAATCTTTATTTCTTGATCCCCAAGTTTAACTAGAATAAACGAATAAGCTCGATATCACATATCGACTCATTCGAGCATGGCCATGCATTTTAGTCTCACTTGATCAAGGGCCAAACACTTCTCCTGTTATATAGGAGGGACAAATCCTATCTCGATCAATCAACATCCCTCTACATAATTCGTAGTGTATCCAATAGTTGTCTTTATAGTTTACCCTGTTACGGGTAACGTTTGACAATATCAAGATACATAACTCCTTATGTTGGGATCTCTGATGATCACAAGTCGTAAGGATTACATACATTATTATCACTATGAGAATTGCATATGACAATCATATAACTATCCATGTTGCATTCTCATGGTGGGTCTGTCCAGTACATCGTTCTCTAACATGTACCATGTGTTGATTTGATATCTCATATCAATGAACAATTCATCAATCAACACATACTAGTCTCTATGTATTATCATTATCCCAATTCATGATAATACTTGACTAGGGACAATGTTTAAGAATAATACAATATTATTCTAAGGACATTAACATATCCATTAATTCACATTGCAGAGTTAAACGAATAATATATAATAATGAATTGCCATTCATAAAATCATAAACATTGTATGTCAAAACAATCATCCAATGACATGTCTTAGGGCATATCCCAACAAATCTCCCACTTGCACTAAGACCACTCAGACATATACCTAATGCCTAGAGATCTAGTATGGCGATCATGCTTCTGCTGTGACAGTGGCTTCGTCAATGGGTCAGATACGTTATCATCTGTTGATACTTTGCATATTTTAACATCTCCCCTTTCAACGATTTCTCGAATGAAATGAAAGCGCCGAAGTATGTGCTTGGATCTTTGGTGAGATCTAGGTTCCTTAGCCAATGCGATCGCGCCATTGTAGTCACAATAGAGTTCTATCGGATCTTTAATGCTAGGCACCACTCCAAGTTCAGAAATGAACTTCCTGATCCAAACAGCTTCCTTTGTTGCATCCGAGGCAGCAATATATTCAGCTTCCGTTGTAGAATCGGCTACTGTCTCTTGCTTTGAACTCTTCCAGCTCACAGCACCTCCATTTAGGCAATACACATATCCAGATTGCGATCAATAATCATCTTTGTCGGTTTGGAAGCTTGCATCAGTGTAACCCATTACATTGAGCTCTTCCTCACCTCCATAAATCAAGAATGTATCCTTAGTTCCTCTCAAGTACTTCAGGATATTCTTGACAGCAATCCAGTGACCTTTACCTGGATCAACTTGATATCTGCTCGTCATGCTCAAAGCATACGATACATCGGGACGAGTACATATCATGGCATACATGATAGATCCAATAGCTGATGCATATGGGATCTTACTCATGCGTTGTCTCTCATCTGGTGTTGAAGGACACTGTTCCTTCGAGAGATATATACCATGTGTCATAGGCACGAATCCTTTCTTTGATTCTTGCATGCTAAACCTTTTAAGCACTTTGTCTATGTATGTACTTTGAATTAGGCCAAGAAGCCTTCTTGATCCATCTCTATAGATCTTGATTCCTAATACATAGGTGGCTTCTCCCAAGTCTTTCATCGAAAAGCAATTCCCTAGCCAAATCTTTCCAGATTGTAAGGCATGGATATCATTCCCAATGAGAAGTATGTAATCTACATACAATATTATGAAGATAATTATGCTCCCACTGACCTTCTTGTAGACACAAGGTTCATCTACGTTTTTGATGAAACCAAACTCTTTGACTGCATCATCAAAAAAAAGATTCCAACTCCGAGAAGTTTGCTTCAATCCATAAATGGATCGTTGTAGCTTGCATACCTTTCCAGCATCCTTTGGATCGACAAAACCCTCAGGTTGTGTCATGTACACATCCTCGAGCAGATTTCCATTAAGGAAAGCTGTTTTGACATCCATCTGCCAGATTTCATAATCATGAAATGCAGCTATTGCAAGTAAGATCCTAATGGATTTAACCATGGCAACTGGTGAAAATGTTTCATCATAGTCAATACCATGAATTTGTTTGAAACCTTTTGCAACCAGTCGACCTTTATAGGTTTGTACATTACCATCCATGTCGGTCTTTCTTTTGAAAATCCATTTGCACCCTATGGGTCGTACCCCTTCAGGTGGGTCAACCAAAGTCCATACTTGGTTTGAATACATGGATTCCATCTCAGATTTCATGGCCTCTTGCCATTTCTCAGAATCAGTCCCCATTATAGCTTCTTGATAAGATGACGGCTCATCCTCATCAATAAGTAGTAAGTCACCTTGTTAAGTCACAAGAAATCCATATCTTTGTGGCTCCCGGTGTTCTCTTACAGACCTACGCTGGGTTTGTGTCTCTTGAGCAGGTACTTCTTCCACAACAGCTTGCGGTGCCTACTCTGTTTCCATCTCAATCTCAGGCTCAGTGTTTTCTTGTGGTTGAACATCACTAAGTTCTATTTTTCTCCCACTGGTTTTTCTAGAAATAAATTCTCTTTCAAGAAATACACCAGTCCGAGCAACAACTACCTTGTTCTCGGTGGGATAATAGAAATAATATCCTTTCGTTTCCTTAGGATACCCCACAAATAAACACTTATCAGATTTGAGTCCAAGTTTGTTAGTGGCGTGACGTCTAACGAAAGCCTCACAACCCCAAATCTTCATAAAAGACATACTAGGACGCTTCCCAGTCCATATCTCATATGGTATCTTTTCCACTGATTTAGATGGAACACGGTTCAGTAAGAATATTGTTGTTTCTAAAGCATGTCCCCAAAAGGATATCGGAAGATCTGCATGACTCATCATTGATCGAACCATGTCCAACAAAGTTCGATTTCTCCTCTCGGATACACCATTCCATTGTGGAGTATACAGAGGAGTGAGTTGTGGGACTATCCCACACTCCTTTAGATAGTCATGAAACTCTTGGCTTAAGTATTCACCTCCTCGATCTGATCGAAGGATGTTGATACCTTTGCCAAGTTGGTTTTGTACTTCATTCTTGAAATCTTTGAACTTTTCAAAGGTTTCATGCTTATGCTTCATTAGGTACACATACCATATCTACTGAAGTCATCAGTAAATGTAACGAAGTATTGAAAATCACCTCTAGCTTGTGTACTTATTGGTCCACATACATCACTATGTATTAGTCCCAAGAACACATTTGCAACATGTCCCTTGAAAGGGGCTTTAGTCATCTTGCCCATTAAACAAGACTCACATGTTTCATATGATTCAAAATCAAATGAATCTAATACTCCATCCTTATGAAGTTTAGATATGCGGTTCTCGTTTATGTGGCCCAAGCGACAATGCCAGAGATAAGTCGGATTACAATCATTATTTTTAATCCTTTTAGTATTTATGTTATAGATAGGCATATCAAGAGTTAATACATAAAGACCATTAATCATTTGTGCACTAGCATAAAACATATCATGTAAATAAATAGAACAACAGTTGTCCTTTATCATAAATAAAATCCACACTTGTCTAAACAAGAAATAGAAATAATGTTTTTGGTAATAGAAGGCACAAAATAGCAGTCTTTTAAAATCAACGATAAACCAGAAGGTAAAGCTAAACAATAATCTCATATAGCTAATGCAGCAACTCTTGCTCCATTTCCAACTCGGAGATCAACTTCACCTTTCGCCAACAATCTACTCTTTTTGAGGTCCTGTACATTTACACAAATGTGAGATCCACATCCAGTATCTAATACCCATGATGAAGAAGTAGATAAATTGACTTCTATAACAAAAATACCTGAAGCGGAAGTCACACTTCCTTTCTTGAGATCCTCCAGAGATACTTTGCAGTTCCTTTTCCAATGACCGGTCTCACCGCAATGAAAACAGTTCCCTTCCTTTGCTATCCCTCCATTTGGTTTCAGTGCAGAAGATTTTGGCTTAAATTTAACAAAGACCTTCTTGTTCTTCTTGAAGCTCTTAGCTTTAGTCTTTCCTTTGCTCTTATTCACAATAAGAACATTTGTAGGTTTAGACTTCTTTGCTATTTGCTTCAAAAGTTCTAAGCATGCCAAGTAACTGTGGTAGAGTCTTTTCAATTTCAATCATATTGTAATTTAAGACAAATTGACTGAAGCTTTCAGGCAACGATTGCAAGATCACATCAGTGGCCAACTCTTGGTCCAAAGGAAAACCCAGCTTCTCCAGATTCTCAATATACCCAATCATCTTGAGTATATGAGTTCCAACCAGACTTCCTTCTACCATTCTACACTAGAATAAAGCCTTAGAGACGTCATACCTCTCTTGTCTTGCTTGTTGTTGGTACAGTTGCTTAAGGTGCTCGATCATATCAAACGCCTCCATTTCCTCATGTTGCTTCTGAAGCTCAGAGTTCATGGTAGCAAGCATAAGGCACCCAACATCAAGTGCGTCACTTTGATGCTTCTTGTAAGCATCTTTATCGGCTCTAGTAGCCGTTAGGGGAGGTTCCTCAGTAGGTAAGGGTTCCTCTAGGACATATTGCTTCTTTTCTTGTTTGAGGACTATCCTCAAGTTCTTATGCCAGTCTAGGAAATTTGTCCCATTTAATTTGTCCTTCTCAAGGACTGATCGAAGTGATAATGTGCTTGTGACGTTGTTAGTTGCCATGGATATCTACAATATAAATATGCAAAATAAGTTTATGATTTTAATCATTTAATATGGTCTTATATTAAATGACACTCCCACTATTTTGTTTAAAATTATCAACCCTCAAAACCTTTAGTGGGCCAAGATCCATATTTCACCTAATCTTGAGTTAGCTTTGGCTAATCGCCCAAGACTCGATTATTTAGGTAGACAACACTTTGTCAATTACATCACATGTAATTCTTGGATAGTTGGACGAACAACGCTTTGTTCAATTCATCAAATGAATTATTATCCAACCTATGCCTCTAGGTTCCCAATCCTATTGAGATAACCTAGTTAAGTCGTACCCAATTTAAAGTATAACGGATATCATTTTTATCCTTTCGCGCCTTACTAAGATTGTCACGGTGATTTGCTTTGGCAAACCCACACATGTACAATCGAAGTTTTTGACGAGTACTTTTAACTTTGGAAGACATCTAAAACTTAATATTTTAGAGGGATTTATTGATCTCATGATTAGTTTGATAATTTAAAATATGTCCACTACATATAGGCATATACATATCTACATATATGTGTAATACAATTATCAATCTAAAACATAAGATAAATCATGCATCAACATACATAATTAAACGTGACATGGTTATAGCCCCTACTAGCGATTTTCTCAAGCCAATGAGAAAATACTAAGAGTCAACCTAAGGTAACTTCACAAGCACCTTCCTTTGGCTCCAAGTTGTGAATGGCCTCCTCATCGCAACACGATGCTCCATCTTCATTGATCACCATCAACAAATGAACTATACTATATAACATTTACAAATATAGAGAATCCTCGATTCACATTCGAGGGGAACATAGGGGAGGGATAACATTTAGAATAAAATAGAGAAGGCAACGACACGCAGGTCGTATTATAGATTACAAACATTCACAAATCCTATCTAATAGGTCAAAGGGCTATAACCATGCACCATGCTCAAACAACACATAAAACATGCTATATCATTTAATTAATTAAATTCTAAACATTTTAAAATTTAATTCTAATTAAAACTGTAAAATAAAATTTTGGAAAATTATCGTACGCTCGGGACATCACAGCCACGAACTAATGCGACTAAGCCACGAACCACCATGGTTCGAACCAACCAAACACCACGGATGGACCAATTATGGGCCTAGGGTTCGAAACCCTAGCCCACGACTTGGTACGAGCCATTGGCTTGGGTGCGGCGCCGCTAGGGTTCCAAACCCTAGCCGCCTTGCACCATCTTGGTTTCTATCGAGCCAACTTGTTCGAAACGCCGGAATTCATGAGCCACGAATCATGGTCAGGCCATGCACGGTGGTGGCTCAACCATCTCGAGCCAAGGGTTCGAAAACCCTAGCTCTCACATGGTGAAGCCACTTATCCATGCATGCGTGAACCATTATCGAGCCAAAGAGTTCAAAACTCATCCACGTCTCGAAACCTCCATGCACGAACATGAGCCACCACGACTAGGCCATCTCGAGCCAAGGGTTCGAAAACCCTAGCCCTCACGTGGCTAAGCCGTGGGTCAAGTGCACTAGGTGGTGGCCGAAACATCATGCAATTAATTCGATTATTCGCTTCGTGTATCGTATACATCAAACATCAATTATATCAAATATAATTTCATGATAATTTCACAAACTTAATATTAACATATCATATATGTTCATACAATTTTAAATAGCATGCAATATTAATTCTAATATGATTAAAACAATTTAACTACATAAATCCGATATGAGCCTTGAACCTGGCTCTGATACCACTGTAAGTAATCCAACAAGCATGGTACACAGCTGAATAAAATTTTATGGATTACAAGACACCGGATCTATACATAGGTTATCATATCGGATTAGGGATTACAAAAGTCTCACCCTTGTAGCGTGTTTGAGCAGATTCCACGAAGCATCACGTCCAACGAATTCCGAGTCACGAGCAACACCTCCAAGGTCTTGCCTCTACGGTATCTACACGATTAAATCGAAAAGGATGTTCAAGAACAAGTTGCTAGACTTATTCTTGAACCAAAACTGAACTCCCGGTTCAAAATCGATCAACGACTACCAATTCCTACTCAATAGCTCGACGGCGGCCGTGAGGTTAATGAGAGAAAGGGGCGGCCGATAGTTCAAGGAGGAGGCTAGGTTAATTTTTGATATCAAGGAATGAGTTAACAATTAATCACCTTGTTATTATTATATATGATTTAATTAAAGGCTTTCACAAAGCCTCGTGGGCCCAAACCCATGATTTAATTAAATCTTTATATTCATTTAATTAAGACTCTTCTTAATTAATTAATTCATCCAATGAATTTAATTCCCTTTATCGATTTAATCTTTTGTGCGACCCGATAGGATCTTGTAATGTTGGCAGTGACATAAAATCTCATTTTACGTTACAAGCAAAGAGCGGTGTCTATCAACACATCAAGGCTACCCAAATTACAAGAATGTCAATGACTCGACATAACCTTTAAAACTTGTGATAATATTAACCATGTAACTTAATCCATTTGTCCTTTGTGTTTAGATTGAACACGAGTCATGGAATAGTCATACTCGTATATTCAATCTTTATTTCTTGATCCCCAAGTTTAACCAGAATAAACGAATATGCTCGATATCACATATCGACTCATTCGAGCATGGCCATGCATTTTAGTCTCACTTGATCAAGGGCCAAACACTTCTCCTGTTATATAGGAGGGACAAATCCTATCTCGATCAATCAACATCCCTCTACATAATTCGTAGTGTATCCAGTAGTTGTCTTTATAGTTTACCCTGTTACGGGTAACGTTTGACAATATCAAGATACATAACTCCTTATGTTGGGATCTCTGATGATCACAAGTCGTAAGGATTACATACATTATTATCACTATGAGAATTGCATATGACAATCATATAACTATCCATGTTGCATTCTCACGGTGGGTCTGTCCAGTACATCGTTCTCTAACATGTACCCATGTGTTGATTTGATATCTCATATCAATGAACAATTCATCAATCAACACATACTAGTATCTATGTATTATCATTATCTCAATTCATGATAATACTTGACTAGGGACAATGTTTAAGAATAATACAATATTATTCTAAGGACATTAACATATACATTAATTCACATTCCACAGTTAAACGAATAATATATAATAATGAATTGTCATTCATAAAATCATAAACATTGTATGTCAAAACAATCATCCAATGACATGTCTTAGGGCATATCCCAACACTTCCAACACCGACGCAAGTTGGAAATTGTATAAGACATCAACAAATGAATTTGGTGCAAGGTTGTGGCTATCCTTGGAGCCCTTAAGGCCAAGAAGACTCGTGAAGAGTGTGTGACTCGGGAAGAGTTTGTGTGTGGCTATCATTGGAGGCTTAGATTTTGAGTGTTTTTAACTGTAAATTCTTCCTACTTTCCGTTCTTTTTCCTGGATGATATTATGCTTTTTGGTGTTTATTCGTTTGTTTCAGGAAAATAGATCGGAAGTGGAAGAAATGAGCCAATATGAAGATAACGGGCGAAATCGAGGCGAGAAAGAGCTGAAAGTTAGGAAATAAGATTTTCGGAATCTCGATCGATCGAGATTTACTCTCGATCGATCGAGCCAGGCAGAGAGTTGAGTATCAAAGAAATTCAAGTCTCGATCGATCGGTACAAATTTCTGATCGATCGAGCGAGGCAGTGACTCCAGAGCAAATTTTATCAAAGTCTCGATCGATCGGTGGAAAATCTCGATCGATCGAGCGAGACAGTGAGTTTCAAAAGCTGGCATGAACAGTGCGCCGATCGATCGAGAAAACCTTCCGATCGATCGAGACGCAAAATCCTGAAGATTTTATTTTCCTTTTTTATCGTGATTGTGGGGGTTTTAAGCGGGAATTTGGATTCATTCGAAGAGAGCACGATACCAGACGAGATTTCTAACCAAAGAAGAACCCTAGCCGCCGCCCTAGCCGCCGCCCTAGCCGCCGCCAAGGAGATCCGTTCTTCCGGTTCTTCGTCCGAGCAAAAGCCAATCAATTCCGGAGTGCAAGGAAGGAACAAGAGAAGAAATCACGGTGCAACGCACGGATTCATCCACCGTTTATCGTATTTCTAAACTTTAATTTATTTGCTTTTCAATTCCATTTGATGTTTTTGAGGTCGAGAGACAATAAAACTCGTATGTATTTGATTTGAATTAAATTTAGTTTATATTATTGAGTTTTAGTTTCGCTGTGGTTGATTAGTGATTCATTGGTATTTGAGTGCATTGATTGTTATTGTTCATAAATTAATTGCTTGTGTAGATCAAAGTCTAGCTAGCTTTGATTGAATTTGAGAGTTACAGCCGAGATCGAGAGATAACGTTGTAACACGCTCCATTAATTTATGATGTATGTTACGATTGAGATCGAGAGATGATATCGCATACGTGAGAACTTGAAATCGAGAGATTTAGAGTTATAAGGTTTTGATAATCTATGCAACTTTGAATTAGTAAATAGGTGCACGAGAGTGACTTATTCTAATTTATCGTTAGTTTCTTTACAGCTCCAGAGAGTGTATTGAATAATATCGAAAACCATTCACCTTTAAAATCAATTGGTTGATAATTTGAGAATTCTTTTGAATCATTAGAGATAACATAATTGAACGACGAGCTCGGTGATTTTCTCGAGTAACTTACCTTTGCATTTCCGGAACCATCCTGTTCATTATTTCAAGTTAAAATCTTTATTCTTTAGTTTAATTTAGCTCTAGTTAATCAAACTTCTTAAATCGTAGGCTAAATATAATTTTATTAATCTTATTTGGTACTTATACGTTAGTCCCTGTGGATTCGACAACCCGTACTTAATTTTCACTATACTAAAACTTGACAACCGTGCACTTGCGGTAGAATCGCTTCACACCATTCTTTGAAATATCTTTTGTTTAAAAATAAAGCGATCAAGTTTTTGGCGCCGTCGCCGGGGACTAATCTGTATAATATCATACGAGATTAGTTAATTGTAATTTAGCCAATTCTTTTATTATTGCGTTTTTGTTTTTATTTTCTTTGTTTTCTTTTGTTGATCTTGGTTAATAACTTTGTGTATTTTGTTGTCTCCTTTTGTCTATTTTGTACAGGAATCGTTTCTCTAGTGCATGCTCAGAAGAGAGGAGCCCATTCTCGAGCCTTTCGATCCGGAGATAGAAAGAACTTTACTTAGGCGATTACGAGAAGCTGGAGCGATGGCTGATAATAACGAAGCACAGCACCCTAGATCGATGATGGACTTTGCGCAACCAGCATTTCATGGATCGTTGTCGAGTATTACGAGGCCGACGATTCAAGCAAACAATTTTGAGATCAAGCCGGCAATCATACAAATGATTCAGCACTCGGTTATGTTTGGGGGAGCAGCTACGGATGATCCGAATAATCACATCTCCAACTTTTTGGAGATTTGTGACACATTCAAACACAATGGCGTCTCTGACGACGCCATCAGGTTAAGACTTTTCCCCTTTTCATTACGAGACAAAGCTAAGGCATTGTTGAATTCTCTACCTGCAGGTTCTATAACAACATGGGAGGGGATGACAAAGGCGTTTTTGTCAAAGTACTTTCCCCCTTCCAAGACGGCAAAGATGCGGAACAATATCACAACTTTTGGGCAGTTTGACCCCGAGACGTTATACGAAGCGTGGGATCGTTTTAAGGAGTTGTTGAGGAGATGCCCACACCATGGTCTACCCATATGGCTGCAGGTACAAACGTTCTATAACGGTTTATTTTCTTCTAACCGTTCCATGATTGATGCAGCATCTGGGGGATCAATAATGGGAAAGACGCCGGAAGAAGCATATAGCTTGTTGGAGGAAATGGCGTGCAACAGTTATCAGTGGCAATCTGAGAGGAGCACGCCATAGAAGCCAATGGGAGTCCATCAAGTGGACGAGATCACTGCTCTTTCGGCTCAATTAGAAGCCATGAACCGGAAGATTGACAGCATGGGAGCAGCAGCAATGCAAGCTCAAGCGATCTTCTGTGAGCTGTGTGGAGGCGGTCATCCTAGCATCGAGTGCCAGGCAGGTAATCAGTTTAACCAATCTGTTGAGGCTGTTAATTTTGTAGGTAACAGGCCACCCAATAATTCCTACTCGAATTACAACCAACCATGGAGGAACCACCCGAATTTGAGGTGGTCGAATCAAGAAAATGTGTTGAACCCTCAACCGCAGGCAGGGTTCACACAAAAGCCGAGTATGGAGGAACTGATGGCAAAGCTGATTTCATCAACGGAGGTGAGGATGCAGAATCAGGATGCATCTATTAAAAATTTGGAAGTGCAGATAGGGCAGTTGGCCACGTTGATATCTGGGAGGACGCAAGGTACGCTCCCGAGTGATTCTGTAAAGAATCCAAAGGAGCCATCAAATTGAGAAGACGAGGAGGTGACAGTCCAGCTTGGGACTATAAATTAAGAACTTCCGTTTTTCCTTCCTCAAGTTTTGTTTTTGATTTCTTGTTTTAATGTGTTTTTGTTAGTTTGTTTGTTTTGAGTTTGTCTGGGAATGAATTCGTGTATTTTCTATTGCAGGTGTGTAAGCAAGAGCAAGTTGGTTGTAGGCGAGGCAATCCGAGAGAAAGATGTTGAAAAAATTTTAAATCTTGTTTGCTGCTGCTGGCGATCGATCGAGACAAAATCTCGATCGATCGCCCAATTTTTTTTTAAAAAACATTGTGCCTACTGCCTCGCTCGATTGATCGAGAATTTTTCCGATCGATCGAGCGAGAGAAAATTTTGAAAAATAACAGGGCACAGACGCAGCAGCCTTCTCATTTTAAAATCAATTTTTCTCCTCTCCACAATAGAACCCTAGCCACCTTTTCAAAATCTCATCATTTTTTTTCCTTCCAATTTAAAGTTACTTCAAATCTGGGAAGTAATATTTGTTTTTCATTGCAGATTTGAAGGATTGCAAGGCAAATTGGGTAGAAGTACATCAAAAAGGGAATTCCAAGCCAAGTGCCAAATCTTTCCAAGATCAGATTTTTAAGCGGTAATTGGTTTCCAATTCTTAAAGATTTTAGCTTTTGGTGAAACTCCTTGAATTGTAGTAGAATTGGGTTAGGAAGGAGTTAAATTTGGAGGAAGTTTTGTGGTGTTGAAGGGTGGAAGATTTATAGTGTTGTGTGGTGATAGTTGGATTTAATTGAGTTAGTTGGGAATCGTTTAGCAAGAAAATGTCATCCAGAAAGAGGTCAAAGCAGGCGGAAGCTTCCCAAAAGCAAAAGCAGGCGGAGGCCACTGTTTCTGAGACAGGATATGATGAAAAGAAGTTTCTCAATGCCACAATTGCTGAATTATACCCCACCTACCATAAGAAACCCCTGAGCCGTGAAAGGGGAATGAGCATAGATAAATTGGAATGTCCTGTCATTAGGACAGTCCGGCGAAAAGGGTGGTTTCAATTCGTTCAGACACCGATTGATGCTGTGGTGCCACTGGTAAGGGAGTTTTACACAAATCTTCGAGCTGTTAGACCAGGCACCAAGTAAGTGTTTATGTTCGAGGGAAGGATGTGTTGGTGGATCGAGCCGCAATCAACAATATTCACCGGATGCCTTTACTTCAAAACTGTGCATACCAATCTTTCAAGAGTAGCAGGATTGACTACGATGAGGTATTGACAGTTATTGGCAAGCCGGGAGTAATTTGGCAAAGGAATGATAAAGCAGAGCCACAGTTGGTTCTAAAGAAACATTTGAAGCCAGAGGCCCAAGCATGGTTTTCATTTGTCGCCTCGCGGGTCATGCCTTCGACCCACACTTCTGAGGTGACAAAAGACAGAGCGGTCCTGGTATATGCCATCCTCTCAGGGAAGGAAGTGGACTTCGGCGAGATCATTGCTGATCACATTGCTGAAATTGGGAGCAGCTCACCGACCTCCGCACTACCGTTTCCATCCACGATCACTGCTTTATGTCAGCGGTACGGAGTGACATGGGGGGAAGACGAGGAGCTACTTCCACCGAAGACACCGATCATTGTGGACACTCCACCACCTCCTACGGGTCGACGAAGACCTTCGGACACTACACAAGCTGGAGCATCATCCTCTGCTGCAGAACATACACGTGTTACTTTGGACTCTCTTCATAGGGATCTCCAAGATATTCGCCTGAAGCAGCAGAGCATTCATAGCATGCAGAGAGCATTGCAGATGGACCATGAGCAGGTAGCTCAGCGTCAGATGGAGTTCATGCACTATCAGAGTGCATGGAACACTGCCATGGCCCAGGGCTTTCCAGGTTTCCAGTTCCCGTCGGAGCCACATTTTGCACCTTATCAGCCGCATGCACCTCCACCTTCTGAGTACCCACCATTTCCGCCATATCAGGGCGAGGAGCACCACTACCCAGTCCCCCCTCCGGAGCATGATGAGGACGACGATCAGTGACGATCGTCGTCATGGTATGTGTCTTTGCCTTTGCATTTATTTTTATTGTTCATTGAGGGCGATTCACATGCTAAGTTTGGGGGGTTTTTTGAGTATTTGTATATATATTGCTTTTGCACATTCTGCTACTTGTCTTGTTTCTTTTCCTAGCATGACTGCATGATGTTGAGACTGATTCATCCTTGAGCATTACCAACAAAAAATTTTTTTTTTTAGTGATTGAGTTATTCTTGAGAATTGATGAGTTGGAATTGCAACGGTAATACATGATGAAATTAATCCTCATCTAGATAGGAGTCATGGAAATGCTTAACTTGTTTGTATATATCCTTTGTTAACTACATGTCAAAACTGAGGAATAATTTGAGCACTTATTGAGTCATGATTGAGTGAAGTATGTATTGATTAAATTGAAAACTTGTGTTAACTATGATGAGTCTTGAGTATCTTAGATAACTCTACATTTTAGTGAAAGCACTTTGAGGCGAAATTTATAATTAAGAACTAGACTTGGAGATGATTTAGGCGATCTTTGGACCGTTTGTGCCTTTCAAGCCTACCTTGTATACATTATTCCTTAGTGTCCCCTTTTGAGCCTTATTGAAAAAGAATGGTATATGCATTGCATATGATTAGACCCCCATTCGACATTCTTGGCAAACTCATTATACCCACCTTGGTTTGAGCCTAAAAGAACAATTTCATCCATCCCTAGGAGAGTATAATGAATCTCATTCATTGCATTAAATTGTTATATGTTGAGAAGTTCATTGTGAAAGAAATGAAATGAACAAAAGAATGAGCAAAGAAAAAGAAAAGATGTAGAGAAAAAGCCTTGAAAAGAAAAGTTAAATAAGACCCAAAGTGGCCAAGGCTAGAAAATGTGAAGAGAAGCTCAATGTTTATGTGAGAAGATTTTGAACTGATTCTGTTATACTCTCTTCTTTGCTTCTATCCTACCTTTTCTTTGGAGCCGACACCAAAAGGCCTAACGTTAAAAGCTTTTAAAGTCCTGTTGATCCAAGTCTAGGAAATAATTACATTAGTGGAGAAGTGCTGGATAGTAAATTTGTAGAGTAGTTCAAAGTAATCTTGACTAGGAGTTGATATAGCACATGTTGATCTTAAAGATATGTATGTAACTCATGTTTGACAATAGCACACACGCACGTTCCGATGTTGCGATGTATTGCTTAACTTAGGAGAAATTGCTTCTTGTTAAGTGTTGAAGGACTTCTATTGATGTGTAAGTAGGATTTCTGAGATTTTACGTATGTTGTAAAGATGATTCATGCTTAGTATCGAGTTTAACTTTTCTTTTTTGAGCTTATTGCTTGCTCGAGGACGATCAAGTCTAAGTTTGGGGGAGTTGATAGGCTTAGATTTTGAGTGTTTTTAACTGTAAATTCTTCCTACTTTCCGTTCTTTTTCCTGGATGATATTATGCTTTTTGGTGTTTATTCGTTTGTTTCAGGAAAATAGATCGGAAGTGGAATAAATGAGCCAATATGAAGATAACGGGCGAAATCGAGGCGAGAAAGAGCTGAAATTTAGGAAATAAGATTTTCGGAATCTCGATCGATCGAGATTTACTCTCGATCGATCGAGCCAGGCAGAGAGTTGAGTATCAAAGAAATTCAAGTCTCGATCGATCCGTACAAATTTCCGATCGATCGAGCGAGGCAGTGACTCCAGAGCAAATTTTATCAAAGTCTCGATCGATCGGTGGAAAATCTCGATCGATCGAGCGAGACAGTGAGTTTCAAAAGCTGGCATGAACAGTGCACCGATCGATCGAGAAAACCTTCCGATCGATCGAGACGCAAAATCCTGAAGATTTTATTTTCCTTTTTTATCGTGATTGTGGGGATTTTAAGCGGGAATTTGGATTCATTCGAAGAGAGCACGATACCAGACGAGATTTCTAACCAAAGAAGAACCCTAGCCGCCGCCAAGGAGATCCGTTCTTCCGGTTCTTCGTCCGAGCAAAAGCCAATCAATTCCGGAGTGCAAGGAAGGAACAAGAGAAGAAATCACGGTGCAACGCACGGATTCATCCACTGTTTATCGTATTTCTAAACTTTAATTTATTTGATTTTCAATTCCATTTGATGTTTTTGAGGTCGAGAGACAATAAAACTCGTATGTATTTGATTTGAATTAAATTTAGTTTATATTATTGAGTTTTAGTTTCGTTGTGGTTGATTAGTGATTCATTGGTATTTGAGTGCATTGATTGTTATTGTTCATAACTTAATTGCTTGTGTAGATCAAAGTCTAGCTAGCTTTGATTGAATTTGAGAGTTACAGCCGAGATCGAGAGATAACGTTGTAACACGCTCCATTAATTTATGATGTATGTTACGATTGAGATCGAGAGATGATATCGCATACGTGAGAACTTGAAATCGAGAGATTTAGAGTTATAAGGTTTTGATAATCTATGCAACTTTGAATTAGTAAATAGGTGCACGAGAGTGACTTATTCTAATTTATCGTTAGTTTCTTTACAGCTCGAGAGAGTGTATTGAATAATATCGAAAACCATTCACCTTTAAAATCAATTGGTTGATAATTTGAGAATTCTTTTGAATCATTAGAGATAACATAATTGAACGACGAGCTCGGTGGTTTTCTCGAGTAACTTACCTTTGCATTTCCGGAACCATCCTGTTCATTATTTCTAGTTAAAATCTTTATTCTTTAGTTTAATTTAGCTCTAGTTAATCAAACTTCTTAAATCGTAGGCTAAATATAATTTTATTAATCTTATTTGGTACTTATACGTTAGTCCCTGTGGATTCGACAACCCGTTCTTAATTTTCACTATACTAAAACTTGACAACCGTGCACTTGCGGTAGAATCGCTTCACACCATTCTTTGAAATATCTTTTGTTTAAAAATAAAGCGGTCAGCCAAAAAGACTGGTGAAGAGTGTGTGACTCGGGAAGAGTGTGTGGCTCGGGAAGAGTGTGTTGTGGCTAACTTGGAGCCCTTAAGGCCAAGATCAAAGTTGTTCTAGTGGAACGTCGGTTGGATGTTTTCTAGCCGGGAAGATGAGACATAGGCGATTCATCGTCGAACT
The DNA here is from genome assembly GCA_907163345.1 of Haberlea rhodopensis. Taxonomy (NCBI): domain Eukaryota; kingdom Viridiplantae; phylum Streptophyta; class Magnoliopsida; order Lamiales; family Gesneriaceae; genus Haberlea; species Haberlea rhodopensis. The sequence goes on along the minus strand of CAJQUN010000034.1, from coordinate 5,829,819 downwards.
TCTATAACAAATACTTGTGTCATTTATTGCTTTATTTACTTTTCGCATTTATTTACTTCCTATTATTCATTGTTCGATTGACATCAAGTCTTCCGCAGTTCAAACTCGACTAGTTGCAAATTCATTTTAAAACGCTAAAGTAGCCAAACCTTATTCACCCCCCCTCTTCGGTTCCAATAAGTACACACTCACGACTCTTCCTGGGCCGATATTTGTTAGTGACATCTTCAGTGTCTCCCAAGACTCTGGTAATGAAGCTAGCACAATCAGATCAATCACCTCATCATCAAGCTTTATGCCCATACTTGATAACTGTTGCACGACTCCTTGAATCTCGTTGAAATGATCTGCTACCAGAGTTCCTTCTTTGTACCGAACCTGCATTAACTTGCTCAGGTAGAAGAGTTTGTTGTTGCCACTTTTGGAGGCATATAGTGTCTCCAACTTCATCCAAAGTGTACGAGCATGAGTCTCGTTACAAATGTGATTATACACGTTGTCATCGACAAATTGTCGAAAGTACCCGTAGACCTGCTCGTGCTCAAAGTTCCATTCGACATCTGATTTCTCTTCTAGTTTAGTCTCGCTGGACACCGGTAGATGCATCTTGGTGACAAACATGAGATCTTTCGTCTTGCTTTTCCAAAGTTGATAATTAGAATCATTAATGCTAATCATCTTGCTTGTACATACCTCCATCTTTATGTCTACGACCAACAAATTAATCGTTAAAGCCTGAACACAAAGAATTAATTCCCTAATACCGTCTGGAAAGCCTTTTGAGAATCTGGATCTGATAACAGTTGTTGGGATATCAGAGAAATCAGCATATAATTGAGGTAACAACGCAACGGATATCACAAGCACATAATTAACAATTGAACAAGATGAACACCAAGATTTATAGTGGTTCACCCGAAATTGAGCTACGCCCACTTAGAACCCTCAAGAAGATTACTTCTTTATTGATAACAAAGAAAACAAGAGAATTTAGAATACAAAATATTTCACTCAGAACACTCTGTTTTTATGCTCACTTTCTCTCCACTAATTCTATGTCTTCTAAGGATAAAAACTCTCCTTAAGAAATTTTAACACTCAATCTCACTTTTAGCTCAACACTTTTTTTTATAGAAAAAGAAAAGATTTGTTTTTTGGGATTGTTTTATAATGAAGAATGTGTGATTATTTATAGGTGCAGATTAGAGAAGAAAACAAAAATTAATATCTCACTATTTACATAATCAAACCCATCAAATTTGACTAAACACAAACATGTGTTAATTGTCCAAGTTATATGTTGAATTCAAAATTGGATGGCTTGAATACTAGCACTAATCGCATGAAATACTGATTTTTCATTCATACAAAACTACAATATATTAAATCAAAAATAAAAAAATAATATATGAGTTTTTATTATCAGTATTATACTTTGTACAAAAAATTAGAGTATATTTTAAATTTTACATTAAAATTTAATATATATATTCATTCATCGCATGTTAATAATATTATATATATATATATTTTGAAATACAGTCTATATTAAATTAATTTCAAATACATTCTATATTAAATTAAACAATTTCTATAGTAATTATGATGCATTTCAAATACACAACATGTCATTTGAAATTCATTAATCAAATCCTTCCCAAATTAATTCACTTTCTCCAAATTTAAATTTATCACTCCAAGCATAAACTACTTGCCAAAAAACTACATTTTTTGAGTTGTACTAGTATTCAGCATAATCAACGGTCCATGAGATGCTGCTGTTGTGGTCTAAACTTGATGATTTTTTGATCAGCATAAATAATTAATCATATAACTATTATGCACATCTTTCTACTATAGCCAGCATTAACATATATATGATCCTCAATTTATTGGCCATTACTTAAGCTAAGCTCGGTTTCATTTGGTACTCGAACTATTCGATGTCTCTGAAACATCAACGATCCAAAATACTAAATGCAAGCTAAAGTAGAACCAATTCCATAGAATTTCGAACTTGAACTCCAAGAGACAGAGACAGAAACTCTTGGATCAAATCCCAACGGCTAACATCAGGGACTCATCAGTTTTCCTTGCATGCGGTGTGGCTTTGTTTCTCATCTCCAAGACTTTCTTGTGTGAGTTTGAATGAAGATTTGGAACAAATGTAGGGCTTGCTGCAGGTCGATACTCCGGGAACAAACGTCCTGATCGGTAGCGAACACCACAAGCATTGCACAATGTCTTAGGCCCCAACGGCCCCTCTCTCCATTGTGGGGTTTTTGTAATTTCGCAATGAGTGCACTTTTTAGTTCCACCAGGACGCGGTAACAAGTAGTTTGGTTGCAGCACAGAGTCTGATGATTGCAAACGATATACGGCATTGCCCAATAATCTTTTCCTCCCTTTATCTTTCCTGTAATTTAAAGTACTTATGGTGCCGGGTTTGGTAGGGCGCCAAGGAGACATCGGCTTCCATGGTTTTAGACGTGGGCGTGTTGTTCTGGATCTCGGTCGCACTGGAATGGCACCAAAAGTTCCAGTCGAGCACCAGCCGCTGCTTTCAACAACAGAGTCGGGGCTTTGTGTCTGGAATGCACCAGACTCACTTGTCTCGGTTGACGCATTCTGATCGAGAATACACGACCCACAGCCTGGCAGCTGCTTTGGCTTGTGAGATTCATCAATCTTTCAGGGTCGAATAAGCAACGAGAAATGATAAGAACATAAAACATATGAAATTAAGATAATATACGTAGAAAATAGCTTGGACGAAATGTTTTGGCAACGAGGCCGACTTCTCTTCCTAAATTTCAAGAATAGCCATGTGCAAAATGCAACTCAGAAACTAGAGTAGATTGAAAACTCAATGGTCCGGGATTCATTTAAGAAAAAATCATCAAAATCCCAAGATAACCAGACGCTACAGTAAATAGAATACTTCTTGGCTACACAAGTGTCGGATCAATGTCCCAGATTTATCGATGTCCCACTTTTTACGTGGGACCCAATCCATCGATAAATCTGGGTCATTGATCCAACGCTTGGGGTATTATTACATGGGGAAAATAATAGAATATACATAATTTACAGATATTTTCCCAACAAGCGTAACATAAAAAAGTTGCAACTACTTGGATGAGAGGGCCCGGGGGATCTAGGAAGCGAGACTAGGCTAATGATTATTGATGGGGGATAAAGTTGAATTTCAAGAATAATTATATATAAAATGTTAGCCCTAGGTGCGGCAACATGGGGATAAAAAATGTCAAAAAATGAAGGGAAAAATGGACACCATCACGGACAAGATGAAAAGATTCCATTATAATATTTTTTGGGTTACATCTCTCTCTATTTTACAAAGAGACTACCATTCTTGATATATGAAAACAACCTCAAAAATATTATAGAACAAACACTTAAATGATATGAGATGAGAGAACACTCGAGAATGAGATGATATAGAATGAGGGATGAGAGCTCTTTTTATAGGACTGAAAATGCCTTTGATACGTGTTTTCAATTTAATTATCTGCCAACCCCCAACAACCAAACCATGTGCATTTAATGCACATTTTTTTCAAACATTTTTTAACATTTCTTCAACTTGGAGATTTGATTGAGAATCAAACTTATCTCTACACATCCCTTCAATCTTGTCATATCTTGCTGCTTACTTTTTTGCTAGGCCACTTGATGATCTACACCACTCGAATTTATTAGTATTAACCGACTTTGTTAGAATATCAGCTAGGTTTTCCTTCGTATGGATCTTCTGTGTATCCACATTTATTTCTTCTACCACTTCTCGGATTAAGTGAAATTGAACACCAAGGTGTTTAGTCCTGGCGGTCACATTGTTTATGCCTAATCTCCTCGAATAACCATTGAATCCATATCGTTTCCTTGCAAGCCTGAGTAGCTGCCATATTTATGCACGTTGCAGGTAACATCCACAACTGTTTGCAGTTTTGAAGACTCAGCTTACTGGACACTTGCAAGTATAAACACATAACCAGTAGTAGATTTTATTTTATTTGGATAACTGCATAATCTGAATCCACAAAGCCTCTGAATGTAAAATCCGATCTTTCGTAGCATAATGCAGATTTCGAGGGTACCCTTAATATATCTAAGGATCTTCTTAACCATACTACAATGGTCTCGTCCATGATTCAGCTATGTATCGATTGGACTACTCCCATTGGTTGTGCAATGTGTCTGGTCTTGGACAGATAATAACGAACATTAAACTTCTCACCATTGATGCGCATGGTACTCAAGACTTTTCCATCCTCTCTGCTTCACTGCTAGGACACATTTTCGGACGACAACTTGAAGTTAATTGGAAGAGGGGTAGAAATTGGCTTACAATCTTGTAAGTTGAAGCGTTACAAGATTTTCCTCACTGAGAAAGCCAAATATTTATGCTACTTCTTCTCGGTGAACTTGCATCCCTAGAATTTTGTTTGTCGGTCCCGTGTCCTTCATATTAAATTCATTAGCCAACCGTGCCTTCAATTCTTGCACTCAAACTCTGCATTAAGTCTGTTGTACCCAAGGCTAATGATATAAGAATCAGATATCTTGTACCAACACATTGACGCATGTTTGAGACCGTACAAAGATTTGTTCAACCTGCAAACCAAATTCTCTTTGCTTTATCCCGCAAAACCTTCTGGTCAGGAACATATAGATTTATTCAAGATTTCCATGAAGAAAAGTTGTTTTCACATCTATTGTTAGTAGATGTAGGTCAAACTGCCGCACACAACGCCAATACTACTAGTGACTGTTGTAATCCGGACCACATGAGAAAATATTTCATTGAAGTCAATGCCTTCTTTTCTGAGCATGTCCTTTCACCACCAGTCTTGCACGATATCACTCCACTTGGTTATTGCCATCATGTTTGATATTATAGACACATCTGTTACCAATGACTTTTCGTCATCGTGGTAGTGTAACAATATCCCAAGTTTTATTATTATCCAAGGCTTCCAATTCTTCCGACATTGTTGTCATGCATATCCACATCCGAGCTTTGAGTAGTCTCATGGTAACTCGATGGCTAATCATCATCTATTAATAAGCATTCTACAATATTGCTTTCAGTAATATAATCTGAAAGCCAAACTGGTGGTCTTCTCTCGAAATTAGATTGTCGAACTTTGAAAACCTCTGATCAACTGGTCCTTGTTCCTCGTGCTCTGATAGTACCTCATAAGAAATTTGATCTTTGTCTATCTTAATTTCCACCTGAACTCTAGTAGTATTTGAATTCCCTTCACTTTATCTTCATCGTAAATAACATCACTGCTGATGATAAGATTGTGAGCAGTGGGTCCCACAAGTGATACCCCTTCACACCATCAGCATAGCCCAAGAAAATACATTTTCTGAATTTTGAATCCAACTTTGATCTTTCTTGGTCATTATACAACACGTAAACCGGACATCAAAATGTATGTAGCTGAGAATAATCAGCCAGCTTTCCAGTACACATCTCCATCGGACTCTTCAAATCAATCGCTACTAATGGAGATCGTTTGATGATATAACTGACGGTTTTCACTGCTTCTGCCCAGCATGACCTTGTTCTATTTAACAAGGTTCTATTCATGTGCTTCGCCACTCCATTTTGCTGAGACATGTAAGCCGTTGTGAATTGTCTTTTGATGCACTCTTGTTGACAATATGCATCAAATTTATCACTGGTATATTCTCCACCATTGTCAATCTTTAGACACTTGATCTTCTTTTCTGAGGCAAGTTCCACCCGCGCTTTGAATACCTTGAAAACTGAAAAAACATATGATTTCTTCTTGATATGATACATCCAACATCTCCTAGCGTAATCATCAATGAAAGAGACAAAGTATCTCGCTCCTCCTACGGATACAACCGGAGCTTGCCAAACATCAGAATGAATCAGCTCCAATATGCCACTGCTCTTGGCAGTAGATATGACAAACTTTAATCTGTGTTGTTTACTGGTAACACAATGCTCACAAAATGGTAGAGTCACTTTTGTAAGCCCGGCAACAACTTCCGTTCTCAGAGAATTTTCAACCCTTGTTTTGACAAATGACTGAGCTTCTTATGCCATAACACTGTTTATTATTCCCGGAACGAGTCGATGCAACAACTAGTTCTGCTTCTTTGTGTGTTTCCCCCAAAAGTATACAGATTTGCAGCATGATTTTTTGTCAGACCTTCACGTGTTGTACCTCCTGTATGGTGCGAATAGTACCATCAAACATTTTTATTTTGATGATTCCAACCCCAGTGATTTCTAAGGCATGAACATTTCCCATGAATATAGATCATCCTGAACCATTTTGTCTGAAACGTCATGTGTCATGTCGCTCCTGAATCCATTATCCATGTATCACAAAACTTTTGTCTGTCGTCCGTAACTCTTGCTGCTTCGCTGAATAATATTTCACCACCGTTTGAGGTACTGGCAACATCTCATCGAGAGTCCTCGATATTCTTTTTGCTCGTACACTCCATTTTGAAGTGCCATTTATCACGACATTTTTGGATCTACCATACTTGTGGCTCCAACTGGAGTCACACTATGTCGATCTTCCTCTCGTCATCGGTAAAACCACTACCTGCTTTGAACTTGCCAAAATGTCTTCCTTGTTCTTGCGCTGACTTTCTTCTTCAAGAACCGCGGATGCAACCTTGTTGAAGACTAACATATTAGCAGTGATATTGTTGGTCAGGTTGATGATGAGTTGATCGTATAAATCTAGTAGGATTTGAAGTAGAAGCTCCGCATGTTCAGCTTCCTCTATTTTATGCCCCAAAGAAATGAGCTGGGCAAATAGAGTATTTAGTGTGTTAATTTGGGCAGTCGCTGATGAGGATTCCGACATTCGAAGAGTATAAAACCTTCCCTTTAAGAAAATCTTATTGTGTAGTGATTTGACATCATACAAGTTGTCAGAGTATCCCAAATATCATTTGCGTTTTTCTTTTCAGCGATACTTGGCAATACTTCGTCTGCTAAAGCCAAATGCAAATTGGTAATATCATTATCAATTTATCTCATTCAACTTTTCATCGTTTGTGATCTCCGCCGGTCTATCAGCAATAGCCACCAAGCAGCGATCATTTCGTAGAATTGCTTGCATTTTTATTTTCCACAACATGAAATTGATTCCGTTGAATTTTTCTTCTCGAGCCTTGCAGTCAATCTGTTTACAATAATAAAATCACTTCAAGAAAGAAAAAAATCTCCAAAAAACTTTCTGATGTGGAAGATCAGTTACAGCTGCAACCACAGAGTATACTCAGAATTTTTAATGATTTTATAACGAGGCTCTGATGCCACTTGTTGGCCACAACTGCGCAACATGAGATAAAAATACCGAAAATGAATAATAAAATCGACACCACAATTTATGTGGAAAACCCCTACAAAGTTATTAGAGTAAAAATGACGGATAAGATGAAAAGATACCACTATAATATTTTCTTGTGGATTACAATATCTCGCTATTTTTCAAAGAGAATAACACTCTCAATATATGAGAAAACTAACTCACAAAAATATTACAGAAATAAACACTCAAATACTGATTGCTAAGAGATGAAAGAACACTCAAAAATGAGATACTGCAAATGAGGGGAGCTCGATTCATAGGGCTGAAAACGCGCTTGACACGCATTTTAATTTAATTATCCGCCACCCTCAACCACCAAACCGTGTGCATTTAATGCACATGTTTTTTTCAAACATTTTCTAGCATTCCTCCCACTTGGAGATTTGGTTGAGAATCAAACTTATCTCCAAAAATCTTTTCAATCTATAATCATATCCTGTTAATTACGTTTCTGCTAGGAAACTTCAGGATCTACACCACTCGAATTTATCGGTATTAACCTATTTTTTCAAAATATCAACTAGGTTCTCCTTCGTATGGATCTTCTACATACATTTCATTCTTCTACCACTTCTCGAACAAAAGTGAAATTGAACATCAATGTGTTAGTCCTCGTATGAAAGGCTAGATTCCTTGCAAGAATAAAAAAACATGTGCATTAAAGACACACGATTTGGTGGTTGAGGGTTGACAGATAATTAAATTGAAAACGCGTATCAAACACGTTTTTAGTCCTATAAATAAAGCTCATCCCCCTCATTCTATATCATCATATTCTCAAGTGTTCTCCTATCGCATAGCATTTGAGTGTTTTGTTCTATAATAGTTGTGAGATTGTTTTCTTTTATATTAAGAGTGGTAGTCTCTTTGTAAAATAGATAGATGTTGTAACCCAAAAAATATTATAGTTGAATCTTTTTATCTTACTCGTGGTTTTTACCTTAATAATTTTTAGGGGTTTTCTATGTAAATTGTGATGTCCGTTTTTATCCTTCATTTTCCGACAAAAAAGTGCATATTTTTTCTTTTCAAAGAGAAGGAAAAAACAACTGCCCATGCCCTCTTCTTGATCCCCCCTTACTATTTGCTGCATAGTTATGTAATTATACAAGAGTTTTGATCAATGAATCAAATCTCAATGCCACAACTAATTTTATAACTTTTCTTATTCTTTTTTCCAAGTGAAATAACAGTTTTACTATGGTACTTCATTCATTTCCTTGAGTTCTTCGAAACTTGGATTACCTAAATGTTCATGCACCATTCTTTGAGCAAGATAGCAATCACATTATTCGTCTACACAGATGCCGACTCAGCATGGATCAAGAAAGGATCCCTCAATAACTTCGAGGGATTTATCTAAAAATTCACCCAAAATAGATCAAATGAACCCCACCTTCCCTCTCCACTCTTACTATAATATTGGGTCCTAGATCCACAGTTCCTTTCGAACTGTGAACAAACAGACTTTCGGTTCAATTCCAAAACAGGAACCGCAGCCGTTACCCTTTGGGTGTTCACTGGGTAAACCATTGGGCTGATGCAATAGCTACAAATCACGCCAGCCGAGTAAACTGCACTAGGCAAGTCCGGTTCTACAGGCTCGACTGAGAAAGTGTTGGTAGGAGAATCGAACTCGTGACCAAAGGTCTCCGCGCTCACCTACTCCACCAACCCGGCCACCCCATGAGAGGCACACAGTTCCATTTTGATTCCATCTTTTGTTGTTTCCAGCATCATAAACTACTCATAAAATAATTATATACGACTCACATGTACATCCATCGGGAAAGTATCAACTTTTCGGTGTTGGATAGTAGGGGGCATCAATGCATCCAACGCCATAGGTTCAAGATGCTCCATACTACTATCGTCCCAATCTCCAACAAAGACATCGGAGCTCACATTCTTCACTGGAAAATCCCAAAAATGGAACAAATTCATCTCAAAATCTTCTTCCTCAGCGTCGAAATCTCTGTCCATACCACTATTTCGACCTTCGACCATTACATCTATGTTCTGGAATACATACAGAAACATAACATGAAGCATGGTACACGAACAAAATCAAGAAAAGAACAGCATAAGTACAAGACAGTGACAACATTTTTACCATGAAAAGTTTAGTGTCATCATAATTGTACTTAGCGAGAATATATAGTGATCTTTTGTTCGAGATTTTAGCGGTTGAGGACTTGTTAATGTTTGATTAAAATGATTATTAACCAAGGAAACTTATTGTAAGGGTGTTTCCCATTTGGTTAAAATTGTATATATGACCATATCTCGTCCACAAATACATGGATAACACTGTAAATTGCTTCAAGATCAAACAGATGATTTTGTAAATCAAATTTTTTTGTCAATTTACATAAAAATTTTGGTTCTCACTAATCGATGATCTAAAATGCACGAAAAAAAAAGAATACTATTATATATAATAACTTAAATAAAAAGTAACTACCATATTATAACAAATAATTAATTATGCTTATATATCTAGATACAAAATCCAATTTTTTGGATAAATAAAAATATATACACAGACATCGTATATCCAATGATTCTAAAAATAAGATTATTTTATAAAATTTCTCACAAAAATACCATGGGGGTAAAAATGTTAGTTTGTAATTAATAGACCAACTTATGACTATGAAATTTGAAATAACTTATGTAACATATTATTTATTTAATTAATGGCGCAAACCGAAATTAACTTCTGTCATTAACAATTAAAAGAGATTAACTGATCGATTGACTCATTTTAGTATGCCTGCAAAAGTGCAAATGAGTTTTGACTCTAAAATCACGAGGAGTTACGATACACAACTAGCATATAACTGAACCACTAAAAATGTTATGTAAATATTGACCGTGATCTACCCAAATATACTGGTTAAATTCACATTTTCAAATTTAATATGATCAAGTGTCCAAGTTTATAATAGGGATAGTGAGCATATTTTGAGTTGGCACATATAAATACAATGTTTGGAAAGTGTCGAAAATAGAAATAGTGATGTGGACTCTATAATAACAGCTCGTCGTGAATTTGATTTGTTTATTTATATTATGGTTTGAGATATGGACTATCACTACCTTAATGTCCTCGAATCAAGGAATATTCTACTTTGTTTTTATTGAAACTCTAATTAAGAGGTTTATTTTGGTCTAATTAGATATTTTTTATGTACATATTAAAAGACACAAAATTACAAAAAAAATTCATAAAATATCAAGTAAGCTTTTTCATCCCTAAAAACCCAAAATCTCGCCACCATTCTCTCCCTAAGAAACGTGCCACTCCGATGGAAGACGATGTCTTTGACTTTTGAGCCATATAATATACTTAATATATCTCATTCCAATCGTGTTTTTGAGATGATTTCAGATGTTCTTTTCATTTCAATTCATTTATCAATAGGCGGATGCAGAAAATTTGGTAGTGGCAAAAAATATTAAAATAAAAATAGAGGGTAAGAGATTTTTAGGGGTCCAAATATATTTTTAGGGGGACAAATATAATTGTTGAGGGGTAAACTGCAATTTTTAAGGGTAAAATGCAATTTTAAAAAAATAATTAGGAGGGCACTTGCCCACTGGCCCCAAGGTAGCTCTGCCCCCTGAATATCATCGTACGCCGATATTTAGGAGGTAGATTCTTTTGGTTGATGAGCAAGATAAAGTTTATTTGATGCTACCTTTAATGGCATTACCTTAAGAATGCATCCCACCTTAGATTTGGAATATGTCATTTGGAATATTTCGAAATATTCCAAATGTACGAATCCTTAAGGGCAATGACCATAAGAGTAACATCAAATTTTCCGCACGATACATAGGTTGATTATGTGTAGCAGCAACAAAGTTTTCCGGTTTGATACACAGGATAAAGACCAAAGCTCCATAAACGACAGTCGATAGACGTGGTGAGGTATTTGGAATTGAAAATTGATTGATTGTTACCTGGATCCCTAAATTAGAAAATATAAATTCTGTTGCGAGTGGAAAATCCGAAAAATAGAGACACCAAGTTACGATACATATTTTTACAGAACATTTGGGTAAGCAAAAAAGATGACTCTGGTTATTGTTAGCATAATATATAACCGTCAATTGTTGGTATATTGTGCTTTATATATCTAAAGCCATATACATAGCTACTACTATCCTGAAAAGATATACGACAAACGATCACACCAGTTTAAATCACATATTTCTTGAAGAGACATTCACTACAAACTAGCACGGATGTTGAGATAGTAGATCTAATTAGGTTGTTCGGACTCTAGAAGTGACCGGTTTCAGATTTATATAAATCTAAAGCAATCGATTGTATCCGGGTTTAGGACGAACCCAACAGTTATAATATTGTAAATAAATCATTTATTGATTCCAGCGTCCATAATATTTAAATTTTAGTGATGGTTATTCCTCTATTTTCCACCTTTTGCACTTCATTTTACACCATTGTTTAAGGGCTTTAATTCTTCAATTACAGCTCGAAACTATTTAATTCCAAGAAGTGGCCAACGTTAAGAAGTTGGGAAAACTTGAAGCGAACAAAAAACAACGAAATCCCGAAAAAAAATTAAAAAATTAAAACCAAGAAACAGGGGCTTTGACTTTTAAATTTAAAAAAAAAACATGGACACCATTTTTTGAAGGGAAAAAACAACTGAAAGTAAACGCAAAACAAATGAAAATGGTGAAGAATATGTAGCTTTGAAAAATAATTTACCTCCATTTACCACTTAACCAAAGAGAGATAAGAAAATCGATGCACCAGAACTTAAAGAAGGCAAATTTAAAACAAAAAAAAACTGTAAATTTTGCAGTGAATAAATTATTTTAAACGGGAATAAGAAAAACTGAAACAAAATGCAAGAAAATGGAAGTGTGCTTACCCCAACAGAAATCCTTAGAGGTCTTTCATGCCTGGTTTTCTGCAGAGGGAAGGAGGAAGAAAAGAGAAGATAAAAAGATTAAAAGGGCGACTTGGTAGAGTAAAGATAGGGCACTCTGTCTTCTTTGCATTTTTCTATTTGTTACGCAATCTATCAGACTGCATTTGTCTGAAATAAAAATGTACTATTTAATTTGGACAATAATCAGAGGATTGGTTAAATCTTTTTCCGTATACAACAAAACTCGAACATATATCTTTCTCAAAGTGTGACTGATATATATATATATATATATATATATATATATATATATATATATATATATATATATATATATATTATGTTATGTTGATAAAAATATGATGACTAAATTGTTATAAAATTTTAATATTTATTTGCATCATTATTAATAAAAATAAGCATTATAGTTTTTTATAGTGCCATTAGGTGTTGAGTGCTACATGCAATGATAATAATTTCTAGTGTGATCAACTATCATAATATAGCAGAGACTTTGATGAAATATTTTCATTACCTAAATATATTTCATCACAGCTCCCGGCTTTTCTCCGTTTGAGGAAGAATCGTATTCGAGTCCCGTGGTGTACGGAAGAAAAAAAAATTAGCCCCTAAAAAAAAGTTTCATCACAAAATTACATTCCCATATACAAGTATTACTTTGATATAGATTTTATTAATCTAAAAATGAATTTGATATTTTATTATATATTTATCTAATATGCTGTATTTTTGAACTTTTAAGAGTACGCACTTAAAATTAAAAAAATTAAGTAGCCCAAACTTTCTGATATAACATCTATTATACCTAAAATGTCATCTCACTAAAGTAAAACCAAACATTCATCATATTGTCTAATTTAATTTTTTGGAAATATGTTTTCAAAAATATTTATAAGAAATACTAAAAACATAGCAAAATAATACCAAATGCTGGTGCAGGGTGAGCATTAGAATTATCATGTTGTGAATTTTGGATGTAAGATGATATCTTGATGTCGTCTTCAAGAACTGTATTTTTAATAGCGACATCTTGCGACACATGTCCATTTTGGAGCGATATCTCGCGTTATCTCACGACACAATAAAAGGACATACGTCATGAAATGACGCACGTAAGATCACCATCTTTAAGGGCATTAATTTATGTGATCCATGTTGGAGTGGTTTTGTTATCTTAGAGGTGTAGGATTTGGTCCCCTTTAAGGTTCTTTTTAGCAACTATTACAACTATTTTAGAGAGGGGTATGAAGACTCGAATATGAGACCTCTGGATCGTAATTACGATTTTTACCAGATAGACAATAAGGCTACAAGCCATCGACAGTCCCCTTTAGTTTTAATATTATCTCTTATGATTGACAAACAAAAGTGGTCCACAATGTGATGGTAGAATGTGCCTTGTGATCAAAGCCAAATTTTTCTTTAATTCTTGCCCCCTAAAACCCATCATTTTGGGTGATTTTTCGACATTTAATTATAAAATTTATAATTATAATTATAAATCGAGAATTTGAAATTCTTGCTTTAAATCGTTTCAAAGGCTAAAGAATTTTCTCTGTTCGAGCATCTGAGACGACATAATAGGATTTAGAGAGAACAAAATTAAATTTTTTTTCCTGGCTTGAGAAGCGACTACAGCCAAATTTCAATGGCAATGCCGCAATGACAATAATTTGGTGTGACAGAACTCTCATGATATGTAGATTTGAATATATTGATGTGTACGAAGCGAAGTGGACAATCACAATGCACAACTAACATTGATGAAGCATAGACATCAGAGGTTTGTTCTAATGATTGTCACACTCACACATTTGGGAATAACTCAAGATTGAGTCTTGTTAACTACAAAATCTCCATCCATGTTATAAAAAAAAAATTGAGGAAGAAAAATGATAAATAATATCCAAATATTTTAAAAAGTACCAAGAAAATAAAAATATCTTAGTAGATAATGGGCCCCAAGAGCAGGTAGGGTTAAACATATCACATGGGGAATCTTGGATGGGCTTGCCTCAACCATTACCTTACCGGCCTGTCCAGCTTCATTATTTGTTTCAGGTAAATTTTAAAAAAAAATTATCTCATTAAAATAGGATCTATAATATTGGTTTTAAATTTTTAGTACTAATCAAATATGATCTCATAAAAATTATTTTTTTAATCAAAAAAGTCTCACACTTTTAGTTTTAATGAATTCTAGTCCCAAATTTTTGTTTTTAATCAAAAACAGTCTCAAAAATCCCAATTCAATCTTAGACCACTTTTATTAAAAATTAATTTTTGGGAGATTAAATTTATTAAAAAATTTATGTGAGACTAATTTGATTAAAAACAATTTATGTGGAAGTATATTTAATTAAATTTTGAGATTGATATTATTAGAAAATTATATATATATATATATATATATATTGAAAGTAACTTTTGGCATATCACAAATGAAGGTAACCAAATAATAGAATTAGTATTGTTACTATTCTAGATATTAAATAATATCAGCTGGATAAAGAATGAAATGCTTTGAAAATTACTAACGAGCCGAACTGGATCGTAGCAAAGGCGTCGTTTGATATCTCTTCGGATATCCAAAGGAAGCCCTTTGAGCATGCCTTCAACCCCTAATGTGATATTGAACTGACCGACTGACTTGTTTTGTGCGTCTATCAGGAAAGCCAAAGATTTAGATAGATGCCTCCAATATTAAGCATTCATGAGTGAAGATTGAGATAAATGGCCCCCCTATCGTATGGGCCGACTACTCAAGGGTGGCAATGTGTATTTGTATTTTTGCTTCCTCATCAAGCCCGCGAGTCACCACTCACTTGTATGGTCATACTTCTGTAGTTGAATATTTCTCTCAAACTATATCTCAGGAATAAAAATAATAATAGCTATAAATAAGTTTTATGTTGAGGCGAGATTTGTAATCTCCGTCCTTAAAATAATATTGCCCCGCTATGGTGCTAACGGTTTGCTATGACAATTTGTCTCCCAAGATACAACGACTATGATTTGTGATAAGAGCACTCCAAATCACAAGTCCTCAAACCACAAAGATTCAAAACATTCAATTTGATAAATAACAAATGCTCTCAAATTTCACTTACTATATGATGTAGATTTCGAAAATCAATGTGTAAAATAAGTGGGGTTATGTTGTATATATAGTAAACCAAAAATAAGTCTGAATGCACACCATTTGGAGGCACTATATCGCCAAAAAACGCACCCTAAACGTGAATGGACACACCATTTCAAAAACAGATACAATGCTCGATCGATCGAGCAACTGTTCACGAATGCAACAATTTTCTGGCCCGCTCGATCGAGCATGTTAAAAAAAAATTAGTTCTTTACTTTTTCCAACACTTTCTAACTGATTGCCTCAACGCTTGGGGTAGTTGTCTATGGTGGAGAATGTGCATGTTGGGTGGAGGTCAGCTGTCCCCCTAATAATAAATTTAGTACTTTAAGAAAATAAATTTTAAAAATTGTATTTTGCAACTCTTTAAAAAAAAAATTGACTCCATTTTTATATTATTATTTTTTGTCCCATAAACAAAAGTTCTATATTTGCATGTTGCTGGATCCACTGTTCAGTCAGTCGGCCAGCGCATAATTCTCCATTCCTCTAATCTTGCATTTGTCAACTGAAGGTACGTCTGGAAACAGATATGAGTCAGTTGCTTGACGTGCAGTTTCAGTCATACAAACCCTCTGAATGGGTTTGAAGATGTGAAGAAAAACGATGCCATATAAGTGCAGACTTACCTGCATTTTACAGACAAGCAAGGCAAAGAGAACTAAACCAAGAGTCGCAATGACTATAGCATTACATATTTATCCTAATATGTGCTTGTGGAACGATTTTGCCCCAGAGAACTGTAAAACCATAACAACAATAGCAGAAATCATTCAACGATTAATTTTGTTTCACGATAATTGAGTTCAAAAAAACATGTACGAAACTTTAAGGAGCATCATATGTACATATTCATCACATAGTAAAAGTATTTGATGAAAAACATAGTAGATGCGACATTGCTTGTTATGGCCTCGGCGTAAATACCGAAAGGATAGAGGCTAGAGTTTGGGTCGCATTGGTTTGGGACATAACTCGACTGAAACCAAGATCTTCGCTCATTATCCAAAACTCGATTACAATGAAAAATTTTGTACTGCCAAGATGGTTGTTCGAGACAGCAGGCTAGCCTCCAACAATTTTCTAGCCTCTAGATCGAGAGAAGATATCAGCACGCCCCTTTAACCTTTATTTTAGCCAAGAATAATGTTATTTTGATCAACAAATTAAAGATTTGTCAGTTTGAGTTCAAAAAGTGTTTCACAAAGTTTCAGTTTACTTACATGGCCTGCTAAGATATAAAGAATCAAGTCATAAGCAGCTCCGCAAAAAAGCGGCTTTTCTTGATCAATTGTCATCTATAAGGTGTGTCCACATAAATTTTTCATTTAGGTTTTGACTGAGTATATGTAGCGTTTGATCCTTTATTTAGGTATATAATAAATATGTTATAAGAGTTAATGAATTGTTTCTCAGAGTTCATGAAGATTCTGAATTAGAAATGTTCTCAACATTCTAGGGTGAAACTGTAATTAAATTGAAGTAAAATATTCATGGAACACAAATACGCGAGTGAACTCCAAGAAATATGAAAACAAGGCTGACATAAACAGGAAAACTTTGAAATCTAGAGTGATGTGATTCGAGATTTTTAAATATAAGGTAGAATAAAGTGTCAATGAAAAATAATGATAAACACACCAAGATTTTTTACGTGGAAAACCCTCAAATTGAGAGAAAAACCACGGGACCTAGTCCAGTACAAAACTTCACTATAAACGTTGATGATTTACAAGACTCTGTTGACACAAATGACAATCGCCCAATGACTTATATGAATATCTTAGAAAAATAGTAAAAGAGACCGAACAGAAATAAATTTGCTCTATTCGGAGTCTTTTTGCCCAGAAAAATCCAACCTCTACTGTGATAACATCCGCGGGTGTTTATAGGGATGTTTCCAGTGATTGGCTCGCGGGGGATCCGGAACACGATGTCCTCTGATTGTGGCTTAACTGGGGCCAAACGTGTCCGAGAAATCTGCGCCCCATTACTGCACGTTTATCCACGCTGGTTGATTTGTTGGTTATCTCCGGGTCTTCCGCTAGTCTTTGACCAAAAAACCGATGAGGGTTTAACAGCTATTCTGTTCGGTAAACCCTGCTTGATGCTATCTGCTCGGTGTCCTCCTGCTCGGTATAAGATTTGTTCGGTTCTTGGGGGGATTTTACCCGAGGAAGTCAATATGTCATATGACATCACCTCACCCCCCCCCCCCCCCCCACAAGTAAAGCAAGACGAGACTTTTGAAGTCTTGTTTTATTGTCTTCGGGTAAAATCCTAGATTTAACCTGCTCGGGATTTTTTGCCGCCCTTTTTTCCCGCTCAAAAATTTCAAATGCTGCACGACGTTTCATTTCCCGAGGCACCTTTATGACCTTTCATTTCCTTATTTTTGGACGGTGAAGATTGAATGACTGTTCACATGGTCCCCTCTATAAATATCCATCATTTTTCCTCATTTGTCTTACTTTGCTGCATTTTGCTTCCGAGCTAGCACCAGACGATCGAACAACTTTCCTCCGTAATCTTCCTTTTTCAATCACCAAGTATGGTTTCTTCCCCAGCCGACTCTTCATTGCAGGCAATAGATATGTTCAATGAGGGAGACGCTCTTAGCCCCTCTCCTCGACCCTCTTCCTCTTCTTCTGATAGTGACAGAACTCTAAGCTCTTCTGTCGCGTCAGCTTCTCGTATACAAGAGCAGAGACTTGCTACAGAGCGAGATTTAGTTAAAGCCAACATTCCCTGGTTCGAGATCTTTGAGTCTGAGGTCAAATCGACTCAGCACCTCAGTAATATCCGATCTAAATGGGAGATTTACGAGGGGACTTCTATTATTGCTCACCCTTCCGGATCTCGTCCTCACTTACCCCCTAAGGGGTATTTTCCTTTTTATATAGACCAGCTCCGAGGAGGCCTCCGTTTTCCAATCCCTCCTTTCTTTATTGAAGTAGCCTCCTACTTCTTTGTTTTCCTTAGTCAATTATTTCCCAATAGTTATCGATTATTAGCAGGCTTTTTCATAGTTCTTTCTTATCTGGGTTTTACCCCTACTCCCGAACTTTTTCATTGTTTTTTTCAATTGAACAAGAAAGAGATCGGGCTCTTTTACTTTTTCTACTGGACAGGGGTTGGCTTCCTCAAAAAATACCCCTCGTCCATAAAAAATTGGAAAAACTCTTACTTTTTTGCGCGTCCGCTCCAACCTTGGGATTGCCATATGGAGTGGAGGGAAATCTCCCGAGGGGCAAGTCAATCAAGGGTCACCTTGAGGAGGAACCGTATTTGTCGGTTCGTCGTGCACTTGGCGATCAGTGTTTTAATTTGATGGAGCTGATTGACGACGGACTGTTATACTTGTTCCAGTTGAGCCCGAAGGGTGTATCCTTGAAAATGCCCCTCGGTGAGTGCTTTTCAAGCAGTCTTCTTCTTTTTACTTTCGACTTATTATGTTCGGACTAATATTTCTTCTCTTTTCAGAAACAAAAATGATGAAGGCTAGGATGGACGAGAAGCTGAAAGAAAAGAGCCAGAAAGGCCAAACTTCTAAGGCTGTTACTACTCCTGCCCCTCCCCCGTCTGTCGAGATTTTGACTCCTCCTGAGGAGAGGGCTTCTCCCGAGAGGACTCAAGCTCTTCATTGTCGGAATATGGCTACTCCCGAAGGTCCAAGTTCTTCTCCCCAAGCACCTCCCATTAAGAAAACTTCTTCTTCCCTTGTCCCTTCCGAACCTCGAGCCTCCTCTCAACCTGCTCTCGGTGTTTCTCGGCCTACCTCGAGATACCATATCCCTTCATGGACGTATTCTCCCACCGTTCCACTACTGAAAAAACCCGACCCCAAAGCCTCCCACTCCATTTTGTGTTACACCCCCAACTCAGCCGACCGTAAGTACCTCGGGGAACTGGCCTTCAGCAACTTGGTGAACGATTTCTCCTCATCCTTTACTCAGGTAAATACTTTTACCAATTAATCTGCTTCGCTTGTCTTTTTTCAATACATTCATTCGTCACTTTAATTTTGTATATGCTCTGATGCAGGCCCACATGATGGCGGGTGAGCTTCTCACTCGTTTTCATTCAGTTCGATTAGCTGATGGGCAGAACCAGAAGCGCATTAGGCAGTTAGAGAGTATGGGTGAGGAGCTGAAGAAAACAGTGAGCCTTCTGGAGGAGCGGCACTTGGCCCTGGTGTCAGCTCGGGATAAAGCGGAGAAGGCCCTGGCAGAGGAGCGGACAAAATTCACCGATCTGGAAGGTGCTAACTCTACTTTGTCGGAGCAGTATAAATCCTTGGCTGAGCAACATCAAGCTGTCTCTGAGCAACTTGCTCAAGAGAAATCTTCCACTGCTGCTCGTATGGTAGAATTCTGGCTCTCGAAGAAGGCCGAGTTTTTGAAGTCTCCAGAGTATGGCAACATGGTGGCTGACCGTGCTTACAAGTTTTTTGATCACGGCTTTGAAGCATGTGTCAGCCAATTTGGATCTCAAGGCTACCCTCCCGAAGGAGCTTCACAAGATTTCCCCGATGTAAGTGCTGCTTTGGAAAGCCTCCCCGAGGAGCTATTTCACCCGTAGGGTAGAGCTTTTACCTTTTCTTGTATTTCTTTTTCGTTCATGAATAAAATCCTTTACTTGTAATTCCGACTCGCTACCCCGAGCATAAACACTTAGGCAATTTTAGGTTTAAAACGTGGACCAAACATCCCGATCCCACGAGTAAACAACTAAAATTCCGAACAAGCTCGCTATCCCGAGCATAAACACTTAGGCAATTTTAGGTTTAAAACGTGGATCAAACATCCCGATCCCACGAGTAAACAACTAAAATTCCGAACAAGCTCGCTACCCCGAGCATAAACACTTAGGCAATTTTAGGTTTAAAACATGGACCAAACATCCCGATCCCACGAGTAAACAACTAAAATTCCGAACAAGCTCGCTACCCGGAGCATAAACACTTAGGCAATTTTAGGTTTAAAACGTGGACCAAACATCCCGATCCCACGAGTAAACAACTAAAATTCCGAACAAGCTCGCTACCCGGAGCATAAACACTTAGGCAATTTTAGGTTTAAAACGTGGACCAAACATCCCGATCCCACGAGTAATCAACTAAAATTCCGAACAAGCTCGCTACCCCGAGCATAAACACTTAGGCAATTTTAGGTTTAAAACGTGGACCAAACATCCCGATCCCACGAGTAAACAACTAAAATTCCGAACAAGCTCGCAACCCCGAGCATAAACACTTAGGCAATTTTAGGTTTAAAACGTGGACCAAACATTACGATCCCACGAGTAAACAACTAAAATTCCGAACAAGCTCGCTACCCCGAGCATAAACACTTAGGCAATTTTAGGTTTAAAACGTGGACCAAACATCCCGATCCCACGAGTAAACAACTAAAATTCCGAACAAGCTCGCTACCCCGAGCATAAACACTTAGGCAATTTTAGGTTTAAAATGTGGACCAAACATCCCGATCCCACGAGTAAACAACTAAAATTTCGAACAAGCTCACTACCCCGAGCATAAACACTTGGGCAATTTTAGGTTTAAAACGTGGACCAAACATCCCGATCCCACGAGTTAACCGAAGATAATTTAACGTTTAAACGTGGACCAAACATCCCGATCCGACGAGTAAACCGATGATAATTTAATGTTTAAACGTGGACCAAACATCCCGATCCCACGAGTAAACCGATGATAATTTAATGTTTAAACGTGGACCAAACATCCCGATCCCACGAGTAAACCGATGATAATTTAATGTTTAAACGTGGACCAAACATCCCGATCCCACGAGTAAACCGATGACAATTTAATGTTTAAACGTGGACCAAACATCCCGATCCCACGAGTAAATCATTAAAATTCTGAACAAGCTCAATGAATCAAATACTTTCATTTTATTACTGCTGAATTCATAATTAAAATAACAAAGAAAGATTACACAAAATATTTCTTTAAGTTATGAATGTTCCAAGGTCTTAACATCTTCCGCCCTTCATGATCTTCCAGCCTGTAGGTTCCTCTTCCGATCACTTCCTTGATTTTGTAAGGGCCCTCCCATTTGGGTGCCAACTTTTTCACCTCACCAGCAGGATTCGTTCTTCGTAAGACCAAATCCCCGACCTGAAATGTTCTTGGGAGAACCCTTCGGTTATAAGCATTGGTAATCCTTACTTTATACAGCTCTGCTCTTGCTACAACTTGTTCTCTTAGTTGATCAATCCCATCTAACTCTTGCTTTCTTCTACCCTCATTTTGCTCTGGATCATAACATTGTACTCGGAGGTATTCAACTCCAATTTCTGCTGGAATGAGGGCCTCCGAACCGTATACCAGACTATACGGAGTTTCCCCTGTAGATACCCGAGGAGTTGTTCGGTAGGCCCACAAGACTCCAGGTAGTTCATTTACCCATTCTCCTCGGGCCCTTCCAGCTTTGTCTTAATCCCCTGTAATAGAATACAGTTAATAACTTCGACTTGCCCATTTGACTGTGGGTAGGCCACTGACGTGAATACTTGCTTGATTTTCATATCCTCGCACCACTCCTGTAGTTTCTTTCCCTAAAACTGTCTTCCATTATCAGAAATTATTCTCCTCGGTATTCCAAACCGACATACTATGCTTCTCCATAGGAATCTAATAATTTCCTCCTCAGTTATTTTTGCTAAAGGCTCAGCTTCCACCCATTTCGTAAAGTACTCAACTGCTACTAGGAGGAATTTTCTTTGTCCCGTGGCAAGAGGAAAAGGCCCGACGATGTCCATCTCCATTGATCGAAGGGACATGAAGTAACACTGCTATTTAAGACCTCTGCAGGTATATGAGATAAATTTGCATATTTCTGGCAATTGTTACATTTTTTAACAAGTTCTTCGGCATTCTCTCTCATACTGGGCCAATAGTATCCTGCCCGAAGGGCTTTCTGATATAACATATTGCTTCCCAAATGATTCCCACAACAGGCTTCGTGAATCTCCTTTAGCAAATGTTCTCCTTCTTGTACTGGTGTGCATTGCAAGAAGGGAGTCGAAAATCCCTTTTTGAACAATTTACCTTCTGCTAACACAAAACGCATCTTCACTCTCTTCACCCGAGCAGCTTCCTTCGGATCTAATGGCAACACCTTGTTTTTCAAGAATTTAATGATATGCTCTCGCCAATCGGATATAATACAAGGCTCCAAATTCATTATACTGTTGATAGCTATGTGCGAGACCAAAAGATATTGTACCAGTACTTTCCTGTTCTTCCACTCATGAATGGAACTGGCCAATTTTGTGAGTGTATCTGCTCGGTTATTATCTTCTCGTGGTATTTGCTTCATTTCCACTTCCTGGAACTGAGTCATTAATACTTGAGCCTTCTTCACATATTTTTTCAATTTTTCTTCTTTCACCTTCTATACCCCATTTACCTGCTGAACAACCAGCATTGAATCCATGAACACTTTTACTTTCCGAGCTCCGGCGTCTAATGCTACTCGTAAGCCTGAGAGGAGAGCTTCGAATTCGGCCTCATTGTTTGAGGAATGAAAACCGAACTGAATAGCTATGGCAATTTCCTCTCCTTCTGGAATGATAAGTATAATTCCTGCACCGCTTCCTATTTGAGTAGATGATCCATCTACAAATAGGCTCCAATCTTTTTCTTCACGAGTATGAGTCACTTCAACCAAGAAATCCGATAAAGCTTGAGCTTTGATGGTAGTCCGAGGCTGATAAGAAATATCGAACTCACTCAATTCTGTGGCCCATTTCACCATCCGTCCTGAAATTTCTGCTTTTGACAAGAGCCTTCCCAAGGGAGTGCTCGTTACCACCATGATAGGGTGAGATAAAAAATACGGCCGAAGCCTTCTTGCAGTGATCACGAGAGCCAAGGCTAATTTTTCAATTTCAGGGTATCTCTGTTCGGCTCCTTGCAAAGCTCGACTGATATAATATACCGGTTGCTGCTGCCCTAACTTCTCTTGAATTAACACCGAGCTGACAACTTCCTCGGTTACTGACAAGTAGGCGAGGAGGTCTCATTGTGCTCGGGTTTATTCATTAAGGGTAACTGAGCTAGATATTCTTTCAAGTCCTCGAAAGCTTTCTGACACTGATCATCCCACTCAAACTGCATTCCTCGCCTTAATGCTTTAAAGAAAGGCAAACTCCTATCAGCCGATCGAGATATGAATCGACTAAGTGCCGCTATTCTTCCTGCTAACCTTTGTACTTCGTTCAATGTCCGAGGAGGGTCATTTCTCGGATTGCTCGGATTTTCTCAGGGTTAGCTTCCACACCTCTCTCTGTCACCATGTATCCCAAGAATTTTCCACTATGAATTCCTAAAGTGCATTTGGAGGGATTTAATTTCATGCCAAATCTTCTTAAAGTGGCAAAGACCTCCTCCATATATTCGATCAGATTTTGGGCCTTCTTGCTTTTGATCAAGACGTCATCAACATAAACCTCCACGTTCCGCCCTATTTGATCTCTGAACATCTTATCCATCAGTCTCTGATAAGTGGCCCCAACATTTTTCAATCCGAAGGGCATTACGACATAGCAAAAAGTTCCTCCCGCTGTGACAAAGCTAACCTTGGACTGATCCTCGTGGGCTAAGGGGATTTGATGATATCCCTGATAAGCATCCATAAGACATAACAACTCATGTCCCGCAGTAGAGTCCACTACTTGATCAATCCTCGGCAATGGATAACAATCTTTGGGACACGCTTTGTTCACGTCCCGAAAATCTACACACATCCTCCACTTGTCTCCTGCTTTAGGTACTAGAACCACATTTGAGAGCCATGTAGGGAAACTAATCTCTCGTATATGGCCTGCCTTCAGCAACTCCTCTACTTGTTTAGTTATGACGGCATCCTTCTCGGGTCCAAAATGCCTTCTCTTCTGCTTAATTGCCCGAGCACTCGGGTCCACATTTAGATGATGCTCAGCGATCTTGGGTTTTACCCCAATTAAATCAGAGGTATTCCAAGCGAACACATCAACGTTATCTGTTAAGCACTCAATCACCCATTTAGACAGGCTGCTTATGCCAATAAGCGACGTCGACCACTTGAATTCCAAGTTGGTGATCGAGTATTCTTGAAAATTTCACATTTTAAAGGTGTAGTATGGTTTGGTAAGCGTGGAAGTTGTCTCCACGATATGTTGGTCCGTATTGGTACGTTGGCATATCGATTAGCACTACCGCCAGCATTGAGTAGTATTCACGATGTGTTTCATGTTTCACTGTTGAGGAAATATGAACCAGATCCGGGTCATGTATTGCCACCATCTGAAGTACAGTTGGATACAGACGTATCGTATGTGGAACGACCAGTACAGATTCTGGATAGAGCTGAGCGGGCATTGCGTAACAAAGTGATACCAATGGTAAAAGTACAGTGGGATCGACGGGGTGTCGAGGAGCAACATGGGAGACGGAGCAGCATATGATACAGCAGTATCCTGAGTTGTTTACTGGTATGACTTTACAGTGTTTATGATACTGTTGGTAAGTGATTAATATGATGTTGCATATATGATCATGTTTCTTATCTTGTTGTAATAGGATTGTTGATTTGATATAGATATATGCATGATTATGTATATACAATTTCGAGGACGAAATTCAATGAGGAGGGGAGAAATGTCATGCCTCGATCTGACGTATACATGTAGTTTTGACATAGTTATGTCAACTTGTAACAACCTACATAACTAAACTCTTAATCAGGTGTATGTTTTACTTAATTCCAACTCACATATGTATAAATGAACTGATACATAATGGATTAAGTAACGAGGACCCCACATTAGTGGTATCAGAGCAGTGGTTCGAGAACGGGGTGAACAAGGGTAGAGGAAGGTATTAGGGAGTTACCTAATACGTTGAAAGCATGTTATGAGTCATGATATGATGTTATACTGACATGCTTTATATATTTGTTGTTGTTGGTAACCTGTATTTACAGTAATGGCAGACAGAGTACCACATTATGAGGTTGGGGATTCCATGAGTGGCAACACTAGTGTTGGATTGGCGCCTATGCCACCACCACCATTCGGGCAAGGGCCAGTAGAACATGTACTGTTACCTGGGGAGCTGACTTTGACACAATTTCTGAGTTATCAACCACCTCGCTTTGAGGGTACTGAATCAGGGGAACAAGCAGAGGAATGGCTGGAACGGATTGAACAGATTTTTGTGTCAGCACCGTGTGCCAAATCTGCCTGGATACGGTTAGCAGAATTCCAATTGGCTAAGAAAGCAATGATGTGGTGGAAATCCACATTGATTGAGCTGAGAGCTCAAGGACAGACAGTTGATTGGGATGTGTTTAGAACGAAGTTTCTTGATCACTATTTCTCTGTTGCTGCAAGGCAGAGGAAAGAGGATGAATTTACCAATCTGAGACAGGGATCTATGACAGTGTCTGATTATGCTGTGCAATATTCTTCATTGCTACGGTATGTATCACATATCGCTGCAAACACAAAGGCAAAGAAGGGCTTGAGGCCTGAGTTGTTTGATAGGGTAATTTCTAATAACCCTACATCATATGAGGAAGCATTGACTAGAGCCAAGATGGCTGAGATTGCAGTTGGAGTGTACAAGGATGTGGGACAATCCCAACCACCTACATCAGAAAGCATGAGACCTAGAGGAGAACCATTTAAATCATCACGAGGTGGTGCATCTTTCTCTAGATTTAGTGGGAGGCGATTTGTTCAGCGCAAGGGTAGTGAACGAGGTCCAAAGGGACAGTCCCAAGGCAGTAGCAGTTGCAGTGGTCGAGGACTACAGTGTTTTAAATGTGGAGGACCGCATTTTAAAAGAGATTGTCCACAACTTGATACTCCAGTCTGTTTTCGTTGTGGGAGGACCAGACATATGATTAGAGATTGTCCTCAAGCTGGGGGACAACAGACAAGAGGGAATATATCAGAGAGTACAGTGCAGCAGAGACCACAGGGTATTACACGGACTGGTGGAGGACAGAGGACAGGACCACCTCAGGTTCAGGTGTATGCACTGAACAAAGAGCAAGCGGAGGCAGCTCCTGATGATGTGATAGCAGGTAAGTGTAATTTATTTACTTATCCTGCTTTACTTTTGATTGATACTGGTGCATCACATTCCTTTGTTGCACAAGCGTTTATTGATCGGTATCATATATGCTCGTCTCCACTATTGATGCCTCTGTATGTCTCGACACCCATGGGAACTACTGTAATGGTTTGTCAGAGTGTGTCTGATAGCGTTATTCAGTTTGATGCTGAGTATGAAATACAGGCTGATTTGATTGTATTAGATATGATGGATTTTGATTGTATTTTGGGTATTGATTTGTTGAGCAGTTATAAAACTATTGTAGACTGTTGTCAAAAGACAGTGAGATTTCAATCTGATACTGGAAATCAATGGATCTTCTATGGACAAGGATCACGTGCCAAGATTCCATTGATATCTGCTCTTAGAATGTCTCGTTTGTTAGAACGTGGACATACATGATATGTGATCTATGTTGTGGATGTCACAGATAAGAAAATAGAAAGAAGAGTGGAGGATATACCAGTGGTTGCAGAGTATGCAGATGTATTTCCAGATGAGATTCCTGGTTTTCTGCCAAGTCGAGAAGTAGAATTTGGTATTGAGTCAGTGCCTGGTACTTCTGCAATTTCAAGAGCACCATATCGAATGGCACCATCTGAACTGAAAGAGTTGAAAACTCAATTGCAAGATCTATTGGACAAGGGGTACATACGTCATAGTGTATCGCCTTGGGGTGCTCCGGTATTATTTGTCAAGAAGAAGGATGGTTCAATGAGACTTTGCATTGACTATAGATAGTTGAACAAGGTAACTATAAAGAATAAATATCATCTTCCTCATATTGATGATTTGTTTGATCAGTTATAGGGATCTACAATCTATTCTAAGATTGATTTGAGATCTGGATATCATCAGATACGTGTGAAGAAAGGAGATGTACAGAAGACAACATTTAGAACTCGGTATGGACATTATGAGTTCCTAGTAATGCCATTTGGGGTGACAAATGCTTCAGTTGTCTTCATGAGCTTGATGAATCGTGTTTTTCAGGATTACCTTGATCAATTTGTCATTGTATTCATTGATGATATATTGATCTATTCTCGGAGTGAAACTGACCATGTCCAACATTTACATCTGGTGTTGCAGTTATTGAGAACACATCAGCTATATGCCAAACTCAGTAAGTGTGAGTTTTGGTTAACCAGTGTCTGATTTTTGGGACATGTGATCTCTAAGGATGGTATATCAGTTGATCCGAGAAAGATAGAAGCGGTGTTAAATTGGTCATCACCTACTTCTGTGCTAGAGATTCGTAGTTTCTTAGGTTTGGCTGGATATTATAGACGATTTGTTGAAGGATTTTCAGCGATTGCCAAACCACTTACACAGCTGACACAGAAGGGGGTACCATTTAGATGGTCTGAAGCATGTGAGCATAGTTTTCAGGAATTGAAACATCGGTTAACTACTGCTCCAGTGTTGATCATTCCATCAGAGCATGACAGGTTTGCTCTTTACACTGATGCATCATTACTTGGTTTGGGTTGTGTTTTGATGCAGGATAAACATGTGGTGGCTTATGCATCACGCCAGTTGAAGCCACATAAAATGAAATATCCAGTACATGATCTAGAGTTGGCTGCCATTGTCTTTGCCTTGAAGATATGGCAACACTATTTATATGGTACGTCGTTTACCATATATACTGATCATAAAAGTTTGAAGTTTTTATTCTCTCAAGCAGAGTTAAATATGAGGCAAAGGAGATGGATGGATCTCTTGAAGGATTATGATTGTGAGATCGAATATCATCCAGGAAAGGCTAATCTTACAGCAGATGCCTTAAGTCGAAAAGTTCATACTACTGCTGATGAGATGATGCATTTATCAGCCTTGATGACTGCTTGTTGTACCTTGGGTTATGACTATGATATTGAAACAGTGCCACTACGGGTAGCAACATTGTTGGTTGAACCCGATATTTTTGAGAAAATCAGAATAGCACAAGGTACTGATGATGAGGTACAGAACTGGAAGGAAATGATATGTCAAGGACAAACATCTCAATTTGTAATTGCCAGTGATGGAACGTTGAAAAATAGGAACTGTTGGGTAGTACCGGCTGCATTAGGACTACGCCAAGAAATACTACAACGTGCGCATTGCAGTCGCTACAGCATACATCCTGGAGGAAAGAAAATGTATAAAGATTTGCGTACCCAATTCTGGTGGAAACGCATGAAACAGGATGTGCTGAACTTTGTGAAACGGTGTTTGATCTGTCAACAAGTAAAAGCAGAACGACAAAGACCAGGAGGTGAATTGAGGAGTTTGGAGATTCCTCAATGGAAATGGGAACATGTTACAATGGATTTTGTTACCCATTTGCCACGGACTTCCTCTGGCTTTGATGCGATTTGGGTAATTGTTGATAGACTGACAAAAGTAGCTCACTTCATACCTTACAGTATGACATTTACTTATTTGAAAATGGTACAATTATACATTCAAAATGTAGTGAGACTACATGGTATACCAGTTTCAATTGTATTGGATAGAGATCCGAGATTTACTTCTCATTTTTGGGAAGGATTACAGTCAGCACTAGGGACAGAAGTACGATTGAGTACAGCGTATCATCCTCAGACAGATGGACAAATAGAGCGTACGATACAAACGCTTGAGGATATGTTATGTGCCTGTGTATTGGAGTTTGATAACTCGTGGCAAGAGTCGTTGCCATTAGTGGAATTTTTGTACAATAACAGTTATCAAACTAGTATACAGATGGCACCCTTTGAGGCATTGTATGGGCGACGATGTGGATCGCCATTATATTGGGATGATGTTGATCAGACTGTACTCCATGGACCATAAATGCTACTTGAAATGGAGGAGAAAGTGAAACTGATTATATTGAAATTACAAGCTGCTCAGGATAGACAGGCTGCTTATGCCAATAAGCGACGTTGACCACTTGAATTCCAAGTTGGTGATCGAGTATTCTTGAAAATTTCACCTTTTAAAGGTGTAGTACGGTTTGGTAAGCGTGAAAAGTTGTCTCCACGCTACGTTGGTCCGTATGAGGTGTTGCAACGTATTGGTACGTTGTCATATCGATTAGCACTACCGCAAGCATTGAGTAGTATTCACGATGTGTTTCATGTTTCACTGTTGAGGAAATATGAACCAGATCCGGGTCATGTATTGCCACCATCTGAAGTACAGTTGGATACAGACGTATCGTATGTGGAACGACCAGTACAGATTCTGGATAGAGCTGAGCGGACATTGCGTAACAAAGTGATACCAATGGTAAAAGTACAGTGGGATCGACGGGGTGTCGAGGAGGCAACATGGGAGATAGAGCAGCATATGATACAACAGTATCCTAAGTTGTTTACTGGTATGACTTTACAATGTTTATGATACTGTTGGTAAGTGATTAATATGATGTTGCATATATGATCATGTTTTTTATCTTGTTGTAATAGGATTGTTGATTTGATATAGATATATGCATGATTATGTATATACAATTTCGAGGACGAAATTCAATGAGGAGGGAGAAATGTCATGCCTCAATCTGACGTATACATGTATTATATGTTTATGGTGTAATTATGATTAATTACAATATGATATGGACTCGGGTTCGGATTGAACCGAGTAGGAGTAAAGCCATGTATGAATGGAAGGAGTAAAGCCATGTATGAATGGAACCTCATTGGAATCAAAGATATATGAGAATCAAAGAAATGAGTTCCTAACATAAACATATGATTTATGGATTTAATATGGAAATACATGTATAGTGGGATATAACATTGGTATGCATTTAGCATCATTTGAGAGGCATTAGAATGTGCATGTGAGTTGAGTTTGCAAGTAGTGTGTATTTAGGTTGCATGACATGTGAATTTGGGTTTGAGGTGAAGGAGTTAATAAGAATGTATAATCTGATTTTCCAGCACATAACACACCAAATCTCATCTACAAATCTCTACAAAACCCTCTTCAACCCCTTGCTTCTTCTTTCCATCTTTTGCTTGGAATTCACTTGGTAATCAAGCAAGGAAATTAAGTGAAGTAACTTCATCATTTCTTGGTAAGAATTGTATAGCATATGATGTCTATGGAGTTAGTTGATGGAAACTTGAAGCATGTGGTTATTTTTGTATGCTTTGAATTGATACTTGTTACCATGCAAAGAATTGAGTTATATGATGAGAGAAACATGTCCATATGATATTAAAGATTGCATGAAACCTGGTTGAATGTTGATTTTCGAGTTGTAGGAGATATACCATGAGGATAAGCTCAAAATCGCCATGTTCTGATTTTTCTGGACATCGGCGATCGATCGCTAGCTTTGTGGCGATCGATCGCCGAGACAGAGCAAAAATATAAGGCGGTTCATGTATGTGGCGATCGATCGGTAAAAATGTGGCGATCGATCGCGAGAAACAGAACATTGAGGCGATCGATCGCGAGGTAGTAGCGATCGATCGCAATGGAACAGAACAGTATGGCGATCGATCGGTGAGAAGTGGCGATCGATCGCCAGGGTCAGAATTTTTAAAAATGTTATATTTTTGTAGAATTGATTTAATTGCCTTTGATAACATGATATATTGTTGGTATTGTTGTAGCATCATCACAGGGGACGGGGCAACGAGGCAGTTAGACATTGACGTCTAACTCTTATCGTTTTTTGGCACAGAACAGGTACGTTTTGACGTACGAGTATATGATATTGTTGTGATGATGATGTGAGTATGTTATCATATTATTAGTGGTATCATATACATGTGCATTCATGAGATTTATATGCTTGAGATGGATGCCACGATAGATATGTAGTATATGCTTTGGCTGAGATCGGTGCCACGATAGATATGCCAGTGTTGGGCATATGCTTTGGCTGTGATTGTTGCCACGATAGGTATGCTACATATGCTTTGGCATGAGAGATATACGACGGTTGGGTATATGCTCTGGCTGTTATAACATGCGAGGACGGTACTATGATATGGGCTGCTAATATGAAGATGTGATGAGGTTCCACTGACATATTGAGCTGAGATAGGCATATCATATTGGTCTGGTTATAACAGGATGATGAGATGAGACATGTCATGACATAATTGCATTTGATGATGCATGATACATGACAATCACATTTGATGTTTATAGTGCTTTATCGTTTATGTTTTGTATTGATATCGCACTTGGATGATTTTGTATCTATACTCATGTTGTGTGATTGTTTCTGTAGGGACTCATAGACGTGGGAGGACGGGATTGTGAGTCTATTCCGCTAGGAGTTGAACCACTGCTTAGGAGTTTTTGGTTTAGGTTGTTGTTATGTATATATGATGTGTAGTTTTGACATAGTTATGTCAACTTGTAACAACCTACATAACTAAACTCTTAATCAGGTGTATGTTTTACTTAATTCTAACTCACATATGTATAAATGAACTGATACATAATGGATTAAGTAACGAGGACCCCACAATAACAAACTAACTTGTCCTCACTTTTATGCCTCAACCATTATAAACATGCATTGAAAAATTAATAATGGAACAAGTTCAATCCCTAAACAATTCGTACCCAACAAAGTAGTGAACGTGTGTGTGTGGTCATAAACAAGTGTCATGTACAAATTATAGATCCAAAAGAAGCAAATCCACAATAGTTCAAGTCATACACTAACACAAATATAAGCTCACTTGCAAACTCTTCTCCACTATCTTAGCCACTTTGCAAACATAAGTCAAGTAGGTCTTTATTAGCTTGTAGTGTGGCCTAGGTATTGGCTTATGAAAGAAAGGCAAGGATATATCAAGTAAGAGAGTATGATGATATGCACACTAAAGCTTCTCTTCTTGCTCGAATTTTTCAACTTTTGTTTCAACATTTTTCTTCTCTTGTGCCTTGGCTCCCCTTGGAGTCATATTTTTATCTATTTTCTCAAGGCATCCCTTTTCTTTCATGTATTTCATTCTTTTCCTTATGAAGCTCACAAACATTTTAATCATTGAATACTTAAGTGCATGTGAATGAAACGCATCATACTCCTTTCAAAGGTATGGATAGAACTCATATTTAGGCTCATTAGGGAAGGATGATAAGCTAGTCAAAGAATGTCGAATGGTGGTTGTTTGTATGCTTAGCATACAACCATTCTTTTGCATTAAAGCTCAAATAGGGTACTAGTGATTGATTTTCTTTACATGGTAGGCTTGAAAGGTTCAAACGCATCAAAGATTGCCTATATCACTTTCATGTTTGCAAGCAGTCTAGACATACGCCTCAAAGAGCATGTAGTTAAGTTCTAGCATGTATTAGAGACTTCTTAAGACTATCACAAAGTTCACACAATCTTCACTAAGCTATGCACGCTTCACAAGTCATCACAATAACGTGCTCAAAATATTCAACTACTAAGTTAAAGTAAAATTTTCATTAGAGTTCAAAGTGTTCCAAGGTTAACAATTCACCTATGTTCAAAACATGCATGATATCAATATGTTTCATCATGGGCTAGTGATTCTAAGCATGTGTTCATTACTAACTATGAGCTCAAAATTTTCAAAATTTTTGATTTTTTTGTATATTTTAAAATAAGAAAAACAATAACACACCACTAATCCCTCCCCCATACTTAAATCTTACATTGTCCCCACTGTAAGGCAAAAATACAAGAAAAGAGAATCTAACTACTAAAGCAAAAAAAAAAAAAGGAGAAAGGAGAAAGAAACTAACTCCCCTTGGGTTGCCTCCCAAACAACGCCTCTGTTTAACGTCGGTGGCCCGATGCCAGTTCTCTCGCTTAAGGCGATGCCTATTCGCCTTGCACCTCTTGGAGGGTTTTTGTCTTTTCACTATGTCGCCTTCCTCCAAAGAAGTCAGTTGAGGTCGATCAAGATCTACCTCATGGTATCCTTTAACTTGTTGTCCCCTATGCTCGCCTTTGGGAATCTCATTCTGGTGAGATTCCTTGTTATCCACCTCGATCTCTGTTTGTTGTTCAAGTATTGATGGTCTCAGTACCATCGTTGCTGGAGTTTCTACCTCTTTGCCATTGTCCAAGGTGATGTTGTCTTCGCAAAAATAGTCCCAAGGATCCATTTCATCACAGTATTCTTTCGCCGACTCCTCTTCCACAGCACATGATTCATCTAAGTAATCCATATAGTTCTCAGTTGGAAACATACCATTCGGAGTTGTAGGATGTACAAGCTTCTTTTCTTCTATTGGCACATGTGTCTCCTCTTCTAGCTCGGGTGGTATCAGTACCACCTTCTCCATAGTCTCCTATTCTTCATCACTCCATGATTCGAATGCAATCATGGTCTCCTTTTGTGCTGCTATCCGATCGGCCGATCTTATTAGTTGCTCCATTTGGTTACCCAAATTCTGAGTGCTAGCCCTGAATTCCTGTTGAAATTGCAAAGTACTATCATTAAGTGTTGAAACAAGACTAAAGACTCACCAGGGGTATGGTATTGAGGTTGTTGTGGCCATGTTGGGTATTGTGGTATGTATGGCGGTAGGGCGGACTGCATGTAAGGTGGAGGTGGGTAAATCCATTGATTGTCATAGTTGAGATTGGGATGATCTCTCCAACTTGAGTTGTATGCACTTTGTCCACTCCCTACGCCAAGTTGTTGCACAAGATACTCCAACTCGTCTAGTCGCCTATAGTCCTCCATGACAAGATCCGATTTTTTAGAAATCAACCTGTAATCACGAACAAACAAGAGTAGCGGTGGGGGGAAACGAAAGAGAGAGAAACAAAAAAAAAAAAACAGAAAATATTAACACAAAAATATAACACGCCTCAACCAAGAATTACAACTAGCTAGACATAATCTAAGATAAAACAATAAATAAAAACAAAGGAAAGAAAACTAATCCGATCTCTGCTCGTCGAGGTGTCAATCCCGTATTCGTTTCGATCTTCGTAGCGTTCTTCAACAAAATTGAAAGAAAAAATATAAAACTATCATAAACTACTCTACCCTAACTATCTAGATTTTTTTTAGTCTGATTTTCGTCCATATATGTATAGGGAGGCTGATGGAGTAGGTTAGAATCCATGTGGGAAGGAAAGAAATCAAGTCTTTACACTTTCCAAAACTCTGCAGGCGTAGCTACGCCAGAAAATGGCGTAAAGACGCCTGGTGACGTGTCAAAAATATGGCTTCCCATGTTTCTGGCGTATTTATGCCTCCGAATGGCATAATTACGCCTGTCCATGCCGTAGCATTGGCGTAATTACGCCTGAGAATGGCGTAATTACGCCTGTCCTCCATTTTTCTGGCGAGTTTTGTATTTTGGCTGTAATTTTCTTGTACTAACTCCGAATTTGATGAATCAGCTGTCCACGCGAAGATAAATCAAAGTTCTACAACTGTTTTATGGACCACATTTCCAAAACATGGCTCAAACATATATAAATTTGAGGAGAAAGGAGCAACATGTGTCTTGGATTCTGGTTTTTTTCTTTTTTCTTCAACTTTAGTCATTCTTTCATCATTTTAGCTTGATTTCTTCACATTTCCCTACATTTACACAAATATACGATTAGGTAGCATATGTATCAATTTATCCATCAAAATATACCAAATCGTAGATAATTAAGCGCAATAGATGTGTATTTCTAGTCACATCAAAGAGCTCATGCAATAGGAGGAACCACGAGGTAAGCCCCTTCCACTCCGTAAATACAAAATTGAACCCCATTCCCCCTTGCTTTTAAGGTGAACTGGAAAGACGAGGGCATCAAGGGACTCTACAAGACTTTCCGACGCTGTGAGGAAAACGCTCCACTGTATGATGCCATGAAGAAAGTGCCGGAATATGCTAGATTTTTTAAAGAAGTTTGGAAAGCGGATAGGAGCAAAGAACGAAAAGGGTGCCCCGAGATTGATCTAGGCGAGAATGTTTCTGTGGTCATCCAACTAAGTATTCCCACAAAGTGTAAGGACTCTGGTATGTTTTCTATCCCTTGTGTGGTTGGAACCACTAGAGGCAACGCTAGACTTAGGATCTTCAATTAATGTCATGCCTTACTCAATCTACACTCAACTGAAATCGAGACCCTTGAAAAGAAATAACACCGTGATACAACTAACTGATAGTTCCACGGTTATGCCTAGGGGGATAGTAGAGGATGTACTTGTGCACGTAGAGAGTTTGGTTTTCCCCGTTGATTTCTATGTCTTAGACATGAAAAATGGTGTCAGTCTAGTCCCATTCTATTAGGGAGACCATTTTTGAAAACCTCTAAATCTATGATATATGTGAATAGCGGCATGTTAACAATGGATTTCAATGGTGAGGTTGCAAGATTCAATATCTATGAAACCATTAAAACACATGAACAAGCTAGTTATTCTAATGACATCAATGATGAAGTTGATTCTGATTTTGATAATGATGATTTATGGGAGATGTGAAAGGTTACTGATGACCTTGAAGACATGGTAGGTATGGACTCAAATCTTGAGCATAATTTTCATACTATTGCTGTCTTATCTACTCATGATACTGCTGACTCTCTTTCTTCTCACTTGCAGGATCCTACAGTTTCAAAGACTAAGGACAATCACTCAAAGGCAAACAAACCGAAGTTCAAAAGACTTAAGAAGATATTGATGTGGAAGAAGAATGATGGAGCGACACCGCATCCACCTTGATAGAGGACTAGCGTCGGGCCACCGACATTAAACAGAGGCGCTGCTTGGGAGGCAATCCCAGGGGAGTTAGTTTCCCTTTTCCTTTTTATTTTTTATTGCTATAATAGTTAGACTTTTCTCTTTCCTTACAATTTGACTTACATTGGGGACAATGTAATATTTAAGTATGGGGGAGGGATTAGTGGTGTGTTATTGCTTTCCTATTATAAAAAAACAAAAAAAAAAATTTAAATTTTTGAGCTCATAGTTAGTAATGAATGCACGCTTAGAATCACTTGCCCATAATGAAACCTAATTGATGGCATGCATTTGAACATAGGTGAACTGTTAACCTTGGAACCCTTTGAACTATAATACAAATTTTGCTTTGACTTAGTAGTTGAATACACTGAGCACGAATATGTCATGACTTGTGAAGTCTGCGTAGCTTAGTGAAGATTGTGTGAATTTGTGAGTCTTAAGAAGTCTCTAATACATGCTAGAATTTAAGTACATGCTCTTTGAGGTGTATGTCTAGACTACTTGCGAACATGAAAGGATATAGCCAATCTTTGATGCGTTTGAGCCTTTCAAGCCTATCATGTAAAGAAAATCAATCACTAGTACCCTTTTTGAGCTTTAATGTAAAAGAATGGTTGTATTCTAAGCATACGACCCCATTCGACATTCTTTGACTAGCTTATCATCATTCCCTAATAAGCCTAAATGTGTTTTTAATCCATGCCTTTGAAGGGAGTATGTTGTGTTTCATTCACATGCACTTATGTATTCAGTGATTCAAATGTTTGTGAGCTTCATTATCAAAAGAATGAAATGCATGAAAGAAAATGAAAATATCTTTAGAAAATAGATAAAAACATGACTCCAAGGGGAGCCAAGGCACAAAAGAGAAAAAAAAAGTTCGAAATATACCTTGCAAAAACATACAAGGTGTGAAAATGAACAAAGTTTTGAGAAAAATCATGCAAGAAGAGAAGTTTAAATTGTGCATATCAACATACTCTCTTGTTTGATGCATCTTTACCCTTCATTTCATAAGTCAATACATAGGCCAAGCTACAAGCAAATAAAGACCTACTTGATTTGTGTTTGCAAGTGGCTAAGATAGTGGAGAAGAGTGTGCAGTAAGCTTATATTTGTGTTAGTGTATAACTTGAACTATATGAGTTTACATTAATTGGATCTATAATTTGTACACGACACTTGTTTATTACACATGCACGTTCGCTGCTTTGTTAAGTATGAGAAGTTTAGGGATTGAACTTGTTCCACTGTTAACTTTTCACCGCCTTTTATTACTATGCATGTTTAAAATTGATGAGGCATAAAAGTGAGGACAATTAGTTTGTTATGATGCTATGAGCCAAGCAAAAAGATTGTAGTTTTGTCTAATGTTACTCGAGGTCGAGTAAAGTATGGAGGAGTTTGATGTGACTAGAAATAGACACATCTATTGTGCTTAATTGTCTACGATTCGGTATGTTTTGATGGATAATTTAATACATAAGCTACATAATCGTATAATTGTGTAAATGTAGGTGAAATTGAAAGAAAATGAGCTAAAAAGGCAAATAAAGACCAAGGAAAGCTTTGGAGATGCTTAGGACTCAAGGTAGATCAAGAAAAGGGCTTAAAATTTAATTTTGGAGAATAGATCGATTGCATAGAAGAGGTGATCGATTGCCTTTGGACAGAAAGTTGAGCAACAAATTATGCGGGTCAGCGATCGATCGGTAAATATAAGCGATCTATTGCCAAAGTCAACTATAGCAAAGCGATCAATCGGTAAAAGCTAGTGATCGATCGCTCAAAGAATTTGCCGAAAAAAATAAAGCTAGCGATCGATCGCTAACTTGTAGCGATCTATCGCTAAAGAGTCCGAGAAAATTAGGAAATAAGGTCTTTTACCATCTTTGGGAAGATTTTACCATATCCTACCATATTCACTTGCTATAACTCGAATTATCAGCCTCCTTGGACCATAACTCAGATTTACATCATAATTTTAGATTTAGAATATATTTTCTCTCAAACTTTTGAAGAACGACTTGAAGAACGAAGAACGAAGACGGAAGTGATGCTCCGGAATCATGATTCTCTTTAGTAATTCTTTCTTTTCCTATAAGTTTATTGTTTTCTAGAATAGATTTGATTGTTTTTAATTTAGTTATGAGTAGCTAAACACCTTTGTTATTCTCGGTTGAGGCAGACGATACATTGGAGTTTACGATTCTCGTGAGATTAAGTTTTGATTGTTGATTTTCATTGAGTATCAATTGTTTTTTCTGATTTGATTGTCATGATTGTTAGCTATTGTTCATACAATTTAACGCTAAGTTAGATATCTAATACAGAATCGTTTGATTCCTCTGATTTACAAAGCAACTAAGATTAATAAAATTTCGCTTGTGAGTTTGTTAAATTCTTAGGAAAAACAATTGACTAGATTAAACATAGACGCTTGGATTATGTTGTTTATCTTCATCGATCTCACTAGTTCATATGCTATCATCGATTTAAATCTTAATCGTTTGTATTTTGATTGATTGTTTGATAAGGGTTAAACTAGAACGCTTGGGCTACTTAATTAAACTTAAGGTGTGATAGAACTTTGATTATTGGATTAAACATCCAACGATGAATATTTATATGAAAATTGAATAGTATTTGAAGATCGATGATTGAGATAGTAAACACCAAATGTAAAGTAAACCGAAAATCGAAATCAATATTTTCTCATAAGTTAATTCATCCTAGTTTAATTTTGCTAATTAGTTTAATTCATAGAATATTGCATCATAGTAGTAATTCAATTAATTTCAAAATCCCCTTTTTATTTTCGTTTGCATAAGTTAACACAAAGATATAACCTTCATCGTGAGATCGATCCCTACTCATGCTACTACATTCATTACTATTATTAACTTGAGAGGAATAATTTGGACGTACGCGATAAGCACTACCACTAGCAATGGGCAAGCCCAATAGCTTCCACAAAGCTGGCAATGGGGCAATCCAATACATCTCCGAATCTGGTAATATAGAATGGCCTAATTTTTCTTAATTAATACCTCTCCTCCTATATCCCACTTTTTATTAGCATCACGCATCCCCTCAACATGAAAGGCTACAGATTTAGCCCTAACAAATTCTTCGCCTCAGCCATATACAACAGTAACTCCACATTCCTCTCTAGCATTTCATCGAACAATTTCTTTGCGTCGTAAACTCTTTTTTCTTTACCAACCCACCAATGAAAACATTTTACACAAAATCCATTTGGTTTTACACCACACTCATTCATAAGCATCATCCACTTCCAAACCCGTATAACCCATCCATTTACCTCCATACCTAAGTCGCATAATCCTCATACCCCCCTCCACGCACTGGCGCTCCGACCGCGAACTGACGAACTAAGTGCGTGTGCGTCGCGTTAAGGCGAATTAAGAATTCGCGCACAAAGATTTTATAATTTGCGCACTAAGAATTTCTAATTCGCGCACTAAGATTTACTAAGTCGCGCACTAAGTGTACTAAGTCTTGTTAATCCTTCTTAATTCTCCGTTTTTTTTAATTATAAAATAAAATTCTATGATTTTGGGTTCAGATGAATTTTCATGGTTTCTAGGTACTTCGGGTTGGTAAGAATATATTATATGGTAACTAGATAAAGAAAGTATGACAAATATGTGATTTTGTAACATTTTTACGGAGGAAATAATAATAATTTTGATATCTTAGTTTTTTGCATGAAAATTAATATAATGAACTTTATAAATAAAACTTTTATTCTTATTGAGTTAATTTAAATGTTTATATTAGTTATTTCATAAGGTAATAATATAATTCTCCGAAAATAATATGAGTCATTCTTAATAAATTCATACTATTACCAAATATGTTGAAATACAGATGTAAAATTTTGGTTTCATTTTTCAAATTCGTTATTTTATGTCTTAAAGTAAAAAAAAAAATATTAATACTTCATTTTCATTTTCATTCTCTAAAATATATTTTTCGGAGAATTCCTACTAGAATAGCGATCAAATACAAGTTTGAAATTGTTATCATTGGCTATGACGTTTTGCAAAGCTGTAAATGTTAGATTGATCTAATTTTAATACTATTTCAGAATGGTAAAACTGCAAACACCAAAGTTGTTAAGAACTTCATATTGTAAATTTGTAAATAATAGAATAACGATGTAAGTTTGTTAAATATGATGTATATTATGTATCTTTAACTTCATTTCATCAGTGTGTGTATGTGTGTATATATATATATATATATTTATTTTTAATAGGTGCTTAGGCGCACCCGCACTCAAATTGACGAACTCAAGCATCCACATCCGCACGCACATCGGACTTATGTGACTTAGCTCCATACTGCCAGACCCTGCTTCCTCGGTATTCCCAAATGCAATCAGCCTATGGTTTCCCATTTCTGTCCAAATCATAAATATAATAAATGAGACCAACACATGAAAACTCATCGGACCCAATAATATGGTAGTGTCATCAACCTTTGTGGTGGCCTTGAAGATGCGGCACATGTGCCACCCTACTCCATGATCGGCTACCGCCATCCCACCGACCATCGCTCGTCCAGCGACCCCCACTCATTGATCAACCCGTGCACTAAGTCACATAATCCTCCTATCCCCATTCGCACACTGGTGCTCTGATCGCGACCTGGAGCATTAAGTGATTATGTGGGGCTTTAACTCGCACTAAGTTTTACTAAGTCGCGCACTGACGCTCCGATCGTGATCTGATGTATTGAGTGCGCATGCGGTGCTTTACGACTTAGTTTTATTATGTAATGTATTAAATTTTACTAAGTCATGAACTTAAATGTCAGACATTCTTAATGCTCAGAAAATAATATAAGTCATTTTTTAATAAATTCATACTATTACAAAACATGTTGAAACACATAGGTAATATTTGGTTTCATTTTTCAAATTCATTATCTTCTGACCAAATATTAATAATTCATTTTCATTTTTCATTCTCTAAAATATATTTTTTGGAGAACAATATTTATCTTTATTAGGAGAGCAATCAATAAAAGTTTAGGAATACACTGTAAATAATATAAAAATGATGTAAGTTTGTCAAATATGATATATTAGGTATGTTTAACTTTATTTCATCAGTGATTGTTGTCTCTCTATATATGATGTCATAGGATGAACCAACTTCTATGGTAAAATCCCAAGCGAGCGCGTAGCAAGAAGAATTCTGAACAAGAAGAATCTTGCTCGACATACTGGTCAAAGTGTAGCAAGAAACCCGGGCGTAACTGACAAATCACCCGGTGCGGACGAACGTGCGATAATGGGGGTGGATTTCTTGGACATGTCTTAAACCAATA
Source organism: Haberlea rhodopensis (assembly GCA_907163345.1). NCBI lineage: Eukaryota > Viridiplantae > Streptophyta > Magnoliopsida > Lamiales > Gesneriaceae > Haberlea > Haberlea rhodopensis. Next base: position 5,788,171 of record CAJQUN010000034.1, on the reverse strand, counting down.
ATGCCACGATCAAAGGAGATCGTGGTCCAGATTTTACGCACATTAATTGTCAGAATCACCACTATAAATACATCATGTTGGTCTCAGCTTAAAAGGTTGGATTTTTTAGGCAATAAAAGACTCCGAAAAGAGCAATATCATATATGTTCGGTCTTTTACTCTTATGTTGTATCAAAAATTCTTATATTGTGTCCAAGTCCTGTAAATTCATACAAGTTCATAGTGAAAATTTATACTGGACTAGGTTCCGTGTGTTTCCTTCAACTAAGAGGTTTTATACGTAAAACATTGTGGTGTCATCTATTTTATTTTCTGTAGCACCTATTCTAGCGAACATAAAAAATAACGGATCACATCCTTGGCGCCGTCTGTGGGAAATATTGAGCTAAGACATTGAAGCTGGGAAAAGTTTTACAAGGGAGGAAGAAAAATGGCAAGGAGCAAGGGTAGATGACAGAGTACTAGTGGGTATATCCAAAATCTCCCTTCATACTCATCTCCGCTACGTGAAGAGGATGAAGATGATGTGTAATCAGCACAAAATGTTCGTCAAGCTAATCCTGAGGCATTTTCCTCTATGGGAATGCCAATGGAACACTTTAGTGAGGCTATTTCAAAAGCTGTAGGGGCGGCCATGAAGCAATTTATGAACCCGCCCTAGCAAGAAAGAACAAATAAAGAAGAATATCTGGATTCTTCAGAAGAACATGAAGAATATACTAAGAAGGTTGATGACCTCTCCAGCCAAATAGGAGAGAAGAGTAACAAAACTCTTCACCATCAGATGGAGGATTTAAAAGATGAGTTGCAGCAGATCGTTTGCTCCTGAGGTTCTCGATTATCCATTACCATCTAACTTCCGAACCCTAAATGTGGGAAATTATGATGACAGCGAAGACCCCGAGGAGTATTTGTCACTATTTGAGAATGCTTCATTCCTTCATTAACTTACAGATGGAGTGAAGAGTATGATTTTTCTGACCACCCTAGCAGGAACAACTCAATCATGGTTCAATAAATTGCCACCAGGGATCATATATACATTCCCTAAGTTCAGCTCGTTGTTCTTACATCAATTCACGAGCAGCAGAAGTTGCAAAAGAACAGCCCTCAGCCTGTTTGGGCTTAAACAGCTGGAAATAGAGTCACTTCGGGACTTCCTGAAAAGTATCAAAATCAAGCATGCCTCGACGTTCCTCACGTCACATCAGAGATACTCGTCAGCGCCTATACCTAAGGTCTACGAGAATCTGTTCAGATCACTAGCCAAAAAACCTCCATCTGACTACGACGAGTTTCTAGGAAGGACTACTAAATATATCAACTTAGAAGAAGCCCAGAAGATGAAACAAAGAAAAGCGGCAAAACCTGGAAATGAGCCAAGCCAGAGGGATAAACATCTGGAACAGCCAAAAAGGAGTTTCGAGCAATACCTCCCGATGAGACCTCCTAGAAAGGTGGCCATGAATCACCGAGTACCGAAGAGAGGCCAAGGAGGACATTTCCGATGAGGATATTTCCGAGTGAGAGGAGCAAACAGATCTTGGGGAAGACAGGAACTCAATGATGGACCAATCTTCAATAATCCTCCCCCTCTAAATAATGCAAAGGGGTGCAATGATGATGCACTAGTTATGGCGCAGGCAATAGAAAAGCTGGTTCCCATCAACGAACTGAATTGAGGAACCATACATACAATTCTGGAGGAATGTCAGGACGAGATTCTAACCGAGCAAGGAAGAGTTATGCTCGGAAGTTGCAGGTCATGTCCATCACCGGAGAACGACCCCGCAGGATCGTCAGTTGCCTTTGGACCTGAAGATCTACAAGGAGTGCAATTTCCCCATGATGACGCACTAGTTATATTAGCCACATTAGCCAACTATAAGGTGCAAAGAATATTTATTGACACTGGAAGCTCGACCGATGTGCTCTTCTTAAACACGCTGGCCCAAATAGAGTTGGGAAGAGTATCCATAAAAAGGGTAAATACTTCTTTGTGTGTATTTGCTGGAGAAGTTGTAAGTCTGGTAGGGCAAGTTTCATTGCATGTCACGTTGGGAGAGGAATCAAGGACGAAGACAAAGGTGATTAATTTTCTGGTGGTGGACTCCCCCTTTTCATACAACATAACACACTGAGATATACAAGATAAGGATTACTAACGCTTATAATCAGAGGGTTCGCCCAAGGGCTTTTCAAGTCGAGAAGATGGTATGGCCGAGAACCAACCCGGCAGGGGATGTAAAGAAATTAGAGCCAAAATGGGAAAGCCCTTAAAAGGGAAGGCAGTGATCGGGCGAGGGTCATATAGACTGAAAGATCAACTGGACTGAGAATTGGCAAGACCACGGAATGTTCACAAGCTTAAGAAATACTTTATAAAATAATTTGATTGTTGTTTTTATGATTGTTAGCTTATTTTTTATGTTAATAAAGTAATTTGATTTTGTATAAACTTGTTCGAAATTTTATTAGTTTATTCATGAGATCGGGATGTTTGTCCATATTTAAACCTAAAATTGTCTAAGTGGTTGTGCTTAGGATGTTCGAGCTTCGTTCGGAATTTTATTAGTTTACATGGGATCAGGATGCTTGGATCATGTTTAAACCTAAAATTGCCTAAGTGATTATGCTCGGGATGTTCGAGCTTCGTTCAGAATTTTATTACTTTATTCCTGGGATCGGGATATTTGGTCCATATTTAGACCTAAATTGCTTAAGTGATTATTGTTGGAATCGAAGAGGGGGGGTGAATGAGATTCCTTGGCTACTTTAGCTTTTTAAAATGAGTTTGCAAAATAAAAGAGTTTGCGCTTGAGGAAGGCTTAAGTCAATCGATAAATAAATAAATAAAGAAGTAAATAAATGCGTAATGAAATAAAGCGGTAAATGACACGAATATTTGTTATAGAAGTTCGGCGATGAATCGCCTACGTCTCCTCTTCCCGGTTAGATAACCTCCAACCAAGGTTCCACAAGAACAAATGATTTTGGCCTTGAGGGCTCCAAGTTAGCCACAACACACTCTTTCCGAGTACACAAAGCTCTTCACGAGCACAACACTCTTCACGAGTCTTCTTGGCCTTAAGGGCTCCAAGGATAGCCACACACAACTCTTCCTGAGTTACCAACACTCTTCACGAGTCTTCTTGGCCTTAAGGGCTCCAAGGATAGCCACAACACATGCGCCAACTTTACTTGTTGATGACTTTAAATTTCCAACTTGCTTTGGTGTTGGAGGACCTTACAACAACTTAACAAACACCTTCACGGTGTACCAACACGAAGAAAACAAGACTCGCACAAAACAAAAGAATTACAAATTCCAATACAACAAAAATGTATGGAGATTGCAAAGCTATATGAATTTTGAATAAGCAAAGCTTTGATGAAGTTTGTAGGCTTGTTTCTTATCTTCAAAATGCTCCAAAGAATCAATATTTATAGTGTAGGAGGCCCCCTATGCTCATACTAGCCGTTGCTATACAAAAGGCTGAAATCACTCCTCGATCGCCTCAGCCATCGCCTCAGGCGATCACCATCGCCGTGCCCCAACGGTCAGATGGATGTCAAAACAGCTTTCCATAATGGAAATCTACTCGAGGATGTGTATATGACACAGCCCGAGGGTTTTGTCGATCCAAAGGATGCTGGAAAGGTATGCAAGCTACAACGATCCATTTATGGATTGAAGCAAGCTTCTCGGAGTTGGAATCTTCATTTTGATGATGCAATCAAAGAGTTTGGTTTTATCAAAAACATAGATGAATCTTGTGTCTACAAGAAGGTCAGTGGGAGCATAATCTTTTTCCTAGTGTTGTATGTAGATGACATACTTCTCATTGGGAATGATATCCCTGCCTTACAATCTGTAAAGATTTGGCTAGGGAACTGCTTTTCGATGAAAGACTTGGGAGAAGCCACCTATGTATTAGGAATCAAGATCTATAGAGATAGATCGAGAAGGCTTCTCGGCCTAAGTCAAAGTACATACATAGACAAAGTGCTTAAAAGGTTTAGCATGCAAGAATCAAAGAAAGGATTCGTGCCTATGACACATGGTATATATCTCTCGAAGGAACAGTGTCCTTCAACACCAGATGAGAGACAACGCATTAGTAAGATTCCATATGCGTCAGCTATTGGATCCATCATGTATGCCATGATATGTACTCGTCCCGATGTATCGTATGCTTTGAGCATGACGAGCAGATATCAAGTTGATCCAGGTGAAGGTCACTGGATTGCTGTCAAGAATATCCTGAAGTACTTGAGAAGAACTAAGGATACCCTATGAGAATTTAGAAATCCGACGCTTTGATTTATGGAGGTGAGGAGAGCTCAATGTAATGGGTTACAATGATGCAAGCTTCCAAACCGACAAAGATGATTTTCGATCGCAATCTGGATATGTGTATTGCCTAAATGGAGTGCTGTGAGCTGGAAGAGTTCAAAGCAAGAGACAGTAGCCGATTCTACAACAGAAGCTGAGTATATTGCTGCCTCGGATGCAGCAAAGGAAGCTGTTTGGATTAGGAAGTTCATTTCTGAACTTGGAGTGGTGCCTAGCATTAAAGATCCGATAGAACTCTATTGTGACAACAATGGAGCGATCGCATTGGCTAAGGAACCTAGATCTCACCAAAGATCCAAGCACATACTTAGGCGTTTCCATTTCATTCGAGAAATCGTTGAAAGGGGAGATGTTAAAATATGCAAAGTACCAACAGATGATAACGTATCTGACCCATTGACGAAGCCACTGTCACAGCAGAAGCATGATCGTCATACTAGATCTCTAGGCATTAGGTTTATGTCTGAGTGGTCTTAGTGCAAGTGGGAGATTTGTTGGGATATGCCCTAAGACAAATCATTGAATGATTGTTTGGACATACAATGTTTATGATTTTATGAAATGGCAATTCATTATTATATATTATTCGATTAACTGTGCAATGTGAATTAATATATATGTTAATGTCCTTAGAATAATATTGTATTATTCTTAAAGATGTCCCTAGTAAAGTATTATCATGAATAGGGATAATGATAATACGTAGAGACTAGTATGTGTTGATTGATGAATTGTTCATTGATAAGAGATATCAAATCAACACATGGGTACATGTTAGAGAACGATGTACTGGACAGACCCACCATGATAATACGTAGAGACTAGTATGTGTTGATTGATGAATTGTTCATTGATAAGAGATATCAAATCAACACATGGGTACATGTTAGAGAACGATGTACTGGACAGACCCACCATGAGAATGCTACATGGATAGTTATATGAGTGTCATAAGCAATTCTCATAGTGATAATAATGTATGTAATCCTTACGACTTGTGATCATCAGAGATCCCAACATAAGGAGTTATGTATTTTGATATTGTCAAACGTTACCCGTAACAGGGTAAACTATAAAGGCGACTATTGGATACACTACGAATTATGTAGAGGGATGTTGACTGATCGAGATAGGATTTGTCCCTCCTATATAACAGGAGAAGTGTTTGGCCCTTGATCAAGTGAGAACTAAAATGCATGGCCATGCTCGAATGAGTCGATATGAGATATCGAGCTTATTCGTTTATTCTAGTTCTACTTGGGGATCAAGAAATAAAGATTGAATATACGAGTATGACTATTCCATGACTCGTGTTCAATCTAAACACAAAGGACAAAGGGATTAAGTTACATGGTTAATATTATCACAAGTTCTAAAGGTTATGTCGAGTCATTGACATTCTTGTAATTTGGGTAGCCTTGATGTGTTGCTAGACACCGCTCCTTGCTTGTGACGTAAAATGAGATTTTATGTCACAGCCAACATTACAAGATCCTATCGGGTCGCACAAAAGATTAAATCAAAAAGGGAAATTAAATTCATGGGATGAATTAAATAATTAAGAGGAGTCTTAATTAATAATTATAAGGATTAAATTAAAATCATGGGCTTGAGCCCATGAGGCTTTATGAAAGCTTTAATTAAATCATATATAATTAGTTGGCAAGGTTAATGTTTAATTAAGACTTTGATATCATAACCTAGCCTCCTCTCCACATTGCTCTCGGCCTCCTCTCACTCGACCGAAGGCTCACGGCCGCCACCCTCCTCTCGGCCGCCGTTGATCCCCTTTGGTGTTTGATTGGTAGTCGTTGATCGGTTTAGAACCGGGAGTTCTGTTTTGGTTCAAGAATAAGTCTAGCAACTTGTTCTTGAACGTCACTTGTTCGATTAATCGTGTGGATACCATTGAGGCAAGACCTTGGAGGTGTTGCTCGTGACTCGGGATCGTTGGACGTGGTGCTACGTGGAATCTGCTCAAACGCGCTACAAGGGTGAGACCTTTATTCCTTTATCCGATTTGATAACCTATGTATAGATCCGGTGTCATGTAATCCATATTTTTTTATTCCGCTGCGTTGCTATGCATGATGGATTACTTACAGCTCATTCCAGCGACCCTCAACATCATAATTCATTTAAAGTTATCGATATATCATAATCAACATCAATATAAATAGCACTACATGCTCGTACGTCAACACGTACCTGACAGTTACGAGTTAGGATTAGACTGTTCCTGATGTCCCGTGCCTCGAGAAGTATCTATAGCAATTTTAACAATTCAAGATCAGCTCATTACAATAACATCAACGTATAGATATAGCCTCTAATCACATTTTAACGAACCTGATTCGTAATTAAATCATCTAAATTATGAAACGACATCAATTACGCTTTTCGTCTGAAATTGTAAGTTCCAATATATATACTACACAACAATAATCTATTTAGAATTAATTCCCCCAAATATCAAAATCTACCAATTATTCAATAATTCAAAACTCTATCATTTAGCCGTTTCGACTACAACTAAACGTACCGGTGTATTTAGAATTCAACAGCAGTCAATAATACACCATTTTTAACTATCACTCTCTAAATTGGCTAAATAAAAACTAAAACCAAAATACGAAATATTAGTGCCATATAGTAGCCCTTACCTCGTTGATTCCGAATATAAAATTGATTTCACCAAAACCTGAACAGATCAACAGTAGCAATTTTATTTGTAATTGTTGAAACCCTCGTCTCTCGACTCTGTTGCTCTCTCTATTCTTTATAAATTCTGAATTCTCAATTCCACACTCATACGTAAAGTTAGACATATATATAATATCATATTCATTAGTTAATTATATATATTATATACTAAGTAGATAGTATTACATCATCTATCATTATCTATATATTTCTAAGATTAATTATATAACATTAAATCGACACGCATTACGATTTAGATAAATACGTTTATTCCAGCTGTCTTTTACCTTATCTAACTACGTTTTTAGCTAATCTCGTCAACATGAAAGTTGTAGCTCTTTCTTTTATCTTCACATGGCCTATTATAAATAATTTTAAATCATACGAGAATAAATAATTTATTCAGGGTACATTATCCATCTACTATTCCATTGGATCCACGATTCTGTCATAATTATCAATTATAAATTTTATGCTTCTGTCATAATTATCAATTATAAATTTTATGGATTTTTCAGGCATCACAATTCTACCCACCTTTAACGAATTTCGACCCCGAAATTTCGAAATTGAACTCAGCAACAGATGTAAATAAAATAATATCAATGCACATACCATCAAAATAAGTCGGGGTAGAGCTCCCTCATATGTCGCTCCATCTCCCAAGTTGCCTCCTCGACACCTCGTCTCTCCCACTGAACTTTTACCATCGGTATTACTTTACTACGAAGTTTTCGTTCTGCTCGATCCAAAATACAAATAGGGCGTTCAACATAAGATAAATCAAGATCTGTCTGTACCTCTAGCAGCTGTAATACATGTGACGGATCGGGCTCATATTTCCGCAACATAGATACATGAAATACATCATGAATACCAGATAAAGATGGAGGTAGAGCTAATCGATAAGCCACACTACCAATCCGTTGTAATATCTCATACGAACCAATATATCTCGGTGATAATTTTCCCCGCATACCAAATCCACTGTTCCACGGAAAGGTGACACTTTCAGAAACACGTGATCACCAACCTGAAATTCCAAGGGTCGACATCGTTTGTTTGCATAAGCAGCTTGTCTGTCCTGAGCTGCTTTCATTCTTTGTTGAATTAATTTTACTTTATCTTCCATGTCTTGGATCATCACAGGTCCACCAGCAGCTGCCCTGTCGGTATCGTCCCAACATAGTGGAGACCTACAACGTCGCCCATACAATGCCTCAAATGGGGCCATCTGAATAGTTGTCTGATAACTGTTATTATATGAAAATTCCACTAATGGTATAGATTATGGCCAAGTAGTTTCAAAATCCATTACTATGCACGCAACATATCCTCCAAAGTCTGTATGGTACGTTCAGTCTGGCCATCAGTCTGTGGATGATATGATGTACTCAATCTCACTTCTGTCCCCATCGCAGTCTGTAATCCCTCCCAGAAATGTGAAGTAAATCTGGGATCTCGATCAGAAATGATAGATATAGGAATACCATGTAATCGCACTATATCCCTGACATACAGCTGTGCCATCTTCTAATGTGTAATGCATACTATATGGTATAAAATGAGCAACTTTTGTTAATCGATCGATAACAACCCAAATTGCATCACATCCCGGGGAAGTTCTTGGTAAATGAGTCACAAAATCCATCGAAATATGTTCCTATTTCCAAGTTGGTACGTCCAAACTCCTCAACTCACCTCCTGGTTTTCTTCTTTCAGCTTTTATTTGTTGGCAATTCAGGCATTTGCGTACAAACTCAGTCACATCCCATTTCATCCTCTTCCACCAAACCTGTGAACGTAAATCCCTATACATCTTTTTGCCACCAGGATGAATAGAATACCTGCTACAATAAGCACGTTGTAGCAATCCTTGGCGCAATCCAGGTGTATTATGAACTACCCATCGATCATGTAATCGCAAACTATCATCATCTGCTATCCTGAAACAAGAATCCTGACCCTGTAAAGCTAACCTTTTCCACCGTTGAACCTCCTCATCTGTTCCCTGTGCTTCACGAATACGTCCAAAAATATCAGGTTCAGCTAAAAGAGTCGATACCTGAACTGGAGATGTAGATACATCAAAATCATAGCCTAGATGACAATAAGACATCATCAAGGCTGACAAGTGGCCTATATCCTCAGTAGTGCAACTCACTTTACGACTCAAAGCATCGGCAGTTAGATTGGCTCGACCAGGATGATACCCAATCTCACAATCATAATCCTTTAGCAGATCTAACCACCTTCTTTGCCTCATATTTAATTCCATCTGAGTAAACAAGAATTTCAAACTCTTGTGATCAGTAAAGATAGTAAACGAGGAACCATATAAATAGTGTCGCCATATCTTCAATGCAAAGATAATGGCTGCCAGCTCTAAGTCACGTACTGGATACCTCGTCTCATGAGGTTCCAGTTGTCTCGAGGCATATGCCACGACATGGCGATCTTGCATCAAAACATAACCTAAACCCTGTAATGATGCATCAGAATAAACAGCAAACCTTTCATTTTCTTTTGGAATGGTCAACACTGGAGCAGTCGTCAATCGGTGTTTTAATTCTTGGAAACTCTGGTCACATGCTTTAGACCACTGAAATTGCACCCCTTTTTGAGTCAATTGTGTCATTGGTTTAGCAATCTTTGAAAATCCCTCAATAAATCGACGATAATAACCTGCTAAACTGTGATATCCCCAAAATAATTAATTACAATTTGGGCATTAATTATGTTTATATGATGGATTATGGTAATAATTAATTATGTGCTGGATTTAATTATCATATTGAAATGCTTAGTCACATGATAGGCGCGACCGAGAATGCATTTCGGGTTGTATATTGTGCATATTGGGAGAATTGGGTGTTGGCATGATTTAATTGTGATGGTTGGCAATTAATTGGATAACATGGATTTAATTGAGTTTTTGGTGCATGTTGGTAAAATGCTTATGAAATACCATGTTGGAGTATTTTATTCATCATGTTAATTGTTGGGGTATAATTTTTAATTAAACCTCTATAACCCAATTACCCCACCATCACCCATCACTTTACCATTCACTCCTTAAATCCACAAACACTCCTTCCAACCCTAACCCACTCACATTTTCGTTTTTGGCTCCAAGGGGGAAAGGACACCTTTGCAAAATCTCATTTGGTGTGATTCTTGGTAAGATTTGGAGTCTAGGAAGGGTATATAACCTTCCTTGTTGTTTTTGCAAAGATTTGTGTTGATTTGAGTTTGATATTTGAGTTTTTGAAATGGGTTTGTTGGGGGTTGGTATTATTTTGGTTGGGTGTTGAATTTATGGATGTATGAAGATGTTTATTGAAGATTTTTAGTGGTTTTGTATTGTTGATGTATTAATGGTTGAGTTTGTTTGATTTGGGGAAGAAGAAGGGTGAATAGTGCCCAAAAATCGGGCATACAGGACTCGGCGATCGATCGGGACTTTCTACCGATCGATCGCGAGCTACAGGGGAGAAGGCAGTAGCCTTCCGCGATCGATCGCGAGTTTGGCGCGATCGATCGGCGCAAACTCGGCGATCGATCGCGAATTGAAAATTTTTGTTGAACGAGGCAGTGTGATCTCGCGATCGATCGGGGCTATATGGCGATCGATCGCGAGACACCAAAATGGGTGTTTTTGATTATTTTTGTGGGATTTTTGGTATTTGACTATTATTGGGTTCTAATATTGATTTGTGTGAATGTGTAGAACCATCACAGGTGGCAACACAGCCAAGGAAGTGAAGTCCTACCACATCCTACTTTTTGGAAAGGTACGTAGAAGACGTACGGGCACCCAACGGTACATGTATCTAATATACTCATTGTTTATGCATTGTGGATGAGTATATATGGGATTATGCATTGTGGATGCAAATACATGTTGAATTATGCATGATGATTGTATATGCATATGATGGTTATTGGTGCACATCCCATGAGTCGTGGTCATCCCTTGATGATTTTAATGCTTGCCGCTATTTGATTTGGTGCCGCTAAATGTGAAGCGAGGGGTGGGAGCGCCGCATGTCACATTTAAGCGTGGTTATCATATGAGGCGAGGAAAGAATATTTGCCGCTCAATGTGAAGCGAGGGGTGGGAGCGCCGCATGTCCATTGAAGCGAGGTTATTCTATGCCGCCTATATGAAAAGCGAGGGGCATTAAAATACATTGTGATGAACAGACTAGGGATTGGTGATTGGTAATTGGTGATGATGAAATGGTATTATGTCATGACATGTGTGGATCATTAAATAATCTATTTGATTATACTCATGAGTTATGGTACAGGGACAACCAAACAGGAAGCGTTTAAAATGCATGGGAAAAACAGGAAGTGTTTTATTATGATTTAAGCATTTACGCCTGATATTCATATTCTGTTGGATATGAATAATATTATTGCTCATGTTTGGGGGTTGTCCTTGTAGGTACATTTTGGCATGATAGAAAAGGGGCTAAGGCGGGTTGAGGCGGTGAGCTTGTGAAGAATACTTTTGAGAAAAGAAGGACAAGATTGCTTTTGTATAGTATCTACTCTATGAGTAGTGTAAAGCTATAGCTGTTAACATTCATTTTTGATTGGGAATGTAATTAATCCATTGATAGTCCTGGACTTGGCATGTAATTCTTAAGGCTCGTAGTCTCAACAGGAACATTTATACTCTGATGATGTATGTTAGCTCTAATTATGCCTTTAATTCGCACTTAAGGAACTAGGGTCCTTACATTAGTGGTATCAGAGCAGTGGTTAGAGAACCCGAGAACGAGTGAAGGGTAGCCTTAGCATGATTGGCTAGGTGCTTACATTTGAGGCATGTTTATGCATGTGGTGCATATTGATGTATATTTTGTTATACTAACATGTCTATTATTGCTTATGTTATCTAACGGCATAACATATATATTTGCTTTGGAATTCTTGTTAACCCTTGTGTTACATCATGGCGGCTATGAACTTGAGAAACCTCAATGAAGAGGTAGGTGACGTGGGCAGTGTTAATGCGAGTATTGGTCAGACAAACCCTCTACCTCCACCAGCTGTAGGCATGGAACCAGTGGCTCAGTTGTTACTACCTGGTGAGATCAGTTTGACTCAGTTTTTGACTTACCACCCGCCCCGATTTGAGGGGACAGAATCAGGAGAGGAGGCTGAGGAGTGGCTGGAGAGACTTGAGCAGATATTTGTATCAGCTCCTTGTGCTAGAACAGCATGGCTGAGGTTGGCGGAGTTCCAGCTGGCAAAGAAACCTTCCATGTGGTGGAAGAGCACGGTGATGGAACTGAGAGCACAGGGTGCATTGATCGATTGGACGCTCTTCAGAACCCAGTTTCTGAACCGGTACTTCTCTGCGGTGGCAAGACGGATGAAGGAAGATGAGTTCGCAAGCCTGAAACAAGGGAGCATGTCAGTGTCAAACTATGCTATGCACTATTCTTCGTTGCTGAGGTATGTTCCACACATTGCCACCAATGGGCATGCAAAGATGAGGAACTTTCTGAAGGGGTTGCGACCGAAACTTTTTGACCGGGTTATCACCAATAACCCCACTTCTTTTGATGATGCTCTCACGAGAGCAGAGCTTGTGGAGATCGGAGTTGGGGCCTATCCTAATGATGTACCCCCACACGTACCACAACAGAGGCAAGCTACTGATAGCTTGAGGCCCCGAGGGGAGTCATTTAAACCTCGTGGTGCCTCTTCATCCTCACGGTTCAGTGGAAAGAAATCCTTTGGTCGGAAGCAAGAGAGCAAGAAGAACAATTGGTCGACCAACCGAGGGCCTATGCAAGGAAATAGATCGGGAGAGTCAAGATGCGACAATTGTGGAGGGCCGCATTCTTCGAATAATTTTCCTGCTTGTTATAGTTGTGGCAAGATGGACCACATCTCTCGGTATTGCCCCACTCGGGGAGGACAGTCAGAGTTTCAAGGAAATAGGCCAAGATTTGATGACAGGGCAGTGCACCAGAGGCAGCAGAATATGCCTCGATTATCGGGAGGTCAGACAGTGGGACCGTCCCTGGGGCAGGTGTATGCACTGACAAGAGAGCAGGCCCAGGCAGCCCCGGAGGAGGTGATCGCCGGTACGTGCCATTTATTTACGTTCCCTGCTTTTATATTGATAGATACAGGTGCCTCTCACTCTTTTGTATCTGTGGGCTTTGTGGAGAGACACCATATGCGCACGTCTTCTCTACCCACGCCTCTCATGGTCTCGACACCCACTGGAAGAAATGTTGTTGCCGATCAGTTTCTGGCAGATTGCCTCATTTATTTTGAGGGCAACGAGCTGAAGGCAGATTTGATTGTATTGGGCATGTCAGACTTCGACCGCATCGTGGGTATTGACATTCTGAACAGATACCAGGCAGTAGTGGATTGTCGGCAGAGAACAGTGAGGTTCAGATCTGATTTGGGGATTCAGTGGACTTTTTATGGCAACGGTTCTCGTGCAAAGATTCCGTTGATTTCAGCAATCAAGATGACTCAGTTGTTGGAACGTGGTCACACGGGCTATCTCATTTATGCCGTGGACACGTCTGGGAAGAATAAAGAATTGAGAGTTGAGGATGTACCAGTGGTAGCAGAGTTTGCTGATGTATTTTCGGAAGAGATTCCTGGATTCCCACCGGCTAGAGAAGTCGAGTTTGGGATTGAGTTATTACCAGGGACGTCCACTATTTCTCGTGCTCCTTATAGGATGGCACCGGCGGAGTTGAGAGAATTGAAGGAGCAGTTGCAGGATCTCCTTGACAAGGGATATATACGCCCGAGCGTATCGCCATGGGGCGCCCGGTTCTCTTTGTGAAAAAGAAGGATGGCTCGATGCGTTTGTGCATCGATTACCGGCAACTGAATAAGGCTACAGTGAAGAACAAGTATCCTCTCCCAAGGATTGATGATTTGTTTGACCAGTTGCAAGGTACCCGACTTTATAGCAAGATTGATTTGAGATCCGGGTATCACCAGATTCGAGTCAGGGAGGAGGATGTACAGAAGACAGCATTTCGGACTCGGTATGGACACTACGAATTCTTAGTAATGCCGTTCGGTGTGACGAACGCCCCGGCTGTCTTTATGAGCTTGATGAATCGGGTGTTCCAACCCTATTTGGATCAGTTCGTCATTGTATTTATTGACGACATACTTATCTACTCTCGGAGTGAGGAAGAGCATGTGAAACACTTGAGGACAGTACTCCAGATTCTCAGAGATCATCAGTTGTATGCCAAGCTCAGCAAATGTGAATTTTGGTTGAGCAGTGTAGTGTTTCTGGGGCATGTCATATCTAGCAGCGGGATATCTGTGGATCCCAGGAAGATTGAAGCTGTGATGGAGTGGGCTGCACCCACTTCTGTACCTGAGATACGGAGCTTTCTTGGTTTGGCAGGATATTACCGACGTTTCGTCGAGGGTTTCTCAAAAATCGCCAAGCCCTGGACACAGTTGACCCAGAAGGGAGTACCATTCTTTTGGTCAGAAGCTTGTGACGAGAGCTTCCAGGAGTTGAAGCACCGGTTGACGACGGCACCGGTATTGGTAATTCCTACGGAAAACTCCAGGTTTGTTTTGTATACCAATGCATCACTTCAGGGACTTGGGTGTATACTGATGCAAGATAAGCATGTGGTAGCTTATGCATCGAGGCAGTTGAAGCCGCATGAGACTAGATACCCAATCCATGACTTGGAATTGGCGGCTATCATCTTCGCCCTGAAGATTTGGAGACATTATTTGTATGGTACTTCGTTTACCATTTACACGGATCACAAGAGCCTCAATTTTTTATTCACTCAGGCGGAGCTGAACATGAGGCAGAGAAGGTGGATGGACTTACTCAAGGACTATGATTGTGAGATTGAGTACCATCCCGGAAAAGCTAACTTGACAGCAGACGCTTTGAGCCGGAAAGTAAGGAGTACTGCTGAGGACGTCATCCATTTGTCAGCTATGATGACCTCCTATTGCTATCTGGGCGTATGATTTCGACATAGATACATCACCTGTGCATGTATCAACTCTTTTAGCTGAGCCAGATATCTATGAGAACATCAGGAGAGCTCAGAAATCAGATGATGAGATTCAGAGATGGTTATCTTTAGTACATCTTGGTCAACCAACGAAGTTCAGAGTGGCCGAGGACGGATCCTTGAGATTGGGTAACCGTTGGGTGGTTCCGAGTACGCCGGAGTTGCGTAAAGGAATTTTGGAGCGAGCTCATAGTAGCAGACTTAGTATCCACCCAGGCGGGAAGAAGATGTACAAGGACCTACGTGATCAGTTTTGGTGGAAAAGAATGAAGTGTGATGTCGTCGCCTTTGTTAAGAGGTGCTTGATCTGCCAGCAGGTCAAGGCTGAAAGGCAGAGACCTGGCGGCGAGTTGAAAAGCTTGGAGATACCGAAGTGGAAGTGGGAACACATTTCCATGGACTTCGTGACTCACTTGCCGAGGAGCACTTCGGGTTTTGATGCTATATGGGTGATTGTGGATCGATTGACTAAGGTAGCTCATTTCATTCCCTATAGCATGACCTTCACCTTTTTGAGGATGGCTCAGTTGTATATTCGAGATGTGGTGAGATTGCATGGGATCGCCATTTCCATAGTGTAGGATCGAGATCCACGATTCACATATCATTTTTGGGAGGGTCTTCAGTCAGCCTTGGGAACTGAAGTTAGATTGAGCACTGCTTATCATCCTCAGACGGATGGCCAGACCGAGCGTACTATTCAAACGCTCGAGGACATGTTGAGGGCTTGTGTATTGGAATTCGACGTTTCTTGGCAAGATTCAGTGGCCTTGGTAGAGTTCTCCTATAATAATAGCTACTAGGCGAGCATTCAGATGGCTCCTTTTGAGGCCCTTTATGGCAGACGGTGTAGATCACCCTTGTGTTGGGATGACTTGGATCGCAAATCGGTCGGAGGACCGGAACTGGTTCGAGAGATGGAAGAGAAGATAAAGATGATAAGACAGAAAATGAAAGCAGCCCAGGACAGACAGGCAGCTTATGTGAATAAACGGCGGAGACCGTTGGAGTTTCAGTTGGGAGATAAGGTCTTCTTGAAGATCTCGCCTTTCAGAGGCGTTGTGCGATTTGGGATGCGCGGAAAACTGTCTCCGAGGTATGTTGGACCGTACGAGATTTTGCAGCGCATTGGCACTTTGGCTTACCGACTAGCTCTGCCACCTTCCTTGTCTGGTATACATGATGTGTTCCATGTGTATATGTTGCGGAAGTATGAGCCGATCCGTCTCATGTGTTGCAGCCTTCCGAGGTTCAATTAGAATCCGATATATCCTATGTGGAACGGCCTGTTAGGATTCTGGATAGGGCAGACCACAGACTTCGGAACAAAGTGATACCTATGATCAAGGTTCAGTGGGATCGCAGGGGTGTCGAGGAGGCTACGTGGGAGACGGAGCGGCATATGGTGCAGCACTACCCGGAACTATTTTCTGGTATGTTATTTATGTTTAGTTTCATGTTGGGGGGTAAGTGCATGTGATTTCGAGGACGAAATCTTATAAGTAGGGGAGTATTGTGATATCCCCGAAATAATTAATTGCAATTTGGGCATTAATTATGTTTATATGATGGATTATGGTAATAATTAATTATGTGCTGGATTTAATTATCATATTGAAATGCTTAGTCATGATATGCGTGACCGAGAATGCATTTCGGGTTGTATATTGTGCATATTGGGAGAATTGGGTGTTGGCATGATTTAATTGTGATGGCTGGCAATTAATTGGATAACATGGATTTAATTGAGTTTTTGGTGCATGTTGGTAAAATGCTTATGAAATACCATGTTGGAGTATTTTATTCATCATGTTAATTGTTGGGGTATAATTTTTAATTAAACCCCTATAACCCAATTACCCCACCCTCACCCATCACTTTACCATTCACTCCTTAAATTCCCAAACACTCCTTCCAACCCTAACCCACTCTCATTTTCGTTTTTGGCTCCAAGGGGGAAAGGAAACCTTTGCAAAATCTCATTTGGTGTGATTCTTGGTAAGATTTGGAGTCTAGGAAGGGTATATAACCTTCCTTGTTGTTTTTGCAAAGATTTGTGTTGATTTGAGTTTGATATTTGAGTTTTTGAAATGGGTTTGTTGGGGGTTGGTATTATTTTGGTTGGGTGTTGAATTCATGGATGTATGAAGATGTTTATTGAAGATTTTTAGTGGTTTTGTATTGTTGATGTATTAATGGTTGAGTTTGTTTGATTTGGGGAAGAAGAAGGGTGAATAGTGCCCAAAAATCGGGCATACAGGACTCGGCGATCGATCGGGACTTTCTACCGATCGATCGCGAGCTACAGGGGAGAAGGCAGTAGCCTTCCGCGATCGATCGCGAGTTTGGCGCGATCGATCGGCGAGGTCGCGATCGATCGGCGCAAACTCGGCGATCGATCGCGAATTGAAAATTTTTGTTGAACGAGGCAGTGTGATCTCGCGATCGATCGGGGCTATATGGCGATCGATCGCGAGACACCAAAATGAGTGTTTTTGATTATTTTTGTGGGATTTTTGGTATTGGACTATTATTGGGTTCTAATATTGATTTGTGTGAATGTGTAGAACCATCCCAGGTGGCAACACAGCCAATGAAGTGAAGTCCTACCACATCCTACTTTTTGGAAAGGTACGTAGAAGACGTACGGGCACCCAACGGTACATGTATCTAATAAACTCATTGTTTATGCATTGTGGATGCGAGTATATATGGAATTATGCATTGTGGATGCAAATACATGTTGAATTATGCATGATGATTGTATATGCATATGATGGTTATTGGTGCACATCCCATGAGTCGTGGTCATCCCTTGATGATTTTAATGCTTGCCGCTATTTGATTTGGTGCCGCTAAATGTGAAGCGAGGGGTGGGAGCGTCGCATGTCACATTTAAGCGTGGTTATCATATGAGGCGAGGAAAGAATATTTGCCGCTCAATGTGAAGCGAGGGGTGGGAGCGCCGCATGTCCATTGAAGCGAGGTTATTCTATGCCGCCTATATTAAAAGCGAGGGGCATTAAAATACATTGTGATGAACAGACTAGGGATTGGTGATTGGTAATTGGTGATGATGAAATGGTATTATGTCATGACATGTGTGGATCATTAAATAATCTATTTGATTATACTCATGAGTTATGGTACAGGGACAACCAAACAGGAAGCGTTTAAAATGCATGGGAAAAACAGGAAGTGTTTTATTATGATTTAAGCATTTACGCCTGATATTCATATTCTGTTGGATATGAATAATATTATTGCTCATGTTTGAGGGTTGTCCTTGTAGGTACATTTTGACATGATAGAAAATGGGCTAAGGCGGGTTGAGGCGGTGAGCTTGTGAAGAATACTTTTGAGAAAAGAATGACAGGATTGCTTTTGTATAGTATCTACTCTAGGAGTAGTGTAAAGCTATAGCTGTTAACATTCATTTTTGATTGGGAATGTAATTAATCCATTGATAGTCCTTGACTTGGCATGTAATTCTTAAGGCTCGTAGTCTCAACACGAACATTTATACTCTGATGATGTATGTTAGCTCTAATTATGCCTTTAATTCGCACTTAATGAACTAGGGTCCTTACATAACCCGAGAAAACGTCTAATCTCAGGTACTGAAGTAGGCGCAGACCACTGTACTACTGCATTTACCTTCTTTGGATCAACTAAGATTCCATCTTTTGATATCACGTGACCAAGAAAGACCACCCTATCCAACCAAAATTCACATTTAGCATACAATTGCTTATCTCGAAGAATTTGTAATACGACACGTAAATGCCTTACGTGCTCCTCCTCACTTCTGGAATATATAAGAATATCATCAATGAACACAATAACAAACTGATCAAGATAAGGCTGAAATACAAGGTTAATCAAACTCATGAATATAGCTGGAAAGTTTAGTTAATCCAAAAGGCATGACCAGAAACTCGTAATGTCCGCATCTGGTTCGAAAAGTTGTCTTATGTATATCCTCCTCCCTAACCCTTATATGATGATATCCAGATCTTAAATCTATCTTTGAATAAATTGAGGTTCCCTGTAACTGATCAAATAAATCATCAATACGTGGGAGAGGATATTTATTCTTTATAGTTACCTTATTCAGTTGCCTGTAGTCAATACACAATCGCATCGAGCCATCTTTCTTTCGAACAAATAGGACTAGAGCACCCCAAGGCGATACACTAGGACGTATGTATCCCTTTTCAAGAAGATCTTGTAATTGAGTTTTCAGTTCCCTCAATTCCGCTAGTGTCATCCTATATGGTTTACGAGAAATAGGGGATGTGCCGGGCAATAACTCGATTCCAAACTCCACCTCACGAACCGGTGGATATCCTGGAATCTCATCAGGAAAGACATTAGCAAACTCAGCAACCACAAGTATATCATTTATTCTCACTTCCTCTTTCTTTTCTGTAACATCAACTGCATAAATAAGATATCCATCGTTTCCACGCTCCAATAATCTGGACATTCTGACAGCAGATACTAGTGGAATTCGTGGACGAGAACCCTGCCCATAGAATGTCCACCGCTCTCCCTGCTCAGGCTCAAAATGCACTATCCGCTGATAACAATCAACAGTAGCCCGATATTTCCGCAGAATATCAATACCCACAATTCCGTCAAAATCAAGTAGATCAAGAATAATCAAATCAGCCCATAATTCATTGCCCTCATATGAGATCAGACAATTTGGTACCATTGATGTAACTATCATATCATTTCCAGTGGGTGTCGAGACAGGTAAAGGTGTAGACAAGGGAGACGAGCTCATATGATGCAGCGTGACATATCTCAACGAAATAAAAGAAGGGGAAGCACCCGTATCAATAAGAATATAAGCAGGATCAGAACACAAATAACACTTACCCACGATCACATCATCTCGTGCTTCCTCTGCTTGTTCCCTCGTCAATGCATATACCTGCCCCTGAGGTGGTCCGGAACCCCGTCCTCGTGTCTGTCCTCCCGGTGGTCGAGGTACAAACCGCTGCTGCTGAACCATCCTCTCCGACAAACTACCTCTGGACGAACTACCTCTGGCAGATCTTGAATCCTGCCGACTACCACGGCTCACACTGTCTCGCCATATGGCCAATGCCTCCACACTCGTAACAAGTAATATCAGTAGTCTGAGTACAATCTCGGACCAAATGAGGTCCTCCACATCGATAACATCTCAGCTCTTGGGACCCACTACCTCATCCCTGACCAGAAGGGGAATCACCACTACGACCTCCAGTACGATGTGAATCAAAACGTTGTTGTCCAGATGACGAAGACGATGATGAAGAACCTTTCTGGAATTTAAATGTCTCCCCACGAGGACGCAAATATTCCCTACTCGGCCGCTGTGATTGTGTCGGAGTACCATAAGCTTGTACTACAATTTCTGCTAATTCTGCTCGCTCCAATGCATCCTCGAACGATACGGGTTTATTTGACAACACTCGATCATATCTTTCCATCATCAACCCCTGAATAAAGTGTCGCATCTTGGCATGAGGACTAGTAGCTATATGCGGCACATATTTCAGCAAGGAAGAATACTAAAATGCATACTCTGAGACAGACAAGTTTCCCTGCTTCAAAGTTTCAAATTCTTT
Organism: Haberlea rhodopensis; assembly: GCA_907163345.1. NCBI lineage: Eukaryota > Viridiplantae > Streptophyta > Magnoliopsida > Lamiales > Gesneriaceae > Haberlea > Haberlea rhodopensis. The sequence continues at coordinate 5,767,430 of CAJQUN010000034.1, read as the reverse complement.
CTCTTTTCTCTGTCTAGAGAAATACCTGTCTAGAAAACGTGTCCGGAATGCATCCCAATCTACTGTAGATCCTTGAGCTATCAATGCAGTCTCAGTCATCTTCCACCATAGATACACTTTTCTAGAAAGTTGGAATTCCGCCAAAGCCAAGCTGATTTAGCACACGGAGCTGTAATAAGAACATGTTCTATTCTTTCTAACCATTCTTCTGCTTGCTCCCCAGATTCTGTCCCTCAAACATAGGCGGATGATAACTGCTAAACTGTGCTAAACTCAACTCACCCGGCAATAATAGATGTTATGTTGATGCTTGAGCCATAAGAGGTGGTGTTGGCAAAGGATTTACCTGCCCAGTTGTACTACTAATATTGACTGTGTCCCCAATTTCTTCTCCCTGTTGTCCTGGTTCTCTAGCTGCCATACTGGAAATCCAATTGTTAAACATATCATTTAACAAGTATCATCCAGTATTAAATAAATCACATTCTTTGCATCAATACACACATAACTAGTGTTCAATCCATCATATCAATATAACACCGAGACACACCAATAAGTAAATATTGCCATCCCACACCCATAACACAACCCCACACTCTTAACCATCCCAGACAACTAACCACTGCTCTGATACCAACAAATGTGGCGCCCCAAACGTCACCACTTAAACAGACAACACATGACGTCATTTGTATAAAAACAATTTGACATAATCTCCCCGTAATTGGACCTCCCAACATCACACAACATGACATATTTAAGTCCACAAAAATATATGACATCTACCCAACTTAAGTATGACATAAGTCACATGCATCTACACAAGATAACAAAATAATAGAATAAGGCATACAGACCATATACAGACATAAACAAGCTCACAAACGAGCCATCACTGTTTTTATAACAAAATATTATTTCATATCAGTTGACTCCTACGAAATCAACATGGCCGCTCCTAATCCTGCCTCCAATTCTAATGTCTAGGCATATTACCTGTTTCAACAGAAACAACCCCCAAAATGGGTGAGCACACACCAACAATAATAAAAACATAATCATAATATATTTTATCAACAGTATAAAATACTGAAACGTAACAGAAATACTCCCTGAAATCCATTATCATAATAAGAGAATTCCCTGACTGTTTCTGTAACTCAATTTCCCTAAACATCATATCGAAATCCATCCATCATCACCACAAATCGATATAGTGGCAACACCGAGCCAACTATACCCCATCGTCGCATCATCATCTCGACCCATCGTATATATAATCGATATAGTGGCAACACCAAGCCTACTATACCCCATCGTCGCTCCTCTACTACTGCGACACAATCAACAACAACAACAATAATAATAACACGTCGCTCATTCCAGCGACCCTCAACATCATAATTCATTTAAAGTTTCGATATATCATAATCAACATCAATATAAATAGCACTACATGCTCGTAAGTCAACACGTACCTGATAATTACAAGTTAGGATTAGACTGTTCCTGATGTCCCGTGCCTCGAGAAGTATCTATAGCAATTTTAATAATTCAAGATCAGCTCATTACAATAACATCAACGTATTGATATAGCCTCTAATCACATTTTAACGAACCTGATTCGTAATTAAATCATCTAAATTATGAAACGACATCAATTACGATTTTCGTCTGAAATTATAAGTTCCAATATATATACTACACAACAATAATCTATTTAGAATTAATTCCCCCAAATATCAAAATCTACCAATTATTCAATAATTCAAAACTCTATCATTTAGCCGTTTCGACTACAACTAAACGTACCGGTGTATTTAGAATTCAACAGCAGTCAATAATACACCATTTTTAACTATCACTCTCTAAATTGGCTAAATAAAAACTAACACCAAAATACGAAATATTAGTGCCATATAGTAGCCATTACCTCGTTGATTCCGAATATATAACTGATTTCACCAAAACCTGAACAGATCAACAGTAGCAATTTTATTTGTAATTGTTGAAACCCTCGTCTCTCGACTATGTTGCTCTCTCTATTCTTTATAAATTCTGAATTCTCAATCCACACTCGTACGTAAAGTTATACATATATATATATATATATATATATATATATATATATATATATATATATATTATCGTATCCATTAGTTAATTATATATATTATAATACTAAGTAGATAGTATTACATCATCTATCCTTATCTATATATTATAATATTAATTATATAATATTAAATCGACACGCATTACGATTTAGATAAATACGTTTATTTCAGCTGCCTTTTACCTTATCTAACTGCGTTTTTAGCTAATCTCGTCAACATGAAAGTTGTAGATCTTTCTTTTATCTTCACATGGCCTATTAAATCGCCAAATTTCGACATCATAATAAAAAGTTATGACCATAATTTTAAATCATATGAGAGTAAATAATTTATTCAGGGTACGTTATCCATCTACTATTCCATTGGCTCCACGCTTCTGTCATACTTATCAATTATAAATTTTATGCTTCTGTCATAATTATCAATTATAAATTTTATGGATTTTTCAGGCATCACATCACGCCTTGATGAATAATCTTGTTGGTAAGTGACCAATTATTTGACCAAATAATCAATTTGTGTACTTATGAATTATCATTCTCTTTTATACAGGTGAAAGTTTAATGTTGTTGATGTCCCTTTTGTAGAGATTCTGATACTTTAATTTATTATGTTTTTGTTTCGTATTGCAAAAAAATATTTTAAGTTTTAATTTTAGTGTATGATTTGGATATCTCTAGTTTAACCATTTGTGAATAATGTTTTTTAAACATGATTTTAGATTTTTATTATTTTATGTTGTTCTCATTTTATTTAGTTTTGGTTATATTTTATGTATTAATTGTAATTTATTTCGAACCATGCGGTTTTGTATATTCTTTAAGCGGCTGCGGTTTAACAATTTAGCAATCTGCATATAGTAGGTAGGTTGGGTGATTTTTTATGTCTACCTACCCAAACCCAACCACACACCCCCCTAGGTACCTCTAGTCTTATCTCTATTATCTTTTTCAAAATTTCTCTATTTTCTTGATGGTTTTTTAAAAAAATATTGTTTGTGTCAAATTTGAAGCTTCTTTTCCAATTTTACTTGTATGTCAGTCTAGCAGTGTGTAACATAAAAGCTTGTTCTTCCAAATACATGTCTAATTCTTGTCTGTTTCTTTCATGTCCTGCTGATTTTTCAACCATTTTTTTTTTCTATTTTCAAGTTTTAATCTTTCCTCCATGCTCGTCAACAAAATATTTCCCCAATCTGAACCTTCTATCAACTACCGTAGGGGTACCTCAATTACAAATCCACATGCTGTTAATGGGTTTTTATTTAAAAAAAGTGTTAATGAGTTTTATTTATGGTTGATTAAATGAGAAATTTTACGGTGCATGATAAATTATCACAGCAAAGACATAGGATAGCACATCACTTGTACCGAACACAGCATATGGTATTGATAATCCTTTAAAAATTTACTCCTAATCGGATAGGCAAACGATGTCTGTATCTACAGCAGAAGAGGCCGGATTACCCTGTACATTATTACCTAAAGTAACAAGGTTTGACAGTTCAACCGTTGAATCAACATCAGCTGAAGATGCTAGATTATTATTCACGAGTACATGGTGATTCATGTCCCTAAGCAAATCTATAGAAGATCGAGTCTGGTTAAGATGGTACGGTTGTCCACTTGGAGGCTCAGGCGCGTTCCGAGAGACATGTGGCATCAGCTGAGGCAGTGGAGGTAGGGGTGGTGCTGGCCGAGGTGTCGGTACTAGCTGGGAAGGAAATAGTGGCTGAGGATGCAGTTGAGGTATTGCAGAAAAACTGGTGGGAGCCATAGATGGTGCTGCAGCAGGTCGAAAAGGTTGAAGGTGTGGAGCCCTTGAACGGATATCTGCAATGCGGGGATTTGCGGCAGGAGTGATGGAAGCTATCACCGGGGGTCTTGCTGAAGTGCCTGATAAAACAGACCCTGCTCGCTGTATGGCTTGTACGGGTGGTGAAGCTGAAACATTTCGAATGGCAACAGGGGAAGATCTCACAGAAGTTGGCATATATAGCTGGTTCAGAGCTTGTGCAGATGGAGCCAAGGTCTGCTGGCTGGGAGGAGGTCGGCTTGCTGATGCCAAAGAGGAAATTCTCATAGGTGGTGGCAGCAATGCCTGCTGCAGGTGCTGCTCGAAACTAGGTAGGAAAACTGCAACGGAACCAAGCACCATTTCAGTATTATATTATCGGCAAGTGATTGTTACTAATTTACACAGCGTAAAGCACCAGAAAAGAACATAAAATAAATCATCTTTCTTGGTGTTGGTTCCTAAAACTTCCTCAATGCCTATAAAGGAAATGACACAAGATTTATTAATACGCAGCCACAAATAACTCAAATATGACCAATGAAAATTTGTGTTACTAAAGGAACACCTCTTAAACGCTAGAACTCTTTTTTGTTGGATGATCCGATACTGGGTGATGGATTAGATACCGGTTTTCATGTGCTCCTACATGTCTACGAAGAAAAGGATATTGCCTGCTCACTAGAGAACCAAAGCTTTACGTTCAATAATATTACATTTCCATTTAAAAATATAAATTATCAGTTTGGAAGCTTATTTTAACAAGACTAAACTTCGAGAAGGCTACAAATTAAGTTGGAGAAACAAGCTTTTAGGTGCCACAGAATCAAATCAGAGGTTAATCATACTTCAATTTGCGGCTTCAGGCAATAAAAGACCATAATGATGGAACAACACAATTCAAGTTGTGAACAGTATTCAATAAACTCGGATATCATTTAATTTGCAATCAGATCCTCTTTTTGGTAATCAAATCATTATCCAACTTTATCCCTCAATATTTTCCTCGAGAAAGGAAAAAGGAGAGAATACTCACTAAAGACGCAACATATTACCAACCAGGATAAAAAGATAGATTGCACCTCCAGAAAGGTATTGTAGATAAATTACATACCTTGCTGCAATTGCAGGGGTCTAAACTCGTACTTAAATCTGAAACCCTCAGCCAATCTTGAATTCATGAGAACTAAATTCTTATTCTTCTCAAGTTCATTCTTCTTCAATCTAAATTCTGCTTCGGCATCCTTAAGTTTCATATCATATTTAGTACGTATTTGGTAAATAATTTCTTGGATCTTCTTCCCACAATCAGATTTAAGTTGTGATACCTGTTTCCAGGAGAGTTGTATTACTTCCAAGGCATGCATAACACAAGGAAATAGGAATACAATCAAAAAACAATTGAGAAACAGACCACATTTTCGTGTATCTTTTCCAACCGTTCAGCTTCTTTCCATAGTTTTTCTAATTCATTTTGAAGTGGTTCAGCAACCAAGGACGGAGTCGAATTCCAAGAAGTGACTGGATGAGTAGGATGAACAAAAAGGTGGCCAGGACCACGAAGATGGACAGCATCTATTCCCAATTGAGGAACAGATTGATTTGGAAGTTCGGTTGTGCTTACTGCTTCAGCCATAACTGTGTTGTCTGGGGAACAAACAAACACCTCAACCCTTTGTTCATGAGAAATTCTACTTGCTTCTCCCATACTCAGGTGATTGTGATGCAAATTTTCACTACTTCGAGAAACAAATTCATGAGAAAAATCTTCAGTTTCCCCAGCCGCAACAGTTCGAGAGAAGTTTGCTGTTTGATCCCTGCTTTGATGCTCAATTTCATTGGGTGGAGATTGATTGCAGATGAGAGATGCATCAACTGAAAAATGATGTAGCTGCTCATAGTTCCCAGTTACCGGTACTGGATGATTCGACTGAACAAGGGTCACAGCATCACTCTGAACTTCCGTCTGAGAAGTATTTCGAATTTCTGCAGCTGGGGTGCCTTGGTTTTCCAGTTCAGCAGATGCCACTGGATGAATTTCATTTTGGGGCACCTGAACACAAGTTGACCTCGTCATTTCTGCATCATTATTTCTGGGCCCACGAAGATGACCACCATCGATTCCCAACTGTGGAACAGATTGATTTGGAAGTTCAGTTGTGCTTACTGCTTCAGACATAATTGTGTTTTCTGGGAAGCGAACAAACCCAGCATTTTGTTCATGAGAAATTCTACATGCTTGTTGTCCTAGATCCAGGTGATTGTGATGCAAATTTTCACTACCTTGAGAAACAAATTCATGAGAAAACTTTTCATTTTCCCCAGCCACAACAGTTTGAGAGAAGTTTGTTCCTTGATCCCTGTTTTGATGCTCAATTTCGTGGGGCGGATATTTATTGCAGATGAGAGATGCATCAACTAAAATTGGTTCAGCTGCTCGCCGTTCCCAGCAACTGGTACTGCGTGATTCGACTGGACAAGGGTCACAGCATCACCGAGTTCCGAGGTTGCAACTTCAATCTGAGAAGTATTTTGAATTTCTGCAGCTGATGTGTCTCGGTCTTCCAGATCAGCAGATGCCATTACCTGAATTTCATCTTGGGACACCTGAGCACAAGTCAACCATGTTATTTCTGTGTCATCACTGCAAAATCCTTAAGAACATTCACAGTTGCCAACATCTATCTTTAAAAAAGCAAAAGAAATCTCTTCCAAATGAATTTGGAATATGACACCAAAATAAGATCTTAAAATAATTGGCCCGAGTTACAAGGGAGCTTAATGCTTTACAATTACACGGTTTGTTGAATTCTCGCCATCTCCATGATGCAGGTAAACAAAGGCTTACAAACACCAAGAGCAAATAATTTTAGAAGATCGAATATGGAAGAGAATTAGACTTCATTAAGGAAAAAGGTACATACATGCTGTTTCAAGAAGCCGCAACGATCTGGGAAAGCTGGCATTTCCTCTGAATGTATCAATGGTCCCATTGAATCCCCTATATTAGATGTATTATTCGTTTCCATTGAATCAACACACAATATAATATCATCAGAAACAGGTCTGGTCAACTCTGTTGGACACAAATTTTTAATTGGATTTGGGTCCTCAGCTCGTTCCTCAAACATGGTAACTACATTCTCGGGGCCAGTGCCCATAATGTGTGTACCTGACTCGGTGCACTCAGGACCATTCTCGGATTGAGAACCAAATGATTGTGGCCCATTCACAGTGCCGAGTTTGCTCGCGCAGGCTATTGCTTCAGCCAACCAGTCAGCTGCCTTTTGACACGCCTCATTACGAGCAGCTAATTGCTTTTCCTTGAGAGAATTAAGCTGCATGTCTTTTAGGAGATTGTGTTCTTCCATTTTCTTTGCAAACTTATCATCCAAGAGCTTGAGCTTGGAAGTTCTTACTGAGCCTTCACCATGTAAAAAGCGCGTAACAACCGACTCCAATTTGTGATCCTTCTCCAATTTTACCTTTTCTCCTCCCAGATTTCTCAGCAATCCCTGCACTTCCTCATTTTTTTTATCAAGTTTCTTCATTGGTTTGTCAATTTTTTTCCAAATTTTCTTTACCTTATCAAGTATTTCACTTCCAGCAGCTTTAACATGCATACCCAATTTCCACTTTAAAATGTTTTCTACAATTTCTTCAATCTCTACTTTCACATTGTTCTCTTTAAACAATGAAAATAATGGTGCGCCATCGATTATATGAGATGGCACTTTGCTGCTGTCTTCATCAGCTAACATTGCAATCTTTGCCAGAATCAAAAGCGTTCTCTAGAGACTGCAAATACGTCAACTTCAGAGATAGAATCTTTGAATAAACGTAGTAGACTTGCTCTTCTGTGCATTGATAATTTAGATGCTTTTTTACAAAATTAATAGAATCCTTCTTATCAACTTTTTGTTTGGAGATTAGGGGGCAATCCAGCACTGGTAGAGAAAAAAGTATCACCAGACTTGGAGCACGAGTTAACATGAAGTATAAGCATGCGCTTGAGCAAGGAATCACACAGAAATTTATGGACAACCATATATTGGCACACAAATACAAAATTGAAGAGACCAATAGATAGTAAGCTCAAAACAATCTCACAAGTCAAACAGCAGAAGCGCGACAAGAAATAATAAGAAAAACTGAATTAGGATGAAAGATGTAGTGCACAAGAGTCTCTAACGAGTCGAAAATATCTTGAAGTCTAGGGCACTTCCATCATCCACGAATTTATAGAAAGAGACACTGTAAAAGAATTTGGCACACAAAAAGGCACAAATTTATTTGGTTTCTGTTATACACTCTGAGACCCGATTTCAAATTGTTCCACTGTTTTGCTACCAGGCATCCTACTAGTACTCTGAGCATTTAATCCTCACTTGCTTTAAAGCAACACTATTCTGTACAATCTAAACGATGGTGCTACTTAAGAGAGATTCGATTTGAAATAACATAAATGTGAACAACAGAAGACACAACATAAGAGAGGCGCACAACGATAACAATTTGACTTCTAGAATGGAGAAACCACAAGAACAATAATAAAATTCAAACTACAGATGTGGACTGTGTTAAAATTGGACTTCCAATCTATCAAGGCAAGGAATGCAAGCTAATAACTCTTGTTTGAGACAATGTGAGTTCAGAATATTCCACATCTTTGCAGCGAAAGAAAATTCAATGAAGTTGTTAACAACAAATCCCTAGAGAAATAAGTAAAAGCGAAAGAATTGGGATGAAGTTGTTAACAACAAATAGAAATAGGTAAAAGAAACTAACCCCGATGTTCTAAGAAAAAATTCCATGTACAGGTAACCTTTTTAAATCAGATCTCATGACTCCACCAATCTCCCACCCATAGTTATTAAAAAGTGTGCCTTAGCCCAAGGCTCAAGCCTTACGCCTTGCGCTCCTTGCTTTGGAAAGGCGCGCGCCTTTGCGCGCTTCCTGCGCTTTTACTCATAACCAAGGCACGCGCTTTAGCGCGCCTTTGCTAAGGACTGAGAGTATGGGCGACTGTTAGTATATGTTATTGATTAAGGTATAGTTGGAAATATTTACATTTGACCTTATTAAAAATAGCCCAAGCTAGAGATGTTAGGTTTATTTGTTACGTACATTGCCTTTTTGTTAGTCAAGCTAGAGGAAGAGAATGATGTTGAGCGCTATAGTTTTGGTGATACAGATGATGAAGATGACCGATCTTAAAGTTAAGGATATGAGTGATAAATATATTAGTATTTTTATTTTGAAACTTCGGTAGTTTAATGTGTAAGAATTTTTCAATTGCTAATATTTGTTGAACGATATTTTTGCATTATGATATTTAATATTTATTTAATTTTGTTGTTATTTGAGCTTACTTTATTATTTAACTTTGTTATTTTTAAGTTTGTTTATCTATAACTGTAAAATTTATGGACATTTTTTAGATATTAAGAATATATAAGTTAGTGCGCTTTACTTTAGTAAAGCGATCGCTTCGCGTTGCACTATGTGCTACAGCTCCATGACACCTTTGCGCTTCAGTGCTCTATGCGTCTTTAATAACTATGCTCCCACCGGATTTCATATGAATAACATAACATAAAAAAACACTGACCACAGATAATTGGAAAGCCTGCATGATTGCTGGTGAGTCACAGCTAACATCGTGGTTCTGAATGACATGCTCCAGAAATTCTCTCACTCTATGTGTGACATCCTCCTGCATTATGATGCCAGGTAATGGTAGTGGATATACATGTTGATCTCATCAATTCACAAGGAAATATATTTGAAGTTATCGTAGACAATAGAAGGTCCATTAAGCTCCTAGAACTTGACAAGAAAGGGAGATTTTCTATCCATTTCGGTGATTAAAAAGCAAAGAAAACTGTTCTTCCACTTGAGAAAACAAACGAAAAATATGATATATAGTTGACAGAGTTGATTAAGTTCACCACAAAATTGTATAATGACAAACATTATCTTCAATATCCCTTCTCAAAAGGAATTAAAGCAGTGTCAAGAAATAACTCTTGGAAGAGGAGACTCGTTTAAAAGTGGACAGTGGACAGAGGCCAGAAGCCAACTTCTTTAAGTGATTCATCACCATTAACTCGCCCCCTTTATCCTTGAAATACCTTTTCCACAGCAAAAACGTGAAACAAATATTTTAGAAAGCAGATACATGTAATTTAGGCCACCCATGGACTTCATTAAATCTTTGTTTCTTTATGCCCATTACATGTATTTAAATGGTATTTATTTGAAAAATAGCAAATTTGATCTCTAAATCACATTAAATAGACCACATTAGTTCGAGTTATCGGTAGCAAGTGCAAAGTATATCAATCCATCACCTATTGACTCTTTAGACCGAAGCACTATCCCAATAATGTAGAACCATCCATAACACACTCTCGAGACAACGAAAATAAGCGTTGATACCTTGTAAGCATTGAGTGAAAGAGATCCAAAGTCTTAAAACAAAGAGTATGTTTTAAAGAGTATGCGTCAAGTAAATAAAACTGCACAGCCATAAACACCATCTGCTCAGGAAATATTGCTATGTGATTGAGTAATCTTTCTAATATTAAGGAAAAATTGAAAAATTTACCGAAAGTTTAAGAAGCTGGAAAAGCTTCCTCAATTCTACTCGCAAAAAATTATGGTGGTTGTTCTGCTCAGAAAGTGATGGAAATCTTTGCTCTGGTTCCCCAGTGCCAACCTCAGCACCAAAAGAGCTCCGTCCAGACATGGAATTTGGAGTATCATTGGTAGAGATGCTGTCTATTTGCAAGGACTCCGTTAAATTACTGGCTGTGATTGTAGAAATTCCTGCATCACCAAATATTTTCAGTAACTATGTGTAAATGGGTACAAGTATCAGGATAGCAATTATATTATTTCAAGGGCCAGTAATAGGTAAGCAAGGATAGCAATAACGATATAAAACTGGAAGAAATCATAGGGAGGCATAAGTTGAGTTTCAGGATATTCATTACCTTCATTCGAAGAAGTAACTTGAGTCCCTTGAAGCTCTGTCAACTCACCTTGGACAATGGATGGATCTACCTGCTGCGGTCTTGCCATGCAATCTGCACTTCTTGACTTTGAAGTTTTCATTTTCTTAGTGATTGAACATTCTTTAGGCAACCTTTCAAAACCATCAACGTTTTTTCTAGTACTTGAATCAGTCTTAGGGTCTGTTAAACTATCTGCCGTGAGAGGCTTTGGAGAATTAGACACAACATCATCAATGTAATTAGAATCCACAGTGACGTTATTTCCTAATATCTCTGCATCAGCTCTTCTTAAGTTACCTATTAACTTGTGAAGATCACCACCAGACGCTTTATGAATGCTCAAGTGTCTCAAATTTCCCTTTAACCTTTTACAGCACTCATCACTGACATCCTCTCCTCCAATTGACTTAGAGCTGATTACTCTGCCATTACCATTGCATATGTGAGACATGTTATCTGGTCCTTCCGGCTTCCCATCGACATCTAATGTAATGTCAGCAACATTCACATAAATCAAATTATAGGTCACTTCACAATGCTCGAAATCAAAATCACGAGCAATTCCCCAGTCAAAAAATAAAAACATTTTCACTAGACAAAAAAAAATGTAATGTTTACAATATAAAGAACAAAAAACAAGAATACAACTGGGAGTAATCCCGTTGAGTGGAGGAAATAGCTATTATACCAGGCAAACCTTCCTTTATCCGCTGTCTTTTAAAAAGAGCCTTGAAACCACGGGCATCCAGTTTCTTTCTTTCCATTCCAACAGATTTCTGGTGAAGTTCAGCTTTCTTGGATCCCATTATTACCTGTATCAAAATCTTCCTTTTCTTCTCTTTAAATCGGACGGACAAAATTCCGTCACAGATCAATTTGAACTATATCATACTTTTTTTTCGGAGTGCACTGTTTCTCAAGTTCATATTACATCTCAACGAATAACAGATCAGAACCCACTTGCCCTTTTTAAGCAACCCAGCACTCTCGTATTTCGTGATACAGATGCTAAAATTCGAAGCATGAAAACTGCTACAGTCCAATAAACAAGAATATAATAGATATACCGCACAATAAAAAAATATCAGTAGCCACAAACACGCGCCCGCAGTCACAAAATAGCAATGCTGTACTACGAGAACTCAAATTTACGTACTCAATCGAGAGTAACTCAACCTGTAAATGGAAACCCTAGAAACCAGTGGGAGTGGTGGAAGAGGGAAAATCCATTTTTTAAGACAAATTTTTTATTAAATTTGTATATGTAGTTTTAAAGAAAAATCAAACATTATATTATTAAGGGTAAAAGTGCACCCACAACGTTCATCCATTTTAACACTTCATCCCCAACGTTCATCTATTTTAACACTTAATCCCCCAATCTTTCAAAACATGCACTTAACATCTTGAATAATTTTAAGTAGTGCAATTAACCCTTAAACAATATTCGGGAATAATTTTTTCGAATATTATGGCCTCAAATTTCCTTACGTGCATTGCACATGCCACGGTCGATGGTCTGTATGCATTTTCATATATTTTTTGCAAGAATTTTACAAGTATACACATAAGAAAATTCATGAAAAAAGAGTTTTACGAGTATACACACGGTCGAGGAATTTTACTTGTAAAATTGCTGTAGAAAATAAATGAAAAGACATATATACTATGTGATACGCATGTGAGGGAATTTACAACCAAAATATTCGGGAAAATTATTGTTTAGGGGGTTAAATGCACTACTTCAAATCTTTCAGGAGGGCTAAGTATATTTTTAAAAGGTTAGGGGGTGAAGAGCTAAAGTGGTGAATGTTCGAAGGTTGTTCGCTATTTACCCTATTACTAATAAGGTGTAGGACAAATAAATAATTTATCATCTACTCATAACGCAATCTCAATCTTAGTTATTTAAAGTAAACATGCTATTATTTATAAATAGTTATTTTATATCATATCCAATCATAATAATAATTATAGTATAAATTATCAAATATAATCATTGAAGTAAACACAACATTATGTTGTGGTTTTAAGTTTAAGATTAAGTTTGGATTGTCTTTATAAAAAAAATTAAAGTTCAATGTTTATTTTGTTTTATCACAAAATTATCTCATCATATTTAATTTTTAGTCCAACTTAATAAAAAAATAAACAACTAATAAAAATGTGTAGCAAAACATGTATGGCATTTCCCATCTTTTTTTAATGTTCCAAATTTTGAAATTTTCCTCCAAAAATTTCAACTTACTTTCTCAAAAATTTGAAATTCTCCTTAATATAAAATGTAAATAAAATTGATAATGTAATACAAATATAAGTATAAATTTAACTTCTAAAAATTTTATTTTAGTAATTAACTTTGTGATGAAAATAAGTTGTCTTTAAATTTATTTATTAATATACTTAAATTAAAGTATTTTTATAACTTTTAATTATTTATTCAATTATTTTAAGAATATCATTAATAAATACATGATGGGGAAATACATTAGTTCACCTAATAAAAATTTTGATCCAAAAAATTAACTAGAATTAAAAACCAAATATTTATAGTTTTTAAGATACAAATTTATCAATGTATACACCAAAAAAAATTATAATATTTTTTTCTTAAAAGTGGAAATATAAATTGCTATATATAATTTAGATTTAATTAGCAAATCTAAAACACCAAGGCTATATTTGATAGTTGTGATAGAATAATTGATGGATATATAATTTGATGGATAAATAGATGATACCTGATCGTGTCAGGAAATTTTTTATAAACTCGGATTTGGGTAATACCCGACGCCAAATATCATTGTTGTAGGGTCGAGTTCGGGTAGGAGTTCTCCTACCCGATCGGGTATCGGATACCCACCATTTTTATTATGGTAATTTTTAATTACTATATTAATTAACCCTAATATCAACATAGAGTTGGTAACTTGGTATGAAGCTCATGCTCCCAGTCTCCACTAGGGTTGATAGCAACAGTACGCATTCTGTGTCTAATCTCTTTGCCAAAGACCAAGCTTAGTTGCCTTTTTTTTTATGTCGGGAATCGATTTGATAATCATTGATATTTGATGATAGTACAAATATGTCATGGTGTTCGAGATGGAGACTATAATTTTTGGACATTAAAATTTTTGGTTATATAGCCCCTCAGTTTAATATTTTGTTTTTTTATTATTTGTTTGCTTTGTTTCAATTTATTGTATTGTAGTTTTCGCACTTTATGAGAATCTTGATAAAGTCGTTGCATTGTGAAGCTTGATAACATTTTTCCTCTACAAGAAATATGTGTCTAGTTTTGAAGAACTTTCTAGTTGTATTTATATTTTGTTTTGTTGCATAATTTGACGAAGTTGGTCAAGATATTTTTATTATAAAACTACTAATTTGCATATCAACTTCATCATTAGACGATTATACAATATTATATTTAATATTTTTAAAAAAAAGATATTTATCGCGTACCCTTGACTCGGGTACCCGAATAATACCCGATATTGTTATACTCCGGTACCCGATCATATCGAATTATGATCGGGTATTTTTTTCATACCCGATATATTGGGTACCCGACTATAACTATCCGAACCCCGACGAGCGCCCACCCCTATTTTTGCAACACGAGAACTTGTAATACTGGGATCTGCAACACTGAATCTAGAATTAAGCATTGTAGTACTCATAACTGGAATCTTCAATTGTTAGGCTCTTCAACAACAATGAAAAACAACAAAAGTTTCCTTTTTGTTGTGTTGCTTTTGTAAAAAAGAAGTTATCGGCAAACATTGATTCTGAAAATCCATAGAAAATCAAAGCAAAGTCACTCAAAAGAAATTTTATCGCTGAATGGCAAAACTAATGTGCACTCGAACACTACAACAAGCAATTTAACCCGTTGAATAATTTCAAAAGTTTACACGAAAACCACAGCTGATAAATGGATGGGATACAAACTTAACCCAAAACAAAACAAAGCACAACTTATTCAAATTTGTTGGCTTTTTTCCAAATTTCATGAGATTACTATATCCATCATATTTTTGTAGGGCAACAAAAAAAAGTTTCAGGTTTGTTTCCCGTTTTAGGTCAAGAGAAGAAAAGTAACGAACGCAGTTAAAAAAAATAGAGAAAGCAAGAAAAGTAACAAAGGTAGTTAATAAAATAGAGTAAACAAGATTTGTAGGAAATTACTGACTTTAAAATTTGAAACAAAATACCTACAAGTAAACAAGGAATACAGAAACAAGACACACGGAAGTCAACAAGCGCTCCTTCTGTTGAATAGCTTGAAATCTTCAACAATCGAATAAAGTCATGCGACCATTTTATGCTAACAATGCAATCTTATTTAAGAAGTGGATGAAATTTAATTGGAAAAAATATGAACTTCTTGCATACATTGTCAGATGTAATTAGAGCGCGTGAAATTACAACTACATAATCGATGTTTATATAAAACATACAAGGTGTATGCCTTTTTAATATTACAAATGAGATTTTACGCAATTTTAACTTTTTACATTGTGATTAGAGCAATTTACCCAAGTATTGTATGACAAAAAGTTATTTGCTATATATATTTATTTATAGATGTTATCAAATGTACATCTGATTGTTTTTCTGTAAGAATTAAAATCGAACGATGTCTACTTTTCCCCCTCTTTTTGGCTGGAGGGGGGCCAATCAAGAGAGAATACACAAGAAAATTCGCTGGCGGCCTTTTGTTCTCTGCACTGATGAAGCAGTGTTAACGATGAAGCTGTCTTGCGAATATAACCGACTAAAAGGGCTTCCAGAGCAAAAGGGGTGGGACGAAAAATCGAGTTGATCATGTCGGCTGTGTCAAACTTCTAAAATCCAATTGTGATTATCAAGTTTAATGTTTGATTGTTTTGCAGCTACGTATATCAGCTGGAGTGGACATTCACCATTACTTGTTTCATTAAAAGATCAGTCATATTAAATAATCCAATCGACCTCCACGTTCAGACACTCGAATTCGAGCCTCATATGCGAAAAAATATTTAGCCTCTACTACTCTCAAAAAGAAAAAAATGAAAAACGGAAATGGGTGGCTAAATCTTGTTACTATTGCCCGTAATTGGTTGAGATAAAATATTAATGCTATTTATCTGATAAGATGAGTCCCTAATTGTGTTGTGTTTTTTTATCTAGCTTTGTATTAAATTCAGGTTGTCAAAAAGAAGAAAAACAGATATGAATGTGAAGTACACAGCTTTTGCTCCAATAATTCTATTTGCTCCGATAATTCTATTATTATTTGGTAAATGTATCATCAATTTGGTGAATTGCAAGTCAAAACCAAATCTTGATACCAAAAAAGTCGATACAAAAAAGGGTGAAAGTCTAAACAAAATACAAACTCTAATCCTCAATACAAGTTAGAGCACACTTGTTCTTCTTCACCTTCTTCCTTCTGTTCCTGAGCTTGTCACACAAATATGCCTTCTCCAACAACTCCACCCGGTTCGTTAAAGCTTCGAGCATCTGCAACTGCATCTCATTTCGCTCGTACAACTGAGTCATCATAAGCATCATTTTCTTATTTCCCTCCATCGTTTGCTCGAACAGCTCACATTTTCTCTTACTGAGGTCCTCGTTGACATCTCCCTCAACCGGCATCTTCTTCATAGTCCCAGCCCTGTCTATATTAAGATTCTCGGGAGTTTCTTTAACAACTTGAGTCTCTTGACACGCTTTCACCATAGGAACGGGAACATCAACGGTCTCAGCATATGAATGATCTCTTTCAACTTCCATTGTCTTGTCTTCAACTTCAAGAGAGTCCCCGCCCTTCAATTCCTCGCTCAAACCACACAAATTTTCCCGGTGATCATCAGAATATGGCAACATTTCCTTCACAGTTTCTGCATTACCTTCATCAAAATCAAGATTTCTCCAAGTCCCTTGTACAGGACAAGTTTCTGGAGTCACTTCTACCACAGAAGTACCCGAAACATTAACAAGCTCAGTATCCAAATGATTTCTCTCAACTTCAAGCGACTCTTTATCTACTTCAACATCTTTTCCACCCTCGTGTTCTTCCCTCACATCACCTAAAATTTCTCCAAGATCAGAGTTCGCCAGAAACTCACAACTTCCAATAGCATCATCCTCCTCTCCATTGATCATATCCTTCCCATTATTCTGGACCAACATCTCTTTCACACTGTCCACATTGCCTTCATCGAAATAAATATTCTTCGAACTCCCCATCCACGTCTCAACATCAGTTTCTTCACTGGGCATCACCTTGGAAGCAACCACAGCTTCCAATTCCTCGGAATGAACAGCATCCCTCTCAACTTCCATCTTCTTACATTCTCGTAGCATGCTATTCGTTTCTTCTCTAGAATCATCCAACATTTCCTCAAACTCACTACAACTCTTGGAATTTTCAAATCGAGAACCCTCCAGTTCAGCTGCTAAACCATTTTCAGGAGAGAGTTCAATTCCCGCTAATTCTGTTGTAGGGACCCCATCTTCTAGCTCTTGACTACCAATTTCCACCTTGTCATCACCGTTACCTTCAGAATCAGGGGCACAGATAGCATCAATCTTTTCCTGCAAGGCAATCGCCTTTCTCGTCACACTCTTTCTGCAAACCCTAATCCCCGAGTCAATTCCCCGGATTCCATCCAACGTAAGCAGCAAACTCATCAAACTCTCACTCATTCTCAGCCTTTCCCTCTCATTTCTCCTGATCATCTCCACCACCTCATCTCTCAACAGCCTAACCTCAATCTCTTCAACCTTGGATTTGATCTCCTTGATCTTCCTAACGCTCTTCCTGACAAAAAATCCCCTGAATACCTTCTGAATTCTCAGAGCGGATTTCTCCGAGCGTCGATCCGAATCAGAGGAATCAGATCCAAAAAACTGAACAGGAATTTGAACAACTTTCCGACCCGATTTCTTCTCCACCTGCGGTTGCCTATCAGCATAGGCCGAGTGGCGAGCTTCTCGTGTCGGATCAACCGGGTAAGCGGGAACTCCAAAGAGCGAAGGATGATAAGCATATGATCGACGTTGTTGAGCGGGTTTTTCGTACCGTGATCGGAACGGACTATCCATTTTACAAATGAAAAGCAAGAAATGATTAGCACGCAAATGTATTTGTCTCTTCCTTGTATTCAATGCCTGCGTAGTTCAAGGCAGGAGACATTTATAGGAGAAATTCACGAAGAATTGGAGGACTTGAAATTTGTAGAAACTTCGAGAGAATTTTCGAAGGCAGTGGAAATCCGATACCTCTAGAGGGTTCAGGAGATTCTACTTATTTTGTTTTTTTTTAAAAAAAAAAAACTTTAATTAAAGTAGGTCAAACATATATTTTTTATATAATAAAATTTTATATCTCGTCGAGTATTTTGAGAAATAATGTTTTATGTATTATAAAATTAAAATTTTATATCATGCCATGTTATAGATTATTATCGTTAAAATTCAACTTTTTTCCTAAAATTTCAACAAAAATATTTATTTTAAAACTGGTCTAAGTTTATATCAATGGTTGTCTGATCAATTTATCAATATATATCACCTGAATCAGTGGCGGATGTAAAAAAACAACCTAGGAAGCAAAAAAAAAAAAAAACATTAACAAAAAGTCAGAGAGCGAAAATTTTTCGGGGGATAAAATGAGATTTTTGGAAGTTTAATAAAAAAAAAATTTAATGTAAAATTTTTATTAATTTTTTTTTTACAAGGGCAAGTGTCTCCTTGCCTTAAGCTCCCTCCACACCTGAACCCAACTAGTAGTGGAGTCAATTTGCGCAAGGATGATCGTGTTCTTTATTTCTAGACATTTGTAGACACTTGAATTTTTATATGTATTGACATGCTCTTAAATTTTACGAACTTTAGAACTCTAACTTCAATCATATTTGTTTTCACCTTTAAATTATAGAGATTAGGTTATGATTTACATATAATATTTGTTTTCTCACCTTTATTTTAAATTACAGAGATTAGGTTATCAAATAATTTTGTTTCTTTTATAAGCCAAAATAGTACTGATAATGGAGTACGATGGTACTCCAACCCTTACAAAAGTAGCACAACAAACATTACACCAATAGAACACACCTTGGGGCACAAATGAACACAAACAATCAATTGGATTGAATATTTTCTTTTGAGAAATTTTCTAATAGTACTGAACTTCAACTAACAACAATAATAATGGATGGTGGAAGAACTTGTGCCTTGATATGTATGATTATATATATATATATATATATATGACGAGAGAAGTATCATAGCTTACTCTATAAAGTAAATAAATGGCTCATATTTTCAAAATTAACAAAGATTTTTCATCCTTTGCTAATATAAATCACCTTGTTTCTTTTAATTTCCAGTTGAATTCATTTAATATTTCCTAATCTATATTTCTTTTATAATATTAGTCGAATCGAGTTGGACAGATTCATTGTTTGCAAGTTCTTTATCAAGATGTCATATTTCAGATCATGACTCAAGTCCAACAATTAATATTGCATGATATTTATGCTAAAGGCATGTGTATAAGTGAATCCTTTCAAGTAGCTGCTATAATCGATAAACTTCACTATTATGGAAGGATTAAAAAACTATCTGAAGCATAAGCGGAAGGAGATGTGATTTGAGGATTTAATTGTTAGACGAAGAACATAGCCATAAGTTTGAAGTTTAATCCAATAAGATGCCGCATGCCTACGGTTGATTAAGCAAACACAGTGGAACCAAATACTATCTGAAAGAGGAAAAATCCAAATCTAGAGAAAAAGCTAAGAAATTCAAATGAAATTGCCACAATTGTGGGCCTGTGGCAAACCATGATAAAAGACAGAGATCGTGCCAATGAGCTTTTTTAGGATTAAACCAGATATCTACTTTATTCAAAGCTAACTTGGTAGATAATCTAAATGAATAGTGAGTTGATACTAGTAGTGTAAAACCCCAAATTTATGCCCCCACTTTAACACTAAACTTATTACCCAATTATTATTCTATCTTTTAAATACCTAATAAATCACCCAAATAATACCCCACCTTTAACACTCCTTAATCATTGCCATGGAAAGGCTAGAATCTTGGGACCTTCCACCCCAAAATTTCCCACCCTAGCTACATATAACCACCATGCCTTAACCCTAGATCACTACTCACCATTTTTGAATTTTGGCTCTCACACCACACACAAATATCGAAAATCCTTCAAGGTAGATAGGAGGAGTTTCTCACCACCTTCCCAACCCGGATCGCGCTTCGGTTAACCATCATTGTAAGTGGGTTTTTGCTATAACTTCGTTTCGTTTTCAAACTTTATGTATATTTTTAAACTTCGATTGAACAATATTATGAGAAGCATGTTTTTAAATCAAAGAAATATGTGACATGATCATGAACGAAGGACTTTGCGGAGCAAAGTGCTACGTGAGTAGGAGCCACCTCTTGATTCGGCGGGGCAAAGTGCTACACGACGGGGGCCACCTCTTGAACCTGCGGGGCAAAGTGCCACGTGCGTGGGAGCCACCTCTTGAACCTGCGGGGCAAAGTGCTACATGACGGGAGCCACCTCTTGAACCTGTAGGAGCCACCTCTAGATTCCCGGTGCCGGTGGATCGATGTGTTAGGTTGCGACGAGGACGTCGCGTTCTAAAGGAGAGGTGATTGTAATACCCTTGTCCCACATTGGTTGTGGATGAAAATTTAAAGTGGTTTATAAAGGCTTACAATGGACTATTATAGCAACTTGGGTTAACCATTTTCGTAGAGCGAGGACGAATACGAAGTAGTTGCTATAGGAGCCCATTGTGCAGTCGCGCTTGCGCGGGCCCGGGCCTGGGGCGTGACAGAATGGTATCAGAGCAAAACCAGGTTCCATGATCCCGCTGGGAAAAGATTTTTGGTTGATATAAATCAACCGAATTATAAATCCCGGATCTAATAGACAACTGATTAAATCGAAAATCGGTTGGAATCCAAAATCTGAATTCAAAAAAAAAAACGAAAATCTGGAAAATTAACAGAAAAAAAAAAAATCGAAATGCAGAAAACAAGTAAAGAATTCTGCAGGAACCTAGAACTAGAAACTGCCGCCGCCACAGCCGCCGGAAGCCTCGCCGCCGTCGACGGAAGGCCCACCACCACGACCGCCATCTACAGACGACGCCACCAACCAAATCTCCGGTCGACCAGACGACGTTCGCATGGCTAAAATACCAAGCAAAAACTCGCGCACAACCTCGCCGAACGTCATCCAGATTTCGCAATTTCTGGACGTTATTCACCAAATCCGATCCATTTCTGTAACGTTTGAGGCCCTAGATCGAAAACCTCTTGACGATTTCCAGTTTAAACCCGAAGAATCAGCCAAAATTTGGATCGAGATTCATGCCCTAAGAACCCTAAACTTTCCAATTTCAAAATCCGATTAATTAATCAATGCGAACACCATTCCGAAATTAAATCTGGGTTTTTATTCCCCGAAATACATCGAACCAAAGCCCTCTAATCAATTGGATTAACAAACAAGGAAAGTGCTTCAATTCGAACCACACTCCACGCCTATGAACCCTAATATGACCAAAAAACGTGTTCATCGATTTCTTCCATATTCGAACACCAATGATAAATTAAATTCGGGTAATGATCCAATTATCATCCCTAATAAAAGCCCTATGCCGTTTCCAACTCACAAACAAAGGAAGGTCGTTAATTGAGGACCGAAAATCTAGCCCTTAGAACCCTAAAATGTGGAAATATTCCAAATTCGTATTCCCATCAATCCGAACGTGAAATTTAAATTAATTCGGGGTAAATATTCCACATGACATATATGTTAAAAGCCCTCTGTAAAATTCAAATTAACAACAAGGGAAGGCCTCCGATTTTTGAGCATAAATCACGCCCAAGAACCCTAAATTTTGCAAATTTTCAGACCCCAATTTAACTGACAATTCGAACACGAAATCCAAATTAATTTCGGTATGTCAATCGTAATTGTCTCCATAATAAAATCCCCTTATTGATTTCGAATTATAAACGAGTTAAGGCGATCAATTTCGAGCCGCAATTCACGCCCTATAAACCCTAAATGACGAAATTTTTGGACCAACGATTTCGCTATCCATTCGAACATATATTTCAAATTAAATTCGGGTTTTTGACCGATATTTAATCCCTACCAAAAACCCCTTATCAAACTGAAATTATAAATTAGTAAAGTGCTCAATTTCGAAAACATGATTTACGCCTCATAAGAACCCTAAATTTCGAAACTTTCATTACCTATTTAATCGAACTTTCGAACATAAAAATCAAATTAAATTCGTGATCTTACTCGAAGTAATACCAGTAGTAAAAGCCCTATGATTTGGACGGATTTCAGATAAGGAAAGGACACCAATTTCGAACCACAACTCACGCCCTAAAAGAACCCTAATTACTCAAGATTTCAACCAACAATTCCTCTTAAATTCGTAAGTCAAATCCAAATTCATAATGGGTTACTGATTAATTTAGGATACCCATCAAAACCCCCAAGTCAATTTAAAAAAAAAAAAAATTAAATTAAATTAAATTAAATAAAAAATAATAATTAATTAATTAATTAATTAATTAATTAATAATAAATAAATTTGAGACCAATGTTCTTGTAATTATTCCTTATCATTGTTATTAATCCCCAAATTTAATATTTATCCACTCCCTTGAAATTACGTAATGACGACCCGCGCCTCGACCAATATGATCCGGAATCTAGAATGTGAAGTAGAGGGACTTAAGCAAAACATAACCGATCTTCTCGAGATAAGGGATCATCTACACCAAGAAGTTCAACGTTTCTCCTATTACTACCACCACTCTGACGAACAGCTCCGAGAAGCAAAGGAAGAAATCGCTAGGCTCGATACTCTACGCAGGGTCGCAAATGCAAGGCTTCAGGCGTCGAATCAAGAGATAGAACAACTAAGAGCTCGGAATGAGACACTGGAGATTACTAACGAACACTTGACCGAGACCAATAATGGGATGTTGTTCGCCCTAAACAACATGCAAGAGATCAACGATAATCTTCAAGGAGAAGAAGACCCCGAAGAGGAACCTATGGAAGAGGAAGAAAACCATGAAGAAGAGCCTATGGAAGAGGGAGAAGACGAGGAAGAGTTGGGCGACGGAGAAGTGATAGACTAGCTCGTAGAATGATTTATGCTAAGATGTTTTAGAAGCACTTTAAATTAAATAAATTCGCTAGAAGCTTGACTCAATTGATTTATTTGTAAGCATTTCCAATTATTAATAAAAGTATCGATTTTCTGTTCTACCTACTTCCAATGTGACCTATTTCTATACACCTTTGCACAACAACCTTAGAATTATTCAAATTGTAGGAAATGGTTGGACGACCTCCTCGTCAAAACCGCAACCCTCGCTACGCTTTTCTTCCCAACAATGGCAGTGTTAACGAGGCAGACAGAAACCAGGATCCTCCACCATCGCCTCCAAGGGTGGGTTTAAACCATGAGGATTTGATGGCAATCGCAACTATTGTGGCTACAACTCTTCAAGGATTTGTAAACCCAGCTGCCAACCAGCTACCACTACCATCGGTCCAGCAACCACAAGGGATCAAGTATCATTACGAATCCCTTCGTAAAAATCGAGTACCAACCTACGATGGAAACCCTGACCCAGAAATAGCTCAAAACTGGCTAAAAGAAGTTGAAAATCATCACCGATTGTTTGAAGTACCTCAAGATATCAAGGTTGACGTCACGACGCCTTTTCTCGTGGACCAAGCTCGAAAGTGGTGGGAAAGCATATCCCCATCTTTGGCAGAAGCGGGACCGATCACTTGGCAAGGTTTCCGCAGTACATTCTTGAAGCAGTACTTTCCAGCAGCAGTTCGAATCCAAAAGTTGAGTGAATTTGACAATCTGATGCAGACCCCTGAGATGTCAGTAATAGATTACTCTTCAAGGTTCCATGCCCTTGGAACCTATGCCCCAACCATCATGGCAGATGAAAGCTTAAAAATACATCGTTTCAAAAAGGGTTTGAACAGTCGAATCCAGTCAGCTCTGGCAATATTTGAAACCACAAACCTTGGGGACCTAATGGGGGCAGCCATTAGAGCTGAGGCCGACATCCAACGTCGAGAGGAAGAATTCAAACGCAAACGACCTCCACCTCAACGACCATTTGACAATGACCAAAGATTTAAAAGACCGAACCAGTACAGCAAGGGACCTGCTTTTTCACAGACTAATAAGGCCATTCCTAAATGCCCTTTTTGCGACCTATCACATACTGGAGAGTGTCGTAAGGTGAGCGGAGCATGCTTCCGATGTGGTAAATTTGGTCATAGAATCGCAGATTGTCCTGAGGAGGATAAAAAGGGATTTAACACAAGCACTGGAGGCCCACCGATCAAACCAAAAGAAAGCAAACCCAATGCCCGAGTCTATGCAATAACTCAGGAAGAAGCGGAGGATGCGAGTGACGTCGTGGCAGGTACCATTTTAATGAAGGAATTATATGCTTATGTATTGTTTGATTGTGGTGCCACACACTCGTTTTTGTCAAAAAGGTTTGCTAAGAAGTTAAAACTTAGACCTGTTTTACTCGATGAACCATATAGAGTGGCGACCCCCGCCAACAAAACTCCAGAGACAAATAAGATCCATCTAGACTGCAAGATTAGCATAAATGATAAGACATTTAGCGCTGACTTGATTCAACTCGACATGGTAGAATTTGATGTCATTTTAGGTATGGATTGGTTAGCTAGACACCATGCAATAGTTGATTGTCATAACAAAGACGTCAAGCTAACGACTTCAGACAACGAAGAAGTCGTTTTCCATGGTAGAACTAAAGCCCGGAAGTCATTATTATCTACGGCTCAAACTTGGAGAGCCATGAAGGACGGCGAAGAATTGTATCTGGCCACGATAAGCGAGGCAAGGGAAGGAGCCGAACTTAAAATAGAGGACATTCCAGTGGTACAAGACTTCCCAGATGTTTTTCCCGAAGAATTGCCAGGACTAGTGCCAGACCGAGAAGTAGAGTTTGAAATCAACATAATGCCAGGCACTGCACCAATCTCAAAGGCACCTTATCGCATGGCCCCAGCTGAGTTGAAAGAACTTAAGGAACAACTACAAGAACTTTTGGACAAGAAGCAAATTAGACCAAGTGCATCTCCATGGGGAGCCCCCGTCCTATTTGTGAAGAAAAAAGACGGAAGCATGAGATTATGCATCGATTATAGGGAGCTAAATAAGATCACCATCAAGAATCGGTACCCTCTTCCAAGGATAGATGACCTCTTCGACCAACTCAAAGGAGCTGAGGTATTTTCAAAGCTCGATCTGAGGTCGGGTTACCATCAGCTGAAAGTCAAGATGGAGGATATCCCAAAAACCGCTTTCAGGATGAGATACGGGCATTACGAGTTCACAGTAATGCCATTTGGGCTGACAAATGCACCAGCCGCATTCATGGATTTGATGAACCGAATATTCAAGCCATTTCTGGATAGATTCGTCGTAGTATTCATCGATGATATCCTCGTATACTCTCCGAGTAAAGAAGAACACGAAGAGCACCTTCGTCTTACCCTTCAAACCTTAAGGGATAAAGAATTATACGCCAAATTCAAAAAATGCGAATTCTGGCTAGAAAGTGTCGCATTCTTGGGTCATATCATATCAGCAAGAGGCGTGTCAGTGGATCCTAAAAAGGTGGAAGCAGTAATGGATTGGCCAATACCAAAGACAGTAACGGAGATTCGAAGCTTCTTGGGATTAGCAGGATATTATTGAAAATTCGTCGAGGGATTTTCTTCAATAGCCATACCTCTCACCAAACTCACACAAAAGAACTCAAAATTCATTTGGAGTAAAGAATGTGAGGAAAGCTTCGAGACATTGAAGAAAAAGCTAGCATCCACACCGGTACTAGTTTTACCCACCGAGGACAAGGACTTTACGATCTACAGTGATGCATCAAAGGATGGCTTGGGGTGTGTACTCATGCAAGAAGGGAGAGTGATTGCATATGCTTCAAGGCAACTCAAACCATATGAACAAAACTATCCTACGCATGACCTTGAGTTAGCAGCTGTAGTTTTTGCCTTGAAAATATGGAGGCATTACCTCTACGGTGCCAAGTGTGAAATTTTCACGGACCATCAGAGTCTCAAGTATTTGTTCACCCAGAAGGAATTGAATATGAGGCAAAGACGGTGGATAGAACTCTTAAAGGACTATGACCTTACGATAAGCTACCATCCAGGGAAAGCTAATAAGGTGGCAGACGCACTAAGTCGGAAGGGCGCGGGAAAGATGATTTTAGCATCCATTTCAGCCTATCCCTGCCTCCGAGAAACAATTAAGTTAGACCAGAGTCAGGATCCTAGCCTGACTAAACTAAAAGAACAAGTTAAGGAAGGGAACTTACCCGATTTCACGACAGACGATGATGGAACTTTATGGATGAAAGGAAGGTTATGTGTACCAAATGTGAAAGACCTTAGACAAGAAGTAATGGCTACAGCACATAAATCAAAGTTCTCCATCCATCCCGGAAGCACAAAGATGTACAAAGACCTTAAAGAAAATTTCTGGTGGAATGGAATGAAGAAGGACGTCGCAGATTTTGAAGAATCTCGCCATCTTGTCCACGATCTCTTTCAGGGACTCTCCGGCTAGAACTTCTTCCTTGGTTCCTGGATCTCCAAGATCCCAGGCAATCTTGACTGATCCTTCCAGACTCATTTTTAGAAGTAAAATGAATCCTTCTTTGCATAAGTCAAGTGTTCCTGCTGCTATTCTCATTGCTGAAGCCCATTCATCAATAAGAATTTCTCTGTTTTTGAAATCCAAATTATCCATGTTGAGCATAAGTCCATATGGATGGATTGGATCTAGCTGTGACTTCCCATAGGGCGTCTGATGAATATCTGGCCTTCGGGAACGGTTTCTTGTTCCAACTGGGGGATCCAAAGTTGCTGAGGTAAAATCATCCCTGTGTGGCATACTTTGGTCTCCTTCGGGTGGATTGTGTGACCCGAAGCTCTCTTGTGGTGGAGGTCTTTGTACAAGCTCTCATGTCTTGATTTCTACGAGATTTAATCCCGCAAATGAATCAGCAAGATCCCTTAGATCTTCAAGGTTGATTCTTTCCATTACTTTGTGGGAAGTATGGGTTCTCCTCGTAGGACTGCAATCATTTTTTCAGACTCAGTTAACGGCCTTCGGACCTCCTCTGCTTTCCCCTTTTGGTGTAAAAGGGGTTCTGTTCCGTAAGATGGTGGCAACCATCCTCCTTTTCTTCTTCCTGTAGAACTGGGCCTTGACTCCAATTCCTTTACTCGGGTTTGAACATCTTGAAGGTTCTCCAGAATTTCCTTCTGATGTTTAATCATGGTCTCCATCTGACTCTCGATCTGATGGATTTGTGCAGGGACATGGTATTGAAGGAATCCATAGCGCTGCACTGTCTTCTGGATCTCTCTAAGATCTTGGGAAATCTTAGAAGAATCTGGCTCGATTTCTCGAAAGGTTGGCTCACCCATTTTAATCATCCGGTCCGGACCCTGTTGGATCATTGGGGTCTGGTACAACGTCCTCGTGTTCAGGATGATTGTCCTCCTGAAGTTCGGCTAACTGGAACTGAAGTTTGAGGTTCACTTGATGAAGCCTCTTCGCCATCCTTTCCAATTTCTTGTAATGATTTATGCTTGGAGTGCATAAACCTGTTCCTCGTAATTGTTTCCACTTATGGTTGAAGCGTTGAGCTTCTGCCATATGCTTTTGATTTAGTTTTTCCAATTTTTGGAAATACCACCTGTAAGAATGACACTTCGAACAAACGTTCGGGTCCATATTTTTCTTGAATCGTCTCCTCCGTATAGGTTACAAATTAATATTCAAGATATTATCATAGTATTTCCAGAATAAACCTAGGCTCTGATACCATTTTGTGCCAAGGATCGCAAAAAACGGGGACTTGTAAAACGACGATGTTAAATGTTTCTTTTTATAAATATAAGGATATAAAAGATAATTAAATATTATATATAGACTTCTTTGTAATTTAAACAAAAGCCTAAAGGATAGAATGCAATATATCAAACTATTGAGGGGTAAAAGAGTCATCATAAAACACCCAATTGATTTGAAAATTTGAAAAGTGGACTTATTTCAACACAATTGTTTCCAATTTGGCTTTTTATGCACTAAGATTTTTTCTCAAGACTTAAGTAGATTTTGTGTCACCAAAGTGGACTTCCATGTAATTTCCCCTTAAAAAAAAATATTAAATCATCATGTCCGCAATTCTTCTTTGCCTTTTTTTTTTGAGGACTATTCATTCACTCTCTTATTTTATCCCAAGTGCAACTACCAACTATCATAACGATAGATAAATACATTAAATTATATCAGTAGCTTATATGATCTTATCAAATTTTAAGCCATATTTTAGAACTATGAATTTATATATCCTACTAAATTTTTAAATATTGTTCTCATATAGTTGATGGCGGAAGATTCTTGACAACATAGATTTCATATTTAGAAATAATAATACAACTGAGCTTGTTGTTTAAAGATATCCTCCCTTGTGCAAGGTTGATTAAAAGCAAAAGAAATGGTAAAGTGAAAGACATCATAAAGTACTTGCGAGTGACTAAAGATTTGTTCATGGTACTTGGGGGAGGAGAATTGAAACTAGATGATTTCGCTGACTCGAGTCTGATGTTTTTTTCTCACAAACATAAATGGCTTTATGGAACAATTAAGATTTTGTATACCAACGTAAATAGTTTTATAGAACAATTAAGTTTTGTAAGAATTAAACAAGACACTAATTTGTGCGCACGAATAATATCACGATCAGAAGTGATTGTGTCCCGGATTTGACGTGCATTAATTTTCAGATTCAACATTGTAAATACAAGTCTATGGTGGTCATTGCAAGGGGTTGGACTTTATGGGTAGTAAAAGATACTGATGAGAGTAT
Organism: Haberlea rhodopensis; assembly: GCA_907163345.1. Taxonomy (NCBI): domain Eukaryota; kingdom Viridiplantae; phylum Streptophyta; class Magnoliopsida; order Lamiales; family Gesneriaceae; genus Haberlea; species Haberlea rhodopensis. Next base: position 5,738,461 of record CAJQUN010000034.1, on the reverse strand, counting down.
AATATATTGTTTGTTCGGTCTTTATTATTCTTGTGTTTTGTTTAAATTCATTTACCAAATATTGTGTCAAAGTAGGCAACAGATTAACGTTTATAGCGAAATCCCGTGGTTTTCTCTTCATTTTTTTGCGGGGTATTTCAGGTAAAAAATTATGGTGTCTTTCTTGCATATTTTATTGCATTTACTCTATCGTACATAAAAAATTGGGATCACATCAACTATAGGAGAACAATATTTAAAAATTTAGTAGGTTATATAAATTCATAGTTCTAAAATATGGCTTAAAATTGATAAGATCACATAAGCTACTGATATAATTAATTGTATTTATCTATCGTTATAATAGTTGGTAGTTGCACTTGGGATAAAATAAGAGAGTGAATGATTGGTCCTCAACTAGAGTAGGGACAAGGCATATGGATGCAATCTAAACAACTAGACTGAGATCGGACACATGAGATTCAATTCTATTCACAAATTGTACCGCAATTATTGAAAATTATAAATAAGACCTCAGGATTCTTCATATTCATTTTGTTGCATACAATTGCATTTTAAAGATTATGTCTATGAAGAAAGTTCATAAACACCTAAGTTCGACTTTCATGTGTTTTATAATATTATTACCATAAGAACAGGTTGTTTCTTGAAAGATATCACATAATTAAACATTGATGGCAGGCCAATTTTCAACAATTTCCAAACTGCATCCCATTATTATATTGTGGAATTGTGTGGTCTGGAGTATTTGGAGTCTTAGGAATGCGGTGGTTTTCAAGAATGAGAGTCCAGAAGCCGTCAACTTATTTGACAAGATCAGAATTCGTCTTTGGATTTGGCTAGTCGTAAACAAATCAGACTTCGACTTGATCACTGTTTCTGATTGGTTTCAATTCCCTTTAATCTGTTTGAGTGCTATTTTGTGATATTGTTTTAGTTTACAGTCTCATCAATAACATTTTTAGCACGCCTTATACTTTAATAATAATATTTTGGCTTATATAAAAAAAAAACACATATCATATACCAAGAATCACCATAGATATATATTACAAATGTCCTAGGATTCGCATCTATACTGCAGTGCCACCTTTTTATTGCATTTATTTATTATTTATAAGTACATATGTTACGACGTCTTGGACCACGAAAACTAGGGCCAATTAATGCGTGATGGGTAAAATTTCTGTTTCATTATTATTTAATGATAAAAATGCAATTCACCCTTCACATGGTGACGTCTTGGACCATAGCATCATGGCTAAAATTATGCGAAAGCGTTATAGAATTATTACGAAGCTATGCGACTAGAGATTGATCCCTATAATTGAAGTTATATACTCTATAACTTCCTTTATCAATTCCGTACTTGATTGCTAGAGTTTTTGGCTAAAATTAGGTTAGTATGATGTTGTCCTTAACTCTATCATCACCATATCAATGATGAATCTACCCCTGGTCCCAGGTCGCTGTCTCTGGCGATATCATCAAAATTTTCCTAAAATTAATAGTTGGTATTAATCATGGCAAACCCTCATCACGTGTGAGCTAATCTTTCCAATTATTTGAGAAATTATTTTTTTTTACAAAAAGTCTCCAAATAGAGAGCTTTAAGCCTTTAACGAAGCAATATTTTATTGTTTTAAGAGTAATTTTTAAGAATTTAACATATAAATTGCTCTGATAGCAATAATAATTGCTATGATAATAGCATAACACTTTAACGAAATGAAAAAATCAAATTAATATTTATCATTTACAAGAACTTGCTTTTTAATTAATAAGGAGAACTCCGGATTTTCATAGGCAGAGCGAGACAAAAAGAGGGACCAGGAGACAAATCAGTACGATATATAAAATAAGAAATTGATTTTTTTCTTTTTCTGTTCGAGTGTCTAACAATAACACATATATCTATATTATTTGGTTGATTCCCTTGAAAAAAATTAATGAATCATTATCATTTTTAAAAGGTAAAAGATGTTAAATCCTCTAACCTTCATCATATTTAGCATTTTATCCTCTAACTTTTCAAAATATACATTTAACCTCCTGAGTAATTGTATGTAGTGAACTTAACACCTTGAACAATATTTAGGAACAATTTTTTCGAATATTCTGGATGCATATTCCCTCACGTGCGTCCTACATGCCACGCTCGAGTATATGCATGTCTTTTCATAAATTTGTCCCGGAATTTAACGAGTATACACATTAGAATAATGAAAAGGAATTTATGAGTACACCCACAGTCGAGGAATTTTACTGGGTAAAACTTCTGCATAAAATACATGCATACCCTCGATCGTGGCATATACGACGCACGTGAGGGAATCTGCAGTCAGCATATTACAAAAAATTGTTCTCAGATATTGTTTATGGAGTTAAGTGCTTATTTTGAAAGGTTAGAATGTAAAGTATTAAATGTGGTGAAGATTAGATGGTTGAACCGTTTTTTGCCCTTATTAAAATATGAAAGTAATGTATGACTGGCATATATTTCTTCATGTCTTTTAATAAAGTTCGGGACATTATTGTAGTGCGTACATTGATGGACCAACCCTGATGAACAACTTGCAAGTTTGCGTACCCTTTTCTTTGTGAAAGTCAGGTACTACCATCTATTTATTGACTTCAACCCATTCATTTTAGCCGAAAACATTTGTATACACATGATTTATGTTCTATTTATATATCAATTCAATATTAAAACATAATATTTTTAAATAAAAATATATATAAATTAACATAACAATTATTTTAGTTAGTCCATATGTGGAGCCCACACTTGATCCATATAACTCAGAAACTTATATATATATATATATATATAAGTTTCGGTCTCAACATACCTATTTGTCGATATTAAGAAAAAAAATTACTCTAGCTAATTACACTTGACACTAAAATTGTTATATATAAAATTATCATACATATTATATATAATATATACACGTATAGAAATTATACAATGTCACTAGTAAAGAAAATGAAGGGGTTTTACCTTATTGGATTAATATTTAATACTGTATTTTTGGTGTAGTTAAATTAACACGGGGTTTTATGCACCTTACCCAATAAATTCACGGATGATATTTTTTAACCAAAAAAGGAACAAAAGGATATTTTTCATAAATTATTTAACAGTTCTTTTTTATATGCGTATTTTATAAAAAGAATACTAGGGGTGCTCAACTAACATTACAACAAAATAAAAAGCACCCGGTGGATGCCTCGTTCATTACATTTTTGTGATGCAACTCTTTCTCATATAGGAGTAAGTGACGATTTATCCACATGTGATATCGCTATATGCAATTTACCTCCATGTTGTTTGTAAATAGGTAGTTTATACCCATGTAGTTTGAAAATATGCAGTTTTCAAAATAGACATTTTATCCCATGTAGTTTGAAAATATTGCACATTGCACCTTACATGGATGTGTTGTTCTACACATATTCACAAATCACAGTAGGGTAAACTGCCTATTTTCAAATCACATTGTATAAATGTCTATTTAGAAAACCACAGGGGTGGGTGTTCGTCGCCAAAACCCCCCATACTAGCCCACCCCAATATTAGGTTTAGCACCTATTGTGCAAAATGCAAATATAACTTTCACTTCCTTTGTACTCAGGATTAAAAAATGTAGAAAATAAAGTGATTTATTAGTATAGGAATAGATTAAGTCTAACCATCTGGAAAAAAAATTTACTTCAACGTTAATCTTCTGAAAGATTTCAAAACTCTACTACCACGAGAGCACCGCGAAGCACTAAATCGAATGTTTTGAAGAGCTTTAAAACCAAGAAATGAAGACTTAGAAGACCTTTGATGATTAAATATACACAGACTACCATAGATTTTATATCTAGCTGAATATCAGATACAGTTTTTGAGGGCTTAATTTGGATATTTTGCATTAAAAACTATACAAATCGGAGTATTAATTGAAAACTTTGAAGATAAGCAGCAAGTGGAACTTATCAAGAGCAATCTATCAAGCATTTATAGAGTCTTCAATGCATTAAACTCTTGAGAGTTACAGATTTAGAAAATTTACTTATCGAGAGAATACTAATTGTTGTAAACGTTATTAAGTGCAATAAACTACTGGGAGGAGCTATTCAATAATTTGCTACGGTGGAGAACAATTCAGTGTTTACAAATTGATGTCCAAAAAATATATATATATATTTGTTTAGGTCAAGTTATGGGACCTAGTGACATTTTACCCCTTGTGATTTTGTTATAGGCATTTTATCCCAATGGTTTGTAAATATGTAAAACGTCTCCCTATTATTTGCAAAATATAGCCCACAAACCCCCTCCATAATTCTGAAAAAAATTGGCTTGTTACGACGAAAATACCTCTAGAGCTAATAACATTTTACAGCATATGATTTTGCTAATAAACGCTTTACCCCTTGGTTTGTAAATACGTGCATTTTACCTTAAAAAATAGTTGTATTTTACTCTCTCAAAGGTACAATTGACATTTTAACATATACTTTTGAAGCGCAAATGTATAAGAAAGCGTGTGTCACGCAAATCATACGCGCATGAAATGTTTTGCACATATTTACAAACAACATGAGATAGGCTATCTATCATCAAACTACATGAGGTAAGCTACATATTTGCAAAAGCACAAAGGGGTTGCTTGCCAAAAACCCTAAGTTATGCAACATATAATATTTGGCAAACTTTGTAACAAAATATAATGAATTTGCTACAAACTTATGTTTTAAAAACAAAGTGTAAAAAGCGGACAGCCCCCAACGTTCACCCCTTTAGCACTCACTCCCTAACCTTTCAAAACGTGTACTTAACCCCCCTGAACAATTTTAAGCATGCATTTAACCCCTAAACAATTTTAAGCAGTAACACTTAACCTCATAAACAATATTCGGGAATAATTTTTCCGAAGAATATTCTGGCTACAAATTCCTTCACATGCGTCTCGCATGCCACTGTCGAAAGTATGTATGTCTTTTCATGTATTTTTTGCAGAAATTTTACGTGTAAAATTCATCGACCGTGGTTACTCGTAAAATTCATTTTCATGTATTTTCTGATGGGTATACTCATAAAATTCATGCAGAAAATACATGAAAAGACATGCACCCTTGACCATGACATATGCGACGCACGTGAGGAAATTTACAGCCAGAATATTAGAAAAACATTGTTCCCGAATATTGTTTAGGGGGTTAAGTGCACTAATTAAAATTGTTCAGGGGGTTAGTGCGCGTTTTAAAAGGTTAAGGGATAAAATGCTAAAGGGGTAGAGGTTCGAGGTGTCTGCTTTTTACCAAAAACAAATTCTGATAACAGAAACATGTTTCGCAATTTATCACAATGCACAATATACCGTGCCTAATTTCCTGCAAGTGATATTTTAATTAATACACAGTTAATTACATTTCGATATATTGTTTTTAAAAATAAGATTCGCAACCATAGAGTGTACTTAGTAATAAAATTCATATTTTTATTTAATCTCTCCAAATTAAGCACCCAAAAAGATAATGATTCTACATAAAACCACAGTTCAATGAACTTTCGAGCTATATGAAAACAATAGAAATCTAGTTCAATTGTTTAATCTCTACTTGTTCTTAGATTAGAATCCATTTCACCACTAGGATCTTTGTGTTAGAGAACCATGGACTCTTTAAACTCACGAACTTGTTTGTGCTTTCGAGAAACCATGAATAATATTTTTGCCCTGGAAAATGTCACAAAGATCAATGTTTGATAAGCATCTCAAAGTGGTTATGAATTTGATCAAGAGTAACAACAATAATAATACTTTTGCGAAAGTTATAAAGGAGAGAAATGAAAATGGACTAAAACTATTGAAATCAAAACTCCCCTTTTCAAGTTTCCAAAATCTTGGACTTATGAGCACGATCTCCACGGTTTTTTTCATGTCGTTCTTAAGAGCGCTGTATATGGCAGATGGGCCATTCGCGTGGCACATCTGGGAACATAACCGGATCTCGATTACTATCCGGGGATAAATAAAAGTTTCCATCACTTCAAAACTTTCTGCAAAGAAGAATAATCACAGATCTATTGATCAGCGTTGCATCATCCTCTATAAGTAGTCATCTTGTCTCAGTTTTCCATAGATCTGACAAAAAGCAAAGTAATAATATATATACACATACATATATATGTGAATATATGTGGGTGTATATATATATAATATTGAGAAATAAAAGAAAACGATATGAATTAAAATATTAAGTTCCCACAAAATAGCGCAAATGCACCTGACAGATCGAGTTCTGCTGCTTTAACTTATTAATTAGTCGTTTATTGCCGATGCAGCATCATCAAGATTCTCACCATTTAAAAAAGCTTTGGTCTAGAGAGAGAAAGAAAAGAATTTTAGAGAGAGAGATAGAGCACCATAGCTTTGCATGTGTGAATCTTGATGATGCCACACCAGAAAACAGCGACTGTATCTTCATGCCATCTATAGATCCATGCAAAAAGTCCTCAAGATTTGCAGAAAAACTAAGCCCTCTTGTGCATTCATTGTTTATAGCAAGGACTAAAAAAAGAAATTCATTTTTGGCGGACTGAGAGTGTTATACTCTATCTAATGTTCATATAAAACTACGAAAATGATGAGAGATCAAAGCACTAAATAGTATAAGAGAAAAAATTGAAGATTTGTGTTGTTTGATGGCCGAATACCCTGAAGTCCTCCACTTTTTCCGTTCTTTTTCCAAAGGGGGATTGGCAGAAAATTAATACATAAATTAGCAAGCAGGAATTTTTTATTTTTTTTAGAAAACAGCAGAGAACAAAAAGATTGATCTACTGCAGATTTTCCGGATCTTTTTGTTATTTTTTGCGATCCATAAGAAATTATTCTTATCTTCTGCAGATGGATATGCTAAATCTGTTCACAAAGGGAAAATAATGATGGTCTCAAACAATACACTGATTCAATTGACTGCTGGAAATCGCATCTTGAACAGATTTAGCTTATCCACCCGCAGCTGTGATGAATCGAAAACCAAGTTATTACTGAAGATGAAGAGCATAAAATAGCAGTTAAAGGAAAAAAAAAAATAAAGAAAATAAGCAAGCTTCTATAAGATCTGAAGTTAATTTGGCCGTTGATGATATGCGCGTTTGCTGAGTGTGATAGGTCAAGGAAGAAGAAAGAGAAGTGGGCATCTCAACTAGGGTTAGGGAACTCATACTTAGAATGAGGTGTTTCTTCTTGGGGTGTATACATATATATACATGAAAATATACATACATATAATATATAACGTATATTATTGTTGAATTATTGTCTTCTCTAAAAGCTCGAACTTTTAGAGACACTGAACAATTTATTATTTATTCTATAATATTTCCCCTCATTTGCGAGCCAATTTGTTCATCTTTTTGAGAGACTAATCAAGTGAATATTTTACGTGAGTGAAATAGTTGTTATTTATGAGTTTTGAACTCGTAATCTCGGCATTAGCCAGATGCTATGATACTATATTGAATTATCATCTCATCTAAGACCCGAGCTTTTAGAGAGATTGAATAACTTATTATTTATTCTCTGATAATTATGAATCAAACATTATTTATACTAGCGCTGACACACATGCGTTGCGTGTGTAACATCATTCGGTTCATGATAACCCAAAAAAAATCTTTTTCCAGATTTAAAATTTAAAATTTAAAATAGGGGATATGAAACAAATTTGAAAAGTAGTGTAGATGAAACAAACGTGATGATGTATGACATAAAATTTTCCTTGGCGGTTTTCAACAAAATGAGTAGTTAAGAGGGAGAAGTATATTTGAATTGTTAAAAAATACGAAACAAATATTCAGAAAAATGGGACGACCAATAAACATAATAATATAAAAAAAAGGTTTCAATAAAAGTGTGGGAGATAACATTTTTGGGTTTTTGAAGAAACTTCACCAATAATAATGTCATATACATCATCAGTCCATCTTGCATTATTATGTTGATCCGATTCTTTTTTATTATATAAAGTACTTGCAATATCTGTTAGTGATTGCTCGTTAGTTTCAAGCTAAACATATTATTTATTCAATTTAAGTACATATACAGAAAGCATTAAATTAATTTATATTTCATTTTTATAATAATTTTTTTGAAATGAATTGAATAAAAATTCGATAAAAATATATGGAACGCACATGATAATTTATTAACTTTTCTTTCGTTATTTCTTCAAATAATGATTATGAATTATTTTTAAAAAATTAAGTGAACAAAATGATGAGACAATATGCTAAACCTAAGAATAATAAATAATTAATATATTAATTTATAGTACGAAAAATAAAGATGGATATCAAACACACATCTTTTGAACGGTTAGTTTGATGCAACGATCTTAGACGTATTATCTTTAATGATATATAATATTTCATTTCCAATGAAAATCAACGGTATGAGGTAACATCAAATGGGAAAAACATTATATATCTATAGTATTACACATATTCTTAATTTATATCATTTTTTTTCACTTGAAGTAATCATAAATATAAATTATTAAATTCTATATAAAAAAATATTTTAAAATATAATTTTTTAACAAAAAAATTGTCGTCCCTCGTGCGTCAGCTATAGCATTTAGGTTAAAATTGGCAAGAAATCTAAGCAAAGAGCTTGGAAATAACCGTTGGAAAATCATCTGGAAAAAAAGCAAAAGAAAAAGTCTCACTTTGAGTGAATGAAATGATGGTTATTATTATTAGATTCTCTCCTGGAGATCCTCCACCTGAACAAAGGGACCCATTCCGTACAATTGGCATGAAATGACCAACCTCGCCCTTTAATTAAATTATTATCTGGAAAATTTAAAAAATTAATTTTTAGGTGAAATCTTTGTTTTAATAAAGTTTAACTTTTCCGTATTCCTTTATTATAACAATAATAATTAAAATTTATTGACCAGAATATGCTTTTAATATATTTGTTTTTCTATGATTTGGATTGGTGAAGGTAAGGCTAATTCGGATATTACATATTCTGTTGATAAAACCACTTTTTAAAAACATAATAGTTAGAGACGGTCACAAGAAATTTGGTAAAGAGACAACAAAAAGCATTAAAAAAATTGGATGGCAAAAAAAAAAAATTTGGAGTCAAAAATGATAAAATTTTAAGGGGTAAAATTCAATTTTTGAGAGGCAAACTATAATTTGTAGAGTGTAAAATGGAAAAAAAGAGTAAACTATGTGTTTAAGGGTGTCTCCGCCCTTGATTGTATAATTTTAAATATGTATATGTATTGTAAACTGTGTTAATTATTATATATTTACCAAACTTCGAATGTATAAATGAAAGGAAATTTTGAAAAAGAAATATGCATGCGGACAAGCAATAACTAATCGGACTATTGAACATGACGCTCGTCCAATCCTGGCATGAAACGAATGTCGCGAGCGAGAATCCGATCATTAATCGGATAATAAGGAAGCCATATCAAGGGCCGATCAAGTCACAGATTACACTCATTGCGAGCCGGGAGAAGATGCTCCCCGAAACAGAGGAGACTCCGGCGTGGGTTAGGCTTAAGTTGTCTCGAATGGTGGGTATCAGAGGTGCAGCGACCAGGACGGATACAAATGAAGGCAAGGAAAAGGCAAATGCCCTTCCTAATTTTTTCTTCTTCTTGTATTATCCCTTAAAATTATATTTTTCCCATAAAATTATATTTTGCCTATTTAAAGTTGTATTTTGCGCCAAAAAAAAATTCCAACTTATTTTTATATTATTATTATTTTTGCCCACTCGGCCTAAATTCTAAATTCGCCTCCGATGGCGGCTAACGTTGAAATGAAGCAGGTGAACAAAGAGATCCATGGTAAGTGGAAAGATGTCATGTGGGGTTACGGTATTGAATCTCGCAATAAAAATCTTTAAGTAAATCCATCCATCGACTATGTCTCATGTTCAGCTCTGACTGATTAAATATATACTTTAAATTCTTATGGTCAGAGTACAACTATTCACCATACATATAATATTGCTAGATATTCAAGGCAAAAACAATGGCTGCCAACTTGAGATCATGAACATGATCTCAAGACTCATGTGGTTCATCAGAACATGTTGGGTTTTGGAAAACCGAATAATCTTAGTTTTGATGTTAACAAAACTTGTTATTGTGTTGCTAACATATTTCATCAAGTGTGCAGTGAATAGATCATAATTAAGAGCTTGATGAAGTATAGAGAAGTAGCTTGAAAATATCAAGCTGGACCAAGACTGAAATCCTGGCAGAGCGGATTATTTCGATCATATCTCATAGCTCGGATAGCGAAATGGCGTGCTTCCAAAGAGGTTGAACAGCCAACTCAAAATACTAAAAGTCATATTTCACAACAGATCGTCTAGTTCGAATGTTATCAAGGAGAAAGACGCCTGCAAGATCGAGCTGTACCACGAAGAAACAACAAGCTGTTACAGCAAGCGACTGTCAGTCTGTTGGCATAACTCTTAGCTTGCTTATCGAAACGAGATGATTCAGTATGGGTTGGAAAGCTAAGACAAAGATCTATAAGTCATCTTTGAACGTCAACGACTGAATCGGACGTTAAGAAGGCCAAAAAGCTTCTGCAAGTCACCCCAAGTGCTGCTGCATCCAACAAACATACATCAGGACCATTGCCTCGTATTTCGAGCATAACTCTCTCATACGAACTCGAAATCGAGCGATTCTTTGATTCCATGGAAAGCTAAATGGCTACAACTTTTATGTGGATCACTTTGCCCAGAAATCAAAGAATCAAGAGCTACAAGCAACAGATCGGAAGAGCAAGTTTATCAATCTTTTTTGTATCAAGCTGATTGTTCAGACTGATCCGCCCAGACTGATCTGTACAAGACTGATCCGGCCAAACTGATCTCCATAAACTGATCCGGCCAGTCAGGTCCGAAATACAAAGAGCCCAGAAACCAGAATATGACTGTTGCAAGCTCGGGAATGGTGCAGAACCTTTTCAAACATGCATATTCTTGTGTCTAACGTATATATCATTGTTTGGGGCTATATATACAAGTCTTGGAAGCATAAGGTGATTGAAGATCAATCCAAGCAAGATCAAAGCAAACCCACTTGTGCTTTAATGTTCATATTTTTATTCAAGTTTTGTGATCATCAAAAAGGGGGAGATTGTTGGGTTTTGGAAACCCGAATAATCTTGGTTTTGATGTTAACAAAACTTGTTATTGTGTTGCTAACATATTTCATCAAGTGTGCAGTTCATAGATCATATTTAAGAGCTTGATGAATTACAAAGAAGTAGCTTGAAAATATCAAGCTGGACCAAGACTGGAATTCTGGCATAGCGGATTGTTTCGATCATATCTAATAGCTCGGATATCGAAATGGCGTGCTTCCAAAGAGATTGAACAGCCAACTCAAAATACTAAAAGTCATATTTCACAACAGATCGGCTAGTTCAAAAGTTATCAAGGAGAAAAGACGCCTGCAAGATCGAGCTGAACCGCGAAGAAACAGCAAGCTGTTTCAGCAAGCAACTGTCAGTCTGGTGGCCATAACTCTCAGCTCGCTTATCGGAACGGAACGATTCAGTATGGGTTGGAAAGCTAAGACAAAGATCTACAAGTCATCTTTGTAAGTAAAAGACTGAATCGGACGTTAAGATGGCCAAAACGCTTCTGCAAGTCACGCCATGTGACGCCTGTAAGATCGAGCTGTTACAGCAAAGTCCCTGTCAGTCTGGTGGGCATAACTCTTAGCTCGCTTATCGGAACGGAACGATTCAGTATAGGGTTGGAAAGCTAAGACAAAGATATACAAGTCATCTTTGGAAGTGAAAGACTGAATCGGACGTTAAGATGGCCAAAAAGCTTCTGCAAGTCACGCCATGTGCTGCTGCATCCAGCAAACAGACAGCAGGAGCATCGCCTCGTATTTCGAGCATAACTCTCTCATACAAACTCGAAATCGAGCAATTCTTGATTCCGTGGAAAGCTAAGAGAAAGGGCTACAACTTTCATATAGATCACTTTGCCCAGATATCAAATAATGAAGAGTTACAAGCAACAGATCGAAGAGCAAGTTTATCAATCTGTTTTTGTATCAAGCTTGTCTTGCATCAGACTAACTTGTCCAGAGCAGACCAGCAGACCAGCAGACCAGCAGACCAGACTGAACCAAACCAGCAGACCAGACTGAAACAGAACAGCATATCAGACCAGCAGACCAGACCAGTCCGGTCCGAAATACAAATAGCCCAGAAACCAGAATATGACCGTTGTAACCCATTACATTGAGCTCTTCCTCACCTCCATAAATCAAGAATGTATGCCTTAGTTCTTCTCAAGTACTTCAGGATATTCTTGACTGCAATCCAGTGATTTTCACATCGATCAACTTGATATCTGCTCGTCATGCTCAAAGCATACGAGACATCGGGACAAGTACATATCATGGCATACATGATAGATCCAATAGCTGACGCATATGGAATCTTACTCATGCGTTGTCTCTCATCTGGTGTTGAAGGACACTGTTCCTTCGAGAGATAAATTCCATGTGTCATAGGCACGAATCCTTTCTTTGATTCTTGCATGCTAAATCGTTTTAGCACTTTGTCTATGTATGTACTTTGACTTAGGCCAAGTAATCTTCTTGATCTATCTCTATAGATCTTGATTCCTAATACATAGGTGGCTTCCCCCAAGTCTTTCATAGAAAAGCAATTCTCTAGCCAAGGCAGGGATATCAGTCCCAATGAGAAGTATGTCATCTACATACAATATTAGGAAGATAATTATGCTCTCACTGACCTTCTTGTAGACACAAGGTTCATCTACGTTTTTGATGAAACCAAACTCTTTGACTGCATCATCAAAACGAAGATTCCAACTCCGAGAAGCTTGCTTCAATCCATAAATGGATCGTTGTAGCTTGCATATCTTTCCAGCATCCTTTGGATTGACAAAACCCTCGGGCTGTGTCATGTACACATCCTCAAGCAGATTTCCATTAAGGAAAGCTGTTTTGACATCCATCTGCCAGATTTCATAATGAAATGCAGCTATTGCAAGTAAGATCCTTATGGATTTAACCATGGCAACTGGTGAAAAAGTTTCATCATAGTCAATACCATGAATTTGTTTGAAACCTTTAGCTACCAGTCGACCTTTATAGGTTTGTACATTACCATCCATGTCGGTCTTCTTCTTGAAAATCCATTTGCACCCTATGGGTCTCACCCCTTCAGGTGGGTCAACCAAAGTCCATACTTGGTTTGCATACATGGATTCCATTTCAGATTTCATGGCTTCTTGCCATTTCTCAGAATCAGTGCCCATTATAGCTTGTTGATAAGATGACGGCTCATCCTCATCAATAAGTAGTAAGTCACCTTGTTGAGTCACAAGAAATCCATATCTCTGTGGTTCCCGGTGTTCTCTTACAGACCTACGCTGGGCTTGTGTCTCTTGAGCAGGCACTTTATCCACAACATCTTGTGGTGTCTGCTCTGTTTCGATCTCAATATCATGTTCAATGTTTTCTTGTGGTTGAACTTCACTAAGTTCTATTTTGTCTCCCACTGGTTTTTCTAGAAATAAATTCTCTTTCAAGAGAGACACCAGTCCGAGCAACAACTACTTTGTTCTCGGTGGGATAATAGAAATAGTATCCTTTTGTTTCCTTAGGATACCCCACAAAAAAACACTTATCAGATTTGGGTCCAAGTTTGTTAGTGGCGTGACGTCTAACGAAAGCCTCACAACCCCAAATCTTCATAAAAGACATACTAGGACGCTTCCCAGTCCATATCTCATATGGGGTCTTTTCCACTGATTTAGATGGAACACGGTTCAGTATGAATATTGTTGTTTCTAAAGCATGTCCCCAAAAGGATATCGGAAGATCTGCATGACTCATCATTGATCTAACCATGTCCAACAAGGTTCGATTTCTCCTCTCGGATACACCATTCCATTGTGGAGTATACGGAGGAGTGAGTTGTGGGACTATCCCACACTCCTTTAGATAGTCATGAAACTATTGGCTTAAGTATTCACCTCCTCGATCTGATCGAAGGATTTTGATACTTTTACCAAGTTGGTTTTGTACTTCATTCTTGAAATCCTTGAACTTTTCAAAGGTTTCATGTTTATGTTTCATTAGGTACACATAACCATATCTACTGAAGTCATCAGTAAATGTAACGAAGTATTGAAAATCACATCTAGCTTGTGTACTTATTGGTCCACATACATCACTATGTATTAGTCCCAATAAGACATTTGCCCTTTCAACATGTCCCTTGAATGGGGCTTTAGTCATCTTGTCCATTAAACAAGACTCGCATGTTTCATATGATCAAAATCAAATGAATCTAATGCTCCATCCTTATGAAGTTTCGATATGTGTTTCTCGTTTATGTGGCCTAAGCGACAATGCCAGAGATAAGTTGGATTAGAATCATTATTCTTAATCCTTTTAGTATTAATGTTATAGACATGCATATCTAGATTTAATATATAAAGACCATTAATCATTTGTGCACTAGCATAAAACATATCATTTAAATAAATGGAACAACAATTGTTCTTTATAATAAATGAATATCCAAACTTGTCCAAACAAGAAATAGAGATAATGTTTTTGGTAATAGATGGCACAAAATAACAGTCTTTCAAAATCAACGATAAACCAGAAGGTAAAGCTAAACAATAATCTCCTATAGCTAATGCAGCAACTCTTGCTCCATTTCCAACTCGGAGATCAACTTCACCTTTCGCCAACGTCCTACTCCTTTTGAGATCCTGCACATTTACACAAATGTGAGATCCACATCCAGTATCTAATACCCATGATGAAGAAGTAGATAAATTGACTTCTATAACAAAAATACCTGAAGTGGAAGTCACACTTCCTTTCTTGAGATCCTCCAGATAAACTTTGCAATTTCTTTTCCAATGACCAGTCTCACCGCAATGGAAACAGTTCCCTTCTTTTGCTACCCCTCCCTTTGGCTTAAGTTCAGAAGCTTTTGGCTTAGATTTAACAAAGACCTTCTTGTTCTTCTTGAAGCTCTTAGCTTTAGTCTTTCCTTTGCTCTTATTCACAACAAGAACATTTGTAGGCTTAGACTTCTTGCTATTTGCTTCAAAAGTTCTAAGCATGCCAAGTAACTGTGGTAGAGTCTTTTCAATTTCAATCATATTGTAATTCAAGACAAATTGACTGAACCTTTCAGGCAACGATTGCAAGATCACGTCAGTGGCCAACTCTTGGTCCAAATGAAAACCCAGCTTCTCCAGATTCTCAATATACCCAATCATCTTGAGCACATGAGTTCCAACTATGCTTCATTCTACCATTCTACACTGGAATAACGCTTTAGAGACGTCATACCTCTCTTGTCTTGCTTGTTGTTGGTACAATTGCTTTAGGTGCTCGATCATATCAAACGCCTCCATTTCCTCATGTTGCTTCTGAAGCTCAGAGTTCATGGTGGCAAGCATAAGGCACCCAACATCAAGTGCGTCATTTTGATGCTTCATGTAAGCATCTTTATCGGCTCTAGTAGCCGTCAGGGGAGGTTCCTCAGCAGGTAAGGGTTCCTCTAGGACATATTGCTTCTTTTCTTGTTTGAGGACTATCCTCAAGTTCCTATACCAGTCTAGGAAATTTGTCCCATTTAATTTGTCCTTCTCAAGGACCGATCGCAGTGATAATGTGCTTGTTACGTTGTTAGTTGCCATGGATATCTACAATATAAATATGCAAAATAAGTTTATGATTTAATCATTTAATATGGTCTTATATTAAATGACACTCCCACTATTTTGTTTAAAATTATCAACCCTCGAAACCTTTAGTGGGCCAAGATCCATATTTCACCTAATCTTGAGTTAGCTTTGGCTAATCGCCCAAGACTCGGTTATTTAGGTAGACAACACTTTGTCAATTACATCACATGTAATTCTTGGATAGTTGGACGAACAACGCTTTGTTCAAATTCATCAAATGAATTATTATCCAACCCCATGCATCTAGGTTCCCAATCCTATTGAGATAACCTAGTTAAGTCGTACCCAATTTAAAGTAAAACGGATATCACTATTATCCTTTCGCGCCTTACCAAGATTGCCACAGTGCTTTGCTTTAAACCCACACATGTTCAATCGAAGTCTTGACGAGTACTTTTAATTTTGGAAGGCATCTAAAACTTAATATTTTAGAGGGATTTATTGATCTCATGATTTTATTATTGATAATTTAAAATATGTCCATTACATATACGCATATACATATCTACATATATGTATAATAAAATTATCAATCTAAAACATAAGATAAATCATGCATCACATACATAAATTAAACGTGACATGGTTATAGCCCCTACTAGCGATTTTCTCAAGCCAATGAGAAAATCCTAAGAGTCAACCTAAGGTAACTTCATAAGCACCTTCCTTTGGCTCCAAATAGTGAATGGTCTCCTCATCCCGGCACCATGCTCCATCTTCATTGATCACCATCAATAAATAAACTATACTATATAACATTTACAAATATAGAGAATTCCTCGAGTCACATTCAAGGGGAACGTAGGGGAGGGATAACATTTAGAAAAACAATAGAGAAGGCACGACTCGCAGGTCGTATTAAAATTACAAACATTCACAAATCCTATCTAATAGGTTAAAGGGCTATAACCATGCACCATGCTCAAACAACACATAAAACATGCTTTAACATTTAATTAATTAAATTCTAAACATTTTAAAATTTAATTCTAATTAAAACTGTAAAATAAAATTTTTGGAAATTTATCGTACGCTCGGGACATCACATGCCACGAACTTATGCGACTAAACCACGAACCATCATGGTTCGAACCAACCTAACCACGCACGGCTGGACCAATCATGGGCCTAGGGTTCCAAACCCTAGCCCAAGCCACGGTCCTCACATGCATGAGCCATGCGGCGGCCGCATACATATCGAACCATGGGTCCTAACCCTAATCCTTCGCGCCGGCTTTCTTGATATCTATCGAGCCAAAAGGTTCCAAACCTAGCCATGAGTCATGGTCCCAACCATGTTCGATCCATGAGCGGCGGCGGCTTGACCATCTCGAGCCACGGGTTCCAAAAACCCTAGCCCTCATGTGGTCTCACGCACCATATTTCATGAACCCTTGAACATGTTCGGACCATCATGTGCCAATATAGACTTTATCGAGCCAAAAGGGTTCTAAACCCAAATTGGTGCGGCGGCTCAGCCCATGCTCGAGCCAAGGGTCCGAACCCTAGCTCACTTAGCGGCGGCCGAGGGGTGAAGGTATGTAGTGGCCGAATCTTTGAGCCATTATTCAATTTTGCGCCTTCACGTATCGTATACAATAAAACGTCAATTATATCAAATATAATTTTACGATAATTTCACAAACTCGATTTATTTCATATCATATATGAATTATACAGTTTTAATAGCATGCAATACAAATCTAAATATGATTAAACAATTAACCACATAAATCCGATATGAGCTTTGAACCTGGCTCTGATACCACTGTAAGTAATCCAACAAGCATACAACACAGCGGAATTTAAAATTTTTTGGATTACTAGAACCGCGGATCTATACAAAGTTGTCATATCGGATAAACGATCATAAGAGTCTCACCCTTGTCGCGTGTTTGAGCAGATTCCACGAAGTACCACGTTCAACGATTCTGAGTCACGAGCAACACCTCCAAGGTCTTGCCTCAACGGTATCCACACGATCAAATCGGGAAGGGATAGTTTAAGAACAAAGTGCTAGATTTGTTCTTAAACCAATATACGAAGCACACTCGATTCACAATCGAAAGGATGGCCGGAATCACTCAAGACTCACGTCGACTATCAAGAAGTCGAGAGAGCAATGAGAGGCGGCGGCCGTGTGTCTTGTCGTGCTAGGTTGGAATGGTATGAATTGTCTCTCACAATTAATTAATAACCTTGTTATTAAAAGGCTTAATTAAAGTTTAAGACTTTCTCAAAGTCTTATGGACCCAAACCCATAATTTAATTAAGTTCTTTTAATCATTTAATAAGACTCCTCTTAATTAATTAATTCATCCAATGAATTTAATTTCCCTTCTTGATTTAATCTTTTGTGCGACCCGATAGGATCTTGCAACGTTGGCAGTGACATAAAATCTCATTTTATGTCGCAAGTAATGAGCGGTATCTAGCAACACATCAATGCTACCCAAATTACAAGAATGCCATTGACTCGACATAACCTAGGAATCGTGATAATATTAACCATGTAACTTAATCCCTTTGTTCTTTGTGTTTAGATTGAACACGAGTCATGGAATAGTCATATACTCGTATATTCAATCTTTAATTCTTGATCTCCAAGTAGAACTAGAATAAACGAATAAGCTCGATATCTCATATCTACTTATTCGAGCATGACCATGCATTTTAGTCTTACTTGATCAAGGACCCAAACACTTCTCCTGTTATATAGGAGGGACAAATCCTATCTCGATCAATCAGCATCCCTCTACATAGTTCGTAGTGTATCCAATAGTTGCCTTTATAGTTTACCCTGTTACAGGTAACGTTTGACAATATCAAGATACATAACTCCTTATGTTGGGATCTCTGATGATCTCAAGTCGTAAGGATTACATACATTATTATCACTATGAGAATTGCTTATGACACTCATATAACTATCCATGTAGCATTCTCATGGTGGGTCTGTCCAGTACATCGTTCTCTAACATGTACCCATCTGTTGATTTGATATCTCATATCAATGAACAATTCATCAATCAACACATACTAGTCTCAATGCATTATCATTATCCCAATTCATGATAATACTTGACTAGGGACAATCTTTAAGAATAATATAATATTATTCTAAGAACATTAACTTATATATCAATTCATATTGCACATATATTCGAATAATATATATAATAATGATTTGTCATTCATAAAATCATAATACATTGTATGTCATAAACAATCATCTAATGACTTGTCTTAGGGCATATCCCAACAGTTATAACATTCATTTCTCATGCCCAACGACATCAAGCCCCTCATGGCATCAATCATATGTCTTAATACCAACAGGATTTACAACAATCATATAACTCAAAACATGTATGTGCATCATCTAAGAGCAATACAATGATCGTAACATTAACATCAATACTCGTACGTCAACACGTACCTGGCGTGCGATACAAAATATATAATTTCAGGCATCACTGTTTAACCGCCTATCTGTCCTGTCCCCTGTGATGGTGCTACATGAATATCAACAATTATAATGTCATAATAGGCTTCACCATCAAATTCTAAGAAAATATAACATTTTTCAAATTTTAAACCCTCGCGATCGATCGCCAATATCACCGATCGATCTTCGAAAAGTTCTATCTCTCAGAGATCGATCACCAGACTCACACGATCAACCAAAAAGTTCTGTTCTTCAGCGATCAATTACCATATTTCACCGATCGATCGCCAATGCATTTCACCGCCTTATCTTTCCCCTGTTTCGGCGATCGATCGCCATATGACTTGCGATCGATAGCCGATGTCTGAAAAATTCAGAGCATGTCGATTTTTGAGTTTATCTCCATGGTTCCAACTCTTTACCTCATATTTAACACCAAAACTTCAAAAGTTCTGTTCTTCAGCGATCAATCGCCATATTTCACCGATCGATCGCCAATACATTACCAAGACTTGGCCCTAAATTATTTTTCAATAGTATTACATATTTCAATTTACTTTTCAGTCAATACTGAAACTATAAGCAATGCCATTTTCTTATCCAACTTAAGTTCACATAATTCAGTAATCAAGTACTAATCAAATCCCCAGACACTTCATACTTAAAAATACATCTACTCAGGGCATACCCCGGGACATAAATTCTTATTAAAAAACTTTTAAATATAAACTAGGACGCAGTACTCGATAAATAACCTGAACTCCTTCTCATGGAGCTCTGGTACTCCTCGATGCTTTCTCTCGAGCATCCATGGGATGCCCACATGTACTCCCTGTCATGCCCACATAACAAAGACACGACAGCCCCCACATCGGGGGTCAGAACCCAGTATGAGAAACATGTAAAATAAAAATAGTATAACAAAGTATAATACGATGATTGTCGTGCATGAATGCAATGCATGTGCGGGATAACAATTTCAAATATTGTTATAACAAGGAAAAAGCGTCAACAATATCAAGCTCGAGCAGAGGGTGGCGACATACACACTGCGTTGTGATGTGTCTAGCATCCCTCGTGTCTAGGTCCGACGACAACGTGCGTTACTACAGTTTCTACCTAAACTGCATGTCATCGTCGTGCCCAGCGTCCCCATAACACTATAGATCTCATCAGCCCAAAGACATTTCTAAAGAATTATAAAGATAAAGGAATTTCGATCAAATGGTATCAAAGGAGTAGTAAGATCAACATGATATGCCCAATGTCCATGCATCTCAATGTATCGTGTAATCTCATATGATGCAGCTCAATATATCACGTAATCGCATATCATGCAGTTCAATGTATCATATAATCACATATACTGACATTCAACATGTCATATAAACAAATTGGAATCATATAATGACAAGTAAATCATACCCCGAGAACATCAGATGTCTTTGTCAGGCATCGTGATAGAATCGATTTTCTACGTACCTCGGACCAATGATATATCTACTGAGCACTCCTCGAATCAACCTCGAGATCTAATTAACATGGTCATTTACACCTTAATTATATCATCAAAGTGTCCAATTACTTCACAATATCAAGTTTATAATCCAAACATTGACCTTTAGCAAATTTATTAAAATTTCAGCTTAAAAATCGACTCATAACTTTTCCAATACTTAACCAAATTACATGAGTTTAATTTAGTTTGAAAGCTAACTCAAAATATGGCATTTCATATGTCTTACACTTTCATAAATTCGTTCATTTACCTAAGGCAAATTGGGTCTAAACATTACTTATGCAACAAGGGAATTTCTAAGTTCCAAAGTGACCACTTTTTGTACAAACTTCATAACTAATTCATACGACATCCAAATGACCTGATTCCAGTGGGAGAATTTAAATAACTCATCATTATACAATTCATATTTTATGAACTTTAAGATAATTCGTTTATCTTGAGGTACATTTTTATCGAAACATATCAGCTTAAAAACTCGAAGGTACCTTGGTTTCAGATTTGACACATTTTAGTAAAACTAGTATAACTTTTGCATACTAACTCCAATTTAGCTGAATTTACTATCAAATCGAACATAATTCAAAGATCTATAACTTTTCTATTTACCTTAACTTCAAATTCGGAACATATTATTTCCAGAATTTCGAAGAACACACTGCATGTGACACTTAGGTGTACTGAAATTTCGAAATAATATGCTGCATGTAACATCAGATTCATTTGACAGCAAGTTTTATTCATACCTTGCACTCAAAATTCGACCATTGGACAAAATTTCAAGTTGCTAAAACTTAAAACCCATGTTATACCTTCAAGTATATTGATGAATTGAGCACAATCCAGCCCTTGAGTCAACCCAAGCTCCCTTATCCTTCCAAACTCGTATTTCTTCCTCAATCTAGTTCCAAACTTCAAACTTCTTGTTGGGTTCTTCTTCTCCAGCCTTGTAGCTTTCATCTGTCTGGATTTTTGGGTTTTGTAGTACATCCGGTGAATTTGATTGTGAGTTGGTGATTTTGGACATGTTTTCATTTCAGTTGTTACATATTCTGAAATTATTTGAGTATTGCTATGAAAATGATGCTAAAAGCTAATTTGGCAAAACATTTTATTTTCTAGATTGAATGTGTAAAATTTAGGACAATACTTGCACATAGTATAGCGGTGGCGCAATCTCTTAATTTTAAAAGGTTAGAGCACTTCATTTTAACAAAGTGCATCACTTGAGTCTAGTGATGCACTTATCTCACGTTTTTCGCTAGACTCAAGCGGTGCATTTATTAAAACACAACAATTTGTCATTTTTGTTCAATCTAAATTAAAATGGTGGTTCAATCTAATTAAATAGTGGTGCACTTAAGTTTAAGGATTGTACTACACTGGTGCACGTAAATCACTACACACAATTACATTACACTGATGCATGCAATTGAAAATCTAGCGGTGCACTTAATTTAATGTTGGTGGTGTCGTTTTTGTTCAATCTAATTAAAATGTGGTTCAATCTCATTAAAATGATGGTGCACATAATTTCAACAATACGGTGCATATTATTTTAACAATATAGTGCACTTAATTTTAACAATTGTACTACACTGGTGCATGTACTTATATTACATTGGTGCACACGATTACACTATACCAATGTATGCAATTGAAAATCTAGTGTGCACCTAATTGAATTTTATTGGTACTCTTATTTTAAAGTCTGTGCACTTAATTTAAAATCTACTGATACACATAACTATACTACATGCAGACAGGAAGCTATCGTGGGATGTTGAACTAAGTTTAAGTATGGAGAGAGAGTTATTAAAGGGTGATGTATTATTATAATATTATATTACTATATTATATTTTGTATCGGTTGAATTTTGAAAGGCAAATGACGTGCCGAGAATTTTGAAACGCAGACAAGAAGCATGGATGTGGGCATCATCGCCGATGACTAAGCACTTTGTTTATGTATTTATAGTTGTCGTCGATGGTATTTAAGACAAACAAAAAGACTTCTGATATTAGAGTTTTAGAAAATATACTTATTTTAATAACGTTTTTTGAAATATGAATTTAGTTATAAAGATGATTTTATATCAGATTTAGTTACGAATGTTACAATTATTTGCAATTTTCTCAAATAAAAATGTAAGCCCATTTGATCTAAAGTGTCAGGATCGAATCCGGGGGCGGGTTGCCATTCCACACCCGAGTTCAACCAACTTGAGCTTCAATAGCTCGTGTTCTTGAAATGATGCACCAAGAGATTATATCGAGTTCGGTTACAAAATCGAGCGGAAGACACTCGACATAACCCGCTCTATAACCGATTAAACATTTGAAAGACATTTTAAAGATATACAAGAAAGTAAATAAACAAGCATTTGTTTATGGAAGTTCGAAGGTGGTGTAATCTTTCTACGTCTCCCCTTCTTCCACCTCATGGAAGGATTCCACTAGAAGACTTTGATTTATACAATCCCGTTGTACAAACCCGATCCAGTTGGGAATTCCCCATCCAACTAGAACTCCTAGCAACTCAACTATGCATGTTCTTTAATGTCTCACATACAAAGACCTCTCATCGGTTGTGATCAATCATCAACAGTTACAATGATATTCACTCATCTATTAAGCTCTCATATACAATGAATATAGTGAATATATATGGCACAAATGATCTCCAACTAGATCTGATATAGCAATGTAAGTGGTGCCAAAGGTTTGGGGAGTGCTCTTCATTTAGCAACTTTTGTCTTTGAAGTTCCCCAATTGAATCCCAAGTGCGTTTACTTTGGAAGGCTTGGATTGATCTTCAATCAGCTGTTATTGAGCTTCCAAATCATGTATATATAGCCCCAAGTAATGATATATACGTTAGACACAAGAATATGCCCGTTGGAAAAGGTTCTGCACCATTCCCGAGCTTGCAACGGTCATATTCTGGTTTCTGGGCTCTTTGTATTTCTGACCGGACTGGTCTGGTCAGCTGGTCTGGTCTGCTAGTCTGGTCTGCTGGTCTGGTCAGCATGTCTGGTCTGCTGGTCTGGTCTGGACAAGTCAGTCTGGTCTGGACAGGTCAGTCGGATGCAAGACAAAGCTTGATACAAAAACAGCTTGATAAACTTGCTCTTCTGATCGGTTGCTTGTAGCTCTTGATTATTTGATTTCTGGGCAAAGTGATCTACATGAAAGTTGTATCCCTTTCTCTTAGCTTTCCATGGAATCAAGAATCGCTCGATTTCGAGTCCGTATGAGAGAGTTATGCTCGAAATACGAGGCAATGCTCCTGCTGTCTGTTTGCTGGATGCAGCAGCACATGGCGTGACTTGCAGAAGCGTTTGGCCATCTTAACGTCCGATTCAGTCTTTGACTTCCAAAGCTTACTTGTAGATCTTTGTCTTAGCTTTCCAACCCATACTGAATCGTTCCGTTCCGATAAGCGAGCTAAGAGTTATGCCCAACAGACTGACAGTCGCTTGCTGAAACAGCTTGCTGTTTCTTCGCGGTACAGCTCGATCTTGCAGGCTTCTTTTCTCCTTGATAACATTTGAACTAGCCGATCTGTTGTGAAATATGACTTTTAGTATTTTGAGTTGGCTGTTCAATCTCTTTGGAAGCACGCTGTTTCGATATCCGAGCTATGAGATATGATCGAAACAATCCGCTCTGTCACGATTTCAGTCTTGGTCCAGCTTGCTATGTTCAAGCTACTTCTTTGTAATTCATCAAGCTCTTAACTATGATCTATGAACTGCACACTTGATGAAATATGTTAGCAACATAATAACAAGTTTTGTTATCATCAAAACCAAGATAATTCGGGTTTCCAAAACCCAACACAAAGTATAATAAAATCCAGAGATTCGAGGTTCTTACCTAAACGAATTGGTCAAAGCTCGTTTCAAGTTAACATTTTTAAGATGGAAAGTACAATTGAGCTTGAGAAAACTTCACTTGCAAAATAAAATCGAGTTCGTTTTGTTCAATTAAATCAATTTATTTATCACTTAATATAAAAAAAATTATTTATGATCAAACCAAGCAATTTTGTTTACTAAAGTATTTGAAATCAAATTTCAACTTCCAATTTATCTTTGTTTGATTTTCATCAAAATCTTACTTTTTTTTTTTTTTAAATTTATCTAATTATTGTCGAAATTTTAATATCTAATAGAAACCAATGATAACTAGTTTGATCCTTTTAATTATATTACAGGCATTCTAGACACACACACTAAAACCTCTACAAATTAATAATATTGAAACTATAATTTTTTTTATTAATTTAGAGAGGTATTAATTAATAGATAAATTCATAATTTATCAATTTCATGAGTCACTTTTCGATTACGTGAATATAAATTCGAAGTACAAAAAAAATCATCGTATGTATATCCCTAATATATATATTATATATTTTGTGAACTAATATAAAAAGGAAATATATTGTAAAATATATAATGTGAGAATTTGATTAATGATCTTTGTTACCATAATAAAATAGATGTCAACTACCTGTTAGATTACTCGGGTGAGAATGTTATATGTTCAGAGATCCAAAAATTAGAAGAAATTGTAGCTATTGTCACTAAAAATATTGTTGATGATGAAGCCGAGAATGATTCAATATATTTGAAACCAATCACGCGAAAGAAAGCACTCAAGAGATAACAACTCTTCACATTTTTTTTGTTTCAGTTTGAGAACACGAAAATTGAGCTTTGAATGCAATGCAAAAGTTAGAGATAGAATTCACCTAAATTTAAATTTCGAGAAAAACTAAACAACAATATAGTCATATTTACTAAATTATCCTAGTTATGTTTGTAATTTTAGAGAACTTTTAATTTATATATTGACATGACTATATATTTATATAAAAATCTTCCTAAAAATGACTAAGTTTGTAAACTGATCCAAATTGAACTGAAAATATTAATTTGAATAGGTTATTATTTTATCGACTATTACATGTTGGGGTTTTTATTAAGTCATTTGGTAATCTACTATTACTTAATAATGATTTTTTTTCAAAAAAACTGATTTCTCAAAAAAAAACAAATTAGAAAAATTGTGTAAATCGATATGATAAATATTTTTATAGGTTAATTTTACTTTGCTATTACTTGAACTAATTTTATAATAAGAGTGATCCATACAAAAATTGTTGGGAAACGATTTCTAAGTTTTGGTGATTACAAACACCTACTGGATGAAGTCCTACCGGGTGATAAAGACCAACTGGATGAAGACTCCTACCGGATGTTAAACACCTACTGGATGAAGTCCTACCGGGTGATAAAGACCAACTGGATGAAGACTCCTACCGGATGTTAAACACCTACTGGATGAATTCCTACCGAGTGATAAAGACCAACTGGATGAAGACTCCTACCGGATGTTAAACACCTACTGGATGAAGTCCTACCGGGTGATAAAGACCAACTGGATGAAGACAACTACCGGATGTTAAAGTCCTACCGGATGAAGACACCTACCGGATATTGAAGTCTTACCGGGTGATAAAGATCAACTGGATCCAAATATCAACCGGACAAGACATCAACTGGATGGCTACCAACTGGATAGACATCAACCGGACAAGACATCAACTGGATGGCTACCAACTGGATAGACATCAACCGGACAGACATCAACTGGATGGCTATTAACTGGATAGACATCAACTGGATGGCCACCAACTGGACAACCATCAACCGGATAAACATACACTGGATGGACATCTACTGGACAACTATCAACCGGATAGTCTCACACTGAACAAAGACATCAACTGGTCATAAGAGGATGAACGACCAGTTGAACAAAGAAAACCAGCAGAAGTCTAAACTTCCAGTAAGAGCACTAAGCAACGAGACAAAATAAGTACAACATTCTCTGACAAAGGTACAACAGAGCGGCGCACCCTGCTATATCTCCGCCACCATTACTGTCAGAGTTAAAAGAGCCGTTGCTTAACAAAATAGGAAAGAAGACAATATGAATTTGGAAAGCTAATCTCTTCCATATACAGAAAAGCTACCGTTGGACAACCAAACCTATAAATACGTCCAAGCAAAGAATGAAGAAGTGCTGAGCGATTTTCAACAAACAAAACACTTCAAAGCAAACAAGAAAATCAACTTACTGATATTCCAAAAGTTCAGCAAAGAGCAGACAAGCAGTGCAACTGAATCTGTGATAGATTATTCCAACTGAAGTCTGCTGATCAAGAACACTCAAAGCTAAACGTGTATTCTATAAAGAGTGTCTTAGAACCTTTTGTAACCAAATCAAGTAGTTGTGATTGCTAGGAGTTTAGGCCAAGTGTGTGAGTGCCTAAGAAGGTTGTATACTGTAAAGTGTAAACCGAGTCCTCTAGTGAATCCTTCCTGCAAAGGAAGAAGGGGAGACGTAGAAGCGTTGTGCTTCGAACTTCCAGAAACAATTCTTGTGTCATCTGTTATTGCTTATTTACCTCAGTTTTATTCCTCACAAGTTAAGCAGACGTCTTCCGCACTATAATAAGTGTCTGCTGACTTGCCTGATATTGAGAAACAACTGTAATACTTAACAATTTACAGTTAACTAAGAAAAGAAATCAAAATTGAATCTAGTGTTTATTCAACCCCCCCTTCTAAACACTACCCCGATCCTAACAAGTGGTATCAGAGCTTATGTCTTCTCAATCTTGAGAAATTACCGATTACCAAATACTGATGGCCTCATTCAGCAAGATTCCAATGTTCAACAAAGACGAATATGATGATTGGAGAATCCGTATGCAAGCTCATCTAAGTGCTCAAGATGATGATATGTGGTATGTAATCACTGAAGGACCTATGAAGATCATGAAAATCAATATAGCTGCTTCTATCACAAGTGGTAATCCACAAATGGTAGAAAAGGACAGATCTCAATGGTCAAATGAAGAAAAGAAGAAAGCCAATCTGGATAACGTTGCTAAGGACATTTTGTTCAAAACTTTGGACAAAAACATGTTCAACAAAATAAAAATGTGTTCCACAGCTAAAGAAATCTGGGAAAAGATTGCCCAACTCTGTGAAGGAAATGATCAAACCAAAGAAAACAAGCTTACTGTGGCATTACAGAAGTTTGAGCATATCAAGATGATGAATGGAGAAACTCTCAACGAGTATGATGAAAGAGTGACCGGAATAATTAATGAACTCAGCAGTCTAGGTAAGGAGTTACCCAACAGAGAAGTCACCCTCAAAGTGATGAGAGGTCTCCCAATAGAATGGGATGTCAAGACATTGCTATGAGAGAATCAAAGGACATCAACAAGATAGATCTGCATGACCTGTTTGCTGATTTAAAAGCATATGAATTCGAATTAGGTATTCGGGTTGAAGATGAACCCAATACCAGTCAGCCTACCAAAGCTCTCACTACATCGGAGGCCATATCTACCGCTACAGAGATGACTCCAGAAAAAATATGTAATGATGCTATGGCGGTGTTCGTAAAGAAATTCGGGAAAATTCATGAAGAAGAATCAGAAATCATATCCACGAAGGCAGAGCTTCAAAGGAAGATCAGAAGAAGAAGAGCGTGTATGTTTCAACTGTCTCAAGCCAGGACATTTCATCGCAGACTGTCCAAAACCCAAAAAGGATGATCACAAAAGAGGATCCAAGGATCACAGAAAATCCAAGGAAACTAGAAGATCATCCAAAAGGGACAGAGATCAAAAGGTTTTGATGGCAGAAGAAAGCAAGAGCAAGTGGGCTGATTCTGAATCAGAATCAGAGGAGTCAACCAGCTCTTCCAGCGAGAGTGAAGACGAGGAAGTCCACTGCTTAACGGCAA
This sequence comes from Haberlea rhodopensis, assembly GCA_907163345.1. Classification (NCBI taxonomy): domain Eukaryota; kingdom Viridiplantae; phylum Streptophyta; class Magnoliopsida; order Lamiales; family Gesneriaceae; genus Haberlea; species Haberlea rhodopensis. The sequence continues at coordinate 5,709,843 of CAJQUN010000034.1, read as the reverse complement.
ATGATGAAATTGAGGTACACGAGTCTAACATATCTGAATTTACACATAGTGAACTTACCAATGCTTTGCAGGACATGATCAATGAGTATCAGACGTTATATGAATCCTTCGAAAGCTATAAGACTGAGCACTCAATCCCAACTGAAACGCATAAAAACAAACTTGATTGTGAACAATCGAGAGAGTTGAACTGCTTAAGGGAAACAGCCAGTCTCCTAGTAAAAGAAAGAGATGAAGCCAAGTGTGCCTACCAGAAACTTAGCAAACTGGTTACCATTTGGAATGCGTCTACTACCAGAAAGGATGAAATGCTTGAGTCTATAAGGTTTGCTGGTGATTTAACCGACATAGGCTATAATAGTAATGACGGTAGTTCATCTGGTAATGAACCTCAACTGTGTCTAACAAAAAGCAAAGTTCAACCAATGAACTTTGTAAGATCTAGCACATTATATGACCCTTATGAACTGGTTAAAGAACATGTTAAAGCAACACTCATCAAGAAACAGGCACAGCACACAGGTATCGGTTATGAAGAACCACTCAAAGAGGCTAAACCGAGGCAAAAGTTCAGAAATGAACTTAAACCCACTGGTCGAGCAGCTAGAGAGGTTAAACCCAACTGGTACTACAACTGTAAGCCTGTCCAGAAGAGGTATATGCTCTATAACAGGAACTACAAACCAAAAGCACATGCATACACATATTATCACACTCCATAGTCAAGATCATCACCATCATTTATGAACGCACACACATTTCAGAACACACACCGACCTAAGTCACTCAGGGTCATACAAGTATGGGTTCCGAAAGGACTAATCCTACCCGGACCCAAGTAGGATTGGGTACCAATCATTTTATCGCTTTAATTGCAGGAAACTAGAATGCATCAAGTTCGGAGCTCAGAATGGTTCCTGGACAGCGGATGCTCTAGACATATGACAGGAAATGCGAGCTTATTGTCTGAACTGGTGGACTCCACCGGACCCAGAATAACTTTTGGAGATAACGCGAAAGGTAGAACCGTGGGTAAGGGTAAGATTATCTACGGTAACATCGTCATTAAAGATATTCTTTTAGTTGAAAATCTATGCTATAACTTGATTAGCATAAGTCAACTCTGTGACAATGGTCATGCTGTAGAATTCAATCAGCACTCATGCACAATCAAATCTACTGATGGCAGTATATTACTTGTAGGAAGAAGGCATGATAACACATATAAAATTGATTGGAATCTTAATCAGCCTACCTCCTCTACTTGCTTAGTTGCCCTGAATTCTTCCAAAAATTGGCTTTGGCACAAACGTTTGAGTCACTTAAATTTTAAAACTATTGCCAGTCTGCGTAAACTTGATCTAGTCATTGGACTGCCCCAAATTGAGTTCTCAAAAGACAAGATCTGTGCATGCCAACTTGGTAAGCAAATCAGATCATCCTTTAAGAACAAAGGGAGTAAATCTTCTTCTCGGTGCCTAGAGTTGCTGCACATGGATCTGTTTGGTCCTATACCAGTAACAAGTCTAGGGGGAATGAAGTATACCCTAGTGTTAATAGACGATTACACTCGTTCCACGTGGGTCTTGTTCCTAAGTGGCAAAGATCAGTGATAGGCTTAGATTTTGAGTGATTTTAACTGTAATTTCTTCCCATTTTCCGTACTTTTTCCTGGATGATATTATGCTTTTTGGTGTTTATTCGTTTGTTTCAGGAAATTAGACCGGAAGTGGAAGAAATGAGCTTACATGAAGATAACGGGCGAAATCGAGGCATAAAAGATGATGAAAATATTGAAGATGGTTTCTTCAGATCTCGATCGATCGAGATTTATTCTCGATCGATCGAGCCAGCCAGAAGCAAGAGTCTGATTTTTCGAAGGCTCGATCGATCGGTGGAAATATCGATCGATCGAGCAAGGCAGTAACCTCGGAGCTGAAATTTTCAAATTCTCGATCGATCGGTGGAAATTCCCGATCGATCGAGCAAGGCAGTAAGTTCCAAAAGCTGGCGTGAACAGTGCACCGATCGATCGGTGAAATTCTCGATCGATCGAGACGCGAGATCTGAAGATTTTATTTTCCTTTTTTATCGTGATTCTGGAGGGCTATTAAGGGGGATTCTCTTCTACACAAGAAAAGAGGACGAATTAGAGACATTTATCAGACATTTTTAGGTCAAGAGCAGCCGCCCTAGCCGCCGCCCAAGGAGATCCAATCTCCGTTCTTCGTCCAAAGTCGAGCCTATCCGTTCCGGAGTGCAAGGAAGGAACAAGAGAAGAAATCACGGTGCAACGCACGGATTCATCCATCGTTTATCGTATTTCTGAACTTTAGTTTATTTGATTTTCATTTTCATTTGTTGTTTTTGAGGTCGAGAGACAAGAAAACTCATCTGTATTTGATTTGAACTGAATTTGGTTTATATTATTGAAGTTTTAGTTCGTTGTGTTTGATATATTGATTCATTGGTATTTGAGCGCATTGATATTTATTGTTCATAGAGTAATTGATTGTGTAGATCAAAGTCTAGCTAGCTTTGATTGAATTTGAGGGTTACAGCCGAGATCGAGAGATAACGCTGTAACACGCTCCATTAATTTATGATGTATGTTACGATGGAGATCGAGAGATGATATCGCATACGTGAGAACTTGAAATCGAAAGATTTAGAGTTAATAGGTTTGATGATTTAAGCAACTTTGAATTAGTAAATAGGTGCACGAGAGTGACTTATTCTAATTTATTGTTAGTTTCGTTACAGCTCGAGAGAGTGTATCGAATAATAGTGAAAACCTTTCACCGTTAAAATCAATTGAGTGATAATTTGAGAATTCCATTGAATCAGTAGAGATAATATAATTGAACGACGAGTTTGGTAATTTTCTCGAGTGACTTACCTTCGCATTTCCGGAACCATTTTATTCTTTGTTTTTAGTTTAATCTTTATTCTTTAGTTTCATCTAGCTTTAGTTAATCAAACTCCTTTAATCGTAGGCTAAATATAATTTGATTGATCTTATTTGGTACTTATACATTAGTCCCTGTGGATTCGACAACCTTTACTAAATTTTCACTATAGTAAAACTTGACACCGTGCACTTGCGGTAGAATCGCTTCAACCCATTCTTTGAAATATCTTTTGTTAAAAAAATAAGCGGTCAAGTTTTTGGCGCCGTTGCCGGGGACTAATCTGTATAATATCATACGAGATTAGTTAATTGTAATTTAGCCAATTCTTTTATTATTGCATTTTTATTATCTTTGTTTTCTTTTGTTGATCTTTGTGAATAACTTTGTGCATTTTTGTTGTCTCCTTTTGTCTATTTTGTACAGGAATCAGTTCTTTAGTGCATGCATAGAAGAGAGGAACCCTTTCTCGAGCCGTTTGATCCAGAGATAGAGAGAACGTTACTAAGAAGATTACGAGAAGCTCGAGAAATGGCTGACAATAACGAAGCACAACATCCTAGATCGATGATGGACTTTGCACAACCCGCATTTCATGGATCGTTGTCGAGTATTACAAGACCGACGATTCAAGCAAACAATTTTGAGATCAAGCCGGCAATCATACAAATGATTCAGCACTCGGTGATGTTCGGGGGAGCAGCTACAGATGATCCAAACAATCACATCTCCAACTTTTTGGAGATTTGTGATACATTCAAACACAATGGCGTCTCTGACGACGCCATCAGGTTAAGGCTCTTTCCCTTTTCACTACGAGACAAAGCTAAAGCCTGGTTGAATTCTTTACCTGCAGGTTCTATCACAACATGGGAGGGGATGACAAAGGCGTTTTTGTCAAAGTACTTTCCCCCGTCCAAGACGGCGAAGATGCGGAACGATATCACGACTTTTGGTCAGTTTGACCCCGAGACATTATACGAAGCGTGGGATCGGTTTAAGGAGTTGTTGAGGAGATGCCCACACCATGGTCTACCCATATGGCTGCAGGTACAAACATTCTATAACGGTTTATTTTCTGCTAACCGTTCCATGATTGATGCAGCATCTGGGGGATCCATAATGAGAAAGACGCCGGAAGAAGCATATAGCTTGTTGGAGGAAATGGCGTGCAACAGCTACCAGTGGCAGTCCGAGAGGAGCACGTCACAGAAACCAATGAGAGTCCATCAAGTGGACGAGATCACTGCTCTTTCGGCTCAATTAGAAGCCATGAACCGGAAGATAGACAGCATGGGAGCAGCAGCAATGCAGGCCCAAACTATTTTCTGTGAGCTGTGTGGAGGCGGTCATCCTAGCATCGAGTGCCAGGCAGGTAATCAATTTAACCAATCTGTTGAAGCTGTTAATTTTGTAGGTAACAGGCCACCCCATAATTCCTACCCGAACTACAACCAACCCTGGAGGAACCACCCGAATTTGAGGTGGTCGAATCAAGAGAATGTGTTGAACCCACAACCGCAGGCAGGGTTCACACAAAAGCTGAGTTTGGAGGAACTTATGGCGAAGCTGATTTCATCAACAGAAGTGAGGATGCAGAATCAAGATGCATCAATCAAAAATTTGGAAGTGCAGATAGGGCAGTTGGCCACGTTGATATCTGGGAGGACGCAAGGTACGCTCCCGAGTGATTCTGTAAAGAATCCGAAGGAGCCATCAAATTGATGAAGACGAGGAGGTGACAGTCCAGCTTGGGACTATAAATTAAGAACTTCCGTTTTTTTTTTCTTTCCTTGAGTTTTTTTTTTTTTTTGATTTCTTGTTTTGTTGAGTTTTGTTAGTTTGTTTGTGTTTGAGTTTGTCTGGAAATGAATTCGTGTATTTTCTATTGCAGATGTGAAAGCACGAGCAAGTTTGTTATAGGCGAGGCAATCCGAGAGAAAAATGTTGAGAAAAAAAATTTTCAAATTTTGGTTGCTGCTGCTGGCGATCGATCGGTGAAAATCTCGATCGATCGCCCGAATTTTTAAAATGACATTGTGCCTACTGCCTCGCTCGATCGATCGAGAATTTTTCCGATCGATCGAGCGAGTGAAAACTTTGAAAAATATAGGCGCAGACGCAGCAATCTATCACTCTCCAACTCAATTTTTCTCCTCTCCAAAACAAAACCCTAGCCGCCTCTTTCAAATCCATTCATCTAATCTCCTCATTTTGTTCATCAAATTTCAAATTACTTCAACTCTAAGAAGTAATATTCATTCTAATGAGATTTTCGTTTCAGATTTGAAGAATTGCAAAGCCGATTGGGTAGAAGTGCATCAAAAGGAGAATTCCAAGCCAAGTGCCAAACTTTCACAAGATCGGATTTTTAAGCGGTAATTGGTTTCTAATTCTCAAAGATTTTATCTTTTGGTGTTAAGTTTTGAATTGTAGTAGCAGTGGATTAGGAAAGATTGAAATTTGGAGGAAGTTTTGTGGTATTGAAGGGTGTCGGATTGACAGTGTTGTGGGGTGTTAGTTGAATTGAATTGCATTAGTTGGGAATCAGTTGGCAAGAAAATGTCATCCAGAAAGAGGTCAAAGCAGGCAGAAGCTTCTCAGAAGCAAAAGCAGGCAGAGGCCACTGTTTCTGAGCCAGTTTATGATGAACAGAAGTTTCTAAATGCCAAGATTGCTGAGTTATACCCCATCTACCATAAGAAACCCCTGAGCCGTGAAAGGGGAATGAGCTTGGATAAATTGGAGTGTCCTGTCATTAGGACAGTACGCCGAAAAGGATGGTTTCAATTCATTCAGACACCGATTGATGCTGTGGTGCCACTGGTAAGGGAGTTTTACACGAATCTTCGAGCTGTTAGACCAGGGCACCAAGTAAGTGTTTATGTTCGAGGGAAGGATGTGTTGGTAGATCGAGCCGCAATCAACAATATTCACCGGATGCCGTTACTTCAAAACTGTGCATACCAATCTTTTAAGAGTAGCAGGATTGACTACGATGAGGTATTGACAGTCATTGGCAAGGCGGGAGTGGATTGGCAGAGGAATGATAAAGCAGAGCCACAGTTGGTTCTAAAGAAGAATTTGAAGCCAGAGGCCCAAGCATGGTTTTCATTTGTCGCCTCACGGGTCATGCCATCGACCCACACTTCTGAGGTGACAAAAGATAGAGCGGTCCTGGTTTATGCCATCCTCTCAGGGAAGGAAGTGGACTTCGGCGAGATCATTGCTGATCACATTGCTGAAATTGGAAGTAGCCCACCGACCTCCGCACTACCGTTTCCATCCACAATCACTGCTTTATGTCAGAGGAACGGAGTGACATGGGGGGAAGACGAGGAGCTACTCCCGCCGAAGACACCAATCATTGTAGCCGATCCTACGAACCGACGCAGACCTTCGGACAATACACAAGCTGGAGCATCATCCTCTGCTGCAGAGCATACACGAGTTACTTTGGATTCTCTTCATAGGGATCTCCAAAACATTCGCCTGGAGCAGCAGAGCATTCACAGCATGCAGCGGGACATTCATAGCATGCAGAGAGCATTGCAGATGGACCATGAGCAGGTAGCTCAGCGTCAGATGGAGTTCATGCACTATCAGAGTGCATGGAACACTGCCATGGCCCAGGGCTTTCCAGGTTTCCAGTTCCCGCCGGAGCCACACTTTGCACCCTATCATCCGCATGCACCTCCACCTTCCGAGTACCCACCATTTCCGCCATATCAGGGCGAGGAGCACCACTACCCAGTTCCCCCTCCGGAGCATGATGAGGATGACGATCAGTGACGACCGTCATCATGGTATGTGTCTTTGCCTTGGCATTTATTTTTCTTGTTCATTGAGGGCAATTCACATGCTAAGTTTGGGGGGGTTTTTGAGTATTTGTACATAATCTTGCTTTTGCACATCTTGCTACTTATTTTGTTTCCCTACCTTGCATGACTGCATGATGTTGAGACTAATTCGTCCTTGAGCATCACCAACAAAAATTTTTTTATGGATTGAGTTATTCTTGAGAATTGTTGAGTTGGAATTACAATGGTAATACATGATGAAATTAATCCTCATCTAGATAGGAGTCATGAAAATGTTTAACTTGTTTGTATATATCCTTTGTTAACAACATGTCAAAACTGAGGAATACTTTGAGCACTTATTGAGTCATGATTGAGTGAAGTATGTATTGATTAAATTGAAAACTTGTGTTAACTATGATGAGTCTTGAGTATCTTAGAGAACTCTACAGTTTAGTTGAAAGCACTTTGAGGCGAAATTTATAATTAGGAACTAGACTTGGAGATGATTTAGGCGATCTTTGGACCGTTTGAGCCTTTCAAGCCTACCTGTTATATATTATTCATTAGTGTCCCCTTTTGAGCCTTATTGAAAAAGAATGGTATATGCATTGCATATGATTAGACCCCCATTCGACATTCTTGGCAACTCATTATACCCACCTTGGTTTGAGCCTAAAAGAAAAATTTTACCTACCCCTAGGAGAGTATAATGAATCTCATTCATTGCACAGAATTATTATATGCAAATGAGTTCAAAAGGAACAAAAGAATGAGCAAAGAAAAAAAAAAAAAGATGTAGAGAAAAGCCTTGAAAAGAAAAATTCAAAATAAGACCCAAAGTGGCCAAGGCTAGAAAAAAGTTGAAGAGAAGCTCAAAAAGAGTTGAACTGATTTTGTTATACTCTCTTCTTTGAATTCACCCTACCTTTTCTTTGAAGCCGACACCAAAAGGCCTAACGTTATAAGCTTTCAAGACCTTTTGATCCAAGTCTAGGGAACAATTACATTAGTGGAGAAGTGCTGGATAGTAAACTTGTAGAGTAATTCAAAGTAATCTTGACTAGGAGTTAATATGGCACATGTTGATTTTAAAGATATATATGTAACTCATGTTTGACAATAGCACACACGCACGTTCCGATGTTGCAATGTATTGTTTAACTTAGGAGAAAATGCTTCTTGTTAAATGTTGATTGACTTCTATTGCTGTGTAAGTAGGATTTCTGAGCTGTTGCATATGTTGTAAGGATGATTCATGCTTAGTATCGAGTTTAACTTTTCTTTTTGAGTTTATTGCTTGCTCGAGGACGATCAATTCTAAGTTTGGGGGAGTTGATAGGCTTAGATTTTGAGTGATTTTAACTGTAATTTCTTCCCATTTTCCGTACTTTTTCCTGGATGATATTATGCTTTTAGGTGTTTATTCGTTTGTTTCAGGAAATTAGACCGGAAGTGGAAGAAATGAGCTTACATGAAGATAACGGGCGAAATCGAGGCATAAAAGATGATGAAAATATTGAAGATGGTTTCTTCAGATCTCGATCGATCGAGATTTATTCTCGATCGATCGAGCCAGCCAGAAGCACGAGTTTGATTTTTCGAAGGCTCGATCTATCGGTGGAAATATCGATCGATCGAGCAAGGCAGTAACCTCGGAGCTGAAATTTTCAAATTCTCGATCGATCGGTGGAAATTCCCGATCGATCGAGCAAGGCAGTAAGTTCCAAAAGCTGGCGTGAACAGTGCACCGATCGATCGGTGAAATTCTCGATCGATCGAGACGCGAGATCTGAAGATTTTATTTTCCTTTTTTATCGTGATTCTGGAGGGCTATTAAGGGGGATTCTCTTCTACACAAGAAAAGAGGACGAATTAGAGACATTTATCAGACATTTTTAGGTCAAGAGCAGCCGCCCTAGCCGCCGCCCAAGGAGATCCAATCTCCGTTCTTCGTCCAAAGTCGAGCCTATCCGTTCCGGAGTGCAAGGAAGGAACAAGAGAAGAAATCACGGTGCAACGCACGGATTCATCCATCGTTTATCGTATTTCTGAACTTTAGTTTATTTGATTTTCATTTTCATTTGTTGTTTTTGAGGTCGAGAGACAAGAAAACTCATCTGTATTTGATTTGAACTGAATTTGGTTTATATTATTGAAGTTTTAGTTCGTTGTGTTTGATATATTGATTCATTGGTATTTGAGCGCATTGATATTTATTGTTCATAGAGTAATTGATTGTGTAGATCAAAGTCTAGCTAGCTTTGATTGAATTTGAGGGTTACAGCCGAGATCGAGAGATAACGCTGTAACACGCTCCATTAATTTATGATGTATGTTACGATGGAGATCGAGAGATGATATCGCATACGTGAGAACATGAAATCGAAAGATTTAGAGTTAATAGGTTTGATGATTTAAGCAACTTTGAATTAGTAAATAGGTGCACGAGAGTGACTTATTCTAATTTATTGTTAGTTTCGTTACAGCTCAAGAGAGTGTATCGAATAATAGTGAAAACCTTTCACCGTTAAAATCAATTGAGTGATAATTTGAGAATTCCATTGAATCAGTAGAGATAATATAATTGAACGACGAGTTTGGTAATTTTCTCGAGTGACTTACCTTCGCATTTCCGGAACCATTTTATTCTTTGTTTTTAGTTTAATCTTTATTCTTTAGTTTCATCTAGCTTTAGTTAATCAAACTCCTTTAATCGTAGGCTAAATATAATTTGATTGATCTTATTTGGTACTTATACATTAGTCCCTGTGGATTCGACAACCTTTACTAAATTTTCACTATAGTAAAACTTGACACCGTGCACTTGCGGTAGAATCGCTTCAACCCATTCTTTGAAATATCTTTTGTTAAAAAAATAAGCGGTCAATCAGGCTACTCCAAAGCTGATCAAACTACTGAAAAGACTCCAAAATGAGAAATCGTGTGGGATAGATAGAATTCGCAGTGATAAAGGTACTGAGTTCACCAATCAATCACTCGAATCATATCTAGATGACCTTGGTATTAAACACGAATACTCTGCTGCTAGAACTCCTCAACAAAACGGAGTTGCTGAGCGTAGGAACCACACTTTGAAAGAAGCTGCGCGAACTATGCTTGCGGAATCAGAAATATCGCAGAGATTTTGGTCAGAAGCTGTCAACACAGCTTGTTATACGCAGAACAGATCAATGATTAATAAGCGAGCAAATAAAACCCCTTATGAGATCTGGAATGGCAGTAAGCCAAATATTTCCTACTTCCATGTGTTTGGTTGCAAATGTTTTATTCACAACAATGGAAAGACTCATCTCACCGCCTTTGATGCCAAATCTGATGCTGGAATATTTCTTGGTTATTCTGCAGTTAGTAAAGCCTTCAGAGTATTTAATAATAGAACTCTTAATGTAGAAGAATCAGTGCATGTAAAATTTGATGAACCTACTGACTGTACAATATCTGATATACAAATCAACAACTTGAGCAATCGACTGGAAATCACTTACATTGATGAAAATATTGATGATGAGATAAATTACAGAAGCAGGACTGACTGCTCCTTAGAACCAGAAGTTCCTGAAGCTCAAACAGAGGAGTTTGCTGGTCAACAAGAACCGCATCCAGCTGACATGACACTATTGCATATACTCCTGCTGCAGTTGAGGGAGCAAGTGAAAAAGATGCGACAATCAGAACTTCTGAATTACCCACTCACATCCAGTCAACTGAAGAACTCAACCTCTTGGACCTCCGCTTCGGTGGATGAAGAATCATCCTCCCGAGCAGGTCATAGGTAACCCTGCTGCTCCTCTACGCACCAGAGGACAAATGGTTAATGGATTCCTTCATGCTGCATTCATATCTCACTTAGAACCTAAGAAGATTGATGAGGCTATGTTAGACCCAAACTGGGTAGACGCTATGCAAGAAGAACTAAATCAGTTTGAGCAAAACAAAGTATGGTATCTAGTACCACGACCACAACATCACACTATAATTGGCACCAAATGGGTATTTAGGAATAAATTAGACGAAAATGGAACAGTAATCAGAAATAAGGCAAGATTAGTTGCACAGGGTTACAGACAGGAAGAAGGCATTGATTTTGATGAAACCTTTGCCCCCGTAGCTCGACTAGAAGCAATTCACATATTTCTTGCATTTGCTGCGTTTAAAGACTTTAAGGTCTATCAGATGGATGTTAAGAGTGCGTTTCTTAACGGCAAACTCCAGAAAGAAGTTTACGTTGAACAACCTCCTGGATTTGAAAACCATCAGCAGCCATCTTATGTTTTTCGTCTCAATAAAGCGTTGTATGGTCTGAAGCAAGCTCCCCGTGCATGGTATGAAACTCTATCAAAATATTTGACTGAGCATAACTTATCATTGGCACGGTGGATGTTGAGCCTTAAACGCATGGTTGTGTTTAATGCGCTAAATTATCCCCGGTCAATCTTTGAGTTTTGATGATCAACAAAACTTGTGTTTGTTATACTAATGCATCTACTTAGTGTGCAGATTAAGTGATGAAAAGTGGATTGGAATGATGATTTTCAAGTGTGTGCAATCTGGTCTGGATCGCCCCAGGCGATGGGTGTCAGGCCAGGCATCGCCACGCACATCGACAGAAGCGATGGCTAGGCGAGCATGCGGGGAAGATCGCCCTAGGCGATGGTGACCAACGCCTGAGGCGATGGCAGCCACAAGGACTTCGCCCCAGCACATCGACTGAAGCGACGCCGAGGCTTGGCGCGGGCATGCGCGCAGGGAGATCACTCGAGGCGATGACACGAACGCCTGAGGCGATGCATGATTTCAGGCTGCTGAAGCTACGGCATTGGGATTTGACTTGGATCGCCTGAGGCGATCCAGCGATCGCCTGAGGCGATCCGTGATTTTTGCTGACCGTTGGAGCTTGTAATTCTTTACTTTGTTGAGTCTTGCTTTCTTCGTGTGAGTACACCGTGAAGGTGTTTTTGGTTTGATATCTTGTAAAGGTCCTCCAACACCAAAGCAAGTTGGAAAATTGTAAAGTCATCAACTAGTCTAGTTGGTGCAAGTGTGTGGCTATCCTTGGAGCCCTTAAGGCCAAGAAGACTCGTGAAGAGTGTTGGTAGCTCGGGAAGAGCTTTGTATACTCGGGAAGAGTATTGTGCTCGGGAAGAGCTTGTGTACTCGGGAAGAGTAGTGTGCTCGGGAAGAGCGTTGTAACTCGGGAAGAGTTTTTGTGTGGCTAACTTGGAGCCCTCAAGGCCAAGACAAATTGTTCTAGTGGAACCTCGGTTGGAGGTTATCTAACCGGGAAGAGGAGACGTAGGCGATTCATCGCCGAACTTCTATAACAAATCCTTTTGTTATTTACCGCATTATTTCCTTTACGCATTTATTTATTTCGTTCTTTTATTTATCGATTGACTCAAGGCTTCCGCAAAGCGCAAAATATTTTTATTTTACAAACTCATTTTAAAAAGCTAAAGTAGCCAAGGAATCTCATTCACCCCCCCTCTTCGATTCCAACAAGTGGTATCAGAGCCATTTGATTTTTGTTTTTAAATCAAATCTTTTATATGGCTAATCTTAGCAAATGAGTTTGCTCAAGGTCAATCGACAAATAGACCTCCGCTCTTCACGGGTGATAACTACGGGTATTGGAAAAATAGAATTTCTCTATATATCCAATCCGTAGATTATTATCTATGGAAAATCATTGTGAAAGGTCCACATACTCCTTTAAAGGAAGTTGGGGGAATTAGTGTTCCCAAAGATATGGACGATTTCACTAGAGCGGATATGATATTAATTTCACAAAATGCTAAAGCGATTAATATTTTGCATTGTGCTTTAGATATGAAGGAGTACAACCGGATCTCAATGTGCTCGACGGCAAAGGAAATTTGGGACAAATTGCAAATTTGTCATGAGGGCACTAATCAAGTAAAGGAGACCAAGATTGATCTATTGCAACTCAAGTATGAAACCTTTGAGATGGAGTCCGGAGAAGAAGTTGATTCCATGTTTAGGAGGCTCACCCTTATCATAAATGAGCTTGCCCAACTTGGAGAGAAGTACCCTCCAAAGCAAATATGGAGGAGAGCACTAAGAGCCTTACCAAAGGAATGGGATGCAAAGAGGACGGCAATTATCGAATCCAACAAAGGAGAAAGTGCTTCCTATGATCTTGATGAGCTCCATGGCACCTTGGTAACTCATGAACTTGAAGTTGCCACAAGGAGAGAAGTAAAGGAGGAGGATAGATCCAAGAGAAATGGGATTGCCTTGGTGGGAAGGAAAGACCACTCCGATGATGAAGAAGATGATGATGATGAAGAGATGAGGTTGTTCACAGAGAAGTTCAAAAAGCTCTTCACCAAGCATAGCAAGTAAAAGACCTCCAATGCTACCAAACAAGAATCCAAAAATGAGGTAACTTGTTATAATTGTCAAGAAATAGGCCATTATGCTAACAAATGTCCTAGGAAGAAGAATGAGGACAAAGGGAAGAAGAAGGCTTTCATAGCTACATGGAGTGATAGCGACTCCGATGAAGAAGAAGCCAAAAATCTTTGTCTAATGGCTCTTGGAAATGAAGATGAAGAGGATGATGATGAGGTGCCTTCTTATGATGAATTATTAGATGCTTATAATGAACTCATTGATTGTCTTGGTAAAACCAAGAAGAGCAACAAAGTACTTAAGCTAGACTTGGCTAAGAAGGAAGAAGAAAATACTACTTTGAAAAACCAAGTGCTTAATTTAAAGACATCCTTTGCCAAGTTTAGTGAAAGTAGTATAAAGATGAATGAATTGCTTGGCTTGCAACGTTGTAGCTTTGATAAAGCCGGGTTAGGTTTTTCAAGCAAATCAAAATCTTTTTCAAGCTTGTTGGCCAAAGCTAAACATGATTCTACTACTTGTAACTATTGTTGCAAAAATGGTCATATCAAGAACAAGTGTAGGTTTGCTAGGATCCAATACCAACCTAATAAGAGGTGGAAATGGATTCCAAAAGTGCCTAAGGAAGCTAACCATCAAGGACCCAAAAATCAAATGGGTACCAAAGATCCTCCTATTATTAATTTGTCTTGTAGGGACAACAATGGAATGAAGGATGGAGGGCCAAGCAACTCAAAGGAGGAGTTTGTATTGTTCACCACCATAGAAGAAGCAAGAGGCATTGGACCAATGACAAGAACTAACTCTTGTCATAAAGGGTAAAATTTACTTTTTACATATTAAAAGAGCAATTTCAAAATTTATTGGCACAAATCAATAACTATTGAAGCTCAATATTCATTGGAGTAAAATGCATAACCCCTTAGCAAAAATTGTCAAGTGCATGATGTATGCTTATCTTTTTATAGTAAGTGCTTGATATGCTTTGCATTCAAATTTGAATATGCTATATGAAAATGTGCAATCATATGATTTGTTATAATGCTTTGATAATTTTATTGTTTATTGGGCATGAATGCATGAACATATGCACACATTGCAACATTTAGAATTAATTGTTGAGTGCCTTAAACACATGGTTATGATTCATCTCTATGATTTAATCTTAGGCTTGTTATGCCTATTATATGCTTGGTGATGGACATGTGAAAATTGTTATATTATGCCATGTTTATTTGAATCTTATGCTTTTTGATTATCACAAAAAGGGGGAGAATTTTGTGATAAACTTGAACCTTAATAGATGCATAGTTTAAGGGGGAGAGCTTATGTATGCATGGTTTGAGGGGGAGAGTTATTTGTTTAATGATTTACTTGATAACTTGTATGTGTTATGCAATTGTTAAGGGGGAGTTATTTTTACTCACATTTCATGCATATTACTTATTCAAGTTTATCAAGTTTTGTGATCATCAAAAAGGGGGAGATTGTTGAGCCTTAAACGCATGGTTGTGTTTAATGCGCTAAATTATCCCCGGTCAATCTTTGAGTTTTGATGATCAACAAAACTTGTGTTTGTTATACTAATGCATCTACTTAGTGTGCAGATTAAGTGATGAAAAGTGGATTGGAATGATGATTTTCAAGTGTGTGCAATCTGGTCTGGATCGCCCCAGGCGATGGGTGTCAGGCCAGGCATCGCCACGCACATCGACAGAAGCGATGGCTAGGCGAGCATGCGGGGAAGATCGCCCCAGGCGATGGTGACCAACGCCTGAGGCGATGGCAGCCACAAGGACTTCGCCCAAGCACATCGACTGAAGCGACGCCGAGGCTTGGCGCGGGCATGCGCGCAGGGAGATCGCTCGAGGCGATGACACGAACGCCTGCGGCGATGGGCTGGAACGCCTGAGGCGATGTGGAGATCGTTTGAGGCGATGCATGATTTCAGGCTGCTGAAGCTACGGCATTGGGATTTGACTTGGATCGCCTGAGGCGATCCAGCGATCGCCTGAGGCGATCCGTGATTTTTGCTGACCGTTGGGGCGCGGCGATGGTGATCGCCCGAGGCGATGTCCGAGTCGATCTTGGAGTGATTCAAGCCTCATTTGAAGCAACGGCTAGTAGGAGCCTTGAGGGCCTTCTACACTCTAAATATTGATGCTTTGGAGCATTTTGAAGCTAAGGAACAAGCCTACAACTTATACAAAAGTCTTGATCATTATTATTTGTAATTGCATTGCAATCTCCATACATTGTTGTTGTATTGGAGCTTGTAATTCTTTACTTTGTTGAGTCTTGCTTTCTTCGTGTGAGTACACCGTGAAGGTGTTTTTGGTTTGATATCTTGTAAAGGTCCTCCAACACCAAAGCAAGTTGGAAAATTGTAAAGTCATCAACTAGTCTAGTTGGTGCAAGTGTGTGGCTATCCTTGGAGCCCTTAAGGCCAAGAAGACTCGTGAAGAGTGTTGGTAGCTCGGGAAGAGCTTTGTATACTCGGGAAGAGTATTGTGCTCGGGAAGAGCTTGTGTGCTCGGGAAGAGTAGTGTGCTCGGGAAGAGCGTTGTAACTCGGGAAGAGTTTTTGTGTGGCTAACTTGGAGCCCTCAAGGCCAAGACAAATTGTTCTAGTGGAACCTCGGTTGGAGGTTATCTAACCGGGAAGAGGAGACGTAGGTGATTCATCGCCGAACTTCTATAACAAATCCTTTTGTTATTTACCGCATTATTTCCTTTACGCATTTATTTATTTATTTCGTTCTTTTATTTATCGATTGACTCAAGGCTTCCGCAAAGCGCAAAATATTTTTATTTTACAAACTCATTTTAAAAAGCTAAAGTAGCCAAGGAATCTCATTCACCCCCCCTCTTCGATTCCAACAGTGGACAAGACCCTTTTCAAATTCACAAAGGGAGATCATACTCTGCTAGTTCAAATTTACGTTGATGATATTATTTTCGGAAGTACTAACTCAAAATTGTGCGAAAGATTTTCTAAAATTATGCAGGATCAATTTGAGATGAGCATGATGGGAGAATTATCATTTTTCTTAGGATTGCAAGTCAAGCAATCTAGTGAAGGAATCCTGATAAATCAGTCTAAATACACTAAAGAGTTGCTGAAGAAATATGGAATGAGTACCAGCTCAGCTGCTGCTACACCAATAAGCTCATCTGCCAAACTCGACTTGGATAATTCAGGAATACCAGTCGAAGTTACAATGTATCGAGGCATTATCGGATCTTTACTATATTTGACAGGCAGCCGACCAGATATTATGTTTGCAGTATGTATGTGCGCCCGGTTTCAAGCAAATCCCAAGCAGTCGCACTTCACTGCTGTCAAAAGAATCATCAAATATCTGAAAGGCACTGAGAATGTTGGTATATGGTATCCAAGAGACTCAACTTTTAATCTTATTGGATACTCAGATGCTGACTATGCTGGATGCAAAATTGACAGAAAAAGCACCAGTGGGTATTGTCAATTTCTTGGTGATCGATTGATATCATAGGGTTGCAAGAAACAGACATCCATAGCAACTTCTACTGCAGAGGCAGAGTACCTTGCTGCTGGAAGCTGCTGTGCTCAACTGCTCTGGATTCAGCAACAACTAAGAGATTATGGAATTGAGTCCATAGAGGCTCCCATATTTTGTGACAATACGTCTGACATTGCTATAACATACAATCCAGTTCTTCATACTCGTACTAAACATATTGACATCCGTCATCATTTTATCAGAGATCATGTTATGAATAAAGAAATTCGGCTGGAGTATATTTCTACCGAACAACAGGCAGCAGACATTTTCACAAAACCACTACCGGACGCTAAGTTTTCCTACTTTCGAAATATTCTTGGTTTAATTGAAATTACTCCTTGATTATTTTGTTTTGGTAATAAATTCAGGAGGAATTATTTAAGTTTATTCGCATAAATTTAGGGGGAATTTCCGTTATAATCTTATCTTGGTTATTTAAGCTTAGCTGGTAATACAATGGTCAGCTGCAGTAGGTGTATACGTACCAGTAGGACTCTACATCCAGTAGATGCTTTCCTACCAGTCGGACCCTACATACCAGCAGACTTTACCAAATATGCTTTGACAAAAATAACCCTCGATACTCATTAACCTAATGAAGCGTCGGAATTCAAAATTAATTTTGTGTAAAATAAATCCTTTCACTCCCGCCTAAATCCTGTCCTTTTATTTATTGGTTAAATTTTTTTTAATCGTTAGATGATCGCCACGTATACATGTGTCCGCTCATCTACAGTACGACGTTACATATCCTTTTATTTTTCATCGCCTTTAATTTCATTATTCTTCATCTTCTCCAACAATTCACTGCGATTGACTTTTCTTCCAGAAAATTTTACTCAACAGGATTGCTGCTGTTTCTTCCGCTTAATCATTCAAAATGTCAAAGAATACACAGCCAAGCTTCATCACAAATACTGTTCACGTGGATTTTCATTCTATCTACACATCTTCTGATGAAGAGACAAAGGAACTGATTCACAAGCTGGATACCTCCGGTCTCTTGGTAATCCTGAGCCAGGCCCCCTCATTCTACAAGGAAGAATTACACGAGTTCTTTGCTACTGCAAAAGTCGTGATGACACCGTGGTGGCATCCGTATCTGGACAGTTGGTTACAATCACCCAACTTGAATTTGCCACACACCTGTGCCTTCCCTCCACCGAACTTACTGATTTTTCCACTATTCCAGTGGAACTACGGGAAGAGATGCGCCTCACAGCTTCTGACTCTGCACATCGCCTTCAACGTCCTCCTTTCAGGAAAGTATTAATGAAGAGCCATTTTCGACAACTGGCGGATATCATTTCAAAGGGGCTACTATGTAAAGCTGGGTCATTTGATATCATCACCCCAGAAAAATTTGATGTTATCAGTGCCATATGCAAAGGCTTGGAGATAAACTGGTCAGTTGTTCTATTTCAAATTCTGACTGGTCTCGTAGTTTATGGCAAAGGTCAATCAGGCTTCGCCCTACCACTAAGCAGCCTCTTTGACAGCAAACAAATTAAGACAGGGGATCTCACCAAACTCCATCCAGGGAGACTTATCACTGCAAAGTATCTTCAGCTTCACAGACAGCGAAGTGGCAGAGAAGTTGGGGTGACGAAGCGCCGATCGACTCAGGTTATTAGTGACTCTGAACAAACCATATCGGAATCCGCTGAATCTTCTCCTCCTCCTCCTCCCCCTAAGAAGCCCAGAACAAGAAAAGCTGCTCTTCCAGCTCTCCAACAGAAAGTCATTGCAGCTTCTGATACCATCTCCTCCGTCGGTCCGACAAAAGATATCCCTGGAAGAGAACCCAGCCCTAAAAATCCTCCACCGGAGGAACCAACTGCTTCATTGGCCATGATCCTTGCTCCCTCAGTGGCTCCCGCTGACAATCCTTCTGCTATGGTGAGCTCTCAGCAAGCACCAGGCTCTATCAGTTTTAGGACACCCAAGTCCTTATGTCCTTACTGTCATCCGAAGACCACCACCGCTGGTAAAGGCAAAACTCTTATGGCTCCAGTATCCACTCCTGTTGCCTTTGAAATACAAATGGTCATGGATACTATTGAAGCCAATCTGCAGCCACGGCTAGACATTTTTGATCGATGGGTGAAGGCTCGAGTAAAAGTCCGATTTAATGATTTCGATCCTATTCTGGATCAGGCAAAGGAAGATGAAAACCAAATTTTGGCTTATCTTCAAATCACAGACCCTGAGAAGAGCCTGAAGCTGAGAGATGTATTCCGTCTGATGAACTATGTGGGCGAACTTCAAGCCCTTGTTGAAACACGTCTTCAGCATTTCAACGGTGATTCAGGCACTGCGAATCATGATAGAGCAGTTCTAAATGCTCTTGGACAAAACTGGAAATGACCGAGCTAGCTCTTCATGATCTTCGCATCTCAACTGGTATTCACTCATGCTCTACTGCTGCAAATATTGCAAGTCCCGACCAGCCTGATTTACAGATAGCCACTACTGATCTGGAGATTGCTACTACCAATGTGGAGATCACTTCGACTGCCCTGGAGACAACTCCCACTGGAGCGGAGACAGCATCAACTGCCTTGGAGGCAGCCTCTTCTGCTAAAGAACTCTCCTCTCCAACAGCTCACCTCGTCTCCTCTGCTCCCAGCTCTTATAATGATCAACCGCCCCAACCGATGGTTGTTGATCATGAAAATGTGGACACAGTAATTCAGACTGTGGTTCATCAAGTTACCATCTCCTCTGGCAACCATGAACCCAGTGAGTCATCACATTCAAATGATCACACCCAGTCGTCTGTTGTTGCGGTTGTCCAAACCCCTACTGATATGGATTTACCTGCTCCAGACTCAACAGCTGCCCCACTTATTGAAGACACTGCTACTATGGCTGTTACTGTCTCAGACTCACAGCTGCCCCACATGTTGAAGCCACTGGTTTACTATCCACTGCAGTTGTCGATGCTCATCCCGGTGTTCTTGTTCCTACTGCTGGCCCTAAGATAATTGCTGTGGATCCATCAATGGCTCAAGAACTTTCAGAAGATTTCTTTGACTTTCAAACTTCAATCCCTCTTGACGAGCCACCAAACATTGCTGCACAGCTAGCAAATCTATCCAATGCAATTTCCGCACTAGCCAGCGATGTCAATAAACTCAAGCAGTAAGAGCGCACTGCGACTCTTATTCTTGGAACCCATCAGCAGCACGCGGACTCTCAGTTCCAGCAAGTCTACAGGGACTTAAATAGTCTAATGACTACTGTCACCAGACTTCAGACTTTTGCTGAGAATGCAGTTGCGGACGCATTTTCTCGAATTGGCCAGGCTCGTCTTCAGATCACTCAACATAATGAATCACTTCATGCTGCCACATCCCTGGCTCTTGGAGATAAGATTGAAGACGCCAAGAAAGTCTTGACCGATCAATTAGCAACCATGCAGGCAGCATTCGCTTCCCAAATTCAAGATATATGCAACAGCCTGCCTGCTGCTCCACAAATAATCCGACGACTGCCTGAGCCCAGCAGAACTGCTCCTCCGTCCCAGCGAGATCCGAGTCCAGCAAATCGTTCATCCACTGCAGCTGGAGTATCCCATCAGTCCAGATCCTCTACTCAACAAAGATCTCGAAGTCTGCGCTAATCGTCTACCGAAAAGCGCGACTATTCCCAACATTGGTTCGGGAGAAAATAGCATCATTTTCTGATCCCTTATTAATTACTCTTAACTATTTACTGTTTTTAGTTGACTTTTTCTTCGCATTTATCGTAACAACATTAATGTGTTCACACTAAATGAATTTCTTCTATAAATAGAGACTCATGTTTGCTTTCATAACTCACATTCACTAATCATGATTCTTTTCAATTCTTTGAAAATTCCTTGGTTTCCTTTTCACAATTGTCCAGCTTCATGAGTTTATTACTTATCTAAATCAACCCCTCATGGGTTGATTACTTATCTAACCCAGCTCCGTTAAGCTTCAGCGTTTGGATCCTGCTCTGATGCTCATCATCAGTCAGGAACTGCAATCAGGAGTTATCTGGGTGCTGATGACAAAAAGGGGGAAGACAGAGATATAGTATTCTCAACAGAGATAGAGTATTTTCATTAGGTTATCCATAAACCATGGAGGCCTGATGTATATACATTTGAACTCTTCCCGACTTCCTCTCTGAAACAAGGTAGACCGGAAGACAGAGATAGGGTATTTTCATTAGGTGAATCCATAAACCATGGAGGCCAGATGAATATACATTTGACTCTTCCCGACTTCCTCTCTGAAACAAGGTGGATCGAGCTCTTCCTCTCTGAAATTAGGTGGATCGAAGCTCTCCGGTCTACATTGCTTGTTTAAAAATTTGTCATGTATCAGCTATAGTTTGTAAAAGTAGATTTGTCTTAAGTTTTATCCAGTTATCAGAATTCATCTTAAATAAAGATGAATCTCTCTCAATTGTCCAGTTTGATTACAACTTGTAATCTGCTTATATTTATAACAAATGAAAATTTCTTTTCCATTATGTCTTCAAGTATTTTCAGGATTCACAACTTATATATTCGAGTTGAAACCGTTAGTGCTTAGTTTTGTCATCACCAAAAAGGGGGAAATTGTTGGGAAACGATTTCTAAGTTTTGGTGATTACAAACACCTACTGGATGAAGTCCTACCGGGTGATAAAGACCAACTGGATGAAGACTCCTACCGGATGTTAAACACCTACTGGATGAAGTCCTACCGAGTGATAAAGACCAACTGGATGAAGACTCCTACCGGATGTTAAACACCTACTGGATGAAGTCCTACCGGGTGATAAAGACCAACTGGATGAAGACACCTACCGGATGTTAAAGTCCTACCGGATGAAGACACCTACCGGATATTGAAGTCTTACCGGGTGATAAAGATCAACTGGATACAAACATCAACCGGACAAGACATCAACTGGATGGCTACCAACTGGATAACATCAACTGGATGACTACCAACTGGATAGACATCAACCGGACAGACATCAACTGGATGGCTATCAACTGGATAGACATCAACTGGATGGCCACCAACTGGACAACCATCAACCGGATAAACATAAACTGGATGGACATCTACTGGACAACTATCAACCGGATAGTCTCACACTGAACAAAGACATCAACTGGTCATAAGAGGATGAACAACCAGTTGAACAAAGAAAACCAGCAGAAGTCTAAACTTCCAGTAAGAGCACTAAGCAACGAGACAAAATAAGTACAACATTCTCTGACAAAGGTACAACAGAGCGGCACACCCTGCTATATCTCCGCCACCATTACCGTCAGAGTTAAAAGAGCCGTTGCTTAACAAAATAGGAAAGAAGACAATATGAATTTGGAAAGCTAATCTCTTCCATATACAGAAAAGCTACCGTTGGACAACCAAACCTATAAATACGTCCAAGCAAAGAATGAAGAAGTGCTGAGCGATTTTCAACAAACAAAACACTTCAAAGCAAACAAGAAAATCAACTTACTGATATTCCAAAAGTTCAGCAAAGAGCAGACAAGCAGTGCAACTGAATCTGTGATAGATTATTCCAACTGAAGTCTGCTGATCAAGAACACTCAAAGCTAAACGTGTATTCTCTAAAGAGTGTCTTAGAACCTTTTGTAACCAAATCAAGTAGTTGTGATTGCTAGGAGTTTAGGCCAAGTGTGTGAGTGCCTAAGAAGGTTGTATACTGTAAGTGTAAACCGAGTCTTCTAGTGAATCCTTCCTGCAAAGGAAGAAGGGGAGACGTAGAAGCGTTGTGCTTCGAACTTCCAGAAACAATTCTTGTGTCATCTGTTATTGCTTATTTACCTCAGTTTTATTCCTCACAAGTTAAGCAGACATCTTCCGCACTATAATAAGTGTCTGCTAACTTGCCTGATATTGAGAATCAACTGTAATACTTAACAGTTTACAGTTAACTAAGAAAAGAAATCGAAATTGAATCTATTGTTTATTCAACCCCCCTTCTAAACACTACCCCGATCCTAACAAAAATAAATATTATTATGAAAAAAAGTCAATCTATTATGCATACATAAATTGATTTTGTAATAAAAAATTTAGAAACCAAGTAAGTATATAAATTAATAATATATATTATAGTACAAGTACATACACACGCACATATATAACATATACTAGTCCTTATTTACACACGTTGTGTGTATATACATTTTTTTTTTTGTAAACTGATATGGTAATTACAAATTAATTTTTTTCAAATTGATTTTGTAGTTTAATAACCTCCCATGCATTTTTTGATATTATTGTTGTTATCCAAATTAGTAGTGGTTTTCGGTCATTTAGCACATCGAGCTTCGTTATTTGGCAACATATGTGATGATATTATGGTAAGTTTATTATATGCCATATCACTAACACCCTCACACATTATAAGAAAATTAAATGGAAAATGGATGATATCCAGATTCAGAACTAAGTCACATAATCATCCTACACCCCTTAATGCACTGGCAATCCGGTTTCACACTGACGCATTGAGTGCTTGTGCGGTGTTTTAAGGCGCATTAAATTTCACTAAGTCGCGCACTGACACACCGATCGTGATCTGGCGCATTGAGTACGTATACGACGCTTTATGACTAAGTTTTATTAAGTCACACAGTTTTACTAAGTCGCGAATTTAAATATTAGACATTTTTAATTCTCCCGAAATAATATAAGTCATTTTTAATAAATTCATACTATTACAAAACATGTTGAAACATATATGTACTATATTTTATTTCATTTTTCAAAATCATTATCTCATGACCAAATATTAATAATATATTTTCATTTTTCATTCTTTAAAATATATTTTTCTGAGAACAATAATTCTCCCACTAGAAGAGCGATCAAGAAAAGATTTAAATTGCACTGTAAATAATATAAAAATGATGTAAGTTTGTCAAACATAATGTGTATTAAATATGCTTAATTTTATTTCATATATAATTTTTAAAAAAATTGACGCATTTATATATTCATACCAACATCCACATACGCTCACACATCCGCACAATGTGACTTGGTAGAACCGGACTTGATCGTGTTTGACGGCACACATTTTCACGCCAGGGGTGTCGTATAAAAGCCGCGTCGTTTTCCCCCACGCTAAATACCAGAGAATATTTACCAGTTTCTGCGAATTTATCAACGATGAATCCGTAACTGGAAAAGAAATCGGCGGGAGGAGTTGGGAAGAAGCCATGGCTCCGTCGCTGTTGCAGCTCAACGGCGAGAGAGCGGTGGTGTTGCTTTATATTATTCGAATTCTATCGTCCTCACCTTTGTCTCTCGTACCTCAAGCACTTTACCTTTCTGCGCTCTCCCTTTTCGCTCTCTCTGTAGAGATATTTGCTGATCATGCTTCCAATCCTCTGGCGCGGTACTTTCAAACCAGGTTGATTACATTTACTCGCGAAAGAAATGTAACTTTAAGGGTCAATTTGTGGTTTAACTTGGATTTATGAATTTTTTCCCTGTTCGATTGACTTCGAAGTGTTGGTTGGTCTAGCTAGTTTTCTTCTCATATATTATGTCTATTTTCTGGGAGGATTCGGGGATGTGAACGCGAACATGATTTACCTGAAGTTTTGGTCGGAGCTCCTTATTATTTTGATCTTGATTTTCATTCTTAGGTTTATTTAGCTTTTAACGAATGAGCCGCTCACTCAGTTTGTTTGGAATTTTAATTTGGGGAAATTCTTTTCAATAGGCCAGGAACATCATCTGGAATTTTGCTGGGTGCAGTAACACTGCCGGGCCTCATATTTTCACGTTTGATACAGATTTTGAGACCAGTATTATTACAGGAAGTTGGAATTGGAGGTATGCTGGCATTGCTGGACGATTACATGTTCTGACCTTTTTCATGCCTTCTAGGATAAGATATTGTAGGATCTCTTTATTGCCGTGCGAAACAAGCCTTGTGATTGTAGATGTTCAGGGTTCCAAAAATCATCCTCATGATGGGTATAGGGGTTTATGATCAATACCAAATTTGAAAGTTTTAAATGTTGTGCAAATATGTTGTGAGTTATATTTCCTCCGTGATATGAACATTTTCTCAAGGAGACATTGTTCTTACCAGTGCAATGCATTAACCTCATCCCCTTCAAACATTTGCATTATCATTTTCTCCTGATCTTTTGATTTTTGAGATGTAATAGTGTGGTTCTTTTAAAAGTCAATTAAGTTACCTACTCCACTATTTATCATTTTTTCTTAACCCCGCGGGAGTTAGCCTTGCATTTTTTATTGTATTAACCGAATGGGGCCTAAGAAACTGGTTTCATGAGTGTTGTTGTTTCATAATGACCTATTCTTTCCAAGGAACAAGTTAGATAGGAAATCATCGAGCTTTGCTAAAATTGCATCGTGGTAGGCCAAGTTGTTCTACACCTGTAGCATTCTTATTTTTAGATCATGTGGCAAGTAATAGTTTGATTGCCTGCGTTTCTTGTTAGGTGAGAATATATCAGCCTTGTTATTACTGTATTTCTTGATTTATCTGTACCTTATCCGGTCTTTATGGATGTAACTCGTGCCTGCTTCCCGTTACATTTATATGAATTTCAACAATATAATATTTTTTCTACTTTTAATATTTTTTCTACTTTCTTCCATTTTATATGCGAATAGGTTACATTTCGAACCACATGAATATGACAGATCTTGCAATTTTTTTTTGTATATTGCAGAACTTGAATATCTGAAGTCGCTATTTTGGGCTGTGTCAGCCAGTTGCTTCACTGTGCTAGTTTATCTTTGCATCATTTGTCGAGATCAGGCAAAGAACAATGATTTAATATGTTCTCATATCAACTTGAATGCAAAGTATAGTTTTATTTGCATAGCCTTACTAGGATTCTGCTTTTCTTCATTATTTGGTGGTAAGTGAATTTCTTAGTGACCATTTATGATTATTCCTCTTTTGGTTAATCCTGAGGATTAAGTACTTGTTGTTATTTGACACACTATCTATTTTGTATTTAACTGAAAGATATACATATAAGCTTCACCTTTTTGTCTTTCCAATTTACTGCTGTTGCAGGATGGCATGTTTCTCTGATGCTATTTTGGTTCCTCTCTCATGGACTGGCAGCAGTTAAATTACTTAAAAAAATCCTACACACTTTTCCTGCATGTGCTTCCATTGGTAGGTTTTACTTTTTAACCCTATTACCTATTGAATTAGAGATGTGAAATAAAGGTGTCGAAAGGGTTTGTTACTCTCAGAAATTACTTACTGTTATCTTGGCAGGCGAATCCCTTTTGGTGACTTCTGGACTCGTAATTTATTTTGGGGACATGTTGACATTAACAGCTGCAAAGGTTAGTTTCACCATCTTTTAATTTTCGTATCTCATAGAAAGCAAGTGTTTAGTTTTGGCTAAAAATATCTTTCCTAACTAGATATTTGGTTATCTGGTATAATCCCAGGTATTCTTTGTGCAATATGGTATCAAGAGAAGTGAAATAAGCATCATTATTCAGGTAATATTTACCAAATTTTAACAGCAATAAGGATGTCAATTCTATGCCATTAGAAAATCATTTTCACTGAACGGTGTCTTGACATGTTTTTGCCTATTTCATGCAGGGAATGATTTTTGGCCTGCTTCTCCTTCCCATGTTCTACAAATATGGTATTCAAATGTGGGAATGTTGTGCCAGCTTCTGGAGCAGTGGAGCTTGGAGAGACCATGATATCCAAAGATCCTTTGTTTTCTACTCCTTGCTCACATCTATGCTGGTTGTGGTTGTTCCATCATGGATGCAATTTGTGCATGATTTCCACATGCATCCTTTGTTATGGTATAACTGTCATGGATTCTTTTGTCAATTCCCATAGTGCTTCTCGAGCTGTAACATTTTTGCTATGTTTCTCATTGTGATGCTTAAATAATTTCGGAAAAATATATTATTTCATCCAAATGCTTTTAAGAAGTTCTAACTTGTAGTTGATGTCTTGTGAATTTTCTCATCCCCCCTTTTTTGGTGTTGTGGTGTGTGTGTGTGTGGGGTGGGGTGGGGGGATTTGTGCTGTGGCAGGGCCGAAAAGCATTCTTTATTAATCACTTTTATTTTCTTCAAAATATTGGAAAAATAGAACCAGGTATACTATTTCAAAAGTTTTTGGTTTGCCGAAAGGATTGGCTCCAAAAGTGCTCCTAGATGCAACCTTATGTATATGCATTCGCTTGATAGAACTGGCATTATAATCCGAATCGCTGAAGTTGTATTTCTTTGTTTGTTTCTTCTGTTTTAGTTTTGGTTGTGATAAGTTATCCATTTTCCTATTATCAGGGCACTTCAATTTGTTTTCTCGGAACCATTCAAGAGACTCACACTATGCGTCTATTGGCTAGTCATTATATCTGTGTCAGTTAGGAAATTTTACATTATATCAAAGAATAGTAAGACTGAGAGGATACTTCTTCGCAAATACTATCATCTGATGGCTGTTTCAATTTTTGTTCCTGCCCTTGTATTCCAGGTGCGAAGGTTGGAGGATGGACTGGGGTTTTACTTGGTATTTTATTAATTTTATGGAGAATGCTCATGTTTTATTCATTTATAGGCGGAGTTTCTTGATCTGGCTTTTGGCGCTGCATTGGCTGTTTTTCTCGTGTTGGAAATTGTACGTGTAAGTCCTCATTAAACCTACTTTGTCACAGGTACTTATTTGCAAGATGTATGGTTCTTTGTACATATGTTTTTCCTAAAATTGATTGGTGCAGAATCTTTTTTTTTTCCTCCAATGAAATGAAATCTCTACCAATAGGGATACAGATTTGACTATCCATTTCTTTAAGTTTTCATCTATATTGGTTCAGGAGACTTGCGTTTGGAGAATTCATATGCTGAAAGATTTCACTGAAAGTAAACTAATTATCAATGCCAAATTATCAAATAATTATCATCATCCATCATTAAGATTTTGACCTTCATTTCTTTAATCTGTTTTATTTCGATGTGGTTCTTGTGGAATAGAAGCATGATATGGCATGAGAAAGGAAGTTCTCGGATTCTTTGCACTTTATTAATTGGGACACATCACACATGAAAATATTTGGTTTATTTGACATATCTCCTTACTGAATTTTTTTGTTTTATTTTTTATCAAGATTAAGAAGAGATATACTAAAGCAATTTGATATACTACTTTAGGAACTATTTTTTAGTGTGAACGCACTACTGAGTTTCTAATGAATTTATTTCATTTACTAGCAATTGATTTTCAGCAAAGGTGCAGAGGTTTCACTTGAACAAGTTAGATAGAGTTTGATTAACTTTCTAGCTTGTATGCTTCAATATTTTTCTAGTACTTTCGAATATGGTAGTAGTATTACTTTTCTCTTTCTTTGAGTAAACTGAAGATGCTAAGTTTAAACTGTGTAGATATGGAAAATTTGGCCTTTGGGTCATCGGGTCCATCAATTCATGAATGCTTTTACAGACCACCGTGATTCTGATCTTCTTATTGTCAGGTATGATATTTCTAGTTTTGTTACACATCATTGTGCACCATGTAATTCCCGCTGAATAGTCTGATTGGTGTCACCTTTCTTTTCATTCTTCAGCCATTTTTCGTTGTTGCTGGGATGTGCTATACCAATCTGGCTGTCGTCTGGTTTTAGTGATCGACCACTTTCCCTGTTTGCTGGAATTTTGAGTCTGGGTATCGGAGATACAATGGTAAATAGCTGGTGTTTGTTCCTTTATGTCTTTATTGACGTTATTGACGTTATTGTTCTTAATCTCTTGCAGTACACATCTCGTGATGTGTTAATCGAAAAGTTTTATGTTGATATTACCTAAGGCACGATGAAACCCTAGAGCATGTCTCCTGCAAACTTAGACTATGTTCTTTCTTAATCTCTTGCAGTGTATATCTCGTGATGTGTTTTATAGAATTTTTTTATTTTGGCGTTACCAAAGGCATGATGAAACCTTTGAGTTTTTCTTCTGCAAAATTAGACCATGTTCTTTCTGGTTTCATTAAATTTATGTCAAAGGCATATGGTAACCGCGGGATATGCACGCTTCTAGTGATTAATTCTCTAAGGTGCATACTAACTGGATTTGTGCATGTTTTATCATTCATGGCCATTTTGCCATGTATGAAATGTGTTGTGTGGCTATCCTTATCTGATCTAGAATATCTAACTGAATGTTCTGCATGTATTTATGATCAAACACTTATATTTATATATCAGTTTTTGGATTGTCTCTATGCATGATTTTATGAGTTGGCTGATGTGAGAAACAAGTTTCATGGATTTGGCAGAATTAAATCTTGGTTTTACTAAAAGAAGCAAATCATATGGTCGAAATGTTGTACAAACTTGCAGGCTATTTTTCCAATCATCATTCGCTTGTGGTAACTGTTCCTTTCATGTGCTAATTTCAGGCTTCAATGGTTGGCCACAAATATGGAGTCCTGCGCTGGAGTAAAACTGGCAGTATATTTTCACCCTGTTTTTTTCCCCCCCCAACTCGTAAGTTCCTTTTACTAAAGTGTTGCTTTTTCTCTTTCCTAGAGAAAACAATTGAGGGTACTGCTGCTGGCATTACCTCTGTTCTTGCCGCATGTTTTGTTCTTCTTCCCCTTCTAGCTGCAACTGGATATATTTTCACTACGGTATTCCCCTTATTACGTACTGTGTTTGTCACATGGACATGTTTGCGCGCAGAGAGGCACTATTCTCAACTTTTGACATCCCGTGTTTGGTATTTCCAATGTGTTTTTGCAGCATTGGTTCTCTTTGATTATAGCAGTAACCATCAGCGGACTATTGGAAGCATACACAGCACAGCTTGATAATGCTTTCATACCTCTGGTTTTCTATAGTCTCCTATGTTTGTGAAACTGTCAACTCATCCGGTTGCTGGTTTAACTGGTTCAAAGTTGCTAGTGCCTCGTCTATTCATTTTCCCGTATACTAAATGCATCGTGTGTAAATATTAGCGACGTAGCATCTGACAAAGTCTTAAAAAGAATACAGAAAGTCGTAATCCCCCAAAAGAGCCTTCGGGTTCAGCAATCCCTCAGTTTTGGTCTTTTTTCATGATATACCCCAAAAACACAATGTACCGCTATACACTGTAAACCGAGGAATTTGATATAATTTAATTTCGATAAATTAGAGATTCTGAACTTACTTTTTAATAATTTTAGTGCTTCGCAAGAATTGAGAACATTATACACGAGACATTAAAAATAAAGGTTTAAAATAGTTTAAACATGTTCAAGTATTGCACCAGAAGCATTTTATTAAAATTCGCATTCCATAAAAGAATACAAACATCACGAAATTGTCATGTCATGATAATAATCGAAAGTACAGCATAAACCTATAAAAATACGCAAAAATATATGGGGCATACCCTCAAATTTAAATAATGAAAATGAATAGGGAGGCTTGTCAACTCCGCCCCTGAACAAGATCATGAATCGAAGGCAAAACTATAGCAAGATCAATAATATAACAGCAGCAAATTCAACTTAATAGTCGATATCTAAAACAATAATCTTTTCGCAAACTAGTTATGGCTTCGTGACTGCAATTATCCTGTTCAGACGGACAATCCTGCCTTTGTCTTCAAGTGCTCCTTGAATTGTATAATGTCGCCCTTCCAGGGAGTCACAGCCTGGTTCTCACACACCCATATCTCACGAGCCACCTGGTTTATAAGCCTAAAATCATGGCTCACAAGAACCATACCACCGTCCCATTCATTTAATGCCTCAGCTAGTGAATCGATAGTCTCGATATCTAAATGGTTAGTCGGCTCATCCAACAATAACATATGTGGTTGTCTCCAAGCTAGCCACGCAAAAATCACACGACTTTTTTGTCCATCAGACAAGTTTTTCATAGGCATAACTTGAGCTTTACCTGTAAGACCGAACCTCCCCACTGCAGACCTCATCTTCTCTTCATCAATTCCAGTGTACTCTTTCATCATGAACTGGAGAGCAGACAGTTCCAAGTCGAGCTTCTCAGTTAAATGTTGATGGAACTGGGCAATTTTCAAATGATTATGGCGCCGAACCATGCCATCCAGAGGAAATAAATCCCCTGTCATCAGCTTCAGCAGGGTACTCTTCCCAGCCCCATTTGGTCCCACCAGTGCTATTCTTGAATCAAGGTCTACGCCAAAGTCTATGTTCTTGTAGATAAGATTATCGGAGCTGTAGCCAAATGTAACTTCCACGAATTGTAGAACAGGAGGAGGTAGCTTCCCCACATCGGTAAATCTGAAAACCAGAACTTGGTCCCTGCTTACCTTCTCGGTGAGTCCCCCTCGCTCCATCTTTGCAAGAGTCTTCTCCTTACTCTGCGCCTGACGTGCAAGTTTAGCTGAGCCATGTCCAAAGCGTGCAATGTATTCCTTCATAGAAGATATCTGCTCCTGCTCCCACTTATACTGTTTCATCTGGTTCTCTTCAAGTTCAGCACGGGTCTGAACATATTGATCATAATTACCAGTGTAGAGCTTCAATTTCTTATTCTGCATATGGATGATGTTGGTGCAGACTCCATTCAGAAAATCCTGGGAATGCGAGACCACAACCAGAATTCGATCGAACTTCTTCAATATCTCTTCCAACCAAACACAAGCCTCTAAGTCTGCAATTTAAAAAATTAGTCAATGCTATTATAATGATAAGCAAACACTCTTACTACAAACTTTTATGATTTCAGTATACAAAGACCATGTACGCAATGACTTGATTCTTTCTTTGGTTCTCGTAGCCTACTCAATCCATTGAGATTAAAACTTATTTGTTGTTGTTGTTGTTGTAGTAGTATACAAAGACCAAAGCAATCAAGCAGCATAGATCAGCCAACTTCCCATGATTTAGGGGAAATCAACTTTCTCAGACGGAAAAAGAAATTAGCAGCATTATATGACCTTCAACAAATGATATGCAGTTTCAAAGCATCAAGTTTCCATAGAACATAAAGAATGCCAAACATGCAGAATGAAGCCCTTTTCCTATCTACATCTGCTTTAAATATAATGCAGCACTTAGAAATATCAGGAAAGTCTAAGCACGCATGATACATGATGTCTCAGTAGGCCTACTTCGGTATTTTTTTCAAATAATCAAAGTGGACCATCACATTAGAGTTCATAGAAGTCATAAAGTATGTTCCGAACGATGACACGTAAGCTCACCAAGATGATTTGTTGGTTCATCAAGCAATAGTATGGTGGGTATCATGAAGAGAGCTCGTGCTAGAGCAATCCTCATCCTCCAACCACCAGAGAAGTCGCGTGTTTTCTTTTCTTGCATTTTCTTGTTGAAACCAAGACCAAATAAAATCTCAGCAGCACGCTTCTCAGCAGTTGATGAATCGATTGATTCCAAACGTTCATAAATGCGATCAAGTTGTTCTCCACCACCATCCTCCTACAATCAAATCAAACACATAAGTAGTTTATCGATGCTTCATTCTACAGAACACATCTGATATTCAATCTAACCATCTTATACCTGTCCAGCCAACACTTCAGCCTCTTTCTCCAATCTAAACCTCTCCTCATCGCAGTTTATAACAGCCTCGAGCGCAGACATATCAGAAGCTTCAATCTCTCTGGTAAGGTGAAATATATCCATGTGTTCTGGAATTGGAAGCTCTCGACAACCTATTGCGGAAAGAAGAGTTGACTTCCCGCATCCATTTAGCCCAAGGAGGCCATATCGTCTGGACAAAAAAGGTATTAGAGATGGTATACTCAATGACATCAGAAATTAATTGCATAAAATTCATAAAAGTTAAGAAGTCACCACATACCTTCCGTAATTAAGTTCCAATTCAGAATCAACTATGAGATCGTGCCCGTGGAAAGTAAGTGAAAGAGATTCTATCTACAAAACAAAATAAAATTATGGAGATGATCATAAAATTTACAGAGAAAATAGGAATTTGTACACATAAATAGCCCATCATTCAGCATCCTGATCCAGGTTAAAGATATTGAACATGCTCCAGTACTCGCATACCAAACTGGTAATAATAAGCTAATATTGCACGGAAACACATACAACATGAATTTCTAAAACAATATAGGATGCTGACAAGGCAATATTTGAATACATATAAAAAGTATCAATATCAAAAATCAAAATCAATATTATTAATCAAAATTTAAGAAAAATATAATTTTCTCATATTTTAAAATTGAAACATGGTCCAACAAGTATAAATTTATTAAGAATTTTAAAAACATAGATTTGTCAAGTTTCAAAATTGAGAAATTCATTTAGAACCATTTTATAAATAAAATTTAATTTGAAATATAAATTTTAAATTTTTTGGCCTGAATTCTTAAAAATGATGAAAAGGTCTAGCAGTATTCAAAACATCTCTGACATTCTGCACAGTTGTATACACGTGCCCTATGTTATTTTTTCCTTTTCATAATCATATGTTACATTTTTTTAGTTATACGAAACAGAAAAGAACCAGAAATATTTCTTTCAAACTCCATAAATCATCTCTGTACAAAACTTGATATGCAAGCATTACAAAATCGTATAAGTTCATCTTTTTAGTCAAGGATGGCCAGTAACCAACTCCATATTGTAGTCATTATCTGACACACAACATCATGATAATGCACCAACAATGAAATGATAGGACTATAGGGACATTTTCCTGGAAATAAACATCCTCATGACAGTGATCCAACGATTTCATAAGGGGTATAGATTAAAATGTAACAAAAACCATTAGTGATCCAACGATTTCATAAGGGGTATAGATTAAAATGTAACAAAAACCATTAATCTTTTCCAATAACAATAAAACAATAGATCAGTTGCACAGCTTCCCAGATATGAAAACCACAAAAGTCTCCAACCAAATCAATTTCAAACTCATTCAATGTAAATGAACAGAAAACAAATTCTCAGGCTTTACAATTACCATAGTTACTCCAATCATTTGTTGAAAGCTTCCAAGTATCATATTCATGATATACACTCGCATACATCCAATTCACAAACATAAATTTATACTTCCAATTCACAAACATAAATTTATAATGAATTTGATGAACGGATGCAAATGAACGGATGCTACACTTTTTATTAATTAATTCAACGAGTTAAATCACAATACACACACAAAATTAAATCACCACAACCTAACCGCGTCTATATTATTCAAGCCCTATTCTAATAGATCCAAAAGCTCACCCGAATATCTCTGGACAATGGATGCGAGCATAGAACTCCGGTACACGTCCGATCAGATATCCGAAGCGCATCAACACCATTAGCCAAACTGTCTCCGTTGCTTCCATTCTCAACCGAACCTGCCGCCTTGGATGAGGCAGCCGCCGCTTTTCCTCCTCTCTTGGCGGCCGCCGCCGCTTTCTTCTGAGCCGCCTTCTTCTTGCTCGCATCCGACACCATCTAAACAATCATCATCCACAAAATAAAAATCAAAGTTCAGTAAAAAAATTCTGACAAAACTTAGAAATTCATCATACCTTGAAGGATCAGAATTCGGTGTTCAGGACAAGGAGAAAGTACGGGGAGATCTAGGGCTACGTGTCTGTGAAATAAGCTGTCGTATGCTATGAGAACTCCGAGAATGAGGGTTTGGGGAGGAAAGTGCTGGTCTCCGAGTATTTATAGCCAGTGGTAGGACTAGGAGGTCAAATACATGGCGATTAATGAAAGTTGTTGGGCCAAATATATTGGAATTGGGCTCAATTCGTGTCCACTGGTAAAGATGGGTTTGAGAAGTCAGGCCCAATTTATAAGCCCATCTTCGGATTCTTCTCTTTCCCTAAAAGCCACCACCGCCAGCCTAAGCTTTATCCGCCTGTAATTACATCTAGCCGGGAATCAAATTCTAGGTCAGGGCCATCGAAGAGGTTTGTTTATAAACTTTGTTTGTCGTTAACATTTCTGATTATCGCTTTTCTTTAACATTAACAATTTGCAATTTTGTTTCTATGTTTTTCTTTACCCTAGGGGAGTTTCTTGCTTCGCTGTTTGTTTGATTAATCTAATGGGTTTTTCCTTTCTTTTTGTTGTTTTGATTTGATTAACTAAGAGGGGTATTTTTAAGGGTAAAAAGCGGATAACCCTAAACGTTTAACCACTTTAACAGTTTACCATATAATCTTTCAAAATGTGCTCTTAACCCCTTAACCATTTTGAATTGTGCACTTAACCCCTTAAGCAATATCCGGGAACAATTTTCCCGAGTATTTTGGCTGCAAATTCCTTCATGTGCGTCTCACATGCCTCGATCGAGAATATGTAATCTTTTCATGTATTTTATGTAGGAATTTTATGAGTAAAATTCTTCGACCGTGATATACTCGTAAAATTAGTTTTCATGTATTTTCTGTTTGGTAAGTAAAATTACTTTTCATGTATTTTCTGATTGGTATACTCGTAAAACTCATGCAAAAAATACATGAAAATACATGCATACCTTCGATTGTGTCATGTGCGACGCATATGAGATAATTTGCAGCTAGAATATTCGGGAAAATTGTTCTCGAATATTGTTCATGTGTTTAAGTGCACTACGAAAATTGTTCATGTGATTCAGTGAACATTTGGAAAGGTTAGGAGGTAAAATGCTAAATGATATAAACGATGGGTGTTGTCCATTTTTTACCCTATTTTTAATGACTTTTAGTAACTTTTTTTTTTTAATTTTAAAGTCTACATGTATTCAATATCGACTTTTATATATTCTATACAAGTTTATTTGTATTAAAATAGATTTTTATAGAGTTTTTAAAAATATGTCCAAACTCGACTTTTGGAAATTCTATAAATATCTAGTTGTATTTAAAATTTCAATAGATTTTCAATGTAATGAAATTTTTTAGTACAAAATTTGAAACTATTGGTACAAGTCCTTCTTCAACCCTCGCAATGGATTTTTATCGTGAACCAAGAGAGAGAAGAGAGCAGCACCTTCGCGTATCGATTTCTTCTACCATTGACCGACACTTTATTTTTTTCTCCCTGCCTCTCTCCTTCGATCCATTTCGGCCAGCAAGAACAATCGACCGATTCAGAGCAGTTTTTGGGAGATTTCGAAGAGGTCTGCACTTGTAATCTTACCTTAATCCTTGCTTACTTATTTCCCATGAAAACCTTGCTCTTGGATCGAAAATCTTGCTGCTGTTTAATCAAAAAATTACTGTTGTTTTAATCGGAAATCTTGTTGATCTTTAGTCGAAACTTTGCTGCTGTTTGATCGAATTTTACTGCTGTGTTGGCTCAAAATGTTGCTGCCTGTTGATCGAAACTTTTGCTGCTAGTTGATCAATTTTTTGCTGATTCTTGAGCGAATTATGTTGCTGTTTTGATCGACATCTTGATGCTATTTTGATCAAGTTTTTGCTGCTGTCTGTTCGAATTTAGTTGCTGTCTTGGTTCAATTTGGCTAGTGATTTGATAGAAAAATTGCTGCCGATTAGTCGTGGGTTGTTCAAGAATTATTGCCTCTTGGTTAATTGCTTAGTATTTTGTGGGTAATGAAGATATGAGATTGTAAACCAATAATATTTGTTTTATGTTTGATGTTAGAATTGTGGAAATATCATTTGTTATTTGATTGTAGAAATCCATTATCAGAATTCTATGAAAGTTTACAAATGTCTAAAATTTGTAATTAGAATTCTATGAAAAAGTTTACGGGAGTTATGGAAATATTTTTATAAATCCGTAGAATTCTATAAAAGTCAATATCTATCAGCTCCACAAAAGTCTATCATTTTAAAAAAAATCATTAAAATTCAATAAAAATCTAGAATGAATACACCCCTTAATATTTTCCTCAAGTTTCAGGCTTTGAACAATGCTTGGTAAATTGTTTGTTCAAATGTGACAGTTTTTTTTCGTGTTTTCAGACATCAGTGATTCATTCTTTGTACTTCATGATTGATTTGAGTTCTTTTTTGTGGAGCGATATTTGTTATTTTCACATTTCGGGACACGGTTCTCGAGCTGCATGTTGAAGAAAGTCTGAAAATTGCTCTTATTTTTTTGATAGAGTAGATTTATGCCATATTTAGAATATCATACAGGATTCTGAGATCATATATTTTGTGAACAAGTAGAAACTATTTTGATTAAAGTAGAGGTAAACTCATGGGAGTACTACCAACAATAATTTCGTATTGGGAGCGTAAAATTAATATTAAAGTTCTATGCCTTCAATTTACTCAAATATTAAGCAACAAACGTCCATAAATAAGCTCACCAGTAATTTAATGAACGAGATTTCGAAATTCTGACTTCTTCTGTAATGTTATGTTAGAAGTCATTTGTCCTAAAACTTTAGCTTAAGAGTATTGCACTTCAAAACAGACCTTGCATATTTTCTTCAAAACAGACCTTGCATATTTTCTTCAAAACAGACCTTGCATATTTTCGTTTGATGATGGGAAGAAAGGTAAACTATGTATGTGTCCACTGGTCCACCTCTGATATAAACTCATCATTAACTATGCTATAAATTAAGGTTTGTTGATTCTCATTCTTATAAACTTTATGCATTTGCCTTTTGTTTGGAATTTCAGAGTTGTCAGTGGGTTCTTGAATTAGTTGCGACTCTCTAATGTATCAGAATGATCGTTTGTTTATGTGAGTTCTGATATTTTTATCATTTTTATCTTTGACACAGATTGAATGTTCAAATTATGACCGTGCTGAAGAGATATGTGTTGAGATTGTTCATATCATTAAAGTACATTACTGCGAATGTTGTAGACAGGAACAACGGGCGAATAGTTGCGACATCATCAACAGTTGAACACGCTCTAAAAAATACTCTCGAATGTGGCCGGTCTTGCAATGCAAAGGCAGCAACAGTTGTGGGAGAAGTGTTGGCTATGAGACTTAGAGTAGAGGGCCTTGAACATGGCCAAGGGCGAGGAATCCATGTCGATGTGAAGAAGGAGATCGAAAAGAAAGGGTTCAAGAACAGCACGAAAATCTGGGCAGTAGTAAATGCTTTAAAGAATAATGGAGTCAAAGTAATTCTTGAAGATGATAATATCGGTAGCACCAATCTTGCTTTTGGATATGGATATCATGCTGCAAACGAGTTTATGAATGGCAGAAGGTGAGGTTTTTACGCTCTTTGTAAGCGTTGTGCTTTGTCTTAGCGTATTCATGTTGGATGATGTTGGATAAACTGGAAATCCCATAGCCACTTTAATGTACTTGGACTGAGGAGCGAGGCTTGTCTCTAGATTCATTTTAAGGAGAAGGCTACGTATGCTTGTTTTGTTTTCTGCCATGTGCTACAATTGCCACTATGCTTGTAATGAGTCAGGTTTCTATCAAAGTATGTACGAAATATTGGGTTTCAATCCAGACCCATGGATAAAATTTGGCAGGAGTTTCATTTTCTACGCTTTAATTTGCTGATGTTTCTTAGAGTATTTTCTGTGAAATCTGTGAAATTGAAATGCATATTGATGTCATTGGTCTTGTGACTGAATCTGATTGGCATTAGTGATGAAAGTTGTTAGAGTTAGTAGTTGAAGAGTGGTTAGGATTAAGTCTTGTGATGAAATTTGTTGTTTTGTGGATGGTCGGAATTAACTTGTAGACGGAATTACAGGGTTTGTTTGATAATGCCCTTAAGGGTAGTGCCCTTACGGGCATCATCACCGTTCATTTGGAATTTTTTTTTAAAAAGAAAAAAGAGATTCCAAATGGCTGATGGATGATGTCCCTGAGGGCAGTGCCCTTAAGGGCAGCAACAATAAAACCGAATTACAGATCCTGTGTTCTGCGTCTGTTAGACCTTATTGAATGCCAATTCCAATAGTTAAATGGAGGAGAAGTTGGCCACAAAAACTATTTTGTCTCTTCCTTCTCTGAACATCTTTATTCGAATTCTCCCAAAATTTGGACATCGGGCAGCTAAGAGTGGTTGAAAGATGTTGCCACAGATTTTATAATTGATTATTGTTTTTAACGAGTTGGAACTTTTGGATAAGAGGTTTCAGCATAGTATCAAGGTCAGGAGATCAAAAAAGTTCAGTATCCTTGGAAAGAAAACCACATAAGTATCATTGAATTTGTGTTGTGTGATCATTGTTGTCTAATACCAGATGAATTTGCGCACACACACACTTGGTCTTCGGTTGGTCTTAGATTCATGGTATTAGTTTTGGACGGTGATTTCTTGGTCTGGGTGTATGTAAAATTATTGATTGTATTGTTCCCGATATCGTTCTGAGAACATGAACCATTTGGTCTAGGTGCTCTATCTCACCAAAGGGAGAGGCCGAAGGGTTCTAGAACCACCTATGCAATAAAAAAAATTTAAGACTTAATTCAAATTGGCTTTGAAAAAATAAAAATTCAACATGCAATTATGTTAGGATTTAATCTAATTTAATCTATTTTGAAGTGTTTTTTTTGTCAGTGCTCTCGAACTTTATTTTTATAACATAAATCTATAATAATTAATTGTTATATTTTTTTTAAAAAAATAAGTTTATTATAAATACTGATGTCTCATATGCCCTTTGTTGGGGGATGTGTATGCCCAGCAAGTCTCACATTTTATATAAACAATGCCACATCACGCACATCATGATATATATATATATATGATGTCGTGACCTGGCCTGGAATGGCCCCCTCCTCTCTTCGACAAAATATTAATAAACTTTGAAAACATTTGTGGGTGAGATAAATCTTCCCTTTCATAATCGAAAATGACGGGTAAAATTTAACCCCGTAAAATGCCGCATAAAGGTGCCGCCTTGTGCATGCATTCTAGGGGTGATATTTGCTAAAAATTAGATGTTTTTTTTCGGTGGATGGATGGCGCTGGTAGCAACTTCGATAACAGCTCAGAGTGCTGGTGAGGCCTGAAATCATGAACAAGTGTGAGAAGGGAGCCGGAAGGATGTCTCCGATGCTCAAGTCAGAAATCGGCAAAAAAGGCAGAGTAACGAGATGAACTTTAAATTATGAGTAGAGTGAATGCCTTATTCCCGTCAACAAACCTGGTATTTATAGGGAACAGAGATTAGACAACTTTTAAACGTCTGTCAGGGCATAGGGGACATTTTCTGAAGCTAAGGGTGGGGACCAGGGGACCAGGGTCCCAGAGTTGGGGACCAGTGTCACTCTCCCCATACGATATGGAAACAACCTTTCGGATTTGATTTATGCCGGGGACCAGAGAATGTCACTTTCCCAGTAAGATATGGTTGCAACTTTTGCGATCCGATTTGTACTTGGAGATATGGGTTGTACGTCGAATCGGATTTGTGAGGTCGTGCGACAAAGCTTAGCTCGCCCAACACGAGCGATCTTCAATCTCGCACTTCGCAAGCGTGAGGCATCCGCGAGGGATAGCTCTGAAGTCGTCCTCGCATGGGCGAGCATTGTAGCTCGCCCTCGCATGGGCGAACTACTAGCTCGCCTCTCGCGTGGACGAGCTTCGGGAGCTCGCCCATGCTATACGGGGCGAGCTTCGGGAGCTCGCCCCATGGCTTACGGGGCGAGCTCGCAGCTCGCAGCTCGCCCCTCTTGTTGGGGAGCCTCGCGAGCTCTCCCCATGGAGGGCGAGCTTCGAGAGCTCACCCTACGCAAGGCGAGCTTCGCGCTCCCCGTACCTTGCCTTCGCTGGTTTTGATCAATGGTTTGGGATCGACTCGTGGGTTTTTTAATGGGCTTGACCCGTCTGGGTATCACTACTCCCCCATCAAGTACGAGCTAAATCGAAGGTGAAAGCTCGAATGCAGATAACATTCCCACGGGTCGCTTGAACGGTCTTGGAGTGGGCGTCGAATCACTTCCCCTCCACATTTTATTTTTATTCTTAGCTTTCCAAATCTTGCAAGTATTTACATGACTGATTTGGCTTGACTAGATGATGGTGTTGGTGGATGTGTATGATCTTGACTGGTCGAGTAGTCAATCCTCGGTTCCCACAGCCTCGCTTCCCAAGACACCATCTTAGCCATCAGTTTTGATTTCGATCAATGGTTGACATTCTTCTCTTCCTTATATAAATATCACCCTTCCATTCTCCACTTCACCATTTCACTTTCTCCTCAACTTTTTTAACACTTAAGGTTTCCCAAGTTGAGCTCCTAACTACTAGCGACTCCCTTTGCCCGAGCTAAAATCCTTTATCATTCTGTTATTGCATCCTTAAGGTAAAATCTTAGCTCCTCTTTAATGTCTTCATTTGTTAATCATGTCCTCAACATGTTCGATGAAATTCTCAAGTATAAGATATACATTATCTATTAGCAATGCTCAAGACACGACCAAGCTCGGCACATGACCGGGCTTTGCGCACGACCATGCGCAGCTGTGCGCAGGGCCTAGGGCAGCTGTGCGCACAGGCGAGCTATGGGCGAGCTCGGTGCACGATCGCGCGTTGGTTGCATAACCGTCAACATATATTTTCCAGGGATCCTCGGTATCTTGATGCACGTTTTCTGCCAAGAAATCAGCTAGGTCCTGTGCTTTGACAGTTCTTCTCAGCTCATATTGGACGTCATACTCCTCCAGCTCGGTTGTCCACTTAACCAACCGACCTGACACGTCCGGATGAGTTAGGATTTTTCCCAAATGGCTATTGCTAAAGACCGTGATTGGGTGAGATAGGAAGTACAGTCTTAGTTTCCTTGCCGTAATTTTCAATGCTAATGCCAACTTCTCCAAGCCCGAGTATCTTAGCTCAGCTCCCTTTAATGCATGTGAAACATAGTAAACATGATGCTGAGTTGAACCTTCATGTCGGATTAGCACCGAGCCCACTGCCTCCTCAGCTGCGGAGAGACAGACCCATAAACTTTCCCCCAATCCTGGCTTGGCTAAAACCGAGAGCTCGGCTAGATATTGCTTAACTCATCAAAAGCCCTGTGGCAATCAGCTCCCCATTGAAATTTCTGAGCCTTCCGAAGAGTGTGAAAGAAAGGCACACTCCGGTGGGCCGATCTGGACACAAACCTTGATAGTGCATTAATCATCCTTGCTAATTGTTGTACTTCTTGGAGACTAGCAGGGGGCGCCATAGTCTGGATCGCTTTAACCTTATCGGGATTGACTTCAATACCTCTCTCTGTCACAATGTATCTCAGGAACTTTCCACTCTTCACCCCAAACACACATTTTTTGGGGTTGAGTTGTAGCCCGTAAGACCTCAGGGTGGAGA
Source organism: Haberlea rhodopensis (assembly GCA_907163345.1). NCBI lineage: Eukaryota > Viridiplantae > Streptophyta > Magnoliopsida > Lamiales > Gesneriaceae > Haberlea > Haberlea rhodopensis. The sequence continues at coordinate 5,667,975 of CAJQUN010000034.1, read as the reverse complement.
AAGTATCTCCAAGGTCGGTCATGAGGTGAGCTCGATCCGTTGATTTTATCAAGATGTCATCTACGTACACCTCCACGTTTCTCCCAATTTGCTTTGAGAACACTTTGTCCATCAACCTCAGGTATGTTGCCCTGCATTTTTAAGTCCAATGGCATACCCACAAAACAAAAAAGTTCCATATGAGGTGATGGAACTTACCTTTGCCTGATCCTCCCTTGCAAGGGGAATTGATGTATCCTTGAGAAGCATCCAGGAAGCATAGATATTGGTGGCCGGCAGTAGAGTCCACCAGTTGATCTATGTGATGCCCCGAAATTAATTAATTGCAATTAAGGCATTAATTATGTTTATATGATGAATTATGTTGATAATTGATTTACGTGTTGAAATTAATTATCATGTTGAAATGCTTAGTCACATGGTAGGCGTGACCGGGGGTTGCATTTCAGGGTACATGTTATGCATGTTAGAAATGGGGTGTTAACATGATTTAATTGTATTGGGTGTTAATTATGAAGAAGATGTGAATGTAGTAGATGTTTGGTGCATTTTTGTAAAATGCTTTTAAAATAATGTTCGGGTATTTTATACATCATGTTAACTTTGGGGTTCAAATTTTAATTAACTTTATAACCCATACCCCACTATACCCTTTAACTCACTTTACCCCTTTTCCCCTTCACTTTACCAATCACTCTTAAATCCCCAAATCACTCCCAAAACCCTACCCTTTCCCATTTTCGAAATTCTTCAAGGAAGGAAAGGGAAAGCTCCACAAAACTTTTGTTTGTGGGATTTTTGTTAGGATTTGGAGTCTTCAAGAGGTATGGAACCCTTCCTAAAGTTTTGATGATGTTTGGTTTTGAAATGTGATGATTTTGAAGTGTTTTAGATGGGTTTGTTTTGGGTATGTGTTGCATAATGTTGGGGTATGATTTTTTGAAGTGTTTTATGTGGGTTTTTGTGAGTTATGATGATGTTGGTTGTTAGGATCGGTCCGGAGTGTTTAGAGGGGGGGTGAATGAACACTCCTTGTAAAAATTAATCCCTTGTGATTTCTTTCGGATTAGTGAAAGAAATCTGTTTCTTAATCAACTCTTTTATTGAACAGACCACTGAATGTATAAGTGCGGAACGGTCTGTTTATATTTGTAAGAGCGGCTCGATGGCTAGAATGAAAGAATGAGTGCAGAAAGATAAGAACACAGAATATGTTTCTGGAAGTTCGAAGGTGGTGTAATCCTTCTACGTCTCCCCTTCTTCCAATTAAGGAAGGTTTATACTAGAAGACTTTGATTTATACAATCCTGTTGTACAAACCCGATTCAGGCTGGATTTACCTCACTACCAGTCTGAAACTCCTAGTCACTCGATCTGACACACTCTGTCTGACAATTACAATATGTTTCTCACTTCTATTTTTCAACACAGAATACACAAGATGCGCACAGTGATCCTAAATGATCAAATGTTACAAAGTAATCGTGCTTCAGAATAATTTCAGCTCGAGAGCTTCTGAGCTTGTAAGCTTGTGCTGTTTTGCTTTCTTGTGCGTTTTTCAATTGATCAGCGAGAGTCTTGTATATTCCTTTTGTTGCATCGTTTTATAGTTGTAAGTACCAACGACATTATTTCCCCTAATGTGCAACTTTGACTCTGCTTAAATTCTGAGTAAGCTACAGTATTCTTCTTCGGGATACTTGTCGTTCTGGTTCATACTTTCGGCGACTGTCAGGTAGGCTCTTCTTTGTCTTCTGATAAAGATTGAGATCGATCTGAAGCATCGATTTAGTCAGTCTGAAATCCATCGATCCAGTCTGATATGCTTTGTCATCTTATCAGCTTGATCTGTTTTGGGCGATCGATCTGGTCAGTCTGATTTCACTCGATCCGATCTGATATGTTTTGTCATCTTTAAAATCTCATCGATAAGGTCTGGAACTAACAAATTCCCCCTTTTGATGATGACAAAACCTAGCTTCCAAGTCTTTTACACTAGTCTGATAAGAACTCTGAAGCGTATACTTTCGGATCGATTACTTCTTCTTGTTCAAAATAAATGAACATTATTAAGTTGGATCGATTAAGCCTTTTATTATTAAGCCTTTTATTATAGTTCAAAATAAATGAACAAGGACTTAATTGAAAGGGGATTTTTATTGATCACCGAAAATCCTAAATACAGACAGTCTGATAATTCTATTTTCTAGAAGACTGAGACTGATGCGGCCTGAAGTCTTTTTTCTTTTCCCCCTTTTTGTCAGCAGCAATCTCTTGGAGAAAGTCTACAACTTGTGCTAGCTGAGCGCTGATAGCGTCAAGACGAACGTCTTGAGCGCGGAGGGAATTGTTGACGGATGCTCTGACTTCAGTGGCTAGCTCGATCTGCTCTTTTCTCAGGCTGTTCTTATAAGTGGCTTGCTGAGAAAACAGATCATTTATGCCTCGCTGAAGGCTGCCGATACTGGCTGTCATCTTCTCTTTGAATGAATCAAAGTCCAAAGCTGTAAGCCTCTGACCTTGATGAACTTCTAGAACACGTTGAGAGAGTGACATGTAGTTGTCAGAGAGGTGCTGAAGAGTCCTTGCCAGAAATGGAGGTGCATCAGATTGTCGGCTTGGAGAGTGATCTGATGACGACAAGGCATGATCATCTTCTTCAGCAATCGGCACAAGTGAAGATACAGCAGCTTGGTGACTTTCGGACCGGATCAAGGTGACCAGATCCGAAGAAAATGCTTGTAAGAAAGCCATATCTTCATCTGATTGGACTGGAGGAGTGCTGGGTCTGGAAGGCTCCTCAAGTTGTAGAGCTGCAACAACAGTGGATACCACCAGATCCGGATCGACGAACTCTGGTGCGCCAACTGTTGCAAGTTCTGCGGTTGGCCTGATTTGAACGTGGGAGTCTGACGATCCCAAAGGAATAGATGTTGTTGGAGAGTCCAACAACACGTTCAATGGTTCATCATCCGTAGCAGATGGAGCATTAGACAATGGCTGCTCCGCTGTCTGATCTGCTACTGGTTCTGCAGTCTGCGCTGCTGGCTGATCTTCAGTCTGGTCTGCTGCCCCAGAGGGAATAACCTCAACGAAAGGTTCTGCCAGAGTCTTGCTTGCAGAGGGATGATCCGGGCTGGTTACTGGAGTAGATATGCTGATTTTCTGTCGTAGAAATCGGACAGCTAAGTGGAGACCATGAATATCCATCTCTAATTGAGCAATAACAGCCCCATCATCTCTGGCAGTTGGAGCATTCGGATCGAAGTTCTCTTTCTTAGCAGCTAGGAGCAGAGTGGCCAGTCTGAATCTTTGATTTGCCGTAAATAGCTCTTTGCGCTGCACGGCAAGCCGAACATCATCGGTCTCTGTCCCCTTCAGAACTTCCTCTTCCATCTTCTTCAGTCTGCTCAACTTTCCGAAGAATATCTCAATGTGGTTGATAGTCCGGTACTCGACGTATTCATCAAAGACCACAATGAGTGCCTTCACCTTCTCATCAACATCCTCCATAGTAATGTCGATGGCTGTCTGCGCTGCAGATTTGGGTTTAGAGGAGATTGGTTCGGAGAGAATGGCTTTGCCCTTGCCTGTGGAAGATGGAGATTTAATCCCTGATTGGGTATAGTCTCCCAACTCAGCGATGCAGAAGGGACTCGGATGGTTACTTTGGGTGCAGTGGTTGAAGTGGTTGAAATTTGGGTTGTAGGTTGGGGTGCAGGGGTGACTTTTGGTGGAGGCAATATGGGTAAGGCTTTTGGTTTGGTAATCTGGGTTCTTGGCTTCTTGGGGAGTGGCTTGGTTGGTGGCGAGGGAGCAGACTGAGTTTCTTCAGAATCAGTCTGATGGTTAGCTTTCGCTTGACCCGAGGTTTGCGCGCAACAGCTTGTTCTTCGCCCTTCTCAATCTTGACTGCAGCCAGAGTAGTAGGAGTAGGCGGAGCACTCTTGGACTTCAGCAGGGCGAGCCCTTTGGAGTTTAGAATCTTGAAGGGATTGAGAGCGGACTGCTTTCCCAGCTCGATGTCTAAGGACTCCAGTAGCTTGCTGAGAGGAACAGCAAAGCATACAGGCCTGTTTTGATGCAATCACTGTTTCCATCAGAACTCCAAAAAGAATCACGGACCAGTTCACCTTCTGTCCGGATACAATAGCCGCCATAGCCCTGAACTTCTCTGCGATTACAGCGTCAAAACTTCCTGCTTTGCCCAAAAGAGGCTTGCCAATGATTTCGCACAGCACCTGGAAATGAAGAAGCATTTCCTTCTTCTTAAACGAGGGTTGCAGGCGGTGGCCAAAAATAGAAATCTTCCCTTGAAGAGCTGAGAGTGACGCTTGAGGAATCTGTCCAAACTCTGTCGGTCCGGAATTGGGGAGGCCAAAGGTCTTGGCCAGCGTCATCGGCGAGATCTCAAATGATTTGCCCTTGACAGAGGTGGATATTGATGTCTTCTGGGAGACGGCATTGGCGAATAGTTCGCGGATTTCAGATTCATAAACAACTGTGCCGCACTCCAGAAAGTTCCTCAAGCCAGATGATTCCAAAGCTCGGAAGATGGACACCATCTCTGCATCTTCTGCCCTGTAAATGTCATTAAACTCAACGGAGAGAGAGTTGTGAGTAATGGTAGCCATTGGAATGAAGGTAAAAGAGTGCAAAGATTTAGGAGAGTGAGAGAATAAGAAAGCAGATAGCGGTAAATTGTAAAAAATGAAAGAAGATGAAATGTTCAGCCCGCTAAATAGGAGAGAGAAGACACGTGTCTTTATCTCGATGACTGATAAAAAGAAATTCAAAATAAACGGTCAGGATAACAGATAGATAAGGTGGTTAAAATGCGATCAGTCCGGGCTGTTTTTGTTAAAAAAAAATTTATTGACCAGACAGATCATTGGATAACATCAGATTGACATGGATCGGTCTGAAAGTTCGGACCGGTCTGTGTCTTTCTGAACATTGTATTATCGATCTGTGGCAACAAAAATCTTTAAGAGCGAAAGTAAGAAAACATCTAAACTATTAAGATAAGTCAATTAAACCAAGAATTTGACGGAAATAATTAAACTTAGCCTCAGGGAGTGGTTTGGTGAAGATGTCTGCTGCTTGCTGCTCTGTTGAGATGTGCTCGATCCGAATTTCCTTTTTGCCAACATGATCTCGAATAAAATGATGTCGTATATCAATATGCTTTGTTCGAGAGTGCAGAACTGGATTATACGTTATAGCGATTGCACTTGTGTTGTCGCAAAATATCGGAGAGTCAACAGCTTGGATGCCATAGTCTTTGAGCTGGTGTTGAATCCAGAGCATTTGAGCGCAACAGCTTCCAGCGGCTAGATACTCTGCTTCAGCTGTAGATGTGGCAATCGATGTCTGCTTTTTACTGAACCAAGAGATCAATCTTTCACCTAGAAATTGACATGTTCCACTGGTGCTTTTACGATCAATCTTACACCCAGCGTAGTCTGCGTCTGAATATCCGATCAAGCTGAAGTTTGAATCTTTGGAGTACCAAAGACCAACGTTCTAAGATCCTTTTAAGTATTTCAGAATACGCTTGGCAGCAATAAAATGTGATTGCTTTGGTTCTGACTGAAATCTGGCGCACATACAGACTGAGAACATAATATCAGGCCGACTCGCTGTAAGATACAATAGCGATCCGATTAGTCCTCTATACATGGTTACTTCAACTACCGTTCCCCCTTCGTCTTTGTCTAACTTGATTGTAGGACTCATTGGAGTGGATGCAGTTGAGCATGATTCCATTCCGAATATCTTAAGCAGCTCTTTGGTATACTTGGTTTGGTTGATGAAAATTCCATTGCTGAGCTGTTTGACTTGGAGACCCAGAAAGAATGAGAGTTCTTCCATCATGCTCATCTCAAACTGTCCCTGCATTAACTTAGAAAATTTCTCGCACAATTTGGGGTTAGTTGACCCCAAGATTATGTCATCAACATAAATCTGAACTAATAGGGTATGTTCCCCCTTAATAAATTTAAAGAGAGTTTTATCTACTGAACCGATCTGAAAATCATGGTTCAGCAGAAATTGAGATAGAGTGTCATACCAGGCTCTTGGAGCTTGTTTCAGACCATATACTGCTTTATTCAGTAGATATACATGATTAGGGAATGAGTGGTTCTGAAATCCAGGAGGTTGCTCAATGTAAACTTCCTCCTGAAGCTTACCATTAAGAAAGGGGCTCTTGACGTCCATCTGATATACCTTAAAGTCTTTAAAGGCAGCATATGCAAGAAAGATTCGGATAGCTTCAAGTCTGGCGACTGGTGCAAATGATTCATCGAAGTCGATTCCTTCTTCTTGTCTGAATCCTTGTGCCACCAGTCTGGCTTTGTTTCTAACCACAGTTCCATCTGCGTCCAGCTTATTTCTGAAGACCCATCTGGTTCCAATAACAGACAGATCGCTTGGTCTGGGGGTTAGACTCCAAACTTGATTTTGTTCGAATTGATTTAGCTCTTCTTGCATGGCCTTAATCCAGTTGAAATCAGTCAACGCTTCATCGATCTTCTTAGGTTCCAGAGTTGAGATGAAAGCAGCATGTGTGAATTCATCCATCATCTGTCCTCTGGTTCTGATCGGTGCAGAGGGACTACCAATCACTAGATTAGGTGGATGCTTCTTAATCCATCGATAGCTTGACTCTGGATTGTCTGGTCCAGTCGGATGAGTAGTAGCAGCATGATCAGCATCTGCTTTAACATTTGAGTGAAGAACATCCGGATCAGCTCGATCTGAAGAAGCTTCAATGCCTTGATCCGGTCTGTCTGGTACTTCTGGTTCTGGTGGATTGTCTCTTGACCTGTTAGCTACAATCTCATCATCACTGTTAGCTTCGAGATGAATGTTTTCCATCTGATTTTGAATTGATTCTTTGTTACCCTCAACACATAAAGATTCATCAAAAACTACATGAACTGATTCTTCTACAGTTAAGGTTCGATTATTAAAAACTCGATAAGCTTTGTTAGTTGATGAATATCCTAAGAATATTCCATTATCTGACTTAGCTTCAAATGCTGTAAGATGATTCTTACCATTGTTGTGAACGAAGCATTTACAGCCAAATACATGAAGGTGAGAAATAGACGGTCTGTTACCAGTCCATATTTCATATGGAGTAAGGTTCAGCTTCTTGTTGATCATAGACCGATTTTGAGTGTAGCAAGCAGTGTTTACAGCTTCTGCCCAGAACTTTTGCGAAATACCAGAATCAGCAAGCATTGTTCTTGCTGCTTCCTTGAGCGTTCTGTTTATTCGTTCTGCAACTCCATTCTGTTGAGGAGTTCGAGCGGCTGAAAACTCGTGTTTGATTCCATGATCTTCTAGAAAGGATTCAAGATTCTGATTTGAAAATTCAGTGCCTTTGTCACTGCGAATCCTGTCTATGCTGGATGATTTCTCATTCTGAGTGCGTTTCAGCAGCTTGATCAACTTCGGACCGGTCTGATCTTTACTGCTCAAAAATATAGTCCATGTAAAGCGTGAGTAATCATCAATAACAACAAGAGTATACCGCATTCCCCCTAAACTTGTTATTGGTATAGGACCAAACAAGTCCATATGCAGTAGTTCTAAACAACGGGAGGAGGATTTGGCATTCTTGTTTTTGAAGGATGATCTGATCTGTTTGTCCATTTGGCAAGCTTCGCAGATATTATCCTTAGCAAAATCGATCTTGGGCAGATCGATAACTAAATCATGTTTACACAGGCTAGAGATAGTCTTAAAATTGATATGATTCAAGCGTTTATGCCATAGCCAGTGTTTATTATCATTGTTAGTGATGAAGCAAATAGGATTATCAGGTTGAGCATGATTCCAGTTAATCTTATATGTATTTCCATTCCTGATTCCTACAATCATGGTTAAACCGTCTGATGATTTAACAGTGCAAGTGTGTTTGTGAAATTCTACAGCATAACCATTATCACGGAGTTGACTTATACTAATCAGATTATAGCACAGATTTTCAACTAACAGCACATCATTGATAATAATGTTACCTTGGACAATCTTACCCTTGCCCACGGTCTTACCCTTTGAGTTATCTCCGAAGATGATCTTGGGACAGCAGCTCGATGTTTCCAGTCATGTGACGAGAACACCCACTGTCCAAATACCAGTCTGATGCGAGTTTCTTCGGTACTTGTCATCAAATATAATTATTGTTGGTACCCAATCCTATTTGGGTCCAGAACGGATTAGCCCTTTGGGAACCCACACCTGTATCAGCTTCAATGGCTTGTGTGTGTAATGTGTGCTGTGTGCTGGTCTGTTCGATGTTGTGTGTGATAATGTGTGCGCTGTGGAAGCCTTTGATTCTCATAAGGTAGTCTATATCTTCGTTGGATCGGTTTTGAATTATAGTAATTGTATTGTCTTCCTTGCCTTCGATCTTGCACCCTTAGATTTGGTCTGAAAGACGCAAAGCTTGCTGGTGCCTTTTCTTTGGCTTGGTTGACATATCCAATTCCTTTTCTCAAACCTTGATTCACGAAAGAGACTCCCGTTTGAATCGTAGGTGCTTCAGTCTCATATACTGTGCTGGATTTAACAAATGTCATTTGTTTGATTTTGTTCTTTACCAGCAACAGTTCAGATTCATCTTTGGTGGATTCTTTGGTGTCAAAGCCTATGCCGGTGAAATCACCAACGTTTCTTTGTACCTCTTGTAATTCTTCCAAAGATGTTCTGGATTTTGTCCATGTCTTGAATATATGAGAAAGCTTAGCATTTTGTGTGCTAATTCTCTTATTTTCTTCATGGAACTGATCGTAGGAGATTTTCAGCTTATTCAGCTCGATCTGGAGATTGTTGCACTCACCCTGCTCAGAGCAGCTTGGTTTGTTGTGCTCATCCATTTGATCACTGATTTTAGCTTTCTTCTTCTCAAATGATTCAGCTAAGATCATATAATCATTAGCCATGTCTTGCAGTGCGGACATGAGCTCTTCACGTGTAAATTCATTTGAATCAAAGTCAAATAACTCGTCTGTCTGACTCATCTCTTCATCTGCCATTAGACATTGAATATCTTCTTCGCTTTCGCTGGAAGAATATTCGGAGCTGTCTGAATCGGAGTCAGTCTGAGCCTATTTGCTGTTTCCTTCTTCAGCTACTAGGACCTTTTGGGACTTTCCATGATTTTTGCGGTCTTTGTAGTGCTTCTTTTTCCTGTCATCGCGATGCTTCTCCTTCCGTTCTTATTTCTTCGGTCTGGTGCAATCTGCAATGAAATGTCCGGTCTTACCACAATTGTAGCAAGCCTGATCGTTAACAGCATCGTCCTTTCTTAGCTTATAATGATGAGAGGGTTTAAAGTTCCTCTTATTTTTAGACATGAATTTACCGAATTTCTTGATAAATAATGACATAGCATCATTACTTATCTGTTCAACGGATCGGTCTGATGTTGAGGCGGTCTGGTCTGGAATGGCTGCCAGGGCCTTGTTTGGTTGAGAGATGAATGGCTCTGCTTCACCTCTGCTTATCAGTTCAAACTCATGGGCCTTAAGATCTGCAAACAGATCATGAAGTTCAACCTTGTTAAGATCTTTTGATTCCCTCATGGCAATGGTCTTAACATCCCATTCCTTTGGCAGAGCTCTCATAACTTTCAGAGCGATCTCTCTGTTAGAATATTCCTTCCCCAGACCATTCAGCTCATTTATGATGCCAGTGACTCTTTCATCAAACTCATTAGAGTTTCTCCACTCTTCATCTTTATGCTCTCAAATCTTTGAAGAGCAACAGTTAACTTGTTTTCTTTGGTCTGGTCGTTGCCCTCACATAGCTGTGCTATCTTTTCCCAGATTTCTTTGGCAGTAGAGTACATTTTGATTTTGCTGAAAATGTTCTTGTCTAATGTCTTGAACAAGATGTCTTTGGCAACATTATCGAGATTTGCTTTCTTTCTTTCCTCATTCGTCCAGAGGGATCTGTCCTTTTCTACCATTTGTGGTTCACCACCAGTAATGGCGACTGCTGTATTGACTTTCAGAATCTTCATTGGTCCATCAGTGATGACGAACCACATATCGTCATCCTGAGCTGCCAGATGAGCTTGCATTCTGATTCTCCAGTCATCATAGTCTTCTTTTGAGAACATAGGAATTTTGTTGAATGATGCCATCAGCTCAAGTGTCTTTGTGCTGATTAAGATAACCTGGCTCTGATACCACTTGTTAGGATCGGTCCGGAGTGTTTAGAGGGGGGGTGAATGAACACTCCTTGTAAAAATTAATCCCTTGTGATTTCTTTCGGATTAGTGAAAGAAATATGTTTCTTAATCAACTCTTTTATTGAACAGACCACTGAATGTATAAGTGCGGAACGGTCTGTTTATATTTGTAAGAGCGGCTCGATGGCTAGAATGAAAGAATGAGTGCAGAAAGATAAGAACACAGAATATGTTTCTGGAAGTTCGAAGGTGGTGTAATCCTTCTACGTCTCCCCTTCTTCCAATTAAGGAAGGTTTATACTAGAAGACTTTGATTTATACAATCCTGTTGTACAAACCCGATTCAGGCTGGATTTACCTCACCACCAGTCTGAAACTCCTAGTCACTCGATCTGCTCAGACACACTCTGTCTGACAATTACAATATGTTTCTCACTTCTATTTTTCAACACAGAATACACAAGATGCGTACAGTGATCCTAAATGATCAAATGTTACAAAGTAATCGTGCTTAAGAATAATTTCAGCTCGAGAGCTTCTGAGCTTGTAAGCTTGTGCTGTTTTGCTTTCTTGTGCGTTTATCAATTGATCAGCGAGAGTCTTGTATATTCCTTTTGTTGCATCCTTTTATAGTTGTAAGTACCAACGACATTATTTCCCTTAATGTGCAACTTTGACTCTGCTTAAACTCTGAGTAAGCTATAGTCTTCTTCTTCAGGATACTTGCCGTTCTGGTTCATACTTTCGGCGACTGTCAGGTAGGCTCTTCTTTGTCTTCTTACCTTTTATGGCAATCTTCAGTCTTTGGTCCTTTGTAGCATTAATTACGACATTAAATGCTACAATAAATAGCCGTTAATGATTCGGACTGAGGAGCCATTCTTTATGTATCCTTGACTGCTCTGATCTGATAAAGATTGAGATCGATCTGAAGCATCGATTTAGTCAGTCTGAAATCCATCGATCCGGTCTGATATGCTTTGTCATCTTATCAGCTTGATCTGTTTTGGACGATCGATCTGGTCAGTCTGATTTCACTCGATCCGGTCTGATATGTTTTGTCATCTTTAAAATCTCATCGATAAGGTCCGGAACTAACATTGGTGTTGTAGGAAAGTATTGGTTTGAAGGGTATAAGATGAAGCTTGAAAAATGCTCAAAAATGGTGGAAAATCGCGCACCAGCAGGTGGCGATCGATCGCCATTTATGAGGCGATCGATCGCCGATGGCCAGTAGCGATTTACACATCAGGCGATCGATCGCCTCAAATTAAGCGATCGATCGCCGCGAAGCGAACAGCCAGGCGATCGATCGCCATGTTTTAAGCGATCGATCGCCACTGTTTAAAAGTTGGAAAATGATGAATTTTTGGTATTTGGCTATTATTTAGCTTCTAATATTGATTTGTATGGTTGTGTAGAACCATCCTAGGTACCAACCACATCAAGGAGATAAAGTTCTCCAACTTCTCCACTTTTGGAAATTAAGATACGTAAGAGACGTACGGGCATCGGACGGTAAAATACACCTCTATACTATGACTATGCATTTATCGCATGAGTAGTTGCGATGAAATGATGATGTTTATATGATGCTTATATAATGATACGATGCTTATATAATGGTAAGATGCCATACGATAGGGTAAGATGCCCACATGGTAAGATGCCATACGATGTTTATGATATGGTAAGATGACATGCAATAGGGTAAGGTGCCCACATGGTAAGATGCCATACGATGTTTATGATATGGTAAGATGCCATACGATAGGGTAAGATGCCCATATGGTAAGATGCCATACGATGTTTATGATATGGTAAGATGCCATACGATAGGGTAAGATGTCCACATGGTAAGATGTCATACGATGTTTATGATATGGTAAGATGTCATACGATAGGGTAAGATGCCCATATGCATGAATGTGAATCAGGGACAACAAAAAGAAAGTTAACGAATAACCAGCAAGTTTACTTAACTAAGATTTCATGCATTTACTGTTATGTTTTTTTTATGATGTTAAGTAATGATGTATATGCTCATGATGTGTTGTTTCTGTAGGTACACTTTATGATGTATATGCTCATGATGTGTTGTTTCTGTAGGTACACTTTTGGACTGAAGGACTAAGGGTCGGGTTGAGGCAGTGAGCTGAAAGGAGCACAAAAAGGAATAGGATTCAGGATTTTGATTAGTATCTACTCTAGGAGTAGTATAAATCTAAAATGCTAGCATTCATTTTTGGGAATGTAACTAATAAGTTATGAAGTTTTATTTTTGGCCTGTAAATAAGGGGTGCTTATTGGCCTGAACCGGTCCGGTCCGGACCAAAACCGGCCGGTTCCGGGGCCGTTAAGGTCGGACCGGTCCTGTCCGGTAAGGAACCGGATCGGTTCCGGTTCCGGTTCCTACTGGTTCCGGGCCGAACAGGTCCGTTTTCTTTTTTTTTTTTTCAATTTTTTTTTTGGGCAAAGTTCAGGCCGGTACCTTTTACTGAATTTGTATTCATCCTAGTCCAGGAAAAAATAGCTACTGATGCACGAAAATTTACATAACACAAGTGTTGTATTTTCGTGCATCATTGTTATATTTTAGTGCACCAAGGTTATTTTTCGTGCACCAGTGTTGTATTTTCGTGCATCAGTGTTATATTTTAGTGCACCAAGGTTATATTTTAGTGCACCAGTGTTATAAAAAAATTACACAAAGTTAGTGCACCAGTGTTGTATTTTCGTGCATCAGTGTTATATTTTAGTGCACCAAGGTTATTTTTCGTGCACTAGTGTTGTATTTTCGTGCACCAGTGTTGTATTTTTGTGCATCAGTGTTATATTTTAGTGCACCAAGGTTATATTTTCGTGCACCAGTGTTATAAAAAATTTACACAAAGTTAGTGCACCAGTGTTGTATTTTCGGCATCAGTGTTATATTTTAGTGCACCAAGATTATTTTTCGTGCACCAGTGTAGTATTTTCGTGCATCAGTGTTATATTTTAGTGCACCAAGGTTATTTTTCATGCACCAGTGTTGTATTTTCGTGCATCAGTGTTATATTTTAGTGCACCAAGGTTATATTTTCGTGCACCAGTGTTATAAAAAAATTACACAAAGTTAGTGCACCAGTGTTGTATTTTCGTGCATCAGTGTTATATTTTAGTGCACCAAGGTTATTTTTCGTGCACTAGTGTTGTATTTTCGTGCATCAGTGTTGTATTTTTGTGCATCAGTGTTATATTTTAGTGCACCAAGGTTATATTTTCGTGCACCAGTGTTATAAAAAATTTACACAAAGTTAGTGCACCAGTGTTGTATTTTCGTGCATCAGTGTTATATTTTAGTGCACCAAGATTATTTTTCGTGCACCAATGTAGTATTTTCATGCATCAGTGTTATATTTTAGTGCACCAAGGTTATTTTTCATGCACCTGTGTTGTATTTCCGTGCATCAGTGTTATATTTTAGTGCACCAAGGTTATATTTTCGTGCACCAGTGTTATAAAAAAATTACACAAAGTTAGTGCACCAGTGTTGTATTTTCGTACATCAGTGTTATATTTTAGTGCACCAAGGTTATTTTCGTGCACCAGTGTTGTATTTTTGTGCATCGGTGTTATATTTTAGTGCACCAAGGTTATATTTTTGTGCACCAGTGTTATAAAAAATTTACACAAAGTTAGTGCACCAGTGTTGTATTTTCGTGCATCAGTGTTATATTTTAGTGCACCAAGATTATTTTTCATGTATTTTCGTGCATCAGTGTTATATTTTAGTGCACCAAGGCTATTTTTCGTGCACCAGTGTTGTATTTTCGTGCATCAGTGTTATATTTTAGTGCACCAATGTTATATTTTTGTGCACCAGTGTTATATTTTTGTGCACCAATGTTATATTTTCGTGCACCAGTTACTTTTTTATCATTTTCATGCACCAGTTATTTTTTATGATTTTCGTGCACCAAGGTTATATTTTCGTGCACCAGTTACATTTTATGATTTTCGTGCATCAGTAGCTGTTTTAATTTTCGTGCATCAGTTACTGATTTTTCGTGCATCAGTTACTAATTTTCAATCTTTTCGTGCATCAGTTATTTTATTTATTTATTTTTTAAAATGTTACCGGTTCCGGAATCGGTAGCATCGGAACCGGTGGTGCTACCGGTTTGGATTTAAAAAACCGCCCAGGACCGGTTCGATACCGGTTCGGGGGTGGACCGGAACCGGTTAGTCCGGTTCCGGTTTCGGACCGGGTCCGGATCAACCCGGGTCGATAAGCACCCCTACCTGTAATCCTGTTAGCTCAAGTAACAACCGGAACCCTAAGATGTTATTTAATGCATGTTTAGTTCTTCTTATATCGTTATAACACTGTTAAGGTAGGAATACCCCACAATCTATGCGAGGCAACGGGTAGCAGTCCTTGGGGCAAGCTTTGTTAAGTCTCAGAAGTCAATGTACATTCTCCATTTTCCCGAGTTCTAAGGCACCCGAACCACATTTGAGAGCCAAGTGGGGAATTGAACCTCTCTAATGTGTCTCTCCCTAAGCAGCTCTTGGACTTCCTCCTCGACGACCTTATCTTTTTCTGCCTCGAAGTGTCTTTTCTTTTGCTTTAGTGGAACTCCATCCAACACATTTAGGTGGTGTTGCATGACATTCGGATTTATACCTATAAGATCTTGAGTAGACGATGAGAACACATCATGATTCTTACTGAGACAAGCAATGAGCTCGCCCTTCTCTTGCGGGTCCAAGTCAGCAGCTATTCTGATAACTTTTTCAGCAGATCCAAGCTCCACTAACTCAAATTCTTCCTCTGTCACTGTTGGAGTCTCTTTCGGGGCATGCCGAGCAACTGACCTCTTGCTCCCTATCACCCCGACCTCCCGCCGGGCCCTTTTTTCCTTCTTCCTTTACAAAACTTTCATAACAACGACGGGCTGTACCCTGGTCTCCTCCAAGTACTCCAAATCCGTTTCCTTCTAGACACTATAACTTCCGGTGATAGGTAGAAGCTATGATATTGAAGTCCTTCATGACCAGTCGCCAAATGATCCCATTGTAAGAGGAGGGACGTCAACGACTGTAAAATTCACCATCTTAGTTACTCGGCTATAGCCATTCCCCATTGACAAGGGGAGGACAATCTGACCCAGAGGCTGGATCACATGTCCCGTGAACCCATAAAGAGGGGTTGAGATTAGGTCCAAGTGGAATCCATCAACTTGCATTTGGTCCATGGTTATTTTGAACAAGATATTGACAGAACTCCTCGTATCCACGAAGATCCTTGCTACGTCATAATTGGCTATAATAACCTTGACTACCAACGCATCGTTGTGTGGAGTAACAATGCCTCGTAGGTCGTCGGGACCGAAAATGATCACGAGATCGGCTGTAGTGCTTGCTTCCATGGACACTTCAAAATTTTCCAACCTCCTCCCATATGCCTTGTGAGCTCGGCCAGAATCCCCATTGGTTGCTTCTCCAGAGATCATGTGTATCGTTCCCCGATTCGGATCATTGTTTCCTCCATTTCTTTCCGCATGACCACGAGGGGCATTCCGCCCTTGTTGCTCCCACCTTGGCTCTCTTCGTCCGGGATTGGCCTGAGCTGGGGCCCAGGGCCCTCCCGTCTCTTTGAATTATCATTTGAACCTCTTCTCCCAACAACAATCATTGGTAAAATGTCCATATTCTTGATGATATCCACAATACTTATCCGATGGGGGTAATCTTGGACCTCACTCTACTTTCTTTGGCCTGGTTAATCTACCCTTATTATCACATACATCCATTGCTCTGTTTAGGCTCATGACAAGGGGAGTATGTGGAAGACGCCCCCTGAACAAGTTTCGATCATCCATCCTCTCCGCCATATTTCTCTTACTTCCGCCCTTGTCCTGCTTTTCACTGCTATTCTCAGCGGGCCTTTGCTCGAATCTCTTATGCCTCTGCGCTTCTTCCAAGTTCACATACTTATCTGCCCTAGATAGCATCATAATTTTGTGTGGTTTCTTTACCAACTTGAAGAATTAGCCACCCCGAGCCCTTGTGTGAAATCATTGAGAAGGACATCAGGCGTGGCCGAATGAACCTCTAGGGCAGCACCGTTGAAGCATTTAGTAAACTACCGCAAGGATTCTTGATCTTGTTGTTTCATGACAAAAAAACTGAGTGGAGTTATTTGATATTTCTTGCTACTTGCGAATTGATGCAAGAAAGCTGAGCCGACATTTGACTCCGTCGAAGTATCGATGCAACAATGCCGCATTATCAAGTCTTCCCAAATGGTCCTCGGGGTCGGTGTTCCCATCGTATTCTCCCATGTTAGGTTGTCCGAAGTTAGGTGGTAGCTTCTCCTTCAAAATGGCTTGAAAGAAAAGAATTTCTTTCTTGTGGATGTAGGCCATTTCCCCGACATGTTGTCTCAAACCTTGATTTCATTCCACATATCTTACATGCTTTGGTGCATTTCGGGGTCCCCGCCACCTTGGGTGGGATTGAGTTCCTCCGCGTGACTTTGCTAGACTTCAGCATTGTCCTCATGGTTCGGCAATGGTCCTCCATCTAGAGTTGGGGGTTGGTTTTGCTTCACAGCCTCAGCTGCGGTGGTGGTAATGAACTGGGCTAGTTGTTCCATAGTCATGTTTTCCACGTTCATCACCGGAGGCGGCTGTTCAGTCCTTCGTTCCGGGCGAGACTCCGCCGTATTTGTTCTTCTGCTTCCTCTTCTGCCTGTCATATCAACGTCTTTGCTCAAGTTTCCCACATACGGAGCCAAATGATACTTGCTAAAAATTAGATGTCTTCTTTCCGATGGACGGAGGGTGCTGGTAGCAACTCCGATAACAGCTCTGAGTGTTGTGAGGCCTGAAATCATGAACAAGTGTGAGAATGGAGCCGGAAGAATCTCCCGGCGAGTCCTTTCCAACGCTCAAGTCGGAAATCGGCAAAAAAGGCAGAATAGCGAGATGGACATGAAATTATGAGTAGAGTGAATACCGTATTCACGTCAACAAACCTGATATTTATAAGAACGGAGATGAGACAACCTTTAATCGTCTGTCAGGGCCTAGGAGACATCTTTTGAAGCTAAGGGTGGGGACCAGGGGACCAGAGTTGGGGACCAGTAGATGTCACTCTCCCCGTACGATATGGAAATAGCCTTTAGGATCTGATTTATGCCGGGGACCAGAGAATGTCACTTTCCCAGTACGATATGCTTGCAGCTTTTGCGATCCGATTTGTACTTGGAGATATGGGTTGTACGTCGAATCTGATTTGCGAGGTCGTGCTACAAAACTTAGCTCACCCAACACGAGCGAGCTCCAATCTCACACTTCGCAACCGTGAGGCACCCGCGAGGGATAGCTCTGAACTCGTTCTCGCACGGGTGAGCATTGCAGCTCGCCCTCGCATGGGCGAACTGCTAGCTCGCCTCTTGCACAGGCGAGCTAGCAGCTCGCCCATGCCATACGGGGCGAGCTTTGGGAGCTCGCCCCATGGCTTGCGGGGCGAGCTCGCAGCCCGCCCCTCGTGTGGGCGAGCCTCGCGAGCTCTCCCCATGGCGGGCGAGTTTCTCGTACCTTGCCCTCTTCTGGTTTTGATCAATGGTTAGGGCTCGACCCGTGGGCTTTTTAATGAGCTTGACCCGTCTTGACCTGTCTGGGTATCAAGGGGAATAATAAAAATATGTAATATTTATGACATTTTATTGTGATCATCGATGAAATATATGCATAAGTTATATTTGGATCGAAGAATTTAGATTTGAGGACATTTAAAAGAAAGACTTGAAATGACTACAGGTTCCATTTTGGATGGAAGGATTTGATGTAATTGGATTTGAAATCGTTAATACAAACCCAATCAAAATGTTTGGCTAATTTTGAAATCCATGGATTTCAAATTCACCATTTTAAATTTTAAGGCATTTTTTTTAATAATATCAAGATATTTTAAATTCATAATTATTGAAGCCATTTCAAATCCATTATTGAAATAAAAACCTTCAATATAAATGAAACCCATGAAATATAATTCAATACAACGATTCAAAAAATAACTAGTTGAAGATTTGAAATTCATTATGGAATGAATCTATCCAAACAAAACTATGGATTTGGAATCCGTAACTTCAATTTCATTCACCCAAATGCAACCATAGTTTATACATCTACTAATTTTAATTTCTTATATAAAATCTATCTTAAACAATAATATATGTGTTTTACTCAATTTTTTTGGATGAATAGAATTTCAAATGCAACCACATAAACGTCGGATGAGTTTGACGATCATATCAAAAACTAAACTACTCAGTTCTCACCACACAAGAAAAGGCCAAGGTGTCATCAACATTATTGAGCATATCTTCGACAAAAAAAATTGGATAGTGTATCGGGTCCTCACTCCGGTGGGCTACAATTAAAGTAACTCGAAAAGTGATTATCCTTAGGGATGTACCCAAATAACTCATCGGACTTAAGCAAGTAGAGGGAGGTGCCACGTAAGGGGAATGCTTAAGACTCGAAGGCGCGCATTAGATATATTCGAGCTCCAGCTCGATGCGAAATTCGAATAGTTAACAAATATTAGCTCGAATCAGAGGTTGGTTTGATCCGCCTCGAAAAATTTGAACATCGTTAGCGACCTATTTGAACTAGTACGCAAAAATTAATACACAAACTCAAAATATAGTTATTAATTTATATTAATAAAATAGTAAAGCTCGTGAGCGGCTCGTCAACTATCGAATAAGGTAATTTGGGCTCGAGTTTGGTCAAAAAAAAGTTCAAACGTGTTTTAGTTCAGCTTGAATTCGACAATTTCGAATATGAATCAAATATTTTTCGAGTCGGCTAAAAAAATTAGTATGATATATTCATTTGCACCTCTACTCCTTTCCCACCAGCCTCAGATATAGTAGGATGAGAAGTGAGAACTAGCACAGATGACAGTGGCTAACGATTTTGATAATTTGGTGATCGAGTTGGTGAAATAGGTGTGCCAACTGATAGACATTGTGGCAAGAGGGAGAGCTCCAAAAGCTTAATAAATGTGTTATAAAACAATCAACCACACCTTCCACCATAACTGGAATATACAGGAAAAATCAAAGATGACCGGCCGACTTCAAAGATCATAATATCTAGTTATCATGTATACCCCACATATCACTTTTTAAAGTAAAATAATTAAGCAATATATATATATATATATATATATATATATATATATATATATATATATATTGTCCTGTCAACTTTGAAAGATCCATTACTGGTCCACTAATCACATAAGATTGAGTAAAAATTTGAAAAGATTTGTCACTCGAAATATCTCTCATTTTTCTTCAGAAAAAAGAAAAGAAAAGAAAAAAGTAAAGATCTCTCCTTTCATTATCGAAAGAGAAGAGATATCTTGTGACCCCCCAGTGTAAATCGCTACATAAAGGTAACTTCATGTTCTCTAAGCTCTTTGGCTATGCATGATCGTCACTTGTTTTTAGAGGTGGCTGATAAATTTGAGTGATTACTTTATTAGAATAGAATCAAAGTTTTAAAATTTTAATTAAATTTTGGAAGTTTACCCATAAACCATCACTCTGTCTATAATCCTCACTTGGACCACCTTGTTTGTCTTAACATGCTCTTGGCGCGATTCATTCGATGTTGCGATGTAGATCATACCGTCACATGTCGTTTTTTTAAGTCCGAAATACCGTACGGTATACAAGCGATCTTGGCTTGCAAAGATGCTAAATAAGCCTGAAAACACACAAGGAAGCTAACAACATGAAGAAAAAAACTTGAGAGAATATGTGTATTATGCATACAAATGAGGAGAGCATGACTATTTATATCAATAAAATCTAATACATTCTACGATGGAGATTAAATCTTCAAAACATTCCTAAGATATTTAGGATAAAGAGTATTTTGGAATGTCTTATTATAAATTATTCTACGGCGAATGCTGCTGGCTCAAACATGTGAAATCTATTATTGGTCCCACATGGAAAAATTGGCCACACCACATATAAGGTGAGTATAGACTTTGCCCTCACCTCAGAATGTAAGGAATCATCGTGGCCCTTAGGACACCATACAATCGTATTGCCCAAAGCCACAGACGTCAGGATAAATAAGTATAATAAAATAATAATTAATCCTCAAAATAAAAACAATTAACTAATAATTAAGCTAATGATTTTGGTAATTTTCTATTTTTTTCTTAACAAATATTGCATTATTTCAAATTTATAAAATATTATTAATTTATAACGTTCGAATTTCGGAATCCTGCATGGCTACTAACCAACTCGTTACCAATTATTTAAAGATTGGCCATAATCCGCTAATTATTCTTAGCTACCCCATGAATATTACTTTAAATAATGGATCAATTGTCCAGATTTATCAATATCAAATCTTTTTAATGTGAGACTTAATACATGATAAATTTGAGTTATTTATCCGCATGAGATAGTGTCACATGGAATAGTCGAAATATAGCCCCGCAACATCGTTGGGAAAAAACGTACGGAACTACAGATCACGTGGATAGAAGCAAAAGACATGTGATATAATCCACGTGTCAGTATCTCATTAGTTGCTGGCGAAAGTCCCATGTGACAGGCGTGAAAATCACGTGGTCTTGAAAGTTAAGGCCAGTAGGAGACTCAATTATTATAATAATATTATTATTATTATTTCAAAATAAAATATATATATCAGTGTTTGTCGGGTTGTGGTGGGGATTGTCCAATTGGTGCCAGAATTCCCCCAAGTAGTTTGCTGGATAGAGCTACAACCAACCACGTTTTCTTTCTGAATTACGAATTAAAATCATAATTGATTTTCAAAAACCCTCATTTATGTTTTTGTTATGAATGGAGCGTTCAAGAACTCACGAATTCAAGAAAATCTAACATAACTTCGTGTAAATTACTAATTCAATTGCTGATCAATATTGTCACGCCCCCGGGCCTAAGCCTGCACAATGGGCTAATATAGTAATTACTTCGTATACGTCATCGCTCTACGAAAATGGTTAACCCAAGTTGCTATAATAGTCCATTGTAAGCCTTTATAAATCACTTTACATTTTCATCCACAACCAATGTGGGACTAGGGTATTACAATCACCCCTCCTTTAGAACGAGACGTCCTCGTTGCAACCTAAATCGTCGATTCACCGGCACAGGGAATCTAGAGGTGGCTCTAAAGGTTCAAGAGGTGGCTCCCGTCATGTAGCACTTTGTCCCGCAGGTTCAAGAGGTGGCTCCCACGCACGTGGCACTTTGCCCCGCAGGTTCAAGAGGTGGCCCCCGTCGTGTAGCACTTTGCCCCTTTAGGCTCAAGAGGTGGCTCTCACGCACGTAGTACTTTGCCCCGCATAACACTTATCTCCCGATGTTTTCTGCCGATGACCGGCTCTGATATCATTATGTCACGCCCCGGGCCTAAGCCCGCGCAAGCGTGACTGCAAAATGGGCTCATATAGCAACTACTTCGTATCCGTCATCGCTCTACGAAAATGGTTAACCCAAGTTGCTATAATAGTCAAATGTAAGCTTTATAAACCACTTTACATTTTCATCCACAACCAATGTGGGACAAGGATATTACAAATATTATGTCAAGAATAAGATCACAAAGTAAACAATTCAATAACACACTCCATGGTTTCCAAATATTTTCTCCCTGGGTTGGCCATGCACTTACTCTCAATCACTGCATAAGCCAGGCCTGGCCGGGTACAAACCGTGCAGTACAAAATGCATCCAACAACATTTGCGTAAGGGACTCTGCTCATATACTCTAATTCTTAATCATCTTGAGGTGACTGAGGAGTAGATAGTGTTGGAGAAAGGTTGATTATTGAATTAAAATTAAGTATCGGAGGCCAAACAAAAGGAATCCGCACATCGGAAGTTCTGGAGGCCGCGATCAATTGTTATGTGTTGGCAACGATAGATCGCAAGAAATGAACAACGAAGCAAAAAAAAATTGCTTGTCGTGATATATCATGCCTCGAGCCACAATCGATCGCGCCTGACAGGTTCTTGAAAAAGTGCGCGTGATCGATTGAACCATATTCCGCGATCGATCGCACCTCGTGCAGACTTATAGGGCGTGTCCCTTCACTTGTAGGTGCTTCATGAAATGGTGCCTCCAATTGATTTCTTTTGATGACATATCTTGGTCCAGTATAAAATATCTTGGTCCAGTATAAATAGAAGGAACCCATTTGGGATTCAACACACAATTTTAGATAAACAAAACACAAGGTTAAGAAGCATCATCCCTTCGAGACATGATCATCATCCTAAAACTTCATCCAATTCTTGTTCAAAGTTTGAGTGCCTTTAAACATTTGTGTTTTGTGAATTCGTGAATTGTGCTTCTATCACGAATTATAGTCGTTGTATCTTGAAAAACGAATTGTTGTTGGTCCGTGAGCATCATAGAGGGACACTATCGTTTGAAGGACAAAGAATCGAGTTCTTGCCTCGACAATACATCCATTTATTATCTTGTTTGTTATACCCAAAGATACATCCAGATAAATAATCCTACAATCTTGAAATGATATTTAATACAAATGCCCTCCACAACACCAACCCATACAACTGAGTTAATTTTCTCATAATAATATAGTTATTATCAAGAAATAGAGGGGCCCCATTACCAAATAAGAAGGGCCTAATAATAAATTCATAAAATATAATATATATGTAATCTCCAAAATTACAATTTGGGTTCTAAGCGAAGCTGCCACATCAGTTCTTTGTTGGTGACAACAAATCTCTGATGGGGTATCATAGATTTTAGTCACCCTGTACCGGATCCAATTTGTGATTTTGGGGATTATGTATATTATACTTTATGAATTTGTTATGTGGCACCTCTGTTTCTTGACAATAATTGTACTATCAACGTCTTCTGTTCATCATGGAGAAAGACCCGAGAAATTTGATGGAAACAACTTCAAACAATTGCAGCAGAAAATGCTCTTCTACTTGACCATGCAGTTTGGCAAGGTTCTTGATCGTTGATCATTCTATGCTTAAAGAATGTGAAACCGACTCTCAAAAGAGGGTTGCGGTTGATGCTTGGGATCAAAGTGATTTTCTCTGCAATAACTACATTATAAATGGTCTAGACAATACATTATACAATATGTGTTGCCTAGTGAAAACCGCAAAGGAACTGTGGGAATCTTTGGAAAAGAAGTGCAAATCTGAGGATGCCGGCATGAAGAAATTCATTGTTATACGATTCCTAGATTTCAAAATGATTGATTCCAAGCCGGTAATGACGCATGTGCAATATTTACAAGTGATCATGCATGATATCCATGAGAAGAGAATTAGTCTAAGTGATTCATTCTAAGAGGATGCAATAATTGAAAAATTGTCTCATATATGGAAGGAATTCAAGAATCATCTAAAGCCCAAGTGAAAAGAGATGATTCTTGAAGACCTCGTGTTCTTCTAAGAATCGAGGAGGACAATAAAACTTCCGAGGGGAAGGCAGGTAGGAACCAACTGGAAGCACGAGCTAACTTAGTTGAACAACGCACCACAAATCTCTTAGAGGTTCTTCTCCTTGCATTAAGCTTTCTCCATTTCCTTCTTCTATTCCTTTGTATATTCGTTGAAACTCCTTTGATAGAATAAATGATTTCACTTATGCCATAGTCATTGTTTGTTTCCCATACAACATTGTATCAACAAAATGTTCGTTTAGGTTGGGCATAGATCTTCGTAACATAATAGCTTGATCCTCTTCTTCAATCTTTATATCTATGTTCTAGAGGTCAAGAATGATTTTATCAAAATCATCATGTGTTTTCTCAAATATTTTCCCTCTTCCATATACATATGATATAAGGATTTGTTCCGATATAACATGTTCGCGAGTGAGTTCTAGAGATATAGACTTTTGATTTTTGCCCCAACAGCCAGGGCAACGTCTTCTTCAGCTACTTCACGGAGGACCTCATCCCCAAGGCTTAGCAGAATAACACTATGGGCTTTGGAGTCAATGCCAGCCACCTTCTTCGAATCTGATACGGCATCCATGGCTTCTTGTTTGATCACATCTGCCAATCCGTGATGCACCAAGAGAGCCGTCATTTGAATTCGCCAAAGGTTGAATTCATTCGTCCCCATGAACTTGTCAATATCGAACTTTGTCTTTGTCATTCTTGATCTTCTTGAACAAGCCTGGCTCTGAAGCCACTTGTTATGAATTGAGCATTCAAGAACTCACGAATTCGAGCAAAACTCGCAACGTGTGAATTGGTCCAGAAGTTAATCACGTAAATTGCTGTCAAGAGTAAGATCACAAAGTAAATTGTCGGTTATCTCAAGTTGATGCAGCGGAAGATTTAAGGAGTAAATGACAACAAAGAATTGAATTGTATTTGATTGCACTGTTGTTTCACACATACATACGTAAGTATATGACAGAAGAATATATTGAAGTGTAAGAAAGTGTAAATCTGATTATTATATAAGCATCTTAGCCTTGTAATTTATAGAGGCTTTTACAACAAAAAAATCAGAAAATAAAGCAAAGAAATAGAAACCATATTTGACTAGGTTTATTTCTAATGTCTGTGACAACTTTTATTCTGCACATGTCAATATATGGATAATAGTTCCTAATGCAACTATCTAACACTCCTCCATGCATTAGGAGCTACAAATTTTGAGCCTTTTCCCTTAGATATTCAAACTTATTTGCTGGTAACGGTTTCGTAAAAATGTCTGCAAGCTGATCTTCAGATTTGCAGTAGATGAGGCTTATTTATCCTTTATTTTACACTTCCCTTAAAAAGAATTTTTTTATCTTGAAGTGTTTAGTTTTTCCATGAAAAATCGAATTGTGGGAGATGGCAATTGCTGCTTGATTGTCTACAAATATCTCTGTAGCTTCCAATTGTTTTAAGTTTAGATCACACAACAATTTTCTCAACCATATTGCTTGATTTACTGCTGCAATTGCAACCACAAATTCACTTCTGCTTTAGATTGAGCAATAGTTTCTTGCTTCTTAGAGCTCCATGAGAACATTCCCGAGTATAGAGTAAAACAATGCCCAAATGTACTCTTCATATCATCAGCAGATCCTCCCCAATCACTATCTGAGAATACTAATAAGGTGAAGTTTTGACATTTCTTGAATTTTACACAAATGTTGATGGTTCCTTTGATGTATCTAATAACCCTTTTTGCTGCTTTAAGATGCAATTCAGTAGCACAATGCATGAAATGAGAGAGAATGCTTACAACAAAAAGTATGCCTGGCCTTGTTGCTGTTAATTACATTAGATAACCAATCAAGCTTCTGAAATGACCTTCTTCGAATTTTTCTGAATTGTCATCATTTCTTAAGATTTCTTTTTGATTAATTGGAGTAGACATTTCTTTGCAATTTTCCATATGAAATTTCTTAAGAATTTCCTTGGCATACTTCTTTTACATATCAAAACTTCACTTTCTAGCTGCCTAATCTCCATTCCCAGAAAGTATGTTATCAATCCAATGTCTGTCATTTTTCGAATACTTGCATCATTTCTGCTTTGATTCTTCAACAAGTTCGACATTTCCACCTGTGATTAAGAAATCATCAACATAAAGAGAGACAATAAGCAGATTATTTCCTTTACATTTAATGTAAATTGTGGCATCAGACATGCTCTTTTCAAATAGGTTTGACATATGCTTGTCTATACCAGGCTCTAGGGGCTTGTTTTCAAGCCATATAGAGCCTTTTTTAGTAAGTAAACCTTCTCATTTTTACCTTGTTTCACGAATCCATCAGGTTGATCAACAAAAATTTCCTCATGTAAAGCGCAATTTAAGAAAGCGGATTTTACATCAAGTTGGAAGACTTTCCATCCATGTTGAGCTATTGTGGCTAGCACCTGTCGTATGGTGTCCAATCTAGCTGTTGGTACTGTTTATCTAAATTTATGGATTGAATCAGTTTAAACAATTGCGATAGAAATATATTATACTATAAATAGAAACAGTATACTTAGAACAACAAATAAATCGAACTACAAAAGCATTAGACTTACAACAGCAGCTATAAACTGAAGACTTAACACAACAAGAATCTGGAAACGATTCTGGACGAGGCCACAGCAAGCCGTGTGCTCGTAAACTCAAATTTGCTCGTCTTAGCTTCTGGCCTCCTGGACAAGTGAGTCCCATGGTACAACGTCCAATATCCTCTGTTCGGATTGAAGCAGAACTCCGAGCAGACCACTTCGAACACTAGTAGTGCGCAATACTCTCAAACTATATAAAATGTATGCATGGGGTATGATTTCGGATTAATGAAAACATAGGGCTGGAGCAGCTTATATAGCTGAGCAACATACATCTCCAAAGGTCTCAGAAATTAAGTGTAATGTTTAGTGGGGTAGATGAAAAGTCTCAACACTTAACATCAGATTAATACAGATCTCACACTTAAATATGAAATCAATTATGCAGGTAGGTGAAAAGTCTCAAACTTAATACTCAGCAGAATATGAAAAATCAGGTAGATGAAAAGTCATTTCAGAAATCCGAGTAGTAAAAAGATAGGACTGCCTTCACGGCAGCGACACGCGAGGCGAGTCGAGTCGAGTCAAGACGAGCCGAGCGGAGTCGAGTCGAGACGAGCCGAGTGGAGTCGAGCGGACGGACGGACGGCGCCCGAGGGTAACCCATCTTTTTTACTTACTACACTCTATTGATTTGTTTCTCATTATAAACAAATCATAAGTACCTCAAAATTTCAACGTGGGATTTCTTTAGCCTAATTGACTATTCATATTTAACTTACCATAATTTTGTTCTCATTAACAAAAATAAACCAAATTATTGGGCTTTTATCTTTTAAACCCAACAATTATTATTAATCCCAACAATCCCCCACATGAATGCAATATGGCGAAAAAATTACACAATGCACTTAGATGAAGATTTGATAGTACTTTGAAAATCCACTGCATCAGGATAGCCGGTGGTTAACCTTGAACCTTCCTTAGTAAAGTATCATCGGATATACTTGTCAACTAGTGGACGTGATGCCTTGAAATACAAGAGTGTAGGTGTCGAAATAATCAACACCATTAGTTTGTCTGTAGCCTTGTACTTATCTACCGTACCATCAGCTTTCATCTTCCTCTTGAAGATCCACTTGTGGCCTAGTGGTTTACAAATTGCAGGAAGATCCACTAGTTCCCAAGTATGATTATGTAAGATAGATTCTATCTCACTGTTCACCGCTTCTTTCCAAAGATCCGAGTCTTGTGAAGACATTGCTTCCTTGAAAGTAGTCGGATCCTCTTCCAACAAATATGTTAGGAAATCCGAGCCAAAAGACTTCTATTTTCTAGCTCTTTTTCTTCGTCTAGATGATTCTACATTCTCTTGAGATTCTCTATCCCCCACATATCTCTCAACATTGGTTTCAGTCAGTGTCTGAGTGTTGTGTGGAAAGATTTCCTCAAAGAATGAAGCATCCCTAGCCTCAATGATAATATTTACATGCATTTTTGCATTATCCGACTTGTGTACCAGAAATCGATAGGCACTACTATCTTGCACATATCCGATAAATACACAATCCACTGTATTAGGTCATATCCTAGTCCGTTTAGGAGGAGGAATTGGTACCTTTGATAGACAAGCCCCAAACCCTTAAAATTTTGTAGCTAGGTGCGCGACCTTTCCACAATTTATAAGGCGTTTTATCCAACTTTTATGTGGTACTCTGTGTAGCACATAGTTGGCGGAAAGCAGAGCTTCTCCCCACAAATTCCGAGGTAAGTCGAAACTTATAAGCATTGCATTCATCATTTCCTTAAGCGTTCTATTCTTTCTTTCAGCAATACCATTTGCTCGGGAGAATAAGACGTAGTGGTTTGATGAATAATGCCACTCTCAGCACATATTTGTGCAAATGGTGACTCATATTCACCGCCTCGGTCGTTTCGAAGAATTTTAATCTTTTTATCGAGTTGATTCTCAACTTCATTCTTGTAGTGAATGAACATGTCTATTGTTTCGACTTTACTTCTCATTAAGTAGACATAACAATATCTTGTATGTACATCGACAAAGGTTATGAAATAATTTTTACCGCCTCTAGATTGTACATACTTTAGATCGCATAATGGATAAAGTTTAACGGTTCGGTGCTTCGCTCAATTGAGTGGAATGAAGACTTGGTTAATTTGGCTTCTACATAAGTCTCACACTTGTGTTTATGATTCATGTTAAATTTAGGTAATAGATTAAGAAACATTAAGCCTTTGTAAGGACTTATAATTCACATGTCCTAATCTACCATGCCACAAGTGTAAAGACTCACAAGAATAATCAAACTTTAAAGTTTTATTAGCCACATTTGGCAACAATAATTACATTATTTTTGTTTGTGCTAGCCTCATATGCTGCATTAACATTAACATCAACATCAACCTCTATACTAGACTTTGCCTTAAGAGCTAAAGTCATTACAGTCGTCTTGAAGAGGTTATTAGCCAAGTATCCTTTTTCCCACGAACATACCACCCTTGGGCAGAATGACTTGTCGGATTCAAACATGAGCAGAAAGCCTTTCTTGTTGAGCACTGCTCCCGGGATGAGATTCTTCCGGATCTCTGGCACGTGGAGCACCTCGGTAAAAGTCAACTCTTTGCCGGAAGTCATCTTTAGCACAACCGTCCCTTTGCCTTCAACTTTTGAGACTGCTGAATTTCCCATGTAGCAGTGCTCATCATTTATCGGTTGATAGGTCTTGAACATCCATTTGTTGCGCAAATGTGACGAGTAGCCTCATTGTCCACCCACCATTCCTTGGAATTCCCACCAACAAGGTTCACCTCTGACACCACTGCAGTCAGATGCATTTCATCCATGTCTGAGCTTAGGTTGTCCTCAGCAATGTGGGCATGAACAGGCCTCTTGCTTTAGCCTCTGTTTGGGACTGCCATCCTTTTACCCTCGTTGATTTGGCGTTGTGTGCAGTCCTTGGCCTTATTGTTAGGCTTACCACACACGTAACAGTCACTGGTGAACCTCATTGTCTGAGTATCTCCCTTGGGATCAAAAGTACGCTTGCGTTTATTCCCACGGGAGTTGTCCCCAACTTCAACCATGTTGGCCTTGGAAATCATTCCAAATGATTTCTTGTCAACTTTTCGTTGTCTTGCTCGATGCGTAGCCTCATGATAAGGTCCTCGAGACTCATCATCTTTTGTTTGTGCTTCAGGTAGCTCTTGAAGTCCTTCCAAGATGGTGGTAATTTTTCAATCATCATCGCCACTTGGAGAGCATCATTTAGCCCCATACCTTTGGTAGCAAGTTCATGATATATCAGCTGCAGCTCTTCGCATTGATCAACAACTCTCTTGCCATCTACCATTCGATAGTCATGGAATCGTCCGGCTACAAATTTCTTTGCGCCTGTGTCGTCAACTTTGTACTTCATTTCTAACGATTCCCAAAGATCCTTCGCAGTTTCTTTGGGGGAATACACATTGAAAAGTGCATCGTCAAGAGAATTCAGTACATAGTTACGACAGAGGTAGTCGACACTCAGCCACGATTCAACTATCACAGTTGATTGAGGATCATCTTTGTCCTCTAATGGTTTCTCCTCTTTGAGAAACCTGGTCAAGTTCAAGGTGGTCAAGAAGAACATCATCTTCTGTTGCCAACGCTTAAAGTTGGAACCTTTGAACTTTTTTGGTTTCTCAAATTGAGAGAACGGCATTGGGTTTCTCAGAACTGGCATAACGACCTCAACGCCACTAGCTTTCACCACTGGAATCTTAGTATTCTCAGCAATTCGGTTTGGAATCTGGTCAGCCATTAGCTAAAACAGAACACAAATAATATCAAACTAGTTTTAAACTGAACAATATAAATACTTTGATAGTGCACAAACAGTGATTGTTTGAAAATTTGACAATTATATTTTTCGAAAACCAATTCAGATATAAAAAAAACAGTGACAAAACAAAGAAAATTTTGAGTTTACGATTGTTGGTACTGTTTATCTAAATTTATGGATTGAATCAGTTTAAACAATTGTGATAAAAATAAATTATACTGTAAATAGAAACAGTATACTTAGAACAACAAATAAATCAAACTACAAAAGCATTAGACTTACGACAGCAGTTATAAACTGAAGACTTAACAACAAGAATCTGGAAACGATTCTGGATGAGTTCCAAGGTACAACGTACAATCTCGTCTATTCGGATTGAAGCAGAACTCTGAGCAGACCACTTCGAACACTAGTAGTGTGCAGTACTATCAAACTGTAAGAAATGTATGAATGAAGAATGATTTTGGATTAATGAAACCATAGGGCTGGAGCAGCTTATATAGCCGAGCAGCAGACCTCTCCAAATGTCTCAGAAATTAAGTGTAATGTTTAGTGGGGTAGATGAAAAGTTTCAACACTTAACATCTGATTAATACGGATTTAAGTTTCACGCTTAAATCTGAAATCAATTCTGCAAGTAGGTGAAAAGTCTCAAACTTAATACTCAACAGAATATGAAAAGTCAGGTAGATGAAAAGTCATTTCAGAAATCCGAGTAGTAAAAAGATAGGGCTGTCTTCGTGGCAGCGACACACGCGGCGTGACGCGACGCAAAGAGCCGAGCGGAGCGGAGCGGAGCGGAGCGGAGCGGAGCGAACGGACGGACACCCATCTTTTCTACTTAACTACACTCTATTGATTTCGTTTCTCATTATAAACAAATCATAAGTGTCTCAAAATTTCAACGTGGGATTTCTTTAGCCTAATTGACTATTCATAATTAACTTACATAATTTTGTTCTCATTAACAAAATTAAATCACATTATTGAGCTTTTATCTTTTAAACCCAACAATTATTATTAATCCCAACACTAGCAACATGGACAAATGTATCTTAGTAATCAACTCCAAAAATTTGAGTGTACCCCTTGATAACAAGCCTTGCTTTGTGCTTGTTGACAGTACCATCAGCATTTAGCTTTGTCCTAAACATCCATTTCACTCCAATGACATTTCTGTCTTTCGATCTATTAACAAGCTACCATGTCTTGCTCTTTTCGATCATATTTAATTCCTCCTCCATTGCCTTTTTCACTTCTGATGTGTAATGGCTTCTTCATGACCACCAGGTTCACAAATGGCCACATTGCACCTTTGATAGATATCAGTTAGAAGTCTTGTACCTCGAATTGGTGGCATCTCATCCAATTCTTCGTTTAAATCTTCATGTATTTCTTCTGTTTCCAGAAGGAAAGGAGGATTTGACATCAACTTGGTTGTGATATTTCTTTTGTTTGTTACCAATTTTCATCCTCATTGATAGTAGCATCTCTACTAATGATTATCTCCCCTGTATGAGGTTGATAAATTTTGTAGGCTTTGGAGAAGAAAAAATAGCCAACAACCCTTCTCAGTTAACAACAAATTAATGTAGTAGTGTAAGTAGAGATCGATCCCACAGAGAAGTGAGTATTTTTATGCTAACAAGTATCGAAATAGTGGGAATTTGTGATTGTTGATTATCTAAAATATCTATGATGCAAGATTGAAATCAATAGAAATTAATCAATTAAACAGAGATATTGGTTTATGTCGGCTCTACCATTGGAATTCATTCATTCATTCATTCATCGATTTTCTCACAGATGTAATTTTTATGCATGAATATTCATCATTTAAGATTTGACTCCTATCTCACCTTAAGTTTAGTTAAATAAAAAACAGCATTCAATCTTAACTCTTATCGAATAATCAACCTTAACAACACAGTTAGGATTTAAACCAATGATAGCATATGAACGATTAAGATTGGTGAAGCTAAACATCATAAATAACAGCAGTTATGTTTAATCAAGTCAAAAGTTTTCCCTAGGAATTTAATAACCTCAACAACAGAGAATTATAAATCCTAGTTGCTTCACAAATTCAATTAATCAAACAATTACGGATATCAAACTTAACATTAGATTGTATGAAAAATAATTAGGTAGCTAGTCTAACAACCAAACAACACAATCATTGCAAGAATAATAGACAAAACTTGTGATACTCAATAAAAATCACCAATTCAAAACAATAATCTCATGAATGAAATAAACTCCAAGGTTTTGTCTTCCTTAACCAAGAATATGAGTTTAACTACTCATAACTAATGGAAAACAAACAAAATAATGTATGAAAATCATAAACAAAAGTAAGACAAACTATGAGAATCGCCACGCGTCGATGTTGTAATCTCGTCTTTGTGTCGAATCTTCAATCCGTTTTCAAACTTCAAAGAGTTTAAATCTAAAACTATTATAAAAGCCTGAATTCTGAATTATGGAGGCTAAAATCATGTTTCCTTGTATTTCCCGGACTCTGCTGGCGATCGATCGCGGATGGCTGGTGACCGATCACAAACCTTTATTTTTCAACCAGAATGTTTTGTTGATCGATCGCTTCATTTGCCGATCGATCGCGAGACTTTTATGTTTTTTTATTTTTTTCCAGCGTGTCTCGGCCATCGATCGCTGAAGGATACTGATTGATCACCGAGTCTTTATTTTTGTTGGCTCTTTTACTCTCTTCGACGATCGATTAGGACTTTTGTGGCGATCAATCGTTGCCCTTTATCCATTTTTATAGTCTTTTTCTTGGTCTACTTTGATCCCTTGTCAACTCCAATGCATTTCTTGATCCTTATTCGCCATTGTTAGCTCGATTCCTTCGATTCCACCTACATTTACACAAATATACGATTAGGTAGCCTATGCATCAATTTATCCATCAAAATATACCAAATCGTAGATAATTAAGCGCAATAGATGTGTCTATTTCTAGTCGCATCAATACCTTGTTCTGATTTTTTATCAAGCTTGTCACGCTTGACCTGTGGAACATGAGAAAAACACATACACCCAAATACTTTAAGGAAATTCACCGAAGGTTTTTGGCCATATCATACTTCATATGTAGTTTTATCTTTTAATACTTTGGTAGGCAATCTATTTGTAAGAATACAGCTTGCTTGCTGCTTCAGGCCAAAATTCTTTGGCACGTCTTTGTCATGAAGCATTGCCATCTCCAAAATTGATCTATTTCTTCTTTCGCTCAGTCCATTTTGTTGAGGAGTGTATGGAGTAGTTAACTGATGTTCTATGCTCGATGCTTCACAAAACAGATTGAATTCCTTCGACGTATATTCCTTTCCATTATCAGATCTTAGACCTTTGATTTTGCAGCCACTTTGATTTTCCACCATAGCTTTGAACTTCCAAAATACTCCAGCCACTTCTGACTTGAGTTTTAAGAAAAATATCCAGCAAAATCTTGTAAAGACATCGATAAAAATAATGTAATATCGACTACCTGATAGTGATGGAGTTCTTTGGGGGGCATCTACATTAGTTGCAATTTTTGAGTAACTCTCCAAGTTGATTTTGGGAATGCCTTACGGTTTTGCTTTCCATATTGACAAGCATGACAATTTGGCAAGTAATCTTCCATGATTGGTAAATCATCAGTGAGGTCCTTTTGCTTCATGAGTTGCATTCTCTGTAGGTGACAATGACCAAGTCTCTTGTGCCATAACTCAGTTTTGTTGGCTTCAGCAGGAGAGACATATAGTTCTTCTTTAATTGGATTAAAATAGAAACTCTTGCCTTTCATTTTTACTTTGAGTATTTCATGTCTCATTCCATCAAAAATGTGACATAACTCATTTTCAAAGAATACCCTATCATGAAACCTTTTTTCAATTAACTGACCAACACTCAACAAATTTTGGTCAATATCTGGTACATAAAGAACGTCAGAGATCCTTTTCATGCCAGTTGTGCTAGTGATATTGATCGTACATTTTCCTTTGACGGAGATGTAGTCTCCATTGCCAATTTTTACCTTTGTGACCTCAGTTGGCTTTAAACCTCTGAAAAGTTGCCTGCCACTTGTCATATGGTTTGTGCAGCCACGGTCTATTAGCCAATTTCCCGATGAATAACAGATTGCAAAGCAAGATGCCACGAAAAGCTGATCTTCATCTTCATGTTCTGCAACTTGGGCTTCAACTATCTTTTGCAAGTCTTTTACTTTGCATATTATAGCTTCATGTCTAAGTTGATTGCATTTTCAGCACTTTGGGTCTCCACCAACATTTTGTTGGAGGGTGACTTTTCTTTTTACAGTATTGGCACGTTAGATATTTTCCCTTGAAGTTTCCAGCTCTGCTCTTGTAACTTGAAAGCAAAGGCTGAATTTCCTTCCTGGTTTTTCTTCTTATTTCTTTTATTTCTTTCAATGTCAACATGTTTTGCAGACAAGGCTCATTCGGTGTTTATGTCGAGCCTCATTTGCCTTCTTTGTTATTGTGCTTGAAGATACTTCAGTAATTCTGCCAAGGGAATTTTTGATAGATCCTTGGTGTTTTCCAGGGTTGTGACTGTTGCCTCGTATCTTTCATCATCTGCATATTCATTCTTGATAAAATCCCAAATAGACTTGGCTATCTTGAAGAACATAATCCTTGTGAAAATTGTCGATGATACCGCAGCAAACAAACATGCTTTGGCCTTCGACTTCTTTGTTTTCATCTCCTTGTGAGTTTTCATTTGTGCCATGGTGGGATTGTTTGTGAGAACAGGGATTTAATAATCTTCTTCCACTGCTTCCCAAAGATCCAAAGCTTCCAAGTATGTTTCCATTCGAACTGCCCACATTTGGTAGTTATCTCCATCGAATACTGATGGAGAAATTGAAGAGAAACTAGCTTCAGTTTCCATGATTTATCAAAATACTCACAGATCCCTTAAGAACCTGGCTCTAGATACCAATTGTTGGTTATCTCGAGTTGATGCAGCGGAAGATTTAAGGAGTAAATGACAACAAAGAGTTGAATTGTGTTGTGTTTGATTGCACTGTTGTTTCATACATGCACACGTAAATATATGAAAAAGAATATATTGAAGTGCAAGAAAGTGTAAATCTGATTATTATATAAGCATTTTAGCCTTGTAATTTATAGAGGCTTTTACGACTAAAAATCAGAAAATAAAGCAAGGAAATAGCAACCATATTTGACTAAGTTTATTCCTAATGACTGGGACAACTTTTATTCTGCACATGTCAATATGTGGATAATAGTTCCTAATGCAACTAACTAACGTAAACAACTCAAGACCACAAGAGAATTAACTGCGAGAAGTAAAAATCGACTCAATTATTTAACATGGTTATGTTTTTACACC
This sequence comes from Haberlea rhodopensis, assembly GCA_907163345.1. Lineage (NCBI taxonomy): Eukaryota > Viridiplantae > Streptophyta > Magnoliopsida > Lamiales > Gesneriaceae > Haberlea > Haberlea rhodopensis. Next base: position 5,632,464 of record CAJQUN010000034.1, on the reverse strand, counting down.
TACTCCACGGAAGCATCAAGCCACAAGTAAAATCCACTATGAATGAATGAGTATTACAAATTACAAAATCAATCATACACATTAGTTTAAGTAGTATTTTCTTGGCCTTCAACTGCTAAACCTAACGTAACTACCAAACTTGAAGCTAAGTGATTTCCATGCCTTGCTCAACACATAATGTCTGTGTTTTGTGGATCAGGACCAATCTTCATCAATTTTAGACCGACATATAAATAAATAAATTTAAGTTACATAACTTAAACTAGATGATATCTTAAATTTAAATTCAATTTTTTAAAAAACAAGTAATATAGGATCGAGTGTTGTCGTTTTACCAAAAATTATAACTGTTGATGATGGTGTACTCAAAACTTTTTAACTGTGCAACAATCATATCATCATATTTCGATTGATTTTTCTTGTATGATCAATTCTCCAACCAATCCACTCTCAAAAAGTGCGCTACCTTACAACTCGTGGATATCGAACACGTGACATTGACTATCATACCATATATAAGATCGATGTTTGTTGTTGTACCAAAAGAAGTAGAATTTTGTTGTTTCTTTTTTTTTTTTTTTTGAAACCTATACAATATGTGCTAGCTTAATTATCTCAAAAGTATGTTAATTATCTAAATGTCTTTGAAAAGAAAATTAACATTTTTTAAGATGAAAAAGAATAGCTTTGAAAAATTAAAAAATTTGAGTATGTGAAGAATTTCCTTTAAATTAACTCGTCCCAAGTTTCGAGAAGATTCTAGATGATAAAATTTGAAAATTTAATGTCAACATATTAACAACTTTCCTTTTTCTATTCAAACTCTTCTAAAGTTTCGAGAAGAATCTAAATGACAAATTTACTTTGCAAAATTTTAAACATATTAGGAACTTTCGTTTTCAAACACCCATCTTTATAAGATATTTAGATATTATATTCATTTTCATTTTTAAAACAGAAAACATCATCAGATATTAAAAGAATCCAAAGCCACGTATCTTGATTTGCTCCGACTATATATTTTAGGTCAGTGATGGCAAACACAAATGCGTGCGAAGAAAAAAAAAATTGACATATAGTTTGCTGAGTGAAGCCAAGATGTTGCCTTTATCTGCATTTGCACCTGCACCTTCTGTATCCCAAATTCTTCGTTCTTTTTCTTTAATTTTGTAACTTACCCCTCAATCGTTACATCAAGATCCATCAACCACATAGCAAATTGAGGGGAAAAAATGAACAGAAGAGGAAGAAAATAGCACATTATTAGGGCTACAACTGCACATATAAACATACTAAAGAAAAGAATATGAATGTTAGGATTGATGAAAGAAGGTGCAGATGCAAATGCAGGTGAATGCCACTTTGGCAAAATTTTTTAGAGTTTCTAAGCTTTTGTTTGAACTTCCTCACGCTCTCTTTCTTGATCTTTATCGTCTAATTTCTACACAAGGGTCATGCTAGATTTAGCTGTTAATCCAGATTATGTGACTGGGCATCGATCCGCAGAATTTACTGAAGATTACTGGTTCAATAGTAACTTCTGCAGATATGGAGTTTCTGAAGGTACAATCTTCCTGATCTACTCCTCATTTCCTTCTCATTGTGTAGGATTTTGTGTTTATCAAGATTTCCTCTATATTATCTGTATTTTAAAGATGTCAGCCAGACAGCTGCAGGTAACCTAAACAGTGCAGTGGAACCCTAGAGTACCCTTCAATCGTTACATCAAGATCCATCATCCGCATAGCAAATTGAGGGGGAAAAAATTTAAATAGAAGAGGAAGAAAATAGCACATTATTAGGGATACAACTACACATATAAACATACACAAGAAAAGAATAAGAATGTTAGGTTTGATGAAAGAAGGTGCAGATGCAAATGCAGGTGAATGCCACTTTGCCAAATTTTTGTAGAGTTTCTGAGCTTTTGCTTGAACTTCCTCCTGCTCTCTTTCTTGATCTTTATCGTCTAATTTCTACACAAGGGTCATGCTAGATTTAGCTGTTAATTCAGATTATGTGACTGTTAGATTTCTACATCGGCATCGATCCGCAGAATGTACTGAAGATTACCGGTTCAGTAGTAACTTCTGCAGATATGGAGTTTCTGAAGGTACAATCTACCTGATCTACTCCTCATTCCCTTCTCATTGTGTCGGATTTTGTGCTTATCAAGATTTCCTCTATGTTACCTATATTTAAAGATTCCAGCCAGCCAGCTTCAGGTAACCTAGATTACCCTTTTGCTTGTTCAAAAAATTCTTGGAGATTTAGAGGGGAAAAAACGGCCTTTTCTTGCTATTGTACGTAGAAGCTTTAATGGGTATGATCCATTTGGTTAGTTTGATTTGATTACTAATTAGCTTGAAAGAGTTTGCAGTTTTGATCTGGTTTCTTATATGTTATTTGTTTTCTGAAATGAGAAAGGCTCTTTCAATTCCTTCCACTCACCACAACAATATCACTTCTCTACATAAATATATGTAGTGTCATATTCATGTGGCTTAACTGATCTGTGTGGTTTTTTGGATGACTTATAAGTGGGGGTGGTTCTTGGCCTTGTACAAAGAGCTCAATCACTCGTATAAATGAATCTATATTTAAAAATGTCTAGCTAGTTATTGAATTATCGTCTTATCTAAAAGTTCGAAACTTGCAGATATATTGGGCAATTTATTATTTATTCTCTAACACTCCTCCTCTTTTTTGTTTTTTGAGGTCATCAAACGGATATTTCATATGGGTGGAGTTGTTGTTTATGAGTTTTGAACATATGATCTCGACGTTAACCAGAGGCTGTAATACCTTGTTGAATTACCGTATCGTATAAAAGTTCGTTTAGAGATGTTGGATAATTTATTATTTCTTCTTGAAGTTTGATCAAGCATTGATATTTGATACTAAAATCTTTTGGGGAATATTGTTGGTTGTATACATTTGAATGAGATTAAGATTTTCCATTTAATTGGATCTGCCGGAAAGTTTTCCTTTACAAAAGATCTTAATTGGACGTGCCACTCTTGGCTCCAAGAGTTTGAGGTGTATTATGAATTGAAGAAATAAGAATAAAGAATAAAGGGGCTCAAATTCTGCTGTTTTCAGGTATATCCATATTCAACCCTTCATTTATGGGTAATTTCTATCTAACTTTGAGCCAAACTCATTTAGATGTTCTCGATACTTCAATAATGTGCTTAATTTAATTCCCAATTTTAATCAAAACGCCGTGAATTCCGAAATTTTCAATCATTACTTAACAAAATATCATTTAGTCTGTGCTCATTGATAAGCACGAATCCTATAGAGATTTGATAGAATAATTTTTGTGGGTGAATTTTAGATGACATATTTTATGAGGATTCAAAAAATTCATTATTGTTATGATTCAAGTCCAAGATCCTTTGATATTTGATCAATGTAGTGAACTCTTTGCAGTGGCTTAACAATGACCTTGGACTGAAACAATCAAACACAAACCAGGAACAATACAAGAATATAAAACGAAATAAAAACAAGAACACAAGTTTACGTGGTTCGTCCAAAGGGAAGGAGAGTCTCGATTACAAACCCTCATGTTTCTTCTCAAATCCTCTTTCGTTTCCTTGACAATACAAGAGAATTTACACAGAAAAATATCGAACTTTCTTTCTTAAACTCTCAAGAAGAAGATGATCCTTTCCTCTCTCAAACTCCTTTTGGCTCTCGATGAAGTTGCTTGAGTAATCTGATGGATTTTTTTGGCCTTCATTCCTTTCCACTATATACTAGTGCACCCAACAAACTGGTACCAGAATCTTGGAAACATTGGTGCTGCCCTGAAAGGCACTGCCATCAGGTTCTTTTTTAAAAAACATTCCAAATGAATGGTGATGATGCCCTTAAGGACACTACTCTTAAGGGCATCATCAAACAAATCCAGAATCTTGAACTTCATTCTTGAAGTGGGTCCATTTTTAAAAAAATTGAAGTTTATCAACTCCATTCATAATCAAGCTAACGATAAAAGTGATGAATTTTAAATTCATAGATATCAAAATAAATATAATGAATTTAAGTCTTGGAATGGAAATACTTTTATTTTTGATCCAACAACATACTTAGGCGATGAAATGGGATAAATGTACAATGTGACTAGCTAATTCCTATAATCGGTGATCAACCCTGTAAAAAATTATAGAGTAGGGATCATCTAGAGGCATCTTTCACCTAAAATATTCAGGTTTGTGATATTCCTTCCAAAGGAAAATGCTTATGTACATAGGGTTTGGTGTACACCAAAACACATATATACACACATTGAGATCTCAGCAAAGTGGTAAGACAATGTACGAGGGCTAACTCATGCCCAATGCTAGAAGGTCAAGGAAGTCGGTAACAGAAGCCGGCGGCCAAAGCACCGGTGAACGGAGGTCGTAACTATAACGATTCTAAGGCAGAAAATTTCCTTGTGGGGTAAGTTCCGACACTCACGAAAGACGAACGGTCTGTACACTGTCTCGGATAGAGGCTCGGTGAAATAGACATGTCTGTGAAGATACAGACTAATTGCACCTGGACAGATAAACCATATGAAGCTTCTCACTATTCCTTGGGATTGAGTCTCACCTGTGCAGCTTAGGTGAAATTATATATATATATAGGAGCTGTCTCTTCAAAAAAAAATTAATTACCTTAATTTTTTTTAGTTTGTATTTTACCATCCAAAAATTATAATTTGTGGGACCTGAAATTTTTTTACGCTCCTTTTTTATGTTAATAAAAGTTCTAAATTCGCTCCTGAAAACACCGTACATGCACGGTTTACATAGCGAGGATGTGTATTGCTCTTGTAGTAATACTTTAGTACCGGATTCGTTTATGGCGATTTCACTTCCAATAAGTTTAAAACTGTCGATTTTAATGTTCAAACCGAAGCTGAACCGAATGTATGGGCGAATGAGGAACAAGAACTCCAGTTTGGTTTCGGTTTAATCGAAAAAAATTCGCAACTTTTTACTTCTTTTTTTTGTTCATTTTGAATATAAAAATTAATGCACAATTAAATATAGTTAGCATGATAAATTTCTGTCCGTGGGGCTTTATCAATTGGGCTTGGTATCCTGCCTAAAGACCCATACCAGAGCAATCAACATTTGTGGTGGTTCCAGGGAGCCCAGCCCACTTTATGACCAGGCTTTTCCGGCAAGCCGTACGAAATCGGGCCCGTCCATGTCATGCGCACTCTGAGGTAAGCCTAGATTTCCTATATAAGGTAAACGGAGTATTCGAACAAGGGTGCACCCGACTGCTCTCTGATGGCGCCGTAAGTCTGTGCTATACATAATCCATCTGTATTTACACGAAATAATCACGCAGGTTTTCATATGCTCTGATTTTCATTGTCTATGACAGATCCATTTGTTTGAGAATGTTTTGAATCCTTGAAACTTTTCTTTTACCGGTAAACTTGGACGCATCAACTTTTGAAACAACTCTTGGAATTTCAAAACAAAATGTGATCTTTAATTTTGGTAATCGAATGATATATATATATATATATATATATATATATATATATATATATATATATATATATATATAAAGAGATCGTGACGCTGAATTATAAAAAAACTACATGATAACCCCCAAATTAATCATTTGACATGTTATGGGGTACATCAGCATATTTTGCTACGTAATTTTATTTTCTTTAGTCAACTCAAGGATGACCTTATATCTAGACTTTTGTGACAAACAGGTAAAAAAGAAGAGCAGAAGGTAAATTATTTAGTATAATTAAATAATCTGGATATAACATATGATACAAATATTCATTAGGTCACAAAAAAAGAAGGGGTTTCCTCATTTCCATCGGCTCTTCCACATCTCCACTATCCACTTTACTTCATTTCCTCTTACGAGACATCGGAGGGGTCATGCCGGGAGAAATCCACATTGTGACCCACTTTTGTACTAGGGATTTTATTAGTACTTGACGATAAATTTCTTATGTTGCGACATGAATTTAAAATGATGGATATTATTACCTTGGATCATTTTGTCTAGTCTGTATTGTTGCGGTACTTTTACGCCAAGCTCAAGACATTTTAAATTTGATTGTGCACCTTACCTATGCTCGACTCATTGCGCTTATGCACATGTTAGCTCCGACTAGGGCTGCTTACCGGTTGGAACCGGTCCGGTCCGGTCCGGAACCGGCCGGTTCCGGACCCGTTATGGGCGGAACCGGTCCGGTCCGTTAAGGAACCGGATCGAACCGGTTCCGGTTCCAACCGGTTCCGGTTTGGTTCGGATCCTTATCGGATTTTCCTTTTTTTTTTTTTGAATGAGGCGTAAAGACGCCCCATTCAGGCGTAACTACGCCTAAGCTACGGCTTTTGCGAATTTAAGTGGCGTAACTACGCCACTTTGGCGGCGTAATTACGCCTACCACGCGGGAAGCCAATTTTGTGACACATCGACAGGCGTAATTACGCCACTTCGGAGGCGTAATTACGCCAATGGAATTTTGGTAATTTTGGAGACTTTCCGTATCTGATGCATACGGACTTTTAAAGGGTTTAGAAATGTAACAATTTTTATGGGTTATTTAAACATGTCTATGTGTTTAAATACTTCTAGCATCCATCTGACTACCGTGCGCTTGCGGTAAGGGAATTTTCGCATCAGCATACAAATAATTGTAAAGACATGACAATTGAAAATCTAAATAAAAAAATATTACAATTTAGTACTTAGCAGTCTTCATAATTGATAAGTATTGTTTTGGCGTTCTCTTCTTCTTGCTCGTCATAATGATTTACGAATTCGTCAACCGTCCCATCTCTTCTATTTTTGCATTCTGCTTCAAACCAATCTTTAAGTAACGTGAGCATGCATAACGAATCAGCTGATAGACTACTTCTGTAGTCTCCAATAATACGGCCGCATGCTGAGAATGCCGATTCAGAAGCGACGCTTGAAGCTTGTACAGCATACACGTCTCTAGCCATTTTGGCTAAGATAGGGAATTGTGCTGCATTGGACTTCCACCATTGTAAGACGTCGAAGTTGTCTTCGGTTAGAAATTGATAATTCAGATAAATTTGCAACTCAGTCGACGTGCTAGTAGAAGGTCCTTTTCCCTTAAGTTTTTTCCTGCCCAGCAATCTAAGCAAATTGATGCCCCCACCTTTAGATTGAGCTTGGGGTTGTTCTTCAACAGGCCTTTGTTGCGATGATTCACTTGCCTGTTGATTATAATACAATTGAAACATATTTTGGAGAGATTGCATTGTAGACGTCTTTTGATCGTCAACAACCTTCCCCAAAAATTTAGCATAATATTCAAAAAATATCTCAAATGAAGATAAACATTGACTAGGATCTAGCAATGTTGCGATGCAGTGCACGGGTGGGATTTGTTCCCAATACTTTATAAATTTAGTTTCCATTGCATTAACAAAAGCATGCAAGTCATAGTCATCTCTAAATTCTATAAATTTATCAAACATGTTAAATACTAAAGGAAGAAAATAAACGGAAGTTGGATAAGTAACACCAGAGAAACGTTCCGTCGCTTCTTTGAAAGTACCTAACAATGATACACAATTTTCAACAAATTCCCAATCCTCATCAGTCAAATAAATACTTTCATCGCTATCAGGCATTTGATATGAATTATAAAATGGAGTTAAAATATCTTTGTAAGGTAACATAGCATTCAACAAATTGTACAACGAATTCCACCTAGTTTCTATTGGTGATGGAAAAAGAAGATGCTTTAAACCATTAGATAAACATAATTGTTTCCAATCACGCTTAATACGGCTCGTGCGTAACCATTTAGCGCAGTATTTCATTTTGTCAATACATGCTGAGTGATTGTCCTCATAACCAACTTTAACAGCCAAATTAATCACATGACATGCACATCTAACATGAAAAAAATACCATCAAGCATTGGTTTAAGATAGGTCTTTAAATCACGCATCGCAGCATTGTTATTCGCAGCATTGTCTAATGTGATTGAAAATACCTTATCCTGAATTCCATAATGTCTACAAGTGTTGAATACATATTTAGCAATTACATAACCAGTATGTGCACAATCTAACTCATCTAAAGACAAAATCCTTTTTTGCATACACCAATTATCATCAATCCAATGACAAGTGACAACAAGATATGAATCAGAATTTACATTTGTCCAAATATCAGTTGTTAAACTAACCCTACAAGGCAAACTAGAAAGATGTTGAAACAATGTATTTCTATATTCAACAAATACGTCCATACAATTTCTTTTTAGTGTGTGCCTGGAAATATGTTTAAACATGGGTTGTATAGACGAAGCAAATTCAATAAAACCAGCACGTTCAGCTTGTATAAAAGGTAGTTCACATCTGATCACATATCTAACAAGTGACCTACAATTAATTTCAGCAGTTAAAATAAAATTCGTGCCAGTAAGAACATTAATTTGTGCTTGTGTTGCTTCTCGACTTAATGGTTGTAATGTTGTCTCATCAAAATTATGTTTTTTTACTAAGTGTTTTTTAAATGTTCCGGTGCCTCCACTGGAACCACCGGTTTTATATGAATACTGGATCTTACATAATTTACATATTGCAACAGATTCATTAGTACCTTCTTTTTGAGCGAGTTCAAAGTGATCCCATATCTTACTTCTTTTGGCACGAGTAGGTTGTCTACTCGCTGCTGTAGTGGCTCCGGATGACTCCACATGTTGTCTTTCTTGGGCTTGAGCAGCAACAGGTTCGGCAGGTTGTTGGGATTATTGTGGTTCGACATTCATAGAAGAACCACCAACATTGAGGTCAGCAAAAAAATCATAACTTTCATTTAACTCAGGAATTGGCACAGGCAAATTCATTGCAGAAGATGAACTCAGTGATAGACGACCCGGAACGAGACCCCGACTACGACCCCGGCTACGACCAGCACCACTGCTAGATGAAGATGCCATTATGATATAAGACTATAAGTAAATTGTAAATAGCACAATTGAGAGAAAAATATGAGAGTGAAGTAATTTTCGTTACAAGAATTGTTATGAAACAATACACAACACAACATCCCCTATTTATAGTTTTTTTTTTTATTAAAAAATATTTTTAAAAAAAAATAAAAAGTTAACGTTGGCAACGGCTAAGAGTCGTTGCCAACGTTAACATTTGTTAACGTTGAAGGCAACGTTAACAATGTTAACGTTGTCTTCTTCTTTTTTTATTATTTTTTTTTATTTATTTTTTAAAATCTACCGGTTCCGGTTTCGGAACCGGAACCGGACCGGTAGGACCGAAACCAGCGGTCCTACCGGTTTGCTTCTTCGGGACCGCCCCGGACCGATTTCTAACCAGTTCCGGGGCGAACCGGAACCGTTAAGTCCGGTTCCGGTTTCGGATCGGACTTAACGGTCCGAATCCGGGCCGGGTCCAGTTTGACCCGGCCCGGTAAGCAGCCCTAGCTCCGACATTGATCCAAATCTAGCCTCAATGGGGCACCTTGTGAATCTCATACCTAATTTAGACATTTGGCAGTCAGTATCTGCTTCAGCCAAACAGGCGGTGCTCAACATTCGGCCTTAGAGTCAGCCTAGAAGTTAACATCGACTTCGGCGCTCAGTCTTCAGGCCCACCTTATTGCAGTTCTTCTTGTCCAACCGTTATTTTAATTTCTCATACATGTTTTAGTTTCACATTATTTTTCAGGTATACCATGTCAGGCTCAAGCATTATAGTATCGGGCATGCAATCTCGCAGTAAAGCCCTATTGGACAGCTCGGGAAGCCATCTCGCTATAAGGCCCTAGTTGACAGCTCGGACATCTCGTAGGAAGGCCCTACCAACATTATTGGGCATGCAATCTCGCAGTAAGGCCCTATTGGACAGCTCGGACATGCCATCTCGCAATAAGCCCATAGTCGACAGCTCGGGCATGCAATCTTGCAATAAGGCTAAGGCCCTACTGACAGTATCGGGCATGCAGTGTAGCAGTAAGGCCCTATTTGACAATATCATGAATGCCATCTCACGGTAAGACCCTATCATATAGCTTGGGCATGCTAATATTCGGTTTTCAAGCCTTATTTATGATAGTATTAGACGAGTTCATATGTCTTGGTTACGTCAGACATCATTCATGGGTAATTTATCCAACCTGCTATGGTTAAGCCTACATAAGTTCGGACGAGCTTATAGGCCTTGGTTACCCAAGTGCACTCAGGGGTGGTGTACCCAACCTGTCGCGGTTACGCCCGATAGAGGATCAGTCGAGCTATGGTTATACCGAGCTCGTTTGCATTGGTTACGCCAAATGCCATTTAGTGGTGGTTTACCCAACTTGCCTTGGTTACGGCAAGTGTTTTGTCGCTAGAGTTGATTCACAACCGGCTATTAAGTGGTGTGGCCAGGGTAGATTTACAATCGGTTTATCTTTTTTGTCGCACCAAAACCAAGTTATTCCTAACATATAATAGATAATAATATAAATCAAATATTATCTTCAACTTCATACGGCAGATAAGTATGAAATTTATGTTATTTTTTTAGTCATATAACACTAATATTATTCTTAAATACAAGAGAATCCTTGAAAAATAGAAATGGAAACCTTTTTGGCTTCTAAGCTTGGAATTTAGGGGATGTATTCATTCTAGATTTTTATTTGACTTTTAATGATTTTTTTTAAATGATGACTTTTGTGTAGTTGATAGATTTCTATTGACTTTTATAGAATTCCACATAGTTATGAAAGATTTTAATAGACTCTTTCATAGATTTCTATTGACTTTTATAGAATTACACGGAGTTATAAAAAAAACTTTTCATTGGCTATTGTAGATTTTTTCGTACGATGAAAAAATCGTTATTCAATATATTGAAATCAAAATTTTCATTATTCAAGTCAGTTCAACATATATAATTAATTAACCGATATTTAAAAAAAAATACATAACAATATATCTGTACAAAATGGAGGTGGGTAGAATAATGCTTGAGAAACTGCAAAATAGAGTAGTGTTTGCTGGAGACTTCATCGGACGAAACCAATATGAATCTCTTTTTTTAAAAAAAAAAACAAAAAATTGATCTTCAACATCTGTTGTTTCTGAGTGAATCAATCAATATAAACATAGGAAACAATGTAGAAAGAAGAGCTACAATTGGCATACTTGAATATTTTTTCAAGATAGCTTTGAATTGATATGGTTGGCCTTGTGAGGCCATGGAACCGATACTTACTGGGTTGGAGTGAACTGTTGAGATCGTTCAACTCCACCACTTGCTTTAGAAGAGAAGAGAGTAAGGTGATGAGTTTAGAATTTCCATTTGAGATCTCCAATTTAAATTGGAAAAAAAAACAAAACAAAACAAAAGTCAAGGCAAATCCATGGGAGGAGTAATGAGGAATTTTGGACTTTTTGTGCGTGTACATAATGCTTCAATTTTTGTATTTAAAGAATTCCACAAAATCATTAAAGGTCATTGAAATTTGGATACCACTGGACTTTTATAGAGTTAATAAATGTCAAGTTTGAATACCACCAAACTTTTAAAAACTCAATAAAAGTCTATTTTGGATACCACTGGACTTTTATTGAGTATATAAAAGTCTAGATTGAATAACTCTAGACTTTTAAACTCCACAAAAGTTATTAAAAGTCATCATCTAATACACCCGCTTAGTGTTACATCAGAAAACTGTCGGTAGGGCTCCCTAATCTAGTCATTAATAATGTTTCTCGACTTTTAAGTTTAACAATGGTCACCTAAAATTTATTGTACGATAATTTGAATTTAGGAGCTTTATGATTTGGCCATTTATTATTATTATTATTATTATTATTATTATTATTATTATTATTATTATTATTTTATATATATATATATATATATATATAGATATAGATATATATATATATATATGCATAATCTATAATATATATGTATAGTGGGTAAATTTACCAACATAGCATGCCTGAGGTATGAACCATAGCAAAATTAATCGCTTTACCAAAAGCTATAACTGATTGTAACAGTGCAACTCTAATCTGTAAAGCGTATAGCAGCTCAAGAGTAACGCTTCGATCATTTTTCAAGTAGGGACAATCATTACACTCCAACAATCTCCTTCCCAACGATTGCACTACCTTACAACTCATGAGAATCGAACACGTGACATTGACTCTGATACCAATTATAGGATTAAGCGTTTGTCGTTTTACCAAAAGTTATAGCTGGTGGTACTGTGCAACTCTAATATTTAAACAATATAGCAGCCAAAGCACGACGCTTCGATCGCTCTCCAAGCAGAGACAATGATTGCACTCCAACACGATCAATATGGAAGTTCAGAAAATATTAATTTTCTGATGATCATTAAATTTTGTTCATTATATTTCTAAAATTATATCCAATATCGTCTGTCAGCATATATATATATAAGTGTACATTTATCAAAATTTCCAAATCTACCATTAACCTTTCATTAGACTTGTAGATTACGTTATATTTTTATGATCAGTATTGTCCCACTTTTAAATTGTTTGCCATTAGGGGAATAATTAATAAATAGTCATGAAATTGCATAACACATGATGTTTTATTAAATTCAAAAAATGTTAGAGGTATAAATAAATATGTTCTACAATTTTGATATTGTATTTTTGTTTCTTTACGATTTTTATCATATATGTTAGTCAAATTTTAGCCCAAGTCCGCTATCTTTATATTTTTTGGTGCAACTTTTTACCCTTTTATCACATAATGCCGATATGGTGCTGACATGTCTAAAATCATATCAATATTCACGAAAAAAATAAAAAATAAAAATTGCAAAACTAAATTTATCAAAAATTGAAAGATAATGGACTAATGATTAATAATGATAATATAGATGATCAAAATCGTAAAATGAATTGTTTCCTATTCACTAATCTAACTTATTATATGTTTGAGAGTAATCTTGCGTCACACACTGTATTCTATGTACCATTAATAGACCATTGGGGTTAAGTTTCTGGAAAAAAAAAAGTAATTAAAGCAGTTATCAACTGAATTTGTAATCTCCATTCGCATTCATATAAATAAGGACAAATTTTATTATAGAAATTTTTTAATCAAGAAAGTTCAATTCTTGTCCGTTGATCGTTGTTGGGCTAGGTCGACCAAGAATCTATTTATTTTCTTAAGAAAAATCTTGCTTACGGGCAACCAGATTTATATATTTAAATCAGCACACATGATTTAAATTCAAGGTGGATTTTAGAAATCTTATAACTTATGTACACTGTAATTGTTGTATATTTGTGTGTAATACAAAAGTAATCCCACATTTAAAGAATATTGAATGGTGCACTTGAGACATCTTGGGCTTGGTTGATCATCAAATTATTATTTTCGAGCTTTGTTTTATTTTGAAAATATGTGATGATTCAGTGCAACCATTTGAAAGGTTGTGACTTTTCGATGCAACCATTTACGAATGATTGTAACATTTCAATGTAACCATTTACAAATGGTTGTGAACTTTCAATGCACCATTAATGAATGTTTGTGTTCTTTCATAAAAAGGCATCTTCATTCTATAAATAGAAGAAGCCATGAAAAACGATTCATTCTTAATTTTTCCTGTATTTTCTCAAGGGAATTTTCATGCCTTGTTGTATCATGTGAAACATATTTCTATAGTCTGAAAATATTGTTTATCGGATACTGATTCTCACGCCTTAAGGCTATTGTATTCTATCTTCAATATTTTTTAACAGTAATGAAATGTTATATACTTAATATTGTATATCACATTAAATTATGATAAATTGTTTGCTTGGCATATCATGTAAGTATTCGTAGACAACAAACTTTACCTATTAGCATTTATGGGATGCAGTTTTCATATCCACCAGTTGCTTAATACGTGACTTTGAGCTGTCAAGTTGCAGTTCTGCTAACAATTATAATTTTTGAGATCGTAACATCATAATACAAATATATTTTCAAATATATATACTAGATAGGGTCTACTTTCCCGACAGTCAAAAGCGTAGAAATAATACCCACCCTAAAATTTGAAGCTATAATCCATAAGGACAAGACACCCAAAACGTTACAAATTTAGGGATATTGGAAGTGTCGGCAAATAGGCCCCATTTCATGTACAGTAGCCGCCCCAACGTAATTCAACCACCATTTTGTCTCAAAATCAACAGTTTTATGACATTTCATAATATAAGTTGTTTCTTGTCAAAATAAATAAGATATCATAATATATATATATATATATATATATATATATATATATATATATATTCAAATGATGCATGAATTTGAAAGTTATTACCCACCAAATCAATCATTTGTTCTTATTTGCATAAAAATTGATTTTGTAAAGATTCTTTTTCGCAAGACTTGCTTGTCTCACGTCATTTTTTAATTAAGATATACAATATTAAATAAAAAAATGAGATGACGAAAAAATGGGGAAAATAGGACGGAAATTAAATGTAGAAGGATGACAACTTTTTTTTTTTAAATTAGGGGAGGGGCAAACATTTTTTCCGCCACATGTGAGATTTGATATCAAATCACTTTCAAGGGGAGAGAGCTGTTTCACAACTGGGCTAAGCTCGCAGATATGATGGATAACAACTTAAGTAAATATATATGAACAATTCTCCATGCTAATGTCAACGAGTAGGAAAAAACAGAGATGCAAGTATTAAATGAAGAATTCAATAATCAAGATAAGGGGCCATTTGCAGATTTCGAAGTTGAAATCTTCATAATATATAGATGCATTTTCAGTGATCTGATACATTAATTTTGACGACAGATTAACAAAATATATATATATATATATATATATATATATATATATATATATATATATATATATTATGAAGCAAAATTTATATTTTGAAAAATATTCTATATAAAATTCAATGATTTTTTTCGAAGAGCTGCAACTATGTCCTTATCGCATCCAAGTAGATTCAACCATCTGTGAAACAAATGTTACTTCTTGGCAGTGGCTTCATGTTCAGAGTTTTAATGGCGTTTCTCTATACGCTTAGTAACTTTGGATGACAAGTTACTCGCCAAAGATAGACTTTCGAGGGCGGATTTAAAATTTATACTGAAGGGGGCAAAAGCAATAAAAACAAAAATACAATTTAAAGAAGGAAATGCAATTTTACGGGGTAATACAAAAAAATTTGAGGAAGGACTTGCCTTCACTTATGTTGGGTTTTGGCCCATTACCTATAAATTGCATTGGGCTTTTGCTTGGCCCTTTCCTTACCATAACCGAGCCCCCACTTCCATCTCAGCCCCTCACCCTTCGTCTCCCACCTTGCTCCAGAAGCTTCTCCTGCGCGTGCCTCTTCGGCTGGACCATCCTTGGGACTTGCTCCCCTCCCCTTCGTCTCCCTTGGTGCCATTAAGTTGGCTTGGGTTCATGATGAGGTAACAAGTCTGAAACCCCCCCCCCCCCCCCCCCCCCCCCCCCCCTTTGTCTTCCTGTCTCGGTTTTTCCTTTGTGGTTGACTGAGTGCTTTGTGCTTTCTGTGTGAGAGTGGGTGCACTGTGTGTGTGGCCTTGAGCTTAGGGTGGTGCTTGACGTGGCCGTGAGTGTGGTGCTGTGTGCACTGGCAGTGGTGTGTGCACTGGTGTGGCTGTGCGTTGAGTGTGTGCGCTGTGTGCGTGCACTGTGGGTGTGGCCATGAGTTCGAGCCTTGGTGCTGTGTGCGCCTCGAGCCCTGGTGCTGCGTGCACTGTGTGTGGCCGTGAGCTTGAGTGGTGCTGTGTGCGTGCACTGTGTGTGTGGCCGTGAGAGTGGTGATGTGTGCACTGGTGTGCCGTGGGTCTTAACCAGTGTGGTTAATTGACTGGTGGAGCTGTGTGTTCGGGATGTGTGCCTTGGGCAGTGGTTCGGGCAGGGTCTTCGGGTAGTGTGTGTGTCTCCACCTTTTGGATTCGATACCTTGGTTCCCCGGTGACGACGTTGAAAGGAAACCAAGCTCGACCTGAGCCCTAATTCCCTACTCTTGTTTAGTATTTCAGTTTATAGTTTTATTTGTTGAAATTGTATACTGTGATTGTTTTTGTTCTTGATTGCAGGTTATCAATCGAGATCGAAAGCGGAACGAAATCCTTACAGTGGTATCAGAGCGTTCCGTGCCTGGTGGAGTGCTCGGTGGACTTCGGGCAGCAGCAGGAGGCTTCGGGCAGCAGCTGGAGGCTTCGGGCAGCAGCTGGAGAGTTCGGGCAGCGACTGGAATCTCGGGCAGATCTCGGGTAGTGCCTTCGGTGCTTCGGTCAGTGTGGTTTCGTCACCCCAGAGCTTTGTCTCTGGGTAGTAAGTGATTATCTTGACCCATAATCTATTTACTACGTTGTTTCTAAGTAATTGTGTCCCTTACCCGTAGGAAAATCTCTATCTGAAGCCCCATGCTCATACACCGTTGAGTGTATTGTGATCTTGTGGGTGCTAGCGATTTTTCCTTCCCTTAGTTTGGTTAATTCTTTCATTGTGTTTTGTGTGCCTTGTGGTCCTTGCTTCTGCTGTTTGGTTGTTGAAATTGTGTGTGCCTCCCTGCTTAGTTGTGATGGCTTCAATTTCTGGATATAACCTTGAACCTTTTAATGGAAAATCTGATTTTTCTATATGGCAACAAAAGATGAAAGGAATTTTAATACAACACAAAGTTTTTAAAGCTATTGATGGTAATTGGGATGAGAACATTACTACTGCTAAGAAACTTGAAGATGACGAATATGCTTATTCTTCTATTATCTTGAACTTGTCTGACTCTGTGCTCAGGAAGTGTGGTAAACTATCATCTGCTAGAGAACTTTGGGAAAAATTAGAAGAAATGTTTACTGAAAAATCTTTGCCGAGTAAACTTTTCTTGTTAGAAAAATTTTTCAGATTCAAGCTACACTTGAACAAAGATGTAGATGAGAATTTGGATGTGTTTACTAAATTAATTCAAGATATTAAATTGACAGGAGATAAGAACATTGACGACTATTCACCTATTGTTCTTTTAAATGCTATTCCTGAAAATTATAGTGATGTAAAATCCGCCATTAAGTACGGTAGGGATTCTATTACATTGGATACTGTAATGAACGGCTTGAAAAGCAAGGAATTAGATTTAAAAGTGAACAACGTCGGTAAGCAAGATTCAGGTGAAGTTATGCATGTTAGAGGTAGATCTCAACATAGGTATAACAAGGGGAAAAGGTCTAAGTCTAGGCCTAAGAACAGAAGGTGCTTTAATTGTGGTGATCCTGATCATTTTATTAAAGACTGTCCTGAAAAGAAAAACAAGAATCAAAATGATAATAACCAATCTTATGAACAAGTGAATCATGCTTCTTTATCTGGTGAAGACTCTGGTGATGTCTTTATGGTGACTGACTTATGTGATTCTGTGAATTATGTGCATTCATCTACTGTGTGTGAAAATGAATGGCTAATTGATTCTGGTTGCTCTTATCACATGTCACCTCTTAGAAATTTGTTTTCTAATTATAAAGAAGTTGAAAATGGTTCTGTTTCTATTGCTAATGAGAAACTTTGTAAAGTTGCTGGCATTGGTGATGTTTATTTGAAATTTGATTCTGGTTATTCTATGACTCTAAAAGATGTGAGACATGTTCCTGCTTTGTGCAATAATTTGTTGTCTTGTTCTGGATTAGAATCATGTGGTCTTGAGGGTAGATGGGGAAATGGAGTTATGAAAATCATAAAGGGTTCTTTGGTTGTTTTCAAAGGTAAAAAGAAAAGACATCTTTATGTTTGCAAAACTGAATCTGTATATGATAATGTGAATTCTGTGACTGATGACTTGACTGGTCTGTGGCATAGGAGATTAGGTCATATGAGTTCTAAAGGTCTAGAGAATTTGCATGAAAAAGGTTGCGTTGGTAAAGACGTGTTGTCTTGCATGCCTTTCTGTGATTCGTGTGTTTTTGGCAAACAACAAAGAGTGAAATTCCCGGATTTCCCTTCCCCTAATGTGACTATGAGTTCTGTGCATGTTGATGAGTCTGAGTCCAGTGCTACTCCCTGCGAGGTGGAGCATTTAACTGGTGTACTTCCTGTTAATGAACCTGAAATTCATGGAATGCCTGTAAATCATGATAGTGTTGTTGAACATGAACATGTTGTGCATGATGAATTAGTTGCTAATGAACATGAAGATTTGCATGATATAGCTTCTGCTATTAGTTGCTTAATGTATTTATTGGTTAATACTTGGCATGATATAGCTTGTGCTATTAGTTGCTTAATGTATTTGATGGTTAGTACTTGGCATGGTATAGCTTATGCTATTAGTTGCTTAAATAGGTATATGACTAATCCTAGCATGGTGCATTGGAATGTTGTTCAATGGTTGTTATCTGTAGGTGATAATCTAAGTGATTATGCGTTTAATCCTGCTGATATGTGTACTAAGTGTTTGTCCCTTAGTAAATTTCAATCATGTTTAAATTTTTTAAAATTTGATACTGATGATTGATGCATGTTTAGTCCCTTGGTTATTGTTTTATAACCTGCTGTGTGCTCGTTATAAAATTGTTACCCTGGTTACTTTCCCACTTTAACTTGATGTGTGCTTGTTATTGTTTTTCCTTTGTCTGTGCTGTGTGCTATGACAGGAATTTGGTCCACACAATACTGTGTGTGTTGTGGGGACCCTTTGGGCGATGATGAGTCATCTATTGGGTTTTTCTTACGTCGAGGTGGAGCCGGTATTGTGCCAAGGTGGAGATTTGTTGGGTTTTGGCCCATTACCTATAAATTGCATTGGGCTTTTGCTTGGCCCTTTCCTTACCATAACCGAGCCCCCACTTCCATCTCAGCCCCTCACCCTTCGTCTCCCACCTTGCTCCAGAAGCTTCTCCTGCGCGTGCCTCTTCGGCTGGACCATCCTTGGGACTTGCTCCCCTCCCCTTCGTCTCCCTTGGTGCCATTAAGTTGGCTTGGGTTCATGATGAGGTAACAAGTCTGAAACCCCCCCCCCCCCCCCCCCCCCTTTGTCTTCCTGTCTCGGTTTTTCCTTTGTGGTTGACTGAGTACTTTGTGCTTTCTGTGTGAGAGTGGGTGCACTGTGTGTGTGGCCTTGAGCTTAGGGTGGTGCTTGACGTGGCCGTGAGTGTGGTGTTGTGTGCACTGGCAGTGGTGTGTGCACTGGTGTGGCTGTGCGTTGAGTGTGTGCGCTGTGTGCGTGCACTGTGGGTGTTGCCGTGAGTTCGAGCCTTGGTGATGTGTGCGCCTCGAGCCCTGGTGCTGTGTGCACTGTGTGTGGCCGTGAGCTTGAGTGGTGCTGTGTGCGTGCACTGTGTGTGTGGCCGTGAGAGTGGTGTTGTGTGCACTGGTGTGCCGTGGGTCTTAACCAGTGTGGTTAATTGACTGGTGGAGCTGTGTGTTCGGGCTGTGTGCCTTGGGCAGTGGTTCGGGCAGGGTCTTCGGGTAGTGTCTTCGGGCAGTGTGTGTGTCTCCACCTTTTGGATTCGATACCTTGGTTCCCCGGTGACGACGTTGAAAGGAAACTCAGCTCGACCTGAGCCCTAATTCCTTACTCTTGTTTAGTATTTCAGTTTATAGTTTTATTTGTTGAAATTGTATACTGTGATTGTTTTTGTTCTTGATTGCAGGTTATCAATCGAGATCGAAAGCGGAACGAAATCCTTACAACTTACACCCGCCCCTGCTTTCTTTCATTGTTGATAAATGATGAGCGATGTGCTCTTTGTGGGATTATAATTTTTTTTTCCAGCAACTATTACAACTACTTGGGATAAGGGGACGGTGACTCGAACTCGATACCTTCGTGTCGTAATTGCGATCAGTGCCAGATGGGCTACAAACCACCGGCAAATATGTTTGAGGAAGCTGATATTAGTTTAGCATCTTAGCCTTGTATTCATATAGGTATTGTCCTATGTATAGTGAATCAAATATTGATTTATAACATTTATTTTCCTGGTAAAAATATATATTAGAAATTATTTATATACTAAAAAAGTGACAATTCTGGTAGAGAAAATGCTAAAATTTTAAAAAGAAATAAAAAAATAAATTGGAGAGATTAATTTTTTTTAAAAAAAGTGTGACTAATGATATTTATAGTAGTTGAAAATCTGCACAATATAATGATATATCATGCTTTGATTAGGATATATCAACCACCAAAATTTTCAATATTAAATCTCAGTCTAGCTTTAAAAAAAAATTTGTTGAATGAATCTATGCTACTCATTATTTTTGGTTTAAGCTATATTTTAAATTTCCACTGTATATAAAGCATTAACTACTTTTTTTTTTTAATATCATATTTCGAAATAGCCATAAGCTTCGCAGTTCCCAATTAAACGATTTCAACTGAATTTTTATTTTTTTTAGAAAAAAGCACGAGCCTTTCTTAAATCGCTTCTTATGTTTATGGCTTGATATCTGCTGGCTGAGTGGTACATATAAAAGTATATCGATGTCAAATATTATTCAATTTTCATACTCAACCCTCTTATGTTATTGTTAATAACTATTTTACTCTTCTATGATATGAAGACAAGCATTTTAGCCTATATCGTATTGCTAATATGCATTTTACCTTCTGTAATTTGTAATATGTATTTTTCCCCAGCACACTGTCCCCCCCTCACACGTTATACACGGAATGAATTTTGCACATATTCACAGATCACGTGATGGTAAACCGTTTATTTTCAAACCATAGTGCTATAAATTATTTATTAGAAAAATCAGATGGGGGTTCGTTGCCAAAAACCATTCAGGAAAAGAATTATTTTGAACCTAATCAGTTTGATTCGACTAATTAATGTCGAATATGAGTACAAGTACTTGGTTAGATGGAACTTCACAGTTGATCTCTTTAAAACATTAAGTAAATATTAAAGCTCACGAGTAATTCGAGAGCTATCGAACAAAATAATTCGAATTTAAATTTCAATTCTAAATATATTTGAGAATCTTTGAGCTCGATTCAAATTGCATAATTTTGAATGTAGACATAATATAGTCTAACTAGCTTAGAAAAATAATTGTTCCCCAAATATCAGGGGTGGATCCAGAAAAAAAAAAATTGGGAGGGCGCAATTTTTTTTTTATAATACGTAAGTGTTAATAAAAAAAATAGGGAGGGCCCATTTATATATACTAGTGATCCATGCACATGAGACATGCTTATACAGATATTTACAAAATACATTTAGGTTGTTGTTTTATACTTACTGATTTTATAGATTTTTCGTCTTTACATTTATTTGAATTATAAACTAAATATATTAGAATGTTTGTTGTTTTTTTGGTTGATTTTTTTAATTTTTAAATTATTATAAAGTGTGTGGTATGATATAATGTGAGGGATATTTGTGGATACATGAGGAATAATTGTGGAATATATGAAATTGGTGAAATATGTTACTCTAAAGGCTCATGCATTATTATATACTAGCGAATCACGCACACATGTTGTGTATATAACGTAATAAATAATTATTTTGTATTGGATATGTGTAATACTTTGTGCATCATATCACAATTTTTAAAAACTGATAAAGGGATTCCTTTTTTTTTAACTGAAACTGTTTTGGAACATGAAGGGAGAGATGTGATGTTTTTTTGTTTTACCTTTTTGCCCCTTAATAATAAAAAGCCAAGTAATTTGTTTGGACATATAAGTAATTTGACATTGGTTTATTTAGGACGGACCAAAACAGTTATTATAAGGGGTTTACACTTTATAATATAATAATATAGATTGGTAATAGATGGTCGTAAAATTTTACAACTTGTCTTTGTTTTGTCTTCAAGTGAGTGCATCCAATTCAACCAAATATCACACAATTTTTTCGATAAAATATAACTTCAAAAATCTAAATTTAAAATTTAAAAATTAAAAATAAATCAAATGGGACCCTGCAATCTTCTTATTATATATATGTACATAATTATATACACATTTCATACACAAACCTAGCCTTGATTAACTTCCACTCTCTCAACTGCCAAATAATCAGTAGTTAGTTAAATAATTTAATACACATTCCTCTGAGGAATTTGTATTATCCCCAACAAATGGCTCTCTTTCTTTCAATGTTGCTCTTTATTTTCATGTTCCCTTCAACAAGTAGTAATGCACAGGGTCCACCTTCTCCAGGATACTACCCTAGCACTAGAATAGGATCCATGGGTTTCCACCAAGGGTTCAATAATCGTTGGGGTCCTCGGCATCAAAGTCTAGACCAAGGCACAATCACTGTTTGGCTTGACAAAAACTCAGGTACTACCCACGCGTATATACTACCTAGTCCCAAACTTTTAATATTAATCAACTATAGTCTTATAGAAATGACTTTTAATCAAAAATAGTCATACATATAGGTTTTTAATAAATTTAGTCACACGGAAATTATTTTTTAACAAAAGTTGTCTCATAATTAAATATGGGCATTTGAAACCACTTTTGATTAAAAACAAAAGTATATGACTATTATTGATTAAAACATAATTTGGGACTATTTTGATGCTGCTGCCAATGGTGGTCTTCCATCGATAAGTGCCTTGGGGCAAGGCCAGACGCATAGTAAGGCAAGAGAGTGACCTCACTATAAAAAAATATTACCTTTAAAATTGTATTTTTCCGTCCAAAATTACAGATTGTACCTCAAAATTATATTTCCCCCCTACAGTTTTTTGCCCCCAATTTTTTATATTTTTTTATCCTTCATCTTGGATTCTAAATTCACCTGAGTCCGGGATTCATCAATTTAACCATTTTCTAATGATGAATATATATTGTAGTGGCACTTGGTTAAAAGTACATTTCGTCCATATCGCAGAAATTAACTATTTATCATAATACATACATACATTAATATTTGGTGGAATTTCCTAACATCCTACAATAAGCTAATCCTTTAAGTTTTTCACGACAGGGAGTGGATTTAAATCACTTAATTCATATTCATCTGGTTATTTCGGGGCCGCAATCAAGCTTCAACCTGGTTATACGGCTGGAGTTATTACATCTTTCTACGTGAGATTCATATATACATATCTAAATATGTATCCCTTTCCTCTCTTTTTCCCCATGCAATTAAGGGTATCTACTGCTGGATAATTTAATTTAATTGTACAAAATGTTGAAAATGGCAGCTTTCGAACAATGAAGTTCATCCAGGGGATCATGATGAAATTGACATTGAATTCTTGGGCAAGACACTGGACAAGCCTTACGTGTTGCAAACAAATGTTTACATGAGAGGGAGTGGGGATGGGAACAATATTTTAGGGAGAGAAATGAGATTTCACCTTTGGTTCGACCCCACCAAAGCTTTCCACAACTACGCCATTCTCTGGAATCCATCCGAAATCATGTGAGTCCAAACCCAACCAGCATATTTTCTTGATATACAGAAATTATGAACACCGAAAACACCCCCATAGGGGTGGTTACCGGTTCGAACCGGTCCAGTCCGGATCGAAACCGGCCGGTTCCGGGCCCGTTATGGGCGGAACCGGTCCGATCCGGTAAGGAACCGGATCGGATCCGGTTCCGGTTCCATCGGTTCCGGTTTGGACAGGTTCCAACCCGGAACCGGATAAAGGAAAAAAGGAAAGGATTTATCGGAATTTTTTTTTTTTAAAAAAATGGATCCGGTTCCGGTTCAATCCGGAACCGGATCCGTTTGGTCCGGAACCGGTAAGATACCGGATCCGGAACGGTAGAACCGATACGGTCCGGTATCAAACCGGTTCGGGACCGGTTAGTCCGTTTCCGATTTCGGACTGGACTAACCTCTCCGGTTTCGGACCGGGTCCGGATCGACCCGGTCCGATAAGCATCCCTACACCCCCACAATTTAGGTTTTTGGACATAATAAAAACATTATTATTATGTAACTAACAAAGTAAAAAACTAAGATGTAACATCGAATGTATCGAAGGATTTGAAATAAAAAGAAACCAAAAACGGTGAATCAGTGGCAATTTATCCATATGTATCTCTAGATATCGTGAATAGACATTTTACCTCATGTGGTATCGTGAATAGACATTTTACCCAACCTGGTTTGCATAGTACACCGTCCCTCACATGGAGAGGGTGTTTTGCATGTAGTCACAAATCACATGTGGGTAACTGTCTAGTTTCAAACCAAATGAGGGTAAACTGTATATCTTCAAAACCATATAGGTAAAGTGTAAACTGTCTATTTGGAAAACCATATTCGGATTCGATGACAAAAACAAAAACAGAAGACATGATATATAATGGTCATCATAACAAGAAAAACAGCCAGCTAGATAGCTCTTCAACTTTTGAAGAAAATTTAATCAATCCCATCACTTTCTTTACTGTTTTTAGATTCGAATGATATATTTTTGTATGAAATTTTCAATGACATTGAAAGGGGATATTGACTTAAATTAATTATTTTTGCTATTATATGCTGAAATGCAGATTTTTTGTGGATGATGTGCCAATTAGAAGGTATCCTAGGAAAAGTGATGCTACTTTTCCATTAAGACCAATGTATTTATATGGATCCATATGGGATGCTTCTGCATGGGCCACCGAAAATGGCAGGTACAAAGCGGATTACAATTATCAACCGTTTATCGGAAAGTACAACAACTTCAAGATAAGCGGTTGCAAAGGCGGCGGCGCCTCTTGCCGCCCCATCACAGCCTCGCCTTCGGGTTCTAGCGGGCTGAGCAGCCAACAACATGCCGCCATGACTTGGGTCCAAAGTAGGTATAAGTTCTATGACTATTGCCAGGACTCACAGAGAGACCATAGACTTACACCAGAGTGTTAAAAAAGACTAGATTCATGCTATTTGGAGCATGAGATATGTCTTCAATTTGTGTGTATTTATATATGTGTGGGAATTATAGGAGTTAAGTGTTGAAAAGGGACCAAATTAGAATCCAATAGGCCCGCCCAGTTTCTCCTATTGTTATGGGCCCAATGTTTGTTTTAGGTATGTACTTGTGAGCCAATTTCTTTTGGCCCATATTTATAGTGGTAATATACACATTGGAAGTTTCAACATCTGGTCACCTATTGTTTTTTAATCACAAATAATTTCGTATTGTATAAAAAAAAAAATTTAGCCACAGAAATAAATAACTCTTTTTTTCTAAACCTTGTCAAGGATTCGAGGTTCATTAAATTTAAATTAAAGACAACAAAATTTTATAATAACATATTTAAAAATATAAATGAAATACCGTTCTGTAAATTCTTTATTTAAAACAATGTAATCCACCTAAAGTGACCAATTTATACTTAAATCGGAAAAAAAGAGGGAATTACATAAATGCATCACTTAAAAAACTTTGTTCAATTAAATCCAGGCTAAAACAACATTTATTAACAATACATTTTTCAGAAAACTTTATTCAAATATGTCCAATTTTATGAGCTTGTTTCTAGAAAGGTATTTTTTCTTTACAAAAATACCCTTAAATTCAAAATAGTTAGGGCAACTCATTTGTTTACTAAAATAACAGTTGTTTA
The DNA here is from genome assembly GCA_907163345.1 of Haberlea rhodopensis. Taxonomy (NCBI): domain Eukaryota; kingdom Viridiplantae; phylum Streptophyta; class Magnoliopsida; order Lamiales; family Gesneriaceae; genus Haberlea; species Haberlea rhodopensis. Next base: position 5,606,903 of record CAJQUN010000034.1, on the reverse strand, counting down.
TTAATTTGCTCTTATTTCCTTCAAAATGTTCAACTTCTTTAACACGAACACATGAATTTTGATATAAAATATAAAATTAAAAATGCCATTTATTGTTCAATTAAAGAAGTAAAATGTATAATTAATATCATATTTTTTTTAAAAAAAATTAAAAATGTATTGTGGGGCTGGTACGGGGCGGGGTCGGCCAATCCCAGGACCGCCCCGCTTCAAAACCCGGTTGAAGCGGGTCTAGACCCACCCCGGCGGGGCGGGTTCAATGCGGGTCCGAGTTTGGACCCGTCCCATTGCCATCCCTAGTCGCCGCCTGTGCATCTCCTTCACCCGCGACGCCTGTGCATCTCCTTCAAAAAACTCCTGTCTTTTATTTTCTTTTTTAAAACAGCTTACTGGTGGAATAACGATGAATGAAATTCTTCAGCACAATGAAGCCATAAACCCCATCGAAAGCTTTTGCTCATGTTTAGAATAAAAGTGATGTTGAAATTGATTTTGAAATTGATATTATCACCACAATGAATCAATTGCTTTTGAAAATGATGTTTTCGTTTGATAAACTCTCCTTGAAATTGATGGCTTCGATGGTTTTTTGGACATTGATGCACGATTTTTGGACATTGATGCACGTGAAATTCTGAAAATTTCATACATTTGGTGCACGATTTTTTTAACCATGTGCGTGCATCAACCTAAAATTGGACATTGGATGCACAAAAATTAGACATGGGTGCATAGAAATTGAACATTGGATGCACTAAAATTGGACATGGATGAACTAAAATTAGACGTTGGTGCACTAAAATTGGACATTGATGCACGTTTTTTTGTACATTGGGCATGATTTTTGTGCATTGGTGCACGGTTTTTGGACATTGATGCACGATTTTTTCTACATTGATGCACGATTTTTTGGCATGTGGGTGCGCGATCATTTTTTGCCTATGGTGCACGATTATTTTGGCTTGTGATGCACAATTATTTTGGTCTGTGTGTGCACATGCTACAGTAACCTCGCGAGGGTTATTAATATCATTTCGACAGGAAATGGACCTAAGCGAATTGTTGTTTTTTTTATAGATTAAATTGAATTATCGTTGACCAAGTGGTACCGGCTTGTAAGTGTCCCAAAAAATAATTGCACCACCTAAAGTAACCAATACTTAATCGAAAACATAATTGCATTAAATTCTTACTTAAAAATTGAAATGCTTAGAATTAGAGGTTAGCATTTGGTAAAACCAATCAAACCGAATTAATTCGGAAATTCGGTTAGGTAATTTCGGAAGTTCTGTTTTAATCTCTTACATCTTACTTGATTTTGAAAAATATTGATTTAATCGATAACCGACCGAAATAACCGATATTTTATCGGTTCGATTTGTTCGATTTTAATAGTACAAATTGATCGGTTTGGTTAGTCGAAAAATAAATTCACATGCATATAACAATTAATTTGATAACTAATCAATAATTTGTAAAATCAATATATTTTTACAAATGTCAATAAAAATGATCGATTTGTCAGTAATGAATAAACCAAAACCGACCTTACCCTTGAATCTTTATCAAATAACTCATAATATTTAAGCTAAAATACGGCGTGTACAACAATCTATTTCTAGTCTAAATTCTCGGCCCGATGCTTCGATACCAAATATTCAGATTTCACAAATGGAGGGACAATTGGATCATTTGTTGTCCTTGGATGAATACTATTGGAAACAACGTTCTCCTGCAGACTGGCTGGAAGGATGTGAGTGAATCACAAAATTTTTTCATCGTAAAGCGACCATTCGATCTCGCAGAATGATCGGATCACCCATTTACCAGGTGTGTCAACTCTCATTGTGGATTACTTTACCTCTATCTTTTCTACCACATGCCCATCTGCTTCAAGTACAGATAGGTACTTAGATGGGATTGATAGCAAAATCAGACCTGTTATGTGCACCCAATTGGATGCTCCATACACTCAGGGTGAGGTTCGTAGAGCATTATTTGCCACCAGGGATTGAACCAGAAAAATAAATTAGGGGGCAGAAAAAATTCGGTTACACCTCGCACTGGTTCCGCCGCACCTCCGCCTTAGCACGGCTTCAAAGACATCTTTTCGATCAACCAAAAAAACTAAACCAGAAAATGAAACAACCGTGTATAACATCATCCCATAAAGTAATCCCCTTGCTTGGCTTTGGAACGGGTTAATGGTAACATTGATTTGTATCGGATTGCATACAGGCAAACTTAGTTTCATGGTTTTATCTAAAGACTATATGAAATGGGTGAATGACAACATTGATTTTTGTTAGCACTAGATTCAAGTATTAAATAAATATTAACTTATACTCATTTACTTTAGTACCATGTTATTGTTATTATAATAACAACAATGATGATTACTTTTTAAAAAAATACTAATAATTTTTTTAGGAATTGTGGTAAATATATATATATATATCCCAAATTTTCATTGAATAAACACTCGCTATTTTTTTTATTTATTGGCCCACTTATAATTTTGACTGTTAAAAATTGAGAAAATCGTATATTAATTTTGGCCCACAATTTCAAGGCCCACTTGATAACCATTTTTAGGAAAAATGTCAAAGCTCAATGACCATTTTTATGGAAAATGTCAAAATTGTTGTGGCAGGCCATCGAACTCGGGTCAAACGATTACATGCTGTGATACACAAACAACTATACTACAACAAATGTTGTTTAGGGAGAGAGTATAACTATATATATATACAATATTTCTGGGGGATGCGGTTGCCCCTTGCACACCCCCTGTTTCTGGCACTGTTTGCCACGAGTCCGTGAAATCCCCGGGACCTTGTGGATTTCATGGTGGTTTCTTTCAAGAAAATTGGGACGTATTTGGGGAGTATGTTACCTCTGTTTGTCAGATCTCTATTTGAACTATTAATCATACAAATATTGTTCTTATTCCAAAAATCAAGTCTCCACAAGTGGTCATTGATTACCGATCGATAAGTCTTTGCAATGTTCTTGCTAAACTTGTGTCCAAAGCCATGGCGGACAGACTAAAGGGGTTTCTTCCTATTCTTTTTTCACCAAAGCAAAGTGCTTTTGTCCCGGGAAAACTTATCACAGACAATACTGTGGGAGCTTTTGAATGTTTATATACGCTACATCGGCGTACTCATGGACGTTTTCTTGCGGCTGTTAATGCAAATATGGAATTTTCATCGTTTTGGATAGATCGAGTTCTGGAATATCTTGGTTCTGCCCAGCTTTCTTTCATCATCAATGGTCGACATATGGGGCATATTAAACCAATTCTGGGGATACGTCAAGATGTATGCTGATACCCGCTAGAAGATACCACCTGACGAGCCGACCTAGCTCCAAGGCATGTACCTCGTCATTCTTCGGCGAGACCTCGCCTACCCATCCGAGCTCTTTTGCGAGGCCCGACCTGTTTGGCCGACCTGTTTCGCCTTACCTGTTTCCCTCCCGTAACTCGACGTGAGACCTCTTTTGAGAGCCCGAGCTGATAGGCCGAGCTCTCCTCATTTCCCTTGTTGCTACCGGCTCTCAGCAAGGAAACCAGTTCCCCAAGATATCTGGTCCTAGATATGCGGAGCAATATCAGGGATTTGATTGTATTATCAGGATCTTAACATATCTGGGTAAGATTGGGATAAACATGGAAAGAGTCCTTGTTGCCATACTACTCTTAGGTTTCCGCCTATAAATACCAGGTTTGGAGTATTGATTAAGACCAATGTTATAATTGCTTTCACTTACAGCATATATTCTCTTCATATTCTCTCGCCTGACTTGAGCGTCGGAGGGGACCCGCCGGAATAACTTCCGGCCCCTTCTCACATTTGCTTCGTATTTTCAGGTCATTGCAGAGGATATTTGCTAATACCCCGGTTGTTATATTGAGTGTTGGAGGAGAAAGAGAGGTGAACCCCCTCTCTATTGATATCAGCAAGTCATCGCAAATTTAGGTGATATCAATTGGCGCCGTCTGTGGGAACTATTTACTGAATTGAAGACGTTGATATGGCTGGACGACGTGGACGTGGGCGTGGAGTCAGGAGGAATCAGGAAGAAAGATTAAATCCCAGTGTGGAAAATCAAGATGTTCCTCCACAGCATGAAGATCAGGCACCTCCATCTGTTATGAAGGTGGGAGATATGACTATGGAGCAACTGGCACAATTCATCAGTCAGACCATGCAAAATACTCTTTTCCAACACCAGGTTCCGCCACCAACGGAATCTAATCAACCTCCACCACCTTCTCAAACAAATCAGGCGCCTTCGCCTGTTCAGCCAGAACAGGTCCGTGAAAACAATAGGGTAGCCAGTGCTGTGGTAGATACACAAGTAGAGCCTCCGCTAATAGATCCAATTGAGGCTGTATGGGGAGAGATAAGGCGATTGGCTCAGCATCTTGGTGGCCGAACTCCAGTGGCTAGGAGAGAAAGTCCATTCTCCCTAAATATTCTAAGAGAGGAACTCCCGCCAAATTTCAGACAACCTGCAGTGGGAGAATATGATGGAAGCACAGACCCTGAAGAGCATCTTGGAAGATTTGAGAATGCTGCTCTGTTGCATAGGTATTCTGATGGGATCAAATGCCGTGTTTTCCTTACCACCCTGGTTAGATCGGCGCAACAGTGGTTTAATTTACTTAAACCAAACACTGTAAGCTGCTTTGAGGAGTTCAGTTCTGCCTTTCTAAACCAGTATGCCAGCAGTAAGAGGTATCAAAAAACTTCTTTGAGCCTGTTCACTACCAAGCAGAATGAACAGGAGTCCTTGAGGGAGTTCGTACAACGCTTTAACGGGGTAGCCTTAGAGGTCCCCACTGCAACGATGGATGTCCTTATTAATGCCTTTACACAAGGGCTTAAGGCAGGAGAGTTCTTTAAATCCCTGGTAAAGAAAACTCCTAGAAGTTATGACGAACTTCTGGGAAGAGCTGAAAAGTATATCAATCTAGAAGATGCTCAGAGACAGAGAAGGGTTGATCTGCGGCCATCAGAGAAGAAGGATAAGTTAGAGTTAAGTAAGAAAAGAACTGTTGACAGGGCTGATGAAAGTGGTCGAACTAGAAGTCAATTTGCATCACGCATACCTCTATCCACGAGCTTGGAAAGAGCTATGGAAATATGTGATGATAGAAAGAAACTGGAAAGACCCAGGAAGTTGGATAATGGGTCCCGTACGCCTATTTCTGATAAGTATTGTGAATTCCATAGAGAGTACGGTCATATAACGAATGAGTGCCAGAAGCTTGAAGATGAGGTAGAAAGAATCATCAGAAGAGACTCTGAAATAAAAACTCTGCTAACAAGGAAGCAGGAACCTTCTCAGAAAGGACAGGGTAGAAGCCGGTACCGAGGAAAAAGAAGAGAAAAGACGCCATATAGGGGCCGAACCAGGTCCCGTGAAAGGGGTATCGCTCCTAAAGAAACAGATAATCAAAGGAGAAGGGTCGAACAGGTGGATAATAATCCTACCCGAGGAACTATTAATATGATCTCAGGGGGACCTACGGATGGAGACTCGGGCAGAGCTCGGAAAAGTCATGGTAGAAGAATGGAAAATTTCGAAGTATCAGAAGAGTTAATTGAAAGGGATGAGCCTGCCTGTCATAAGCTTCGGACCTAATGATCTGAGAGGAGTTGCAACTCCACACAATGATGCCCTAGTCGTGACCGTAACCATAGCTAATTATGACGTTGCAAGGATCTTCATTGATACTGGGAGCTCAGTCAATGTCTTATTTAAAGATACTTTAGAAAAGATGCAGATAGAGGGGTCAAAATATGAACACATTGCAACTCCTCTGTATGGGTTCACCGGGCACGCAATTCAACCGCTTGGACAGATCAACTTGCCCTTATCTCTGGGTCATGGGATGTATCGCATAACAAAGATGGTTAATTTCACTGTGGTAGAAGCACCATCATCGTACAATGCAATCTTAGGCCGACCTGCAATGAAGGACTTCAAGGCGGTAGCTTCTACCTATCATCAGAAATTAAAATTCCCAGTGGGTAGAGAAGTTGGGGTTCTTTGTGGTGACCAGAAAACAGCCCGCAGATGTTACGTGGACGAAGTAAAGGAAGACGTGAAGCGAGCTCGCCGGGAGGTCGGTTGTATTGAAAGAGCTGGGTATAGTGTTCCTAAAGACAAAGGCATTCCCAACAGCTTGGATGAAGAACCTGAAATAATTGAGCTCGTCTCTACTGATCAAAAAGTAAAAATAGCCAAGGACTTGGAAATAAACATTAGAGCCGATCTCATTTCATGTTTAATTAAAAATGGGGATATCTTTGCCTGGAGTGCTCGAGATCTAAGAGGAATTAGACCAGACGTATTAGAACATCATTTGAATGTGCTCTCGGGAGTCCAACCTGTAAAACAGAAGAAAAGACATTTTGGACCTGAAAAGGATAAGGTCATAAGAGAGCAGGTGGAGGAGCTCCTTCGGGCAGGTCAAATTCGAGAAATACAATTTCCAACATGGCTCTCAAATGTGGTCTTAGTACCAAAGAGCTCTGGAAAGTGGAGGATGTGTATAGACTTCAGAGATCTTAATAAGGCATGTCCGAAGGATTGTTACCCATTACCAAGGATTGATCAGATGGTTGATTCAACAGCAGGACATCAGTACTTGTGCTTAATGGATGCCTACCAGGGATATCATCAGATTCCTCTGGCTAGAGAAGATCAAGATAAAGTCAGTTTTGTCACGTCAGATGGGACTTTTTGCTATGTTGTTATGCCCTTCGGGCTCAAGAATGCAGGAGCTACTTACCAGCGTTTGATGGACAAGGTGTTTTCAAAACAGCTAGGCAGCAATGTGGAAGTATACGTGGACGACATTCTTGTAAAATCAAAAAGTGGCACCGATCTCATTGCCGATCTGACTGAGACTTTCTCCACCCTTAGGTCTTACGGGTTAAAGTTAAACCCTTAGAAATGTGTATTCGGGGTAAAAAGCGGGAAATTTCTAGGCTATATAGTGACAGAAAGGGGGATTGAAGCTAATCCAGAAAAGGTGAGAGCTATCTGTGAGATGTCTCCGCCGAAGAACCTTCAAGAGGTGCAACGCTTGGCTGGAAAAATCGTTTCTTTATCACGATTTATTTCTAGATCAGCTCATAGAAGTCTCCCCTTTTTTAAGATACTCCGGAAGGCTGGGAAATTTGATTGGGACGAAAAATGTGGGGAAGCATTTGAAGAATTGAAAAAATACTTAGCTGAACTTCCAATTTTGGCCAAGCCTATGCAGGCAGAGAGGCTATACGTCTACCTATCAGCGACTGAGGAAGCAATCAGCTCGGTTCTCGTCAAAGAAAGGGAATCAGAACAGCAGCCGATATATTACTTATCTCATGCCTTGAAGGATGCGGAGCTGAGGTATCAGGAGATCGAGAAGTTGGCTCTAATGTTGATCATCACAGCTAGGAGACTCAGGCCTTACTTCCTATCCCATCCTATAACAGTGCTAACAAACAGTTCCCTGGGAAAAATACTCAGTCGCGCGGATGTCTCTGGACGACTTGTTAAATGGACAACTGAACTAGGTGAGTATGATATACAGTATGAGCCACGCACAGCTATCAAAGCTCAGGCCTTAGCAGATTTTATTGCGGAAACTGTACATCCCGAAAAAGAAGAATTATGGAAAGCATTTGTAGATGGTTCTTCTTGTAACGAGGGAAGTGGGATTGGGGTTGTGCTGATCTCTCCTACCGGAGAAGAAGTATGTTTGGCAGTTCGATTGGATTTCCGAGCTTCCAACAATGAAGCAGAGTATGAGGCAGTATTGACTGGATTAAGGGCTGCTCGAAATGTTGGAGCTAAGCGTATACATGTCTTCTCTGACTCACAGCTGGTAGCCCAACAAATGAATGGCGCCTATGAGGTTAGAAACGAGAAGCTAATCCATTATGCAAGTACCATAGAAAAAATAAAGGAGGGATTTCTAGAGGTAGCATTCAAACAGATCCCAAGAGAGGAGAATAGAAAGGCCGACAGTTTGGCAAGAATGGCTAGTGCTCTCCGCGCTTGGCAAGATAGAGACGTGGTGTTTCAAATTGAGTTGACTCCTAGTCAGGACGTCCCATCTGAATCCGTGGAAGAGAATGATTGGAGACAAGAGCTCTTAGACTATCTTACCAATGCCAAGCTCCCTTCTGATACCAAAAAAGCATATAGACTCAAAAAAAGGAGTCAGAGATTCATACTCATTGAGGGCGTCCTGTACAAGAGGTCTTTTGCCCAACCACTTCTGCGTTGTTTGGGTCCGAAAGAGTCAGACTACGTATTAAGGGAAATTCATGAGGGGTGCTGCGGAAATCACCTAGGATCGTATTTCTTGGCTAAGAAGGTGCTCCTAGCCGGATATTTCTGGCCTACGATTCAGAAGGATTCGGCTGCTATGGTTATAACATGTGATAGTTGTCAAAGACACTCCAGGCTCCAGCATCATCCAGCTATGATGATGAAAGCTATTGTGGCGGCATGCCCGTTTGATCAGTGGGGCATTGATATAGTAGGACCTTTTCCAACAGGTAAAGCTCAGAAGAAATTTCTGATTGTTGCCATTGATTACTTCTCTAAATGGGTGGAGGCAGAGCCACTAGCCAGAATCACTGAGAAAGAGGTCTTCAACTTCATCTGGAAAAATATTGTTTGCCGATTTGGTGTCCCGCGGAAGATCATCTCGGACAATGGAAGGCAATTCCAAGGAGCTTTGCTCAGGGCATGGTGTGAAGAATTAAAAATCCATCAGGCTTTCACTTCCGTTGCATATCCTCAGAGCAATGGCCAGGTAGAAGTTACCAACAGGTCTCTCGTGCAAAGCATCAAAGCTAGGTTGGGAAAAGCTAAGGGAAATTGGGTTGAAGAACTACCTAATGTTCTATGGTCGTATCGAACTACACCAAGAACGGGAACAGGTGAAACCCCATTCAGTATGGTCTACGGAAATGAAGCGGTACTCCCAGCTGAAATTGGAGCGGAATCATCAAGAGTGCATTTCTATGACGAACAAAACAGCGATAGAAGAGCTGCTGACCTGGACCTGATTGAAGAAGTAAGGGAGGCTGCGGCCATCAGAATGGAAGCCTACCGCAATCGTGTGACGCGGATGTACAACAGACGAGTCATCCAGAAAACTTTCCAGGTCGGTGATCTCGTACTAAGAAAGGTGCAAGAGGTTCAAGTGGGCAAGCTTGACCCTAAATGGGAGGGTCCCTTCAAGATTGTTGAAAAGCTAAGCTCAGGAGCTTACTACCTAGAAGGTCCTGATGGGAAGATGTTGAAAAGACCATGGAACGCTTACCATCTCCGAAAATATTATTCTTAGTTCAGCTCTTTAAATTTTAGCGAAGATTGTTTTTGTTTTTGGACAATATACTCTTTTATTATACAAAGTTTTATAATTTTTGCCAGATATTGTACAACCAGGAAAAGGGTTTTCAACCTACCTGAGGAGCACGAGCTCAGCCCTGGTCACGCCAGGAGCATGGGTGTGCAAGCACGAGCTCAGCCCTGGTCACGCCAGGAGCATGGGTGTGCAACCAACCTCAGAAGCACGAGCTCAGCCCTGGTCACGCCAGGAGCATGGGTGTGCAAGCACGAGCTCAGCCCTGGTCACGCCAGGAGCATGGGTGTGCCATCTGCCTCAGGAGCACGAGCTCAGCCCTGGTCACGCCAGGAGCATGGGTGTGCCACCTGCCTCAGGAGCATTGGTAAATTATTAGACCAGGCCGAGCTACTTCACCCTTGGTCCCAGCTGTTTAATGTTTGCAATTATGCGGTGAATTATTACGCCAGGCCGAGCTGCATCGCCCTTGGTCCCAGCTGGGTAATGTTTGTTAATAATTGGTGAATTATTAGACCCAGCCGAGCTATGTCGCTCTTGGTCCCAGTTGGGTAATGTTTGTCAATAATTGGTAAATTATTAGACCAGGCCGAGCTACTTCACCCTTGGTCCCAGCTGTTTAATGTTTGCAATTATGCGGTGAATTATTACGCCAGGCCGAGCTGCATCGCCCTTGGTCCCAGCTGGGTAATGTCTGTTAATAATTGGTAAATTATTAGACCCAGCCGAGCTATGTCGCTCTTGGTCCCAGCTGTGTTATGTTTGTCAATAATTGGTAAATTATTAGACCCAGCCGAGCTATGTCGCTCTTGGTCCCAGCTGTTTAATGTTTGACATTATTGGGTGAATTATTACGCCAGGCCGAGCTGCATCGCCTTGGTCCCAGCTGTTTAATGTTTGACATTATTTGGTACATTATTAAACCAGGCCGATCTGTATCTAACTTGGTCCTATCTGTTTAGTGTTTGCCATTACGTGGTAAATTATTAAGCTAATCCGAGCTACGACATGCTTGGTCCGCCACAAAAAAATGACAAGAACGGTAAAACAGAAATAACATTAAATAAGAGAACAATCTGAGGAAATTACATTTATAGATCAGGGGGGAGAGAGGCAGCTACTTTCTCTACGTCTAGAAAATCTAAAGAGACGTCAGGCACAAGACAGCCACGTTCTTTGATCTGGCTAAGACATCCCTGGAAACCAGCCTCAATAAAAGTAAGGAGTTTCTCTCCTACCAACTCCTCAGACTTTTGTTTCTCCTCGGCCTCCTCCTTTAAAGATTTAGCTAGTTCCTGCTCAGCAGAAGTAGCTAGCCCTTTAGCTAAAGCTAACTCATTACGCAGCTCCCGGAGCTCAGCCTCATGTTGACGTTTGTGGACCTCAACCAAAGAACGAGCCTCGGCCACAGCGACGGCCCCCTTCTCAACCTGAGTTTTCAGCTCCGAGATGTCTTTCTCATGAAGAGATTTGGCCTCAGCAAGGGTGTCTTGCATATTATCGAAGACCTTGGCATCTTTCAAGGATTGTCTTCGGATCATATTTGCCCTTGACATAAACTCACCCATCAAGAGCATAGACTCGGTTAGACGGCTCCCAGTTCGGGTCATCAGGTCCCCCCAGCTCAGTTGGCTCATATAAAGGGCATCCTCAGTATTGGGAAGATCACGAGCCACAGCTAAGGCAACGGTGCTCGGGCCTTCCCCAACTAGTCGTACACCACCTCTATAAGCTTCCATCACCCGCTCACGACATCTCTCCATACGAGCTGGTGCACCCCCTTTCTCACCCGTTGAAGGGAGGTCGGCCGGATCTGGGCGTGACCGAACTTGCCTCAGAGGATGAGCTTCAACAGCAGTAGACCCTGACGAACCCCCAGGAGCTGCCGGTCTTTTCCGGGATAGCTGGGCTACATCTTCGGGGGGGCTCTCACCTCCTACATCCACAATGGTGACTCCCTCGGTTGCTGGGGGTTGGCCCTCTTTTGCTTCCTCTTCTGAATAGCTTTCAGCACTAATGAGTTCATAACTCTGTCTTCTGTATAAACAGATACATAGTTCAGTCACACCGAACAAAATACACGTGAATAAAATAATTGTTAAAGCATGTTAGAACCAGTACCGGCTCTCCCCCTTAAGGTCAGATCAGCTGGACTCAGCCCAGCAAAACAAAGCAGATCCTCCACCACCAGCTTAGATGAATTAAAACAGTGACCTCCTATGGCTTTCATCACATCTAAGAAGGCGGTGCTCTTTTTGAAATTTTTAGGAGGAGAGGGGAGAGCCGGGAGATGTTCAAGCCAATCAGAGCAGCAGACCCAGGGCTGGGAGGGCTTTACAAAAAAAGAACTCATTTTTCCAGTCTTTGATTTTGCTAGGATAACCCCCAACAAATGCACAGCCAGGTCGGCTGGTGACATACCAGGGGCCCTCATCTGATCTCTTGATGTGAAAAAAATAAGAGAGGGTGGGGTGGTCATAAGGTAAGCCTAACGCCTTAAAGATAACTACGAGACTACACAAAATTCGGAAGGAGTTGGGAGAAAATTGGCCAAGGTTTAATTGATAAAAACTACTGAACTCTTGAAAGAATTCAGGAAGAGGAAAACGTAAACCCCCTTCTAGCTGACCGCGGTAGAAGGTAAAAAAAACCCTGAGGAGGTTGGTTGGGTCGTTGAGAAGAAGAAGGGAAGATGAATTCATAATCAGATGGGGCTTGGCTGACCTGTCGTATTTTGGCCTCATCTGACTCATCCAAGACAGGAACATAAAGTTCATACCAAGGATAATTGCCTGGAGGCGACTCTGATCTAAGTGGAGGGCTGACCTCAGTCACTTGAAGGTCGGGTTCGGCTGAGGTCCCAGCTTCCTGGGGAGCCTCAGTGCGCACCACTTCTTCAAGGGGCTCAACTCCCTCAGGAAGGGCAATCCCTTCGGGATAAAATGAGCCGTACTGATCTACCGCTCTAAGCTCCTCGTCAGTAAGAGGGGAAGGAAACAATTGAGGTGAAGACATTGTAACAAAAACAGCTGAGAAAACGTACCTAGGAGTTTTCAGAAATAAAAATGGCAAGCTAAAGAGGTCGGATCCGATCTGTTTCGAAAATGGCAAAAGTGGATAATGAGGGACCCGGAGTGGTATATATATAGGGAGACCTCAACGAATCCTGGCCGTTGATCCTTGATGCGCTGTACGGTCTAGATTAGCCTCGGGAATCGGGAGGGGAGCCCAACGGTCACAATTTCAATTTAAAATTCAAATTTTGTAGCCGTTAGTTCCCGCCTAAATCAAGTTTTGCTATTTTCAAGAATTGGCTCGTCAGGATAACTCAGCACATACGAGCTTCTGGTCTACAACGTCAGCTCGACAGGGAGGGGGGACTGTGATACCCGCTAGAAGATACCACCTGACGAGCCGACCTAGCTCCAAGGCATGTACCTCGTCATTCTTCGGCGAGACCTCGCCTACCCATCCGAGCTCTTTTGCGAGGCCCGACCTGTTTGGCCGACCTGTTTCGCCTTACCTGTTTCCCTCCCGTAACTCGACGTGAGACCTCTTTTGAGAGCCCGAGCTGATAGGCCGAGCTCTCCTCATTTCCCTTGTTGCTACCGGCTCTCAGCAAGGAAACCAGTTCCCCAAGATATCTGGTCCTAGATATGCGGAGCAATATCAGGGATTTGATTGTATTATCAGGATCTTAACATATCTGGGTAAGATTGGGATAAACATGGAAAGAGTCCTTGTTGCCATACTACTCTTAGGTTTCCGCCTATAAATACCAGGTTTGGAGTATTGATTAAGACCAATGTTATAATTGCTTTCACTTACAGCATATATTCTCTTCATATTCTCTCGCCTGACTTGAGCGTCGGAGGGGACCCGCCGGAATAACTTCCGGCCCCTTCTCACATTTGCTTCGTATTTTCAGGTCATTGCAGAAGATATTTGCTAATACCCCGGCTGTTATATTGAGTGTTGGAGGAGAAAGAGAGGTGAACCCCCTCTCTATTGATATCAGCAAGTCATCGCAAATTTAGGTGATATCATATGCTATCTCCTTAATTATTCCTATTATGTTCTTAGGGGTTCTCGGCTCTATTTCGTTGTGGTATGTGGCAAGGGCTTTTAACAGGGATCAAATGTGCTAGGTCTTCTCCATGAATCAGTAATTTTTATTTTTTGCTGTTGATGCTCTCATTGTCTGGTATACATGACATTCTTTGTCACTATGCTCATGTTTCTGGCCAAGTTATCAGCCTCCATAAATCTACTATTATGTTTAGTCCAAATACCACTATGCCAATGAAAGATATTGTGTTCTCGAGTTTGGGAATGCCACGTTCTGAGTCTTATGACGCATAATTGGGTCTCCCAGCTTTTGTGGGTAAAATAACCAATTGGTGTTTGATGGATTGAAAGAGAAGGTATGTCGGAAAGTGCAGGGATGGGAAAGTAAGATATTCTCGATTGGGGGCCGTGAGGTTTTATCAAAGCCGTTCCCCAAGCTACCTCTACATATACAATGTATGTATTCAAATTATCTTTGGCATTGTTCGCTCACTTGAATCGATGATGGCTAAACTTATTGTCCAAATATTGCAGAGTCCTGTAACAAATCAATGTTTATAGTGAAAAATTTATACTAGACAATGTATAGTTGTTTTCTCTTAAATTTGCATGGTTTTTCACGTAAAAAATTGGGGTGTCCTTCATATTTTGTATTGGACTGATTCTAATGAATCTAAGAAATTTTGAAATCACATCATATATGAATCTGGTATGAACTGATTTATATACCAATTTAATATAATTAATTATAATAATTTTTCTTTTTCTGTCGTGCGACCCGGCGGCTTATTTACGACTTGTGGCACACGCCTCCTATTTGTTCAGGGTGGGTGGCGTGAACTCTGATTTAATTTATGTATTTTTTATTTAAAAATATTACATTAAATTTTAAAAAAAAGCTCGAACCGGTATAACAGAGCATTGTTTCCTAATATTATCGGGGAATGGGGAAAGTTGGAACCCGTGTATTCTCGTGCCTTCCCATAAAACCTCTGACACATCCGAGCTGCTGCCAGCCCTCGCCATTCCTCTTCATCCATTGCATTTATCATAAATGTACCACATAATATGATAGTAATGACCATATATATTATTATTATTATTTTTTTTTTTGGCTTAACAAAGTATATAAATTTTTGTGTTTGATTAATTCTTAGGTAACGACCTTGACCCCTCAAAACAACCATCAGGTAAATCAAGTGATATGCACAAATGACAAGCATCTGAGGAAAAGATCAAACAAGACCCGAACCTCCATAACAAACCAAACATGTAATAACAAACAGTCATGCATATATTATTATCATTATACATCTTCAACTTGGCATAATAAATTCAAAAACACATTCAATAATATTTCTTCAAATTATTAAGAGCAACACCAACAGTCATGTATATATTAATTCACGTGTTTAACTTATATAATGTCATATATGAGAATGCGTGTTAAGAATTATCCAATATTGGGAGTTTAAAAATCATACTAGCTCTTATAAAATACATGAACTATTCAACTTATTATCAATTGGTTTTGAGTTGGAACTTCACGTATTCTTGACATATATTTCAGTACTTTCTTCCATATTTTAAAAAATTTAAAAGTTTTAATAAATATTTTAAAGAAGCTAGTCCGATGACGTTCCCAATGTTTAGAAAATATTCACTTATATTTGGACAAAATTTGGACCATGTGGATTGTACGACCTAAACCAAGATAATTTCCCACTTCTCAAAAAATAAAGTAACCAACCACATCGAGCCACGTCAGCTCAAATCCGACATGGCCAACAACAAAATGCTCGTACCCTCGGGGTTTTCCTGGCGAACAGTCCAATTCAATTCACCCCAGCTGTCTCCCACTTTTAAGATTCGGAATATTAGCTGGCAAATCTAGTCACCATTCCACGTGGAGAACTATCATTGGCTTAAAACTCTTGACTTTTTATGGGACTTGTCGAGTTTCTCGGATAGGGACAATAGGACCTGCCACGTGGCATCCCCTTGAACCATTGGATTGTGGTAGAGCAGCGCATTCCTAATCTTGGGGTCCCGCAGGTTCCTTTGAATAGCTGTAAGGTTGGTAGCCGCCACGTGTTCGAGGATTTTACCAAGGTTGTCTATGTTGTTCTCCGCCACCATCAGGGATATATCCGCCCATGGCACGGCGGAGGAGAAGGGTAAACGGATACCGTCGGCTATGATGACCGGGACACATCCTAATGCAACGGATTCCACCAATCTCGGACTCCACGGAGCCCACCCCAATGGGCATAAACAAAACGTTGATCGAACGATCTCTGACTGGTAACCGGCGAACCTCTGCCGTCGCAAGTAAAACCTACGGTCATTGCCATACTTCCGCCATATCAGGGTCCGTACCTTCCTGGAAGAAAGCTCCGTCGGATTAATCATGTCAATTTGCGGTCAGCAAAAATGCAGCATGAAATGGTTGGTAAGAATTATAAATGAAAACGTACTTGCTGTAAAAATGGCCGCTAATATTTTTGGGATGGACTTCCATTTTGCCCCTGAAAAATGCAAATATATCACGCTTCCCCATCGATTTTGACACCGTGGATCGTACGCTTTCCGGCGAAACGTACGGCGGAATCACCACATTTTCAGCGGCCTGACACGGGTGCTTATGGTTCACCCCAAATGTTTGCAGAATTATTGAATTCTTAAAAAACTGAGGCACCCCTTCCGCCATAGCCATGCTCTCCTAATAACATAAAAAAAAAAAACAATTCAAAATAAATCCAGATAAATAATTGGAGATGTTCTTTTTTCAAATTTTATCCTTACCATTGTGTGGAAGCAGGACCCAAAATCATGAGACGCAACGAAAACATGGTCAGAACCAAGGCTGCGATTCCAAAATGGAAGCTGCGACGACAGGAGGCGGATGGCAGAAGCCATCAGAGAACGGGCATGGCCAATGGCGGGAAATCCATTGACAGAGCTAAAATTGCAGGAGACATAAACAGGGACGAAGTAAAAATCAGCCTCCCAAGGCTCCAATGTTCTAACCTCGCTATTCATTAACGCCTTATGAATCGCCACCTCCGAAGCGAACAAATGGCTGCTGCACCGTTCGTTTGAAAGCCAATCGGCGTTATAACTTGACGGCAAATCATAGATATACACCTTCATCCCCTTAAACAACCCTGAAACACCATTACCATGGGTGGTGGAGTTGGGTAATGACTCTTCGATTAAAGCGCGTGAAGCTTTGGAAATTGAAACAGTGGTTCTTGAAATAGAAGTTGGAGCATCGCCTTGTGAAGCTAGAAATGAAGAGAAAAAATAGAACGAAATGGAGAACCAGAGAATCCATTTGAAATATCTGTAGCAGAACCTTTTCTCTGGGTTTCTGCTATTTCTTGCTGTGTGTAACAGCTTCATTCTCACGTAGAATCCTCTGCTTCTGATGGTTCTTTGGTTCTCAAGATTGTTCATATCTCCCTCCCTCTCTCCCCACAGAGAGAGAGAGAGAATGTTGTTGAAATAGAGCTTTCCGTATCCGGTATGGAGGCGAAGTGGAGATTAAGAAACCAGAGGATGATGAAATATTTGAAATGGATTAGTTGAGATACGTTTTTTCTGCAAGAAAAAAAAAATCAAATATATCGATGAATGTGAATAAAGATTTAAACATAAATAATAAAATATATCAATGAACGAATAAAGATTTAAACTTTGATCAACCTTAAACGATAGTTTCGTATATTTTATATCGTGGGTTGGCTAAATTCTGATGCATTCAACGGGGGAGATAAAAAATTGTCGTCTTGAAGAAGTCATGCATTAGGGGGAGAGAAAGGTGTTGCAGAAGGTCACATGTTGAGGGAGCAGAAGAGACATCGGTGTTTGTCGCGATTCAATACAATTTAGTAGGTGTTTGTAATTGCTTATGAAAACTGCTTATCTGCTTTTCAAATAAAAAAAATAGTTTTTGGGTATTTTATTTGTTTGCTTCTGCTATTGTTTCTCTAAAAATAAGCAGAAAAAAGCAGAAGCAAAGAAGCAGATCATGACATGCTTTTGACTGCTTTAAGTTTTTTTGTGGCAATTTCGTAATTAATTTAAGTTTATTAAGCTGCTTTTTTTATTTAAATAACAAACACTCAATGTTTTTTTGCTTAAAATCAACTTTTTACAACTTTAAGCAAAAACAACATAGAAGTGCTTTGAATAAGCAATCGCAAACACACATTTAGAGCCTTCGGGCTTCCCACCTTTCTAAATGACAAAAACATCCTTATGTCTTGGTGATCCCATATAGTAATATCTCATAAGAATATTCACACCCAATATACCTAATATCATTGAGAATATTCGCAATCAAGAGATAAATTTACTACATGCGATAGTCAATAACATTTCACTATTTACTATATTTAAGAATCTAAATATAAAAAAAAAAGTTAATTATATCATGATTCCTCTTAATTAAAAAAAGATTATTATTATAATGCAGTTATTTTCAGATGATCTATTACCTATTGTTCAAGATAAAGATAAAAAATCTTTCAAAAAATTCTACGAGGATGTTATCAATTTTATGATGGTGAGTGTGATATGAAAATTTTTCGTAATATTATTTACTTTATATTAAATTTTCTTTGGCGAAATGTTAAACCGTGATAAACCTTATTTTATCATAAATATGTTTAATTTAACACTGTTCACATCATGTATCTCACTTTTGTATACAACATTATTTAGAATAAAATGAAGAAATTGAATGGATAAATTATATTTCTATCTTATAAATTAAATATGAGTATTATATAAATATTACAAATAATCAAACTACCCTGCTAAACGGGGGTTTTTAATAAATTATTCGAAAAAAATTATTTAACAAAATAACCGATTTTGGGTTACTTTATTAAAGTAACACAAGTCGTTATTGGAGATGACGAATTCAAATGAAGTTGTCATCTCCGATGTCGTCTTCAATTTTTTTTAAATATGATTAAAGGCGCCACCTCAGATGGCGCCTTCAATATAATATTTTTTTACATAGAAGGCGCCATCTCCTATATAAAATTTTTTTTTTATATAAAAAGCATCATCTCAGATGGCGCCTTCCATATAAATTTTTTGTATATATGGAGGCGTCATCTGAGTGACGCATTTCATATAATTTTTTTTTATATATATAGATGATGCCTTCCATATAAATTTTTTTTTTATATAGAAGACGACATATCAGATGGTGCCATAATTTTTTTTTATATCTATTTATCTATTGAGATGGTGCCCTACTATCATCACTCCCCTTTTGGCCTATATCTATTTTCAGTGGATCCCACATAATGAAATAATTTTGGCATATATCTGTTTTCAATGGATACCACGTAAGAAAATAATATTCTTGACAAATTGATAAAAGTGAGATCCATAATTTTTAGTAACTCAATATTCAGTTATTTCATCTCATCTATTGTATCACACAGTGCCTAACTCAATATTCAATTATAATCATATTTTG
This sequence comes from Haberlea rhodopensis, assembly GCA_907163345.1. Taxonomy (NCBI): domain Eukaryota; kingdom Viridiplantae; phylum Streptophyta; class Magnoliopsida; order Lamiales; family Gesneriaceae; genus Haberlea; species Haberlea rhodopensis. The sequence continues at coordinate 5,587,950 of CAJQUN010000034.1, read as the reverse complement.
ATTTATTTGTTATAGTGCAATATGCATATTTACATGCATCATCCTTCCAATTTTTCAATTTATTTTCCTTATTGTTATTAAAAAGACATTATAATTTTCATTTATTTATATTTTGAACAAGTTATACTCACAATTCTGATGCCCTCAAATTCTACCACGTTCTTAATCCATAATTGGTTACTTTATATTTTATCAGATAATTAATTAGTTCATACTTAACATATATATAATATACATATGAGATCACGCATTCTATATATATAAAAAAATTATATTGATAGGTAATTTTAGATGTCGCTTTCTATATATAATTTTTTTTATATGTAAGGAGCTATCTTAGATTAATCAAAATATAAAATTTCATAGTTTGATTAATCATAGTAAGGTTTAATTTTATGGAATCATAATTTGTACAAATCAATCGCATGATTCATACGTAAAATTGAGTTGATGGCATGATTTATATAGAAGGTGTCATCTTAGATGACTAAGATAACGTCTTCTATAAAAAAAAATTATATAGAAGGCGCCATCTGGGATGACACCTTATGTATATAAAAAAAATTATATGGAAGGCGCCATATCATATGACACATTCCTTATAAAAAAAATTTATATAGAATGCACCATCTCAAATGGCGCCCTGCATATATATAAAAAATTATATTGAAGACGTCATCTCAGATGGTGCCTTCAATCATATATTTTAAAAAAAAAACACCATCGGAGATGGCGACTTCAAATGAAGTCGTCATCTCCGATGGCGACTTGAGTTAACTTAATAAAGTAACTCAAAATCGATTATTTTATTAATATATATATATATATATATTCTAATATTTTATTAAAAAACCCTTGCTAAACGCGCTTGCCTTGCGTGCTAACTATACAATCAACTTATAATTATTCCTATAATCGCTATTTTGATGACTAATCCACTTATTTATTTATTTTCAAAAGCAAACGTATCCATATTTTAAATCGGAAGTTCGTGAGGAAAAATAGTAAATTTCATTAAATTTAATTAACTTCGAAATGTGCTGCACGAACATGGATATTGAGACACGAGTACGACACGACATAAATATGTGGATACATATTTTCTAAAATTGTAGGAAATGATACGTCTAAGATAAGGAAAAATTCTTTTATTTTTTATATATATTTTACATATATACTATGTCATAATATACTAGAATCCAAGAAAAATATTCATTATCAAATATTTGAATAATCAAATTAAAGTGACGTAAAGATGTATACACATCATTAAGATATTCACACAAAGTTATCAGTTTTTAATATTTTTTTGAAAAATCCTTTTCAAAAATACATGGCGTGTCTGACACTGTGTCACACACATGTCGTGTCGTGTTCATGTCTACGGAGTGTTCGACACTGTATGATATGATTTTTTGAAGTGTCGTTGCAAATCAAATAATATTTTATTTTAATAGAAAACAATCTCTCTTGCTTGATCTGATTTATTCTTTCACCCGAAAAAGTGGCTTTTCGATTTGTCTCATAAAGACCCAAGTAAGCACAGATTGGCCCTACTGCGAAGGAGTATGAGCTGTGGATGCACATGCTAAACATTTGGTGCATTATATGCGCATTATTAGTGTATGCAAAGAGTAAATGGGAAGACATGTGATGTTGTCAATTATTAGTAGAAACAGATGAATATTTTGCAAGCTGCAACAGTGAAAGGAAAACAAGTTGCGGACATGTGGTCACGTCTCCTCCAATATACATCTATTTGGAAAATGTATGTGCAAGTTTTAACTAGTTTTTCGAAATCAGAAAGAATAAATAACAAACTAATGTCAACATTTCATGTTAGAGCTCAATAATTACCGTTGTTCGGAGAACGGTCGGAATGTGACACTTGGATTGTTAAAAGATTTGAGTTACCCTGGTAGTACTTACAATAACTTTTGGTAAAAATAGCAAACGGTTAACCTACACTTAAAATAATTAAAGTTAAAATTAAATAAAATATTCCTAACTAAGATGCGACAAAAGCCAATTGGAACTTGCTAGACCTTATCAGAGGTCTATTAGAGAGTGGCTAGAACTCACCAAAGCTCTAGAGGCAATGGTTGAGGGGTAAAAGTACTACTTGGGTCGTTGCTGTCCTCAATAGAAGTGTTTTGGAGAGTTGCAACACATTTTAATGGAATAATCCTCTCATTCAAAGATTTGATGAATTCTAAAAAACAAACGATATTCGGATGAACATCATCAAACTAAGGTAACCCGTTACTTCATTTAGGCACTACGTAAAATTCACTTAAGCATCCTTGTGCCGCTTGGCAACCGAAGGATGCAATTATTGATCAAGTAGCGTGTAATTTTATTTTCGATATTATCCTTTTTCCCCCTAATTCTTAAAATAAAATATCATATTTCCTTCATATCATATTATGTCCTTTTTGGGACGACTTGAGTATTAATCCGGGCGGTGACTCAAAAATCTTGTTAAAAATACCCCACACTCATATATAAAAATAAAAAAAAGAAATAATAATAATAGTATATTTTGTATGGTTTAGATGATTAATACATATTCATGTTTATTCTCGAATAATATTTATGTAGATCAATGGATGTTACACTGTGGCCTATTATAACAAGTGAATTGTGGATTTGACCTCGCTCGATGTGATGTCCCCGAAATGATTAATTGCAATTAAAGCATTAATTATGTTTATATGATGAATTATTACGATGATTAAGTTGTGCGTGGAAAATGAAGTGTTAGCATGATTTAATTGTGTTGATTTTAATTATGAGGAAAGTATGGATTTAATGAAGTTCGGTGCATTTTTGTAAAATGCTTTTAAAATACCATGTTGGGGTAATTTATACATCATGTTAATTATTGGGTATAATTTAATTAACCCATACCCCACTATACCCAACCCACTTCATTCATTTTAATCCATCACTCTTAAAATCCCCAAAATCCCTTCCCAACCCAAAACCCTTCCATTTTCGTTTTTGGGCTTAAAGAAGAAGAGGAATCCTTCCAAAAACTTGATTTGTGGAAATTGTTGGGAGATTTGGAGTCCCCAAGAGGTATGGATACCTCCTTGTTGTTTTTGTAAAGTTTTATTCGAGTTTGGTATGGTTTTGGAGGGTTTTGAAATGGGTTTATTTTGGGTATGTGTTGTATGGGTTTGGGGTATGGTTTTATGAGGTTTTGTGGTGGTAAGTTGTTGGGATGTATTTGGTTTAAGATGTATTGGTTTATTTGGGAGTTTTATGCCAAAAAAATGGAGTTCACCCGAAAAAGTCGCAGCGACCGATCGATCGGTAGCAGGGCAACGATCGATCGGTGCATGTGCGAAGCGAGGGCTGAAGTTTCTTTATTTACCGATCGATCGGTGGAAGTGACCGATCGATCGGTGGATGACTAACGATCGATCGGTAGCTTGGACCGATCGATCGGTGAAATGCCGTAGCTTAAATTTTAATTATGAACAGTTACCGATCGATCGGTAAGGGTGACCGATCGATCGGTAAAGCGATTTTGCTGAAGATGATTTTCTTGGCTTAATTGATGGAATTTTTGGTATTAGGCTATTATTTAGCTTCTAATATTGATTTGTATGGTTGTGTGGAACCATCCCAGGTGCCAACAACATCGAGAAGATAGAGTTCTTCAATTTCTCCACTTTTGGAATTAAGGTACGTAAGAAGCGTACGGGCATCGGACGGTAACGCACTCCTAACTCTGACTATGCATTGATTGCATAAGTATTTATGATGATGATGTTTATGATGATGATTGTGATAAATAAGTTTAAGATGATGATGTTTGTGAAGATGATATGATAAGTAAGTTCATAATGACGTTATACGATGTTTATAAAAGGGTAAGATGCACATATGGTAAGAAGTCATACGATGTTATTATGTGGTAAGATGCCACGGGGTAAGATGCCCATATGGTAAGATGCCATACAATGTTATTATGTGGTAAGATGCCATACAATGTTATTATGTGGTAAGATGCCACGGGGTAAGATGCCTATATGGTAAGATGCCATACAATGTTATTATGTGGTAAGATGCCACGGGGTAAGATGCCCATATGGTAAGATGTCATACAATGTTATTATGTGGTAAGATGCCACGGGGTAAGATGCCCATATGGTAAGAGGCCATACGATGTTATTACGTGGTAAGATGCCACACGATGTTATGATATGGTAAGATGTCATACGATGGGGTAAGATGCCCATATGCACGAATGTGAATCAGGGTCAACAAAAAGAAACTGACGAATAAACCGCATGATGATGCTATACGATGATGATGCTATATGATGATGATATTATAAGATGATGATGTTATAAGATGATGATGCTATAAGATGACGATGCTTATATGATGATGATGCTATACGATGATGATGTTATAAGATGATGATGTTATAAGATGATGATGCTTATAAGATGATGATGCTATAAGATGATGATGCTTACATGACGATGATGTTATAAGATGATGATATTTATAAAATGATGATGCTTATATGATGATGATATTATAAGATGATGATTTTAATCATTCATGTCAAGAATTAATGATTATATGCATGGCTATGAAACAGGGACAACCAAAGAGGGTTAATGCGATTAACCAGGAAGTATACGTTACCAATTATTTTCATGCATTTATTTATATGCCATCGCATTATGATGTTAAGTATCGATGTACATGCTCATGATGGGTTGTTCCTGTAGGTACACTTTTGGACCGAAGGGCTAAGGGTCGGGTTGAGGCAGTGAGCTAAAAGGAGCATGAAAGAAGATAGGATACAGGACTTTGGGTAGTCTCTACTCTATGAGTAGTATAATACTATCGCTTTAACATTCATTATTGAGAATGTAATGAGTTAAGTTTTGAAATTTCATTGTTGGCCTGAAATCTTTTTAGCTCAAAGCTACAATCGGAACCCTAAGACGTTATTAATGCTTGTTTAGTCCATAAACTGTGTGTTAAGATGATGTTAAGGTAGGAAGACCCTACACTCGACATATTGAAAGACATAATTAATTCTAAAGCTAAGGAATCGTGGTTGATTTGACCCTCAAAGATTTAGTACGTCAAGGCTACGTTTGATAGGTGTGATAGGATAAATGATAGATATATAATTTGTTGAATAAAGAGATGATTATTAAAATAACCGATAAATAATATTATTAACCCGCTTCAATTTTCCCTCTTGACGGGCACAAATGGTAGCTCTTCTTAATGGATATGACCTTCTTGGATTTGTTGATGGCAGCCTCCCACCACCATCCAAAGGCTCCGACGTTGATACCTCCCTAGAATTCTCTCTTTGGTTAGACATGATCAACTCCTCTTGTCTGTCATCTTTGGCTCCCTATCACCCAACATACTTCCGTTTGTCGTCGCCTCTACCACATCGTCATCCGATGCCTTGCACGTCCTAACCCGTTTATTTGCCAATAAATCTCGCACCAGGGTCATGCACTTAAAGGACGAATTATCTCGTGCCAATCTTGGAAGTCAATCTGTCAGCGTATTTCTTCAATCACTAAAGTCTAAGGCTGACGAGTTGGCTATAATCGACAAGCCTCTCCCTGATGACGACTTAACATAATATGTGCTCAAGGCCCAACTTATCGAGAACTTGTTGCACCTATTCGGGGGCGGGAATCCTCCCTGCGCTTCGACGAACTCCACAACCTTCTTGTTGCTCACGAAGATTACCTCAAACTTCTTGAACTGGCATCCTTTCTTGTTGCCACAGCTAATGTCGCTGCCCAGACCTCCAAACAGCCCTCTCGACCTCCAAATTTTGGTGGCAGCTGATAGTGCGCTTATCGTGTACGCCCAAATTAACCCCACTCAATCCTCAAGATTGATAACAGAAATGTAGTAGTGTGAGTAGAGATCGATCCCACGAGGAGGTGTGAATCTTTGTGTTAATGAAAATCAAAATCAAAAGAATAAAAGATGGGGTTGTGAATGAATTATACTAATTAAAATTAAATCTAAAGATTAAACTAATGAAAGCGATTCTTGGTATCGGTCGACTCTTCCTTGGAATTATCATCTATTTCATTGATTCACAAAAGACTCAATTTTTCATATGAATATTCATCGTTGGACGTTTGATCCAATAATCAAAGTCATATCTCACCTTACGTTTAGTTAAGTAGCCCAAGCGTTCTAGTTTAACACTTATCAAACAATCAATCAAAATACAAGCGATTAAGATTTAAATCGATGATAGCATATGAACTAGTGAGATCGATGAAGTTAAACAACATAATCCAAGCGTCTATGTTTAATATAGTCAAGTGTTCTTCCTAAGAATTTAACAAACTCACAAGCGGAAATTCATCAATCTTAGTTACTTCGTAAATTAGAGGGATCAAACAATTCCGTAGTTGACATCTAATTTAGCGTTAGATTTCATGCAAATTATTAGGTTGTCAATCCAATAAACAAACACAACAATCATATCAATAAAATCAGAAAAGCTCTTGATACTCAATAAAATTGATAATTAAAGCGTAAGAATCTCCCCTAGATAAATAAAATCCAAGGAGTTGTCTTCCTCAACCAAGAATTAAAACTAGCTAGACATAATCTAAGATAAAGCAATAAATAAAAACAAAGGAAAGAAAACTAATCGAGGTGTCAATCCCGTCTTCGTTTCGATCTTCGTAGCGTTCTTCAACAAAATTGAGAGAAAAATTGTAAAACTATTCTAAACTACTCTACCCTAACTATCTAGATGTTCTTTAGTCTGATTTTTGTCCATATATCTATAGGGAGGCTGATGGAGTAGGTTAGAATCCATGTGGGAAGGAAAGAGATCAAGTCTTTACACTTTCCAAAACTCTGCAGGCGTAGCTACTCCAGAAAATGGCGTAAAGACGCCTGATGACGTGTCAAAAATATGGCTTCCCATGTTTCTGGAGTATTTACGCCTCCGAATGGCATAATTACGCCTGTCCATTCCGTAGCATTGGCGTAATTATGCCTGATAATGGCGTAATTACGCTTGTCTTCCATTTTTCTTGCGAGTAACGTATTTTGGCCGTAACTTTCTCGTCTGAACTCCGAATTCAATGAATCAGCTGTCCACGCAAAGATAACTCAAAGTTCTACAACTTTTCTATGGAACACATTTCCAAAACATGGCTCGAACATATAGAAATTTGAGGAGAAAGGAGCAACATGTGTCTTGGATTCTGGTTTTTTCCTCTTTTCTTCAACTTTATTGCTTCTTTCATCATTTTAGCTTGATTTCTTCACCTTTCCCTACATTTACACAGATATACAATTAGGTAGCATATTTATCAATTTATCCATCAAAATATACCAAATCGTAGACAATTAAGCGCAATAGATGTGTCTATTTCTAGTCACATCAAACACCCACATACTTAATCTTTACCCGACCTCGAGTAAATCAGACAAAACTATAATCTTTTTACTTTGACTCATAGGTTCATAACAAACTAACTTGTTCTCACTTTTATGCCTCAACAATTTTAAACATGCATAGTAATGAAAGGCGGTGAAAAGTTAATAATGGAACAAGTTCAATTCCTAAACAATTCGTACCCAACAAAGTAGTGAACGTGTGTGTGTGGTCATAAACAAGTGTCATGTACAAATTATAGATCCAATAGAAGCAAATCCACAATAGTTCAAGTCATACACTAACACAAGTATAAGCTCACTTGCACATTCTTCTCCACTATCTTAGCCACTTTGCAAACATAAATCAAGTAGGTCTTTATTAGCTTGTAGTGTGGCCTAGGTATTGGCTTATGAAAGAAAGGTAAGGATATATCAAGTAAGAGAGTATGATGATATGCACACTAAAAGCTTCTCTTCTTGCTTCAATTTTTCAACTTTTGTTTCAACATTTTTCTTCTTTTGTGCCTTGGCTCCCCTTGGAGTCATATTTTTATCTATTTTCTCAAGGCATCCCTTTTCTTTCATGCATTTCATTCTTTTCCTTATGAAGCTCACAAACATTTTAATCATTGAATACTTAAGTGCATGTTAATGAAACACATCATACTCCCTTCAAAGGTATGGATAGAACTCATATTTAGGCTCATTAGGGAAGGATGATAAACTAGTCAAAGAATGTCGAATGGTGGTTGTTTGTATGCTTAGCATTACAACCATTCTTTTGCATTAAAGCTCAAACAGGGTACTAGTGATTGATTTTCTTTACATGGTAGGCTTGAAAGGCTCAAACGCATCAAAGATTGCCTATATCACTTTCATGTTTGCAAGCAGTCTAGACATACGCCTCGAAGAGCATGTAGTTAAGTTCTAGCATGTATTAGAGACTTCTTAAGACTATCACAAAGTTCACACAATTTTCACTAAGCTATGCACACTTCACAAGTCATGACAATAATGTGCTCAATATATTCAACTACTATGTCAAAGCAAAATTTGCATTAGAGTTCAAAGTGTTCCAAGGTTAACAATTCACCTATGTTCAAAAGCATGCATGATATCAATTAGGTTTCATCATGGGCTAGTGACTCTAAGCATGTGTTCATTACTAACTATGAGCTCAAAATTTTCAGAATTTTTGGTTTTTTTTTTATTTTTGTAATAGAAAAACAATAACACACCACTAATCCCTCCCCCATACTTAAATCTTACATGATCCCCAATGTAAGGCAAAAATACAAGAAAAGAGAATCTAACTACTAAAGCAAAAAAATAAATAAAAGGGAGAAAGAAAACTAACTCCCCTTGGGTTGCCTCCCAAGCAGCGCCTCTGTTTAACGTCGGTGGCCCGACGCCAGTTCTCTCGCTTAAGGCGATGCCTATTTGCCTTGCACCTCTTGGAGGGTTTTTGTCTTTTCACTATGTCGCCTTCCTCCAAAGAAGTCAGTTGAGGTCGATCAAGATCTACCTCATGGCATCCTTTAACTTGTTGTCCCCTATGCTCGCCTTTGGGAATCTCATTCTGGTGAGATTCCTTGTTATCCACCTCGATCTCTGTTTGTTGTTCAAGTATTGATGGCCTCAGTACCATCGTTGCTGGAGTTTATACCTCTTTGCCACTATCCAAGGTGATGTTGTCTTCGAAAAAATAGTCCCAAGGATCCATTTCATCACAGTATTCTTTAGCCGACTCCTCTTCCACAACACATGATTCATCTAAGTAATCAGCATAGTTCTCAGTTGGAAACATACCATTCGGAGTTGTAGGATGTACAAGCTCATTTTCTTCTATTGGCACATGTGTCTCCTCTTCTAGCTCGGGTGGCATCAGTACCACCTTCTCCATAGTCTCCTCTTCTTCATTACTCCATGATTCGAATGCAATCATGGTCTACTTTTGTACTGCTATCCGATCGGCCGATCTTATTAGTTGCTCCATTTGGTTACCCAAATTCTGAGTGCTAGCCCTGAATTCCTGTTGGAATTGCAAAGTTCTATCATTAAGTGTTGAAACAAGATCCTCTAAAGACTCACCAGGGGTATGGTATTGAGGTTGTTGTGGCCATGGCGGGTATTGCGGTATGTTGGACTGCATGTAAGGTGGAGGTGGGCTCATCCATTGATTATCATAGTTGAGATTGGGATAATCACTCCAACTTGAGTTTGATGCACTTTGTCCACTCCCTACGCCAAGTTGGTGCACAAGATACTCCAATTCATCTAGTCGCCTATAGTCCTCCATGAAAAGATCCAACTTTTCCAGAACTCAACCTGTAAGCACGAACAAACAAGAGTAGCGGTGGGGGAAAAAGAAAGAGAAAGAAACAAAACAGAAAATATTAACACAAAAATATACAACGCCTCCCCGGCAACGACGCCAAAATTTGGTAGTGCGCTTATCGTGTACGCCCAAATTAACCCCACTCAATCCTCAAGATTGATAACAAAAATGTAGTAGTGTGAGTAGGGATCGATCTCACGAGGAGGTGTGAATCTTTGTGTTAATGAAAATCAAAATCAAAAGAATAAAAGATGGGGTTGTGAATGATTATACTAATTAAAATTAAATCTAAAGATTAAACTAATGAAAGCGATTCTTGGTATCGGTCGACTCTTTCTTGGAATTATCATCTATTTCATTGATTCACAAAAGACTCAATTTTTCATATGAATATTCATCGTTGGACGTTTGATCCAATAATCAAAGTCATATATCACCTTACGTTTAGTTAAGTAGCCCAAGCGTTCTAGTTTAACACTTATCAAACAATCAATCAAAATACAAGCGATTAAGATTTAAATCGATGATAGCATATGAACTAGTGAGATCGATGAAGCTAAACAACATAATCCAAGCGTCTATGTTTAATATAGTCAAGTGTTCTTCCTAAGAATTTAACAAACTCACAAGAGGAAATTCATCAATCTTAGTTGCTTCGTAAATTAGAGGGATCAAACAATTCCGTATTTGACATCTAATTTAGCGTTAGATTTCATGCAAATTATTAGGTTGTCAATCCAATAAACAAACACAACAATCATATCAATAAAATCAGAAAAACTCTTGATACTCAATAAAATTGATAATTAAAGCGTAAGAATCTCCCCAAGATAAATAAAATCCAAGGATTTGTCTTCCTCAACCAAGAATTAAAACTAGCTAGACATAATCTAAGATAAAGCAATAAATAAAAACAAAGGAAAGAAAACTAATCCAATCTCCGCTCGTCGAGGTGTCAATCCCGTCTTCGTTTCGATCTTCGTAGCGTTCTTCAACAAAATTGAGAGAAAAATTGTAAAACTATTCTAAACTACTCTACCCTAACTATCTAGATGTTCTTTAGTTTGATTTTCATCCATATATGTATAGCGAGGCTGATGGAGTAGGTTAGAATCCATGTGGGAAGGAAAGAAATCAAGTCTTTACACATTCCAAAACTCTGCAGGCGTAGCTACGCCAGAAAATGGCGTAAAGACGCCTGATGACGGGTCAAAAATATGGCTTCCCGCATTTCTGACATATTTACGCCTCCGAATGGCGTAATTACGCCTGATAATGGCGTAATTACGTCTGTCTTCCATTTTTCTTGCGAGTTACGTATTTTGGCCGTAACTTTCTCATATGAACTCCAAATTCAATGAATCAGCTGTCCACGCAAAGATAACTCAAAGTTCTACAACTCTTTTATGGACCACATTTCCAAAACATGGCTCAAACATATAGAAATTTGAGGAGAAAGGAGCAACATGTGTCTTGGATTCTGGTTTTTTCCTCTTTTCTTCAACTTTATTGCTTCTTTCATCATTTTAGCTTGATTTCTTCACATTTCCCTACATTTACACAAATATACGATTAGGTAGCATATGTATCAATTTATCCATCAAAATATACCAAATCGTAGATAATTAAGCGCAATAGATGTGTCTATTTCTAGTCACATCAGCAGCCACTCTACCCGTGGAGGCTATGGCTGCAACATCACCAGCCACATCGCCGGGGCGGTTCCTACTCTCCTCGCGGTCGTGGCTCTGAACGCAACAATGGTAACAATCACAATTCTGCTCCCAGTTATTCACCCAATTCCAGATCTGTGATTATTTGCCAGTTATGTGAGACACTTGGCCATATTGCTCCCTATTGTCGAAAATTCAGTGCATCGGCAAATCATGCTCAAAGCCCACCGATTCATCATCCTACTACCTCGTGGCTAGTCGATTTCGGTGCATCTCATAATCTCACAGCAGATCTCAATAACCTCTCCATACACTCTGAATACGATGGCACATAGGAGGTTCATATTGCCGATGGCTCCGGTTTACCAATTACACACACCGGTATCTCCATTTTACATTTTTCTGATCGAAATTTCCATTTATCTAATGTGTTGTGTGTCCCTACTGCTCGGCAAAACTTATTATATGTTCACAAGTTTACAAAGGATAATGGTGTTTCCCTTGAATTTTATCCAACTTCTTTCTATGTTAAGGATCAGGTCACAGGGGCGATTCTGGCCAAGGGCGCATGTAAAAATGGTGTTTATCATATCCTGTCTCCAACATTATTTTCTCCACCTTCGGCGTCGTCTGCTCTCCTTGGCTCTCGGGCTATTAATACCATTTGGCATGCTCGTTTAGGGCATCCCTCATTGAGGACAAGCAATTTTATTATTTCGCATTTTCAGTTGCCTACTGTTAAGCACAACAATAAAGTTTTGACTTTGTCTTGTGACTCTTGTCTTATTAATAAAGTGCATCAGTTACCGTTTGTTGAATCATCTATTATTAGTTCACGTCCTCTACATTATATGTATACTGATGGTTGGGGTCCAACCCCAAGTGCTTCCATAAATGGTTTCCCCTATTATTTCTGCTTGTGGATCACTATACTAAATACTGTTGGTACTATCCTATGGCACGAAAATCAGATGTTTCGACTCTATTTCCTCAATTTCACAGATGGTTGAAAAACAGTTTGGGGAAACCATTCAAAACGTGTACAGTGACAATGGTGGTGAATTCCAAGCCTTACGTCTATATCTCTCCTCCTAGGGCATTAACTGGCTGACCATAACCCCTTACACACCTCAGCAAAATGGCATAGCTGAGCGTCGCCATAGACATATTGTCACTACCGGGCGTGCTTTTTTCATCATGCCTCTCTTCCTGCCAGTCTATGGACTTATGCCTTTGCAGCTGCTATTTACCTCATCAATCGTCTGCCCACACCTGTGCTCGGCAACAAGAGCCCTTTTGAGATATTATTTTCTCGTCCACCTCATTATCTTAAGCTACGGACCTTCGGTTGCGTAAGGACCCGGCGTCATTAACCCACTATTAGTGCATTGTCACATGTAATAGTGCATAATTTCATGTCATTAGGGAATTCTTGTGCATAACTTTTGACATCAATCCTCTGATCATCTAGCATTAGTATACATTGTACAATGCACCAATCACATATTCTCAATTCATTATGCAATTCCCCTTAATTAAATTGCATGCAAATAATAAATGAAAAGAGACATCTAATAACTCTTATACAAACCATATACACATATATAAATGCTCACAGATGAGCATTGGACCAATAATTGTGTATCAACTGTATAAGAAGTATTGTTCATATCAACACCGATACCCAGTTCTAGGAGCATCCTCATTCAATAGCTCGAACTCATCCCCAAGCCAATGATGTACATGTTCTACCTGTTTCAACAGAAACAACACCCACACGGGTGAGCATACCAATATCACAATCTCAATATCATCAATTTCACAATTAATAATTAAAGAATATAAAGTTGTGAATTCATAAAATACTTCATGTATATACCGTTACCATATGGAATTTCATATTTGTTCTTGTTCTCACAATAACCAAAATCATCAAATTCCAAAACCAGTTAATCATTACATTGATTAACTATATTCATGATCAAACCACACATTCCATAATCAGTTATAGCCGAATCATTACAATCATGCTTTACAGAAATCAATTATAGCACAGTTAATGATTTCAAAATCTCATCATATCGTATCACTTAGCTCGCTCAACAGCGGCGGCATCATAATCAATGCTCGCTCAACAATGACAACATCTTACTCGTTACTCGCTCAACAACGACATTTCCACAACTTATAACACATATCCTTTAGTACAACAATAATATACCATTCATTAATCATGACAATAATAAATAACTATGCTCGTACGTCATACGTACCTTATAGTTTGATAGCCAGAACCAATCTTTGCCTTTGCCCCGAGATCCAGTGAGTTACTTGCTAAACACAGTTAATAGCTCACAATTAATTACGTGCACATAATAACATATCCAAGCACGTATTCAACCTCCATACATACCATCAAAACATGATGATTAATCGTATAAAAGACTCGGGCAAAGCATACGTCAAAATCACAACACAAAATAATTTTTCCAAAAACCAGGCATCGACGATCGATCGTTTCTTCCCAGGCGATCGGTCGCCTCTCAAAAATAAACATGGATGATCGATCGCTTCTTCCCAGGCGATCGATCGCCTCTCAATGCATTTGGCTACTACCACTGTGTGATCGATCATTTAGCTTCAAGAGATCGATCGCTTCACTGTTCATCATCTTAAAAATTTTTACCAACGACGAAGCGATCGATCGCCTCAGCCCTAGCGATCGATCGCTCCGTCATGTTTCAGCCAAAAATGACGTTTTTCAAGCAAAAACTCCCAAATCCACAAACACAATAACCATTACTACATAAATCCTAAACAGAAACACCATAAATACTTAACATAACACAACAACCAAAATCTCTAAAAACCCAAAACTCAAACCCATCATTACACTCAACCAAACTCTACAAAATTACTATCAAAACTTCCACAATTAAGAAGTAAAGATGATTACCTAGTTAGTTGCTCAAGAATCCAGCACAAACTCGATCTCCAACCAATTTTGTCAAGAAAAGCAAAAGGGAGAGAAATGGGAGGAAGAAGGGGAAACGAGAGAGGGAGAGAGAGAGGTGGGTGCAATGACTGAACACCGAGTCCACTTGATATATATAATACCAAGGCTCTAAAAACCCAAGTCTCAATTACTCGCACAATAACTCATTAAAAATCATGCGTGTTCAATAATTATCTCACACTCACTCAATTGCATCACAAACCTCAATACAAAGCTCCCCAGACTCCAAATCCCACTACTAACACAATTCCAAGGTTTAACACCTCAATGAGAATAAATCTCAACCCTTGGATCCAACAACCCCGATATCGAATTAAAATTCTCGGGAGTCTCAACACCGTAATTATCTCATAATTACTACAATTTAAAATCAATTAAGGATCATAATCACTTCGGGATTAATACAATTAATTTCCGGATATCATATTTCTCCCCTACTAATAAAATTTCGTCCTCGAAATTTCAACACACACTTTTTCTAGAGATGACAAAATAACTCATAACCATATCAGGACAAAATAACGTCGACATACCGTCGAATAACTTACTGGACCACACATGGTCTAACAATTTAGATTTCAAACATGACCAATCACAAGGAAATACCCCAGCTATCATTCTCGATTTACATTTCCCTTCTCTTTATTTATTATGGATTCAAGTGATGATGCCTCATTACATTAATCCACGTAAGGAAACATGTCACACCAGTAATGCAATTTCTTACATCAAGTCATTTAGATTCTCGTTCGGAATTCAAAATCATGAATCTCAAGTTATAACTTAACAACATCTTGTTGCATTAATAATCATCAAATATCTATGTTAGACAGAGTTCATGCAAGAATCCTTAAACTCTCCAATCACATTTACAAATCCATAGACATCACTACCTCATTTATCAAACAATTATCAATACTCAGTCATTAGTATTCACGTATAAGCGTCTTATCACATCAATCTAAAACTCCACAATTAATGTGAATTCGGCTAGGTAGATTTAAAATCTAACATTTGTGTACACAAGCAACATCCTTTGTGTATTAAACCAACATTCAAGCACTTACATTTCTACAGTTTCAATACTTTTAACATCATCGTTCAAAGATCTAACATATTCATTGATGTCAATATTTTCTAGTTCACTCTAATCTTTTATTCCAGCATTTCTTTCAACTTTGCGCTTAACAATTAATCATCTCCTCATTTATTATTAGACAAAGTTCTCATAAGATCATTTCACACACACAATAATCTATTAACAAATGCATGGTTCATATCTAGGCATTACACTTCTCCCCTGCGAATTGAATTTCGTCCTCGAAATTGAATCACTTATTTAAAAAAATATAAACATATACTCACTAGCAGTATAACAAGAACGTAAATAAATATACCAGAAAATAACTCAAACATACCAGAAAATAACTCAGGATACTGATGCATCATATGCTGATCCGTCTACTATGTTGCCTCCTCGACACCCCGCCTATCCCACTGTACTTTAACCATTGGTATTACTTTACTTCTCAATTTACACTCCGCTCTATCCAAAATTCTGACTGGTCGCTCCACATACGACACATCCATATCCAACTGTACTTCAAACTGTTGCAATACATGACTCGGATCTGGCGCATACTTTTTCAACATTGCAACATGAAATACATCATGTATACCAGTCTAGGACGGCGGCAATGCCAATCTATAAGCTAATGTGCCAATACGTTGTAGTATCTCATACAGACCAATATACCGTGGTGACAACTTCTCGCACATACCAAATCGTACTACACCTTTGAAAGGTGATATTTTCAAGAATACCTTGTCACCAACCTGAAATTCAAGTGGTCTACTTTGTTTATTCGCATAAGCGACATGTCTATCCTGAGCGGCCCTTAATTTTAGTCTCATCAGCTTCCCTTTTTCTTCCATTTATCGTACCATATCCGGTCCACTCACAGAAGACTGATCAACATCATCCCAATACAATGGTGATTTGCATCGTCGCCCATACAACGCTTCAAATGGTATCATTTGTATAGTTGTTTGATAATTATTGTTATAAGAGAATTCTACTAATGGTAATGATTTGCCAAGAGTTATCAAACTCTAATACTCATAGCTATTATTTTAAACAGTATTTTTCAGTGTAGCGATTGCGTACCGCAAGTGCACGGTGTCAAGTTTTAGTATAATGATATTAAAAAGTACGAGTGTCGAACCCACGAGGACTAGGAAATAATTACCAAACTCCACTAGTTTTATTATATTTAGTCTATGATAACTGGTTGTGATTATTATACTAACGTGGCAAATTAACTCACCAATTAACCCGAGCAAACAGCGATGAATAAGAATAAGAATCAAAAGAAACAATTATCAAGATTTTCGATTCACCAATGTCATCCCCCATAATTCACCTATTAGTTAATAATTGAATTCAAACATTCTAAGGTGACGAGTTTTCATAATGTACTTGTTATACCTTGGCCGGCTATAACAAATCTAATACTAACGTTACAATAAGCCACTCTCGTATCCTTGTTGAACAATTAATATTGTAAGTTGATCTATGAAATTTCTAGCTTTCGATTACTAGATAACTATAGCTATCACACGTGTATTTGACTTCATCTCTCGATATCAGCCTGAAATCCATGGCATAAATCACTATATCAAATAACAATTTTATCTCTCGATCTCAATTGTAATTTACTATCATTCAAGGATGGCCAAACCCTTAAAAGCATGAAGAACAATGGTCTATGCACTTAAATATATAAGAATCAATCAAAAAATTCAATTTAAATCATGGGTTCATACAAAGGATCCCCTAAGTCTTGATAACAAACCTAGCCAATAATCTCCATCAAATAACAATGCATAAACATGTTTTACAACAATCTAAACATTAAAATCTAATGAAAATATAGAACTAGAGTTAGAAATACGGAAATAACGAGAGGTGTTGACTCCTTGCGTTGCTCCGTCGTCCCGTCTCTTCCGATGCGTCTTCTCTTCAATGGTTATGGTCCATGGATGGTTGGGCATGAAGGAGAATGATGGAGGCTGCTTGTTGTAGGGTTTATTATGAGCCAAAAAGTCCCCAAAAACATATGAAATCTTCTATATATCATGTTGGAGGAGTTTCAAGTAAGTTGGACCCAAAATAACCAAGATGTAAACAAAATCCCGAAATTTCCGGGTCGAGGCGATCGATCCCTTCAAATTAAGCGATCGACCGTATTTTGCTACTGCCTTGAGGCAATCGATAGCCTCATTTGAAGCGATCGGTCGCTTCCTCTGATTATTAGCAAATTATGATTTCGCCCCTCCATTTTCATGTTTGCTCAGTTTGGTCCTTTTTCATAATTTTAAGCTTATTTCCTCCACTTTTATGTATTTGGACCTGGATTCCTGAAATATACAAATATATACCAAAAAGAGTAATATTTTCCAAGAATCACTACAAAAACGCCCCTAATCTTATATCAAATTAAGTATAAAAATCACACTTATCAACTCCCCCAAACTTAAACTTGATCGTCTCGAGCATGAAATAAGATCACAAAGTAGAGTTCAATATTGAAGATTTAAATAAACCAATTCATAGTCAATCATGTAGCTCAGACATCTCACTTACAGACAAACAAAAGTCAATCGGAAAGTTCAACACATTGTGTTTTCCCCTAGATCAAGCAACATGTCTCCGAATCAGAACGTGCGTATGTGTAATTGTCACTTTCAAGTTTCATGCAATTTTCAAAGATCAAATCATGCTATGTAATGAAAGTTAAGATTATCCTTGAGCACCTCATAGTCCTATTTTCAAGAACTTCTCCACTAATGTAGTCACTCCTTCAACTTGGAGCAATACGTCTTTTTAAGCTTGTAAAGTTAGGCCTAGGTGTTGGCTTCAAAGAAAAGATAGGATATCACAAAGAATAGAGTATAAGCATGTAATGTTCATATTTTTAGCACAAAATTGAGATTCTCTTCGTTTTCTTTTAGCCTTGGCCTCTTTGAGTCTTATTTAGTCATTTTTTCACAAGGCTTTATCTATCTTTTTCTTTTCTCATTCATCAATTTTTTTTAGCAATAAGCTCATCCAAATGTAGCAATTCATGTGCATCTAATGAGAATCATTATACTCCCTTAGGGTAATGATAATTGTTTTCAATTTAAGCTCAAAAGTAGGTGGTATAATGAGTTGCCAAAAAATATTGAATGGGGGCTAATAGTATGTTAAACATACTCCAATAAAGCTCAAAAGTGAATACTAGAGATTGATGTAAAGATGGTAAGCTTGAAAGGCTCAAACCGTCCAAAGATCGCCTAGATCATCTTCTAATCAAGTTCATGACTATAAAATTTCACCTTGAAGTGTCATCATCAAATAAGTTCTAAGGTACTCTAAGATGCTCAAAAACAATTCATCAAGTTCACAAAAAATTTCACTACTACAAATGCAATTCACAAGATTGTGATTCAAATGTGCTTAATAAATTCATCATCTTAGACATGCTACTCAAAACAAGATATTCACAAACAAGTCTTACAATCATCAAAACTCAAGTTGACATGCATAGTGAGACTAATATCATCATGGAATAGAGATCACTACTATGATTCATTATTATCTTAATAATTGAACTCATTTTCAAGAAAAAATTTTGTTGGTGCTCAAAGAACGATAATTTCCAAATAAGAAGCATGACACAGTAATGCCCTCCCCTAAACATAATTCATGCATTGTCCTCAATGTAATGGTCATGGAAAATGAGACAAAGCATTTACCTTTGACAACGACCGTCAGTGATCGTTGTCCAATTCCTCGTCAGCTTGTGGGGCATATTGTTGGAACACGTCACAGCACGCATGGAGTCTCCCACCATAATCAAAACAAAAAAACAAAGCAAAACAAAAACAAACAAAAACAAACCAAAAACAAAGCAAAAGGATAAGAAAAAGCTCTTGATTTATAGTCCCAAGCTGGACTTTTTACCATGTAGGCTCAAGTGCCACAAGATTTTTCGCCCGTCATGTGGTAATGTTGTAACCACTTTTCTTTCACAGTGAATAGTGCCCCGTGGTCATCTCTCAATTTGAAGGTATCGAATGGTAGAACATCGACAACTTTGAGCGGTTCAGCCCATGGTGCGTCAGACTTCCATGGAAATAGTCGCATCTTTTTCCTATTCATTTGAATTAAGTCACCATCACGGAATTTGCCTCATCTTTGATGGGCCTTCAGTGTGATCTCCACCTTCTTCTCGCTCTTAACCTGCATAACATCAACAGACAGTGTATCAATTATATTGATACTAAAACATCGGTGCTCAGTGCGTGTAGTGTTCAAAGCTTTGAACATGTCAAAAGTAACTTGATCCCCCCTACTCGGAGGATCAACTTCTCTTATTGGACATCAATCAATGCCCTTCCAGTAGCTATGAACGGTCTTCCTAGAATCAGAGGCATAACACGATAAAATCCACTTGAATGGTGAATTTATCAGCATTGATCGGTACATCCTCCACTATCCCATGAGGGTACTTGATGGACTTGTCCGCCATCTGCAATGAAACATTGATCGCTTTGAGATCTCCTAAGCCCAGCTTCCTGTACACAGACAAATGCATTAAATTGACACTTGGCCCCAAATCACATAATGATTTATTAAAAGATATAGAATTGATTTTTCAAGGTATAGTGAAACTCCCTGGATCTTTTAACTTTGGAGGTGAATCATTTTGAATGACAACAGAACACTCCTCAGTTCAGTTTATCGTCTCATGCTCTCACAGTCTCCATTTTTTTTGACATAATCTCCTTTAAAAACTTAGCATAATTCGGCATGTGCCTTATAGCATCAATGAAAGGCATATCAATGTAGAGATTCTTAATCAAATCTAAAAATTCAGCAAAATTAGCATCTATATTTGCTCTCTTGTATGCATAGGGAATGGGGATGGGATATCTATCTTAGCAGGTGTGATGGGTGTAGGGGTCTTAATAGACTTACATTTGTCGCCTGTTTGTTCCTCTTCTTGCTTGATGTCCGCCTCGCCTTTCAACTCAATGTGTGCATTCTTCTTCTCAGTGACTTCCTTTCCGCTTCTCAATGTGATAGCATGGACTTGCTCCCTAGGATTTGTCTCAGTGTCACTAGGCAATGATCCTTGTGCTCGTCCATCTACGATTTTTGCTAGCTATCCCACTTGGACTTCCAAGTTCTTTATCGACGCCTCATGAATGTTCGTCCTCGTTTCAGCCGATGATATGAACTTCGTTAGCAGCTCCTCCATGCTTGGCTTTGGTGCATACCCCGGTGGTGGTTGGTGATAGTTCCTCGGCCCCGTATTGTACGTATTCTGGTAAGGGTAGATCGGTGGTGGTCGGTTCCCTACAAATTTAACAGCTTCATTAGTTGTAACGAAAGGGTTACCTACTTGGCATTCTGTGCTCTGATGTCCTCCTTGGCAAAGCTCACATGTAACAGTTTGAACTTGCATTGCATGCATGCTCAAAGTATCAATCTTCTTATTAAGTGCTTCCAACTGGGCAGCTTTGGTAGTGACTTCACTCACTTGATGCATACCGGCTTGCTTCTTTGGCACGTTCCTCTCAGACTGCCATTGGCAGCGATTAGCAGCCATCTCTTCCAAAAGCTTATAAGCCTCCTCGGGCGTCTTCCTCATCACAGTACCTCCTGCTGCTACATCAATCATAGAACGGTTATCAGAAAATAAATCGTTATAAAATATTTGTACCTACAGCCAGATAGGGAGGCCATGATGTGGACATCTCCGCAGTAGATCTTTGAAGCGCTCCCAAGCCTCGTACAGTGTCTTCGGATCGTATTGGACAAATGTTGTGATATCATTGTGCATCTTGGCCGTCTTGGATGGTGGAAAGAATTTTGACAGGAACAATTGTGTCATCCCATCCCATGTAGTAATAGAACCTGCAGGCAACGATTGCAACCACGATTTAGCTTTATCACGTAAAGAGAATGGAAATAAACGTAACCTGATGGCGTCGTTAGTAACGCCATTGTGCTTGAAGGTGTCACAAATTTCTAAGAAGTTGGAGATGTGGGCATTGAGATCATCAGTAGCTGCTCCCCCAACTGGACCGAATATCGGATCATCTGTATGATAGCAGGCCTTATCTCGAAGTTGTTAGCATGGATACTGTGTCTGGTGATACTCGAGAGTGATCCATGGAATGAAGGATGGACGTAATCCACGAGTGACCTTGCCACTGGTGCTACTGGAACTTCCTCGTTATTGGCCATTAGTGTTCTTGCTTGCCTTAGCCTTCTTTGACAAGTGCATTGGATAATGTGGTCAAAAGGCTGAAGTGTAGGGTTGACACTCCTTAGCATGCACCAAGAGATAATACCCTATAACAATCAACCAAAACAAAAATAAACAGTAGAAGAGTGGAGACAAAAGGGAAAAAAATCGAAAATTAAACAAAATAAATGACTAAACTACAGTCAACTAATCTCGTCTGATATTATTAAAACTAGTCCCCGGCAACGACGCCAAAACTTGATCGCTATTATTTTAAACAGTATTTTCAGTGTAGTGATTGCGTACCGTAAGTGCACGGTGTCAAGTTTTAGTATAATGATATTAAAAAGTACGAGTGTCGAACCCACGAGGACTAGGAAATAATTACCAAACTCCGTTAGTTTAACTATATTTAGTCTACGATATCTGGTTGTGATTTAAACTAACGTGACAAATTAACTCAATAATTAACCCGAGCAAACAGTGATGAATAAGAATAACAATCAAAAGAAACAATTATCAAGACTTTCGGTTCACCCATGTTATCCCTCATAATTCGCCTATTAGTTAATAATTGAATTCAAACATTCTAGGGTGACAAGTTTTCCTAATGTACTTGTTATACCTTGGTCCGGCTAAAACAAATCTAATACTAACGTTACAATAAGCCACTCTTGTATCCTTGTTGAACAATTAATATTGTAAGTTGATCTATGAAAATTTCTAGCTTTCGATTACTAGATATCTATAGCTATCACAAGTGTATTTGACTTCATCTCTCGATATCAACCTGAAATCCATGGCATAAATCACTATATCAAATCACAATTTTATCTCTCGATCTCAATTGTAATTTACTATCATTCAAGGATGGCCAAACCCTTAAAAGCATGAAGAACAATGGTCTATGCACTTAAATATATAAGAATCAATCAAAACATTCAATTTAAATCATGGGCTCATACAAAGGATCCCCTAAGTCTTGATAACAAACATAGCCAACAATCTCCATCAAATAACAATGCATAAACATGTTTTGCAACAATCTAAACATTAAAATCTAATGAAAATATAGAACTAGAGTTAGAAATACGGAAATAACGAGAGGTGTTGACTCCTTGCGTTGCTCCGTCGTCCCGTCTCTTCCGATGCGTCTTCTCTTCAATGGTTATGGTCCATGGATGGTTGGGCATGAAGGAGAATGATGGAGGCTGCTTGTTGTAGGGTTTATTATGAGCCAAAAAGTCCCCAAAAACATATGAAATCTTCTATATATCATGTTGGAGGAGTTTCAAGTAAGTTGGACCCAAAATAACCAAGATGGAAACAAAATCCCGAAATTTCCAGGTCGAGGTGATCGATCGCTTCAAATTAAGCGATCGACCGCATTTTGCTACTGCCTCAAGGCGATTGATAGCCTCATTTGAAGCAATCGGTCGCTTCCTCTGATTTTCAGCAAATTACGATTTCGTCCCTCCTTTTTCATGTTTGCTCAGTTTGGTCATTTTTCATAATTTTAAGCCTATTTCCTCCACTTTATGCATTTGGACCTGGATTCCTGAAATATACAAATATACAACTGAGTCATCCTCAAGTATCTCTCGAATGTACAACTGAGTCATCCTCAAGTAGGTAAAAGTCATATTGTACGGTATGAAATGAGCTACCTTCGTCAATCTGTCAACTATAACCCAGATGGAATCAAAACCAGAAGATGTCCTTGGTAAATGGGTAACAAAATCAATCGTGATATGCTCCCATTTCCATGTAGAAATCTCTAAACTCATCAATTC
Source organism: Haberlea rhodopensis (assembly GCA_907163345.1). Taxonomy (NCBI): domain Eukaryota; kingdom Viridiplantae; phylum Streptophyta; class Magnoliopsida; order Lamiales; family Gesneriaceae; genus Haberlea; species Haberlea rhodopensis. The sequence goes on along the minus strand of CAJQUN010000034.1, from coordinate 5,564,413 downwards.
ACCTCATGACCTCTGTCTTTCTGCTTTGACCTATTGACAGATCAAACACTTCTTGACAAAATCAAGCACATCTTGTTTCATACGTTTCCACCAAAACTGTGTATGCAAATATTTATACATCTTCTTTCCTCCAGGATTTATACTATATCGACTACAATGAGCACGTTGTAGTAGTTTGGCGTAGTCCAGATGTAGCAGGAACTACTCAACACCTCCCATATTTCAAGCTCCCGTTATTTTCTACTACAAAATTAGATGTCTTTCCTTGATATATCATTTATTTCCATTTTTGTGCTTCATCATCAGTGTTCTGTGTTGTTCTGATATTATCAAAGATATCATGTTCAACCAACAATATTGATACCCGTACTGGCACTGTAACTATATCAAACTCATATCCCAAAGTACAACAAGTTATCATCAAAGCTGACAAATGAATTATATCATTAGCAGTGTATCTCACCTTTCGACTCAAAGCGTCAGCTGTCAGATTTGCTTTTTCTGGATGATATTCGATCTCACAATCATAATCTTTCAAGAGATCCATCCATCTTCTTTGTCGCATATTTAATTATGCTTGAGTGAGTAAAAATTTCAAGCTCTTATGATCAGTATATATGGTAAAAGACTTACCATATAAGTAATGTCGCCATATCTTCAAAGGAAAAGACTATGGCTGTCAATTCAAGATCATGTACTGGATATTTCATCTCATGTGGCTTCAGTTGTCTTGATCCATAAGCCACAACATGTTTATCATGCATCAATACAGAACATAAACCAAGTAAAGATGCATCAGTATAAAGTATAAATCTTTCCTGTTCTGGTGGAATTATCAACATCAGAGCAGTTGTCAACCGATGTTTCAATCCCTGTAAGCTATGTTCACAAGCCTCTGACCATATAAACTGTACTCCCTTCTGTGTCAGTGGTTTAGCAATCTTTGAAAAACCTTCAACAAAACGTCTGTAGTATCCTGCTAAACCCAAGAAGCTAGGAATCTCTGGCATTGAAGTAGACGCGAACCAATTCAATACTGCATCTATTTTCTTTAGATCTACTGATATACCTTTTTTGGAGATCACATATCCCAAAAATACCACTTTATTCAATCAAAACTCACACTTGCTAAGTTTGGCATACAGTTGATTCTTACTTAAAATTTGCAACACAAGATGCAAATGTTGGACATGATCTACTTCAATCCTAGGATATATCAGTATATCATCAATAAACACAATCACAAATTGATCAAGTTAATCATGAAATACCATATTCATCAAATTCATGAAGACAGCTGGATCATTAGTCACTCCGAGTGGCATCACCAAGAACTCGTAATGCCTATATCGAGTTCTGAATGCTGTTTTATGTACATCTTCTTCCCTAACCCATATTGATGATATCCTGATCTCAAATCAATCTTAGAATAGATCTTAGATCCTTGCAACTGATCAAATAAATCATCAATACATTCTTAGTCATTATCTTGTTTAATTGTCTGTGACATACACAGTCGCATCGATTCATCCTTCTTATTCACAAACAATACTGGAGCACCCCAAGAAGATACACTATGGCGTATGTATCCCTTCTCAAGTAAATCCTGTAACTGAGTTTTCAACTCTCTCAGTTCCGTTGGTGCCATTCGATATGGTGCTCTCGCAATAGCAGAGGTACCAGATAGCAATTCAATTTCAAAATCCACCTCACGACTTGGTGGAAATCCAGGAATCTCATCTGGAAATACATCTACATACTCTGCTACTACTGTATATCATCAACTATTCTTTCTACCTTCTTCTCAGCTATGTCTATAGCATAAATCAAATATCATGTATGTCCACGTTCTAACAAACGTGACATTCGAAGAGTAGATATCAATGGGATCTTTGCACGAGATCCATGAACATAAAAGATCCACTGATTTCCCTGTGCAGACTGAAAACAAACCATTTTCTGACAACAATCCACAATAGTATGATATATGCTCAACACATCAATACCCAGAATATAATCAAAATCATTCATGTTCAGCGCATGTGTCATATATTCATCAAACTGAAAAGGACATTCATAAACAATCTGACTAGCCATAACATTTTTTTCCCATGGGTGTCGAGACATACAAAGGCATCAACAGTGGAGACGAGCACATATGATACTGTTAAATAAAATTCTTTGCAATAAAAGAATGAGAGGCACCCGTATCAATCAACCATAAAGTAGGATAAGTAAATAAATGACACTTACCCGCTATTACATCATCAGGAGCTGCCTCTGCTTGCTCCTTATTCAGTGCATACACCTGACTTGGGGCGGCCCTGCTCTTTGTCCCCCACATGTACAAGGTATATACCGCGGTCTCTGTTGCACTATACTTTCTCATACATTACATTTATTTTGTTGCCATCCAGCATGAGGACAATCCCGTACAATGTGACATGTCCTACCACATCCAAAGCATACTGGACCATCTGTATGCGGACAATCTCTTCTATAATGTGGCCCTCCTCAATTATAACATTTCATTCATATACTACTACCGCTTCCCTGCGATTGTCCCTTATTGAATCTTTACCACCTCTCCAATTATCAAATCTCTTACCGCTAAATCTCGAGGATGATACACCACCTCGTGATGGTTTAAAATGTTCTCCTCTGGGTCACATACTCTCCGATGTAGGCTTATGAACTTGTCCTACATCTTTATAAGCACCAATTCCGAACTCTACCATCTCCGCCCTGGTCAGTGCTTCCTCAAAGGATGTATGATTATTAGAAATAACCCTATCAATAACTCAGGCCTTAATCCTTTCACAAAATGTCTGATCTTGGCCTTGGTATTTGCAGCTATATTCGGTACATATCGCAATAAATATGAGTATTGCAGAGCATAATCAGCTACTTTCATATTACCTTGTTTTAGACTTGCAAACTCGTCTTCCTTCAACTGTCTAGCTGCCACTGAGAAATAATGATCTAGAAATTGAAAATAACAATCTACAGTCTGTCCTTGAGCTCGTAGTTCAATCATTGTTGCCTGCACCACATCATAGCTTTCTTTGCCAACTGAAACTCAGCCAAACGCAACCAGGCTGACTTTGCACATGGTGCTGATACAAATATCTGTTCGATGTGTTCTAACCATTCCTCAGCTTGTTCACCAGATTCAGTACCCTCAAATCGAGGTGGCTGGTAACTGAGAAACTGAGTCATTGTCAACTCCCCAGGTAACAATACATGTTCCACTGGCCCTTGGCCTACTGGTGGTGGTGGCACAGGAACAAATCCAGTACTCGATTCACACTCATAGCATCCCCAACTTCGTCTTGGGGAATTCCAGGTATTCCAGCTACCATAATGTCGTGCTGCAATTCAATACTTAACAACAATACACAAGTACATAAAGCATGTTAATATAACATCCTATCATGCTTCAATGCATAAACATGCTTTAAAAGTGAACACTCATCTCATAAGTTCACTTCCTCTACCCATTGTTCATCCCAGTTATCTAACCACTGTTCTGATACCACTAATGTGGGGCCTCAATACCTTAATCTTCAAAAGCATCATATCATTCAATTATAATTAGGACTAAGATATAATTTATACTGATTAAGAGTATTATTATGTCAACTATTACATTACTCTCAAATCATGACATAATTTACATCAGTTACATAACATAAACTCCTAACAAGTATATGTCTCAATCAGTAATTTGTCTAGCAGCAGAAGGTCTGACTCACAATCCCGGCCGCCCCCATCTATGAGTCCCTACAGAAACAACCACACACCATGAATATTGATATACATGATCATCACAATCTAATATCAATAAAAATGCAACAAATTATATATATAGATGCATTAACAACTCAACTTTGATTGTTTCTATACAATACATCACAAATACAAATATATCATGACATGTCACATTCATCCTCCTGTTATAATGGGACTTATAAGATATTGCCTTCTTGCTCAATATGTCAGTGGCGCAGCCTTCACGTCCTATATTAGCAGCACATATCATATCTCCGCCCTCACACGTTATAACAGCCATTTCTCATGCCCAACAACATCATGTCTCATGGCATCAATCATAAGTCTCAATAACGATATGTACAACATTTTCATATCTAAATCATAAGTGTGTTAGCATCATTAAACAACAATACATACAACATAAACGTAGCATCAATACTCGTACATCAACACATACCTGTCGTGTTGTACAAAAGATATAAAGCAGGATTCAATGCTTAACATCCTGTCTGTCCAATCCCCTGTGATGGTGCTACATGAATATCAACAATTTATAATGTTAAAATAGGCCTTACCATCAAATTCCAAGGAAAATATAACATTTTTAAATATTTGAGTCCTCACGATCGATCACCAGTCCCACACGATCGATCGCCAAAATCTTTTGTTTCTCACCGATCGATCGATATGCTCTTGCGATCGATCGTCAAAATGTTCTATTTTTCAGTGATCGATCGACATATCTCACGCGATCGATTGCCAATGTGTTCCATCTCCTAATTTCTTCCCCTGTCACGATGATCGATCACCACATAGCTCGCGATCGATCACCCAACTCTGAAAATTCAGAACATTGCGATTTTCGAGCTTATCTCCATAGTTCTCAACCCACACCTCACATTCCAAAATCAAAACTTGATAAATTCATACTACATCAATCTAAGAACATGTTTTTCATCTTATTACAACATATTTCATTGAATTAAATTTCATATCAATTCTTCATCAACATGAAACCATTCTCAATCAAACTTTTGAAATCAAACTACTAAAAGAGGATATAACTTGTGCTATCCTTACCAAATAACAATCCATGTAGCATTCTCATGGTGGATCGGTCTGGTATATCATACTCTAACATGTACTCATATGTTGATTTGATATCTCATATCCACGACTAAAGTCATCAATCAACATATACTAGTATCCATGCATTATCATTATTCTAGTTCATGATAATAGTGACAATTTAAGAATAATATATTATTATTCTAAGGACATTATTATGTATATATTCATAATATACAGACAATGGATATAAAATATAATATGAATTGCCATAAATGAAATATCATAATACAATATTTGCCAAAATCAATCATCTAATAAATTATATTTAGGGCATATTCCAACACAACCTACCAAAAATAAATTGTTTCATGTAGGTCAAATTTTGGTCAAATGACCAAAATAGTCTTCTTCTTTGTTCCTACGCTTGCCCCTGCCCTTTATCCTCTCTCTATTATGAAATTCAACTAAATTCACAAATTGTCTCTCAAATTGATCCATGGTCTCAGAAATTTTCAACAAATTCCTCCATTGACAACTCTATGACCCTGCATCTCCACTTTAGGCTTCTTGAAATCCCCATCACCATGAAATTTTGGGATCTCTTTCTTCATAATTTGTCGCGTGCCCTATGTAATGCAAATGAACCAGAATAAATGTCATTCCATTCAATAACGTGTTTCCTTTCTTCTCCATGGAACAATTTTTGGACTTTTTTTCTTCCTTTTTATGGATTTTGTGCTACAATTAGCATTGAATTATTATTTCAATTCTTGTGCATATTATATGTTTGTCAGAATGTCTCTTAACTTAAACTTATTGTTCAAGTGGTTGTTTAAATATTGTTTCAGTTAAATTTAGAGTATTTAAAATGTTACGATTTTAGATATAAACACACAAGGATGGTTGAACAATAAAATACTTTATAATATGAACAAAAAATAAGTGTATTGGGTGGCACATTAATTATGGAGATAGACTACAGTGTATTTGAGATGTTCAATGACTATGTTTTTGGTTAAATACAATATGAATCTATCGGTGCATGTAATTTACATGCACCGATAGATCTCAACGGTGCATGTAATTTACATGCACCGACTAAATATTCTGATTGGGTTGGTTGGGAGGAGCAATAGCTCATGGAATTGAAATTGGCAAAAAAAAAAAGATTCAAAGAGAAATGTTTTTATTTTGTTGTAGATTTTGAATTTGAAACTCCAAATTATAGTGTATTTGAGATGTTTCATGACTATGTTTTTTGTTAAATATAGTATGAGTCTATCGGTGCATGTGCATTCGGTGCATGTGCATGTAATTCACATGCACCGACTTACTAAAATCTTGGAAATATTTTGTTTTTTTCTTGATTTTTTAAAATTTGTTAAAATTGCTTTGTTTGAGTTGGTTGGGAGGAGCAGTGATCGGAGAAGTGAAATTGGCAAAATATTATAGTTTTAATGTTCTTTCTGTAGGTTAATGAAATGCTTGTGGGCTAATGAAATACTTTTGAACTAAATAATTATTCCTAAGAAGTTCATCCAGCATCCATGTCAAGCGCAAAATAATCACAAAATGATATAAATGCCATGGTTGAAAGATAACTGATATAAACACCAGATACTGTGAAATAAAGATAATGAACTGTAACAGAAGTTGTAAGCAGGTTTAATATTTCAACTACCAGTTTAACTTGTGCAAAATAATCAAAAAATCTGGAATCGTTTCATAGGAAATATTATATATACACATATATAAAAACAACATAAGGTTGTATTTAATATGTTCCATGACTATGTTTTTGGTTAAAAATAATATGAGTCTATCGGTGCATTTAATTTACATGCACCGATAGACTTAGTGGTGCATGTAATTCACATGCATCAATACATATTTATACACTTTTTTAATATTTATATTTGAAAACGCAGAACTCTTCTTTGAATTCCAAATGGTGTAATTATTGGCGACAAAACTGGGCTTAAGTTTACAATGAAGTCGCGGCTCCGTTTATAGCATTGTCTATTTCGAATTTTGCTAGAAAATGTTTCTTTAACTAAAGAGATATTTTGACAAACAGATTGTGTGCATCATAATTGAAAAAAAAACACATCAGTGTTATTGAAGCCCAAAAATCGCATAAAACTGCAAAAACCATCAAAAACGTTGAATAGAGACGAACTTAAACATAATTAAATCAATTCGTCAAACAAATCTGTCGAAAAAATTGAACATATCATTGGTGCTTGGATTATTTTGAAATCTTCCAAACAAATTAGAAACGATTGAAGCACAGAAGTTGAATTCGTGAGAAATATTTTCAAGCGAAGGAAATTGACGATGTATCCCAAAACCGATGTGGGTATATTTATGGAGGTATATAAGTAATAAATGAATGAGTAAAGACTGAGTTTTTTAATAATATAACCTAAAAAAAATATTTATTTAACAAAATAACCTAAATTTTTTTTTATTTATCAAAATGACCGAAGTCGCCATCTGAGATGGCGACTTCAGTACAAATTTTTTTTTTTTTTATTGAAGTCGCCATCTCAGATGGCGACTTCAGTACAAATTTTTTTTTTTACTGAAGTCGCCATCTCAGATGGCGACTTCAATATAAAATTAATTTTTTTTTTGAAGTCGCCATCTGAGATGGCGACTTCAATATAATTTTTTATTTTTAGTATGGAAGTTGCCATCTGAGATGATGACTTCCATATATATATATATTTATTTATTTATATTTATTTATTTATTTATATTTATATATGTAGAAGTTGCCATATCAAATGTCGTCTTCCATATATATGACAGCTTCTATGTATGTTAAGTAATTATATCAATTATGGAAGGCTAAATAAAATCTATTTTTACTATAAGTGTATGTTTATATAATAAGACATAAAAAAATTAATTTACGGGGTATTAGATGGCAATTTTTAGCTCTGCCTTTTGCACAATTGATTATTCAAACCATCTAATCATTTTTCTAATAATTAGAGTGAACATCGACTGATTTCAATCTAGCAAATTGTCATCATATATATTAGCTTTCACAATTTTTAGCTCTGCCTTTTGCACAATAAACATATTCAAGTAAAATTACAGACTCTTTTTGGACCAGATTGTGTGTACTGAATTAACCCGAATGAAATTTACAATTTTTTACTCTTTGAACCCAATTGTTTCCATTTATGCTATGTTTGGTAGCATGGGTTTGGTGGGATTTGAGGGGATTTGGAATTACAAATTCCATTTTTAGTGTTTGGATAAACGGGATTTCAAAACGGAATTGGGATTTGATGGGATTTGATTTAACTAAATGAAATCCATACAAAATTGAAAGGATTTCATGGGATTTGGGTTATAGGGAAGCTACAAAACACTTTTAATATAAAATTTGTATAACTTACTCATAAATTTTTAGTGTACTTTTCAAATTTAATAAAATATTATTTTCTTAAAAATTCATATTTTAGAGAAAATTTATTTAAAATCAATTAAAAATATTTTATATTTAAAAACTATATAAATTAGTTCTTCTACTTAAAAAACCTTCATTTAAAATTCTCAAATCTAATTTATCAAAATTTAGCAAATTTTTTTCTAAATTTCCTTTGATAAACTTTTTTTTTTTCATTTCTTTAATATAGTTTTCTTGTTTATTTTAAAATATTTTTTCTTATATATCTTAATAAACATACATGAATATTTACATATATGTTAAGCATTGTATTTAAAAATATAAATAATATAAAAAAAAATTTAATATCAAACAATAGTATTTTTAATGTTAAATTCAATTCTTATATAACATTTTAAATTTTGACCAAACACCAAATGGAATTTCAAATCCATGGAATTCTAAATCTAAATCCAATTCCAATTCCAATTCCAATTCCAAATCCAAATCCCATTTTTTATTCAACCAAACACACCCTTATGATTTTGAGAATCTGATTCCTTTAACAATTTTCAAAATATCTAATCTTGTTGCTCATAAGTGCACACACAAATATATATATATATATATATGTCAGCCAATCATGCGGCTAATCAAGACCCATATCATTCTCAGTCATTCCATATTTAGCTAGGATATATTAGGCTAATATAATTGTATATATGGCAACTTCCACATTAAAAATAAAAAATTATATTGAAGTCGCCATCTGAGATGGCGACTTCAAAAAAAAAATTAATTTTATATTGAAGTCGCCATCTGAGATGGCGATTTCAATAAAAAAAAATTTTTTTTTACTGAAGTCGCCATCTCAGATGGCGACTTAGGTCATTTTGATAAATAAAATTTTTTTTAGGTTATTTTGTTAAATAAATATTTTTTTTAAGTTATATTATTAAAAAACCCGTAAAGACTTGTAAATAAAAGAAAATAAAATATGAACTTATTTGAAAACGTTTTCTGAAAGGTGGATTTGGTTAGAAAGAAGAATTTTTTAGTGAATTAGTTTAAAAATGTTTTTAAAAGGGTCAATTTCCTGTAAAATATATCTGACTATTCAAATCTGGTTCGGTTAGGGCCCAACAGTTTAAAGCGAGGCTCGGCGACATAATAATCCCTTTATCACTGGTTCGGGATGCCGTTGTATCTGAAAATGTTCAAAATTTCATTTGCCCTAATTTTACCCTTCCCTTTTTCCTCGCTTTAATCGGTTTTTTCTGTCCAAAGATTCCCTTCGTAACGGATTGAAGCGGATGCGTCGTTGTGTGTGCGCCTGTACGAATCACCTCTTTACTCAATATTTTGAGTCCAATTTCTCTGGCAATTTTCATGTTCTTGTTCGAGTAAAGAACAAACCAATTTAACTCAATTCGAAGAATTTCTTACACATTTTTTTCTTGAAAATCCCCAAGGGTTTCATCACATTCCTGAGTAAATTTTTCAAGAATTTTTGTAGAGTTAGATATTTTGCACTATTCGGAAAGGGGGATAAAATGGCGAAAAGATCTTCTTTTGGAAATATGATGAGAAGGGGGCTTTCAGATATCAGTAATTCTCCGCCACGGCCTAAATCTCCGGTAATCCCTGATAAATTGCCTCTGGATGCCGCTTCTGCTAGAGAACACATAGACAATCTTGTCAAGGTATAAATATTCCAACTTTGTTCGATCTCGTTTATGTTGAGTTTTTTCATGTCTTGTGTTTACTGTTTACTTCCGTGTGTCATGAATTCTGTACAGGAAAAAAAGGGCTTGGTGAAGCTTATTCAAGAAAAAAAGTACATTCTTCTTCTTTGTATTGCGTCTCAGAGAGTGCCTGATTGCATGTTTTTCTAATTGGTGTAGTTTGAATGTTTGTAAACAGTAAAATTTTAGAGTTGAGCGGGATTGAGCTTCAGAACTTAAGGACATTTCTTCAGAAGATGCAGCTGCAGAATTGGAATCTTGCTCAAGCAAACAGTCAAATGTTAGCGGTCAGTTTCTCATTTAGATTTAAAATTTGCAACAAAAATCATTTGCGATGTCCTGTAGGCCGTTGTTCCGATCCTGCATACTGCAGTTTGTTTGATTATAATCAGAAGGTTTATCGAGTTCTTGCATTTTGTGGTACATGTGCAGGAACTTAATTTGGGTAAAGAGAAGGTGAACTACTTTTTATGATTCCCTGTTTCTGTTTTCAAAATTATGATTGTGTATTGTCATCATTTTCTGTTTCTTATCACAGATAAAAACAATACAGCATGAGCTTTTGTGCAAGGAAGAACTTCTTAAGACGAAGAATTTAGAACTAGCGGTATACTCATTCACATTTCATATTATTATGCTCAAATTCTTTTCTCAATTTTTTCTTACCAAGTTGGAATTTAGTTGATTGTTAGAATGAATGTTGACTTTGAGATGCTGCTCTGTGTTCCTATCGAATGTGTGTTGATCATAATTTCAGTCACTTTGGTTGTTAAATAAAGCTTACACGTGAGTTATTTATGGGTTGAACTTGCCAAATTTTTTAGATAAGGAAACTATTCACTGTTTCATGAGTCCCAGCTTTTAACATAAGTTATTAGGAATTCAATATCTTTAGGTTGTTATCCTCTTTATATTTCATTAAATTAGTTTCTTGTGCTTTTTTCTTTCGGGCATTTATCATCCAATCCCCTCCAACATGCATGTATATTTGGAATATTAACTTCGGGCCCATGTTCTCCAATTTTTGGCTTACAATTTAAGGTGGCATATAATGATTAGCTTAGCCTACCTCAATCCATTGTGCTAAATGCTTAATTGTTGTTGTATATTAATGTTAGCTGTATTATGTGAAGATAGGTCCAAGAGATGTTACACTTAATCATTTTGAGGTACTTTATGTTATTTCTGTTCCTCAATAGCTGATTTCTGCAGGGGCATGGTGAAACCAATCCTCAAAAGAATGAGTTGCAGGTGTGACACTTGAGCATCTTTTGTTAGTTATTTTGTTGTCATTTTGAAAAAAGCCCCAGCTTTTTTCTACATTGGCACTAAATATTCAGGTCACATCTGGTATGTAGGAACCAAAGATGGTCGTTATGGAAAATGTATTTAACAATCAAATTGATCTATGCAATGCCAACAGGAGGCGTTCTTCAAGAAGTCGATGTAAGTTCTTGACCTGATGCTACTGAATGAAATTTGTCATCATTGGGAATTCAGGAATTTAGTTGCAAATTTTTGACAATGTGTTTTTTGGAACAATAAGTACATTTCCAGAATATGTACACGAAATTTAAGAATTTTATTCGATTCAATATGCCACACTAATATGTTTTGAGGAACCTGTGTCTAACTAGAGTAAAACATGCAGCTTTGGGCAGTTCTGCAGTATCCACACATTATGCTGAAGAAGAGGCGGTAGGAGCCAAAAGGTTTGACATACTCACATCCAACTCATCTTCATGGTTTTCTCCAGTATCATTAATTGAGGGCTAACACGGGAAAAGTTAAAATTTTTAGGAAAATAATGAATAGAATATGTAACTTTTTTCATTTGAAATAATGACTTGCTGAGTTCGTAAGTGTCGCTAACATGACCAAGTGTTCGTAGGCGTTGTCTGCTGAGACAATCCCCTAGTTCAAGAATTCAAAACCAAGAACAATCTGAGAATCTGTTCGAGGTTGATGATGACAAGTTTCCAATATCGATAGCATCAAATACTCCAATCCATATAATCCAATCAAGATCGTCCGCCAATAAAGAGGTTGATGATGACAAGTTCGAGGTTGATGATGACAAGTTTCCAATATCGATAGCATCAAATACTCCAACCCATATAATCCAATCAAGATCATCAGCCCAAAAAGAGGTGATGAATGATAGCAATGAATCACAACGATCATCGTTTGGGAGACCTTCCCGTAGAGCTGCTGAAAAGGTTCAATCCTACAAGGAAAGGCCTCTCAATATCAAGCTGAGGAGATCAGAATGAGCTCTGGTTAAAATGTGCAAATTTAAAGGATGGAATATATGATGCTGGATGGGCCTGGCCGTACACGGGCTAATGGCCAAAATTCCTGTTTTCTATATTTTTAGACCTAAAGAAACGTCAATATACAATAACTCTTGGTTTAGGATATTCTTGGCTCCTGAAGAGCTGTCAAAATTATTATTATGATATAGTATCTTAGGCCATCTTTGTCATTACAAATACAAAAGTAGGTCTTATTGTCACATCAATAATTTTTGTAATTACTACATTCAACAATTTCAAATCATCTTTATTCCTGCAATTCACTATAGTTTCAATTAATTGGACACATTTAATATTTTATTGTATTTTATTATATTTTGTTCATATTTTTAATATATTCTATTCATATTTATAATAAACATTTAAATATTATAGGTTTATTTATTTATAATATAGCTTTCGTAAGTTGATTTTTTTAATATTAAAATTAATTCAAGTTATTCAAAAATTATAAAATATTTTAAAAATTAGAAATTATATTTCCATATTATTTTAATATACAACCAATCATTTTTCTTCGTGATGTTGTTTTTAGTTTATAATTAAATTTTCATTATGAATTGCAAAAAATTAAAGACAATATTTAAAAATAGTTAAGACAATATATATAAATAAGAAAATAAATATTTAATATAATATTTATATATAAAAAAGAAAAGAGATATTTAATCCATGGGCATTATTTACACATTATTCTTCAAATTTATACTTAAATTAAAAATATAATATTTACATATATTATATTTATATCAATTATAATAGTTATAATATATGTTAATGATATTAGTTATAGTAAACATTAGTTATATTAATTATTTAGTTAAATTATATAACGGATGTTGAAGACGTCTATCCTCATTTCATATTTTATTTTTAAAATTAATTAAAGTTATCGATAAATTATAAATATTAAAAATACAAACTATATATTTATATTTATATAGCAATAATATTTATTTATTTATATAAGTATAATATTTATATGCTTTAATAATACTATTTATATTTTATATAATAATTTTTATATTTTTATTATAAATATTATTTATATATAATAAGTATATAATAATAATATTTATAATAATTATAAATATAATACTTATATAAAATAAAATATATTTATATTTATATAATATTATTTTCAATTTAAGTATAAATATTATATTTATATAAAATAGTTATATAATAATAATATTTATAATTATTATAAATATAATATTTAAATCAACTTAAGAATTTTAAGAAAAATAAAGGAAAAGGAAAATGCACTTAGCAATGCTACGTGACATTGAAATAATTCTTGGCTACCACATGTGGAACTATCTCAAATGTTGGATCAATGATCCAGTTTATCAATGTCCAAATTTTTATTTGGAATCTGATCGCTATTATTTTAAACAGTTATTTCAATGTAGCGATTCTCTACCGCAAGTGCACGGTGTCAAGTTTTAATATAATGGTTTAAGAGTAAGGAGTGTCGTACCCACAGGGACTAGTAGCAATTACCACGATCGATTAGAATTACTATATTTAACCTACGATTAAGGAATGATTATTAAACTAAATTGACTTAAATACAAAATTAACCTAAACAGCAGTGATGGATAATTGAAGAGAATTTATAAACTAATTATCAAGACGTTGGTTCACCGATGTAATCCCCCAAAAGTTGTCTATTAATTAAGATTTATGTTCTATGTTATAGGGTGACGAGTTTTCCTATTTCATTCGTTATACCTTGGTCCGGTTATAACAAGTCTAGCATTAATCTACAATAAACCACTCCCGTGACTTTATTGAATGATTAATACCGAAAAACGCTTCGTGAAAACTACTAGCCTTCGATTTTGGTAAATATATTGCTATCACACATGTGCTAGATTTTACTTGGTCCGTCTCAACCTAAAACCCACGGCCTAATTTACTACGTCGTATCGTAATCTCCTATGGTCAATTCAATTACGATTACCAATATCATGCAAAAGGTAGCTAATCTTTTACAAGCATTAAAAACATAAATTATGCGCTAAGATCATAGAAATTAAATCAAAACCGTTAATTAACTCAAGGGTTCAAACATGGGATCCCCTATGTCTTGACAAATATATTAGCCGACAACCATAATCAAATTATAATGTAAAAACATGTCTTTAAACAAATTTAACATCACAATCTAAAATAAAAATTAATTAAGTTCAGAAATACTAAGATAACGAGGATGTCGCTCCGTGCGTCGCTCCGTTCTTTCGTTCCTTGCGTTGCTCTTGCTCTTCAATGATTTGTGGTCTTGCTTTGAATGGAGAAGTGGCTGCTAGGTCTCAGCAAAAATTGGCAAAAGTCCCTCAAAATTCGTCCCTAGGTCTGATATATAGGGCCACAATAATTGGGAAGGAGTTCCCCTTGAACCAAACATGGAAAGTCTTTATTTTTCCAAAAACTCCTCGCGGCGATCGATCTTCAATCTCTACTGGACGTGATACCCAAATTAAACAAATCCGTGATCGATCTTCGTTCCCTCGCGATCGATCGCGAGTCTTCACTGTATATTGGCGATCGATCGCGAGTTATGGCCGATCGATCGCCAATGTATTCTGTTCCGCAACAATTTTATAGCTCGGCGATCGATCGCCATGTTGTTGCCGATCGATCGCGAGCTGTATAAAAATAATACTTCGAGATTTCAGTCCATTTTTCTCACGTCTTCGCTCGGTTTGGTCCTTTTTCAACATTATTAGCTTATTTCCTCCCCTTTTATCCTATTGGACCTAGATTCCTGAAATACACAAAAATATACCAAAAAGCGTAAAATCATCCAGGAATCAATACGAAAATCAATACAAAAACATAGCAAAATAAGTGTAAAATTCACACTCAGAATCCAATACATTGATAAATTTGGTAACTAATCCACCCTATAAGGTAGTGCCCTATGAGGTAGCCAAGAAGTGACCGTGTTATTTCAAGTGTAATTACAACATTTGCAATCTTGCAAATTTGGAATCAATCCTTTTAACAATACAATTGGATTGCAATTGCTACATTGAATTTATAATTGTCCAATGTGGTAATTTGCGATCTTTTTAAGATGCTCTTAGTAATTGGTTTTCATTACGGGGGATTGAAGAGTAGTAATTGGTTTTCATTATGGGGAACTGAAGAGCCGGGGGTAGTGCATTGGGAGCCGGACCATGCTACATCAAATAAAGATGCATGCGCTGAATTGAATAATAGGATTAAACCAGGGACGAAACCAGGGGCTAGCCACCCCATGGACCCCCTATTATATGGAGAAAGGTGGGGAAGAAGAATGTATTTTTCAAGACAAGAAAATGGAAGTATAAAAACTGAAAAGCAAGGCCTTCGGACGATTTTCAATAAAAACATTTAATCTTATTTGATTTAAAAATTAATTATAATTCCTATGCTTAATTTTAATTAATTTATAAATAAATTAAAATATTATGTAAACTCTATATTATAACATCAAATAAAAATTTGTTAATTTAGTAGATTCTGAATTAAATTTATTTAATTAATTTTATTAATAAAAGTTGTTGTAACTTGTCTATTATAACATTAAATAAAAGTTTGTTAATTTAATAGATTCTGAATTTATGATGAATTTTGACTAGTAAATAAAATATAGTATCATTGAAATTATCAGTTTGTATCTATATCATATATATTTGCTTTTTTACCTTACTCATTTAAATTTGATTGAAATATTATGTATTATGGTATATTATATTTATTATGTATTTTAACACGATAATTTTTTATTAATTTTACTTTTAGTTTAACCCACTCAAATATTAAATCCTGGTTTCGTCCATGGATTAAATAGGTTAGTTTGGCATTTTGAAAAGGTTTTAAAAAGTCATTACACTCCATCTTTACAAATACAAAGAAACCCTGAATTTACCAAACTCGAATTTAAAAAACCGATTATTTTCCACATAAGATGGATCATTCTGTTAATAGTAAAACAAGATCACTTGATTGCAAATACATGATTGAGATACAATTGACCAATTCCAAGTCCATCGCAAAAAACTTTAACATAAACAATAAATCAAACCCTCTCGTGATCAGAAAACAAAGCACGGATCAAATCAGAAGGACCGCCGGTCGTTTCTCAGAAATCCGGCAACGGCTCGTGCGTGTGGCTGATGAAGAACACCTCATACACAACTCCGGCGAGTCCGCTCCCGATGATTGGCCCGGCCCAGTAAACCCAATGGTGTGCCCAAGCCCAGCCTACCAAAGCTGGGCCAAATGCCACTGCAGGGTTCATGGCAGCTCCTGTGAAAGCGCCGCCGGCGAGGACGTTGGCTCCGACTATGAAACCGATTGTGATGGGTGCCACGATGCCGATTTGTCCTTTGTTCGGGTCCACTGCGGTGGCGTAAACAGTGTATACTAGACCGAATGTCATCACAATTTCGAAGATGAGGGCACTCCATACAGATAACCCTTCGGTGAGGGCAAATGCAGGCGCTAGCTGCATAATACATATGGAATATACAAGTGTGATAATTTCAAGAAACTAATTCAAGAACTTGTCAGACTTAAATGCCAGTGTCGAATTCAGTTTGGAACTGCCAATATAATATATAAAGATTCACTATCACGGCTACATGAATAAAGATCTGAGCAGAACTTACAGTCCACCCGGTGCAGAAGGAGAGGATTAGGCAAGCAATAACAGATCCAAGCAACTGAGCAAATACGTAAAGGACGCCACGGATTAGACTGATGTTACCACCAACGAACAGTCCAAAAGTGACGGCCGGGTTGACGTGGCCGCCGGAGATATTGGCCGAGATGGATACGGCCACAAACAAGCCGAAAGCATGGGCGATCGCGGCGGAGATAAGGCCTTCGGGGGAGCCGCGTGCATTGCCAGTCAGCTTATTGTAAGCAATTCCAGATCCGGAACCGGCGAAGACGAAGATGAATGTGCTGATAAACTCAGCCACCGCCGCCTTCATGGCGCCTGGATGCCGGAATTCATTGGTGTTGCCGATGGCGACATGGCGGAGGGGTACGTTGAAGTATTCGTCGGAGCTCGGCATTGTAGGGAATTGTAGAATTTGGTGGGCGACGCAAGTTTTCGGGTGTAATAATAGATGTGCATGGCATAGTACTTATAATGGGTAGTTAGATATCCTACTTCGGACTCAATATTGAAATATACTAATTTTTTAAATAAAATAATATAAAAATCATTTTAAATCAATTATATTAAGTAGATCCATTTAAAGTTAGACACGATATTGATCTGACCGAAACACATGGAAAATATGAAATTTATTCTTTATGCTGTAATCATTTTACTACAATAATATTTTGTAGGTTGTCGATAATACTTCATTTCATTAACTTATAAAATTTGTTAATCATTGTATTCCTTATTTTGTCTATTAATTGATAACGCCCATTTTAAAATAATAATTACATAAATTTGAACATAATTATTCTATGTCCAAAACATCAATTAATTGCTCCAATGACTTTATTAAAATCAGAATGGAAATTTTAAATTTAATTAACAAAAAACATATGCAAAAATGGGAATGCAAATTGTAATAATATATACTTCAATTAATATAATTGAAACTCGCAGCCGGTTGCAACTGGCTATGGGCTATTTATATTTGTTAGGTTCAAAGTTCTTGAATGAAATTTTAGCATTGCATGTCTCAGCGCTTCAATCACGATCTGACGTTAAGTGTGTATGCGACGTTATAAGACACATCAAGTTTCACTAAATCGTATACTAAATTTTACTAAGTCATATACTATTGTTAAAACATTCTTAGTTCTTCGACTTAATTCTTCAATTTTTTAGGCTCAGGTGAATTTTCATAGTTCCCCACTACATCGGGTTGGTGTGAAAATTCTATTACACAGTAACCAACGGAGGAGGCACCCTTGGGCAAAGGGACAAGTGCCTCCCTTGCAAAAAAAAAATATTTTTTATTACATAAAAAAGTTTCAAAAAATTATTTACCCCCCATTGTATTTTGCCCTTCAGTTTTACCCTCTCTAGATTATATTTTGACCTTCTAAATTTTTATTTGCCCTTCATATTTAATTTAAATATTTTTTGCCATCCTTAGCAAATTTCATACCTCCGCCCCTAATGATAACTAGATACATAGTATACACTATCCTGTAATGACTCAATGAAAGACATGGTATTGTATAAATATTAGAATATTTGATAAAAGAAAGTATGTCAAAATTTATGATTTTGCAATATTTTGTGGGAGAAAATAATAATAATTTTGATACATGAGTTTATTTGTATGAAAATTAATAGAATTAACTTTATAGGTATAACTTTTATTTATGTTGAATTACTTTAGTTGTATATATTAGTACTTCCATAACAATATAAATCTTTGGAAATAATGAGTCATTATTAAGAAATTCATACTATGATCGAACATGCTGAAATATAGAATTAATTTTTAGTTTCATTTTTCGAGTTAATTATCTTATATCTTACAATAAAACTAAATATTATACTTTATTTTCATTTTTCATTCCCCAAAATAAATATTTTTGAATAACAATAATTGTCCTTATTAGGAGAGTGCTCGATATGTCCATGTGTGATTTTTTAATAGGCGTATTAAAATGCATCCGGACTCAATTTTTTTTTTAAAATTGATGCACTCGCTCAGCATCTACGCATCACATCATGTGACTTAGATTCTTACATTCTTGTTTGACTTTTCATGTTTAATCTACAGAAAATTAAAATGGGTAAACTCACTTAAAATCTCATTACCCAAACATAATTTTAACATTCCCCCCTATATCAAAGATTCTTTTTTTAAAATCTCTTCTATACTTATTTTCTTTATTCCAACTCCCTACCAACCTTAAAAGACATAAAAGTCCTTAATTTAATTGCATAAAACTCCTTAAAGTTGTTAGGATTATTACAAAAACACCCAAAATCCCATTTTACTAATAAACAGCTCCAGATAAGGGTACGTAAATGCAGTGGCCTTAATGAACATGAGATCCTTCAGTTTTCTGTCATCTTGAGAGAACTCAAGAGCATACTTTTATAAAGGACTCACAGTTCATGATGATTTTTTTGCCCTAAAATCCCCTTATACAAAGAACAAGTGAAAATAAATAACATGCACATCATGCTTTCGTATTATAATAAAATTTTAACAAACTGAAATATACCATTTTGACCCTAACGGCACCGGGTGAGGTGGGTTGCAAAGCCACCAGTCGAAAACTTTCTGCCTCCAGACTACTTTACGAATGGCACATCACCATCCAACCTCAGCCCTCAGGCGAGGTTAGTCTGTCAGTTATCCGACTCCTTCAAAAATCGCACATCACATTCCTAATTCGTTTCCTACCTTAGGGCTTAAGATATAATCAAGATATAAGAAAGATTTAAAGAAATTTGTGAGCTACATGGTCAACAGCCTTCGTTTTATTCTGGAAATACTTATAATATCTATTACATTACAACTTCTCATTTTGGGAGGAGATGGATATGTTTAGCCTCTCATAAAGATGAGGCTTGACTTAAGAACACATAAACTAAAAACAGAACAATATTACAAACAATTACAAAAGAAATGATGAATGAAAATATTACCAAGCTATGAAAGCTAAAGATTACAAAGCTCGGAGACTACAATTTTTTTTCTCAGGAAACTATGGAGAATTTTTGATGTTCTTAGCTTCCTAAATGAGTGCCCTTATATAGACATGAATCCGGACTTGAACTTCGGATTCTAAATCGTGATAATTGTTGAGTGCGCCTGTGAGTGCGCCTTAACTTTCATGTTGTCTGGCATCTTTTGTCTGATTGTGCCAACTTTTCTCTCGAGTGATCCATTATTTTGTCCGAGTGCGTTGAACAGTATCCGCACTATCTTTAAAGGTCCACCAATTTTCCTTTGTCGGGGAATCTTTATATTTTTGGTTTTTGTGGTCCCCGCGCTTTAAGAAAACGGGCTCTCTTCTCAGCAGGTCTATTGTCTCTTCCTGCCTCTAATCTGTTGGGTTTGGATCAGAATCATTTCCTGAACTCTGTTCTTTCTGCTCCGAGCATGCTTGACAAATATGGTCTATCAATCGGCCAATGTGTGACATGTTGCATAATTTCTGGTAAGTTTCTTTTCCCGTCGGAATCTTGTTTTTCCCAAGAGTTCTTCTTTTTGTTTCAAAGAGTTCTTCGGCAAATCATGTGGATGTTCCTGTCATGAAATTCAGCATGAAAGTGTCGTTGGCTGACTTCTGAAAGAACTTGAATGAGTATTTGACTTTGTCCATTTCAGTTAGACAAACCCAAATACCCTATGCACGTTGGTTGAAACTTCATCTTCCGTGATAGTCCCAGCCAAAAATACATTCTGGTAGTGCCATTTTTATCTTCAATGAAGCCTTTCTTCGCTGGTTCTGGAGCAGCACTGAAAAAATACAACTCCAAGATATCTCCTCTGGCCAAATGTGGATGCTTATGCAACAGTATAAACCGAAGCAAGAGCTCCGAAATTATACATTCTTGAACTTCGTTTGGATGGCTGCCTGGTTTCATCCAAACTCTCGGATATTTTCCAGAGATATCAACAATAGATTTGTCTAGGTTGATACCGAGTCTGGTAATTAGTTTCTCCCAAGTACATTGGTAACCCTGCATAGGTGAAGAAACTAAATCATCATTAGTTTGAACCCTAGAATTGAGAGTCATTGGCCTAAGGTTCAACTCTCCCTCTTTTACCCCAAATGTGCCGGGTTGACTTGCAGGTTTGATAACATCTGACCCTCAACATTCGCTACACTTGTACATCCTCAAGGAATGAATCATCTGCAGCACTCGTGACGGCGGTACTTGAATCTCTTGCCTCCGGGTTAGATGAGCTCCGTTCTCTAAACACTCCTTTATGCACTGTTGAAGTGCGACCTGGAGGATGGACCATTTCAAGACTTCAAACATACGTTCATGATCCCGAAAGCATGCTCGTATGTCATCAGTAACAAGTCCATTATCTACTCGTTGAAGTCGTCCTACGACCTCCGCATTGAGACAAATAGTCCCAAAGTCTCGTTCCAGGATCTTCAGGTTTTCCCTGATATTCCTAACTCGTTTGAGGGTATCGCTAGCAATATGTCCCTCCATCTCGTGTTAGGAAATCTGCAAGAATGTTTATATCAGATTTCACAATGACAATATCATAATCATAATATTGGCATTCAGTTTGCTATCTTAAAAGTCTAGCCTTTTCTGGTTATGGTTCAATTTTGTTTTTCAGAAAGGACTTAACACTAGTATCATCTATTTTCAAGATAAATTTCTTTGCGAGTAAAAATAATGGCCATTTTTTAAAAGCCTTTCGAACTGCAAAAAATTCATTCTCGTTATGTGCCATCTAATAACTTCGCTGCTGTTGAATATACCATTATAATATCTGCATGACACTTCTCCATTTGATGTGACCTTCATAAGTACCGCAACCCACCAATGATCATTGGTATCTGTGTATAATACCAGTTTATCCTCGTCGTTTGGAATTGCAGGCTTTGGTAGTTGCCTGCAAACTTCTTTAAGTTGTTTGACAGCTTGTCTGTTATCTTCATTCCACTCAAACTTGACATCCTTTTTGAGTAGTGTACTGGACATTTCATGTGGTTTGCTAGGTTATTGATGAACATCCCAGCAAAATTAACAACACTCAGAAAACTCTGAAGTTACTTTAAATCCTTGAGGTCATCCGGATATCCTTGCACTTTCTCAACAATATGATTCCTGATTCGTCAATCTCAATTCCAAGGAACTCGATTTGTCTGGTGACAATTACTGCCTTCCTTCGGAAAGCACTAATCATTCCTTGTAACAAACATCTGAAAAGATTTCCAAATGTTTAAGATGTTCTTTCATGTTTTTTGACACAAAGAGGATATCGTTAATATACACGAACATGAAGTTGAAGTAATCTTTGAAAAGATTTCCAAATGTTTAAGATGTTCTTTCATGTTTTTTTGACGCAATGAGAATATCATCAATATATATGAACATGAAGCTGAAGTAATCTTTAAAAAGATTGTCCATCTTCCTTTGATATATCTGGGGAGCATTTGTCAAATTCATTGGCATGACATTCTAGATATAGTCTACTTGTGGTGTGGAGAAAGTTGTGAACCTTTTACTTGCTTCCTCTATTTTAATCTGGTAGAATTCCAATATCTCGTTGATACCTTTGTAATTGATGACCAATCTTGGTTTTCCTCTTTTAATTTCTCCATGATTCCGTACGAGAAATCCCGGACTGTTGTATGGAGAAACATCTACTGAGATTAACTTAAGGTCAAGATGTTCCTTAAGTATCATTTGCATATCTTTCCGATCTTCCTGGTTCATGGGGATCGGTTTGTACCTCACGAACTCATACTCTTTTCCAGTTTTCACCTTCGAAGATGCTGTAAGCTCATTTCTATCCCACCATGCTAGAGGATCCTCATTGTAGTTCCTTTGGATCTTCCTTTTTACTTCCTCTAGAGTGATTTGCTTTGCGATGGTAGCTTCTGGTTGCATGTCCTCCTCATGTAATGCCTTTTTCAGTAACAGTAAGATGTCTGTAATCACTTCTTCTTCGTCTTCATTCACATCTTCATCATGTTCTCTAAATGGCATAACATTTATACTATCAAAAGTCATTTTTCCCTTTTGACTAGTTCCTTGTTGTCTATATTGAAGAATTGATTTGCCAAAATTTTCGTTGATCCTTCATCTTTGGGTGTCGAAGTCTGCCTTCATCTAATGGGGAACTTGCGGTGAAACGCCCCCAGTAGTCTTTGGACAATAATCTTATGATCACAAAGGGTTGTGAAAGTAAGTCTCTGTGTTTCGTTCTTCTGTGTGAACCGCTTGAATGTCTGTAGGAAATTATTTCCTAGCAGCATATCAGTGTCTGTATCATGGAAATAAATAGATGAAGTTTTGACTTTGTACTACGGGGTACCGCCTGCTCCGCCGATGATTATTTCTGCTCACTGGACTCCTTAAGGATAATGATCTGCTTGGAAAAGTCTCTTGCGGCAATGACTGATAATTTTTCACCAACCTCTTGGGGGAAGATATCGTGCATATTCCAGTTCCTGATCAATGTAGGCTACAAAATATTCTACCTGATACTTTGCATATAACATCCCGACGAAGATGTATATGGAGAATGGAGGACTGGTGGCCATCTGATCCTATAGCCCTTTCATTCCACCGTGAGTTCTATTCCGTCTTGCAATCTTTCCCAGGGTTTATGTTCCTTGAGAAATTCAATCCCAAGAATAAGTATTCGAGAGTGCGCACGCCACCTTATAGGTTATCGAGTATGGCATGTTCCCTTCTTTCATCAATACACTTCTTTTAAAATCTTGATGAAGAGTTAGAACCTTGTTGAAATCTCGATCTCCCAAAATGTATGCAATTCAATTCTAGGATAGATGTTGAAAGCCATCTTTCCCGCATACAAATTTCTGCAACTGCTCTCAAACATAATTTTGAGGTTCAGGATTCTCTTGTCGAAGATTGCCAGATTGAATGGCGAATCAATTCCTTCCTTGAAAGTTGCCTTGATGATTACTCTAATGGCTCTAATATGAATCCATGAGAGCGTGCTAGCAACTTCTCTTTTAACCTTGTTCTTAATCTCCTGGATTTCTCTGTAGGGGACTCGTGAATTCCATTGGGATCGCAAATTCACCTGTTGTTACCCTATGGATAATCTGATGCTTCCTGCTTCGAAGACCAATCATATCCATGGCTTTTTCGATTGCTCCAATTGTAAATTCATCATAAATCTAAAGCTTTGGTTCTTATTTCATTATCCTCATAAGGGTTTTATGAGAAACAGTTGTATGAGAGAAGAATCCTGACGAGTCTTCTCTGATCATGTACTGAATGAACTCTCATTCACTCTGATTCTGAGCTGGATTCACCTCCATCAGAATAGATCTCTTCTTCGTAGATGCTTTCATCCGAGGGAATATCCTCAAATTGATACACTTGTACCAAATCCTGGAAATATATAGCATCTTCAAACTCCTTGGTATGCTCGAACTGACTCACTCCACGGCTTTGGTTTTCTGGACAATCTGTAGAGATATGTCCTCTTGATAGGTGTGATTTTTACACTTAATTTAATATAAGATTAGGGGCGTTTTTATAGTGATTCCTGGAAAATATTACGCGTTTTGGGAATCCAGATCCAAATGCATAAAAATGGAGAAAACAAGCTTTAATTAATGAAAAAGGACCAAACCGAGCATAATTGGATATTATTGAACAATGAAGGAAATAAATTGGACTGAGATAGATAGCAAATGCACGAACGTATTTTAAAGAGGAGAAATTGAAGTAGCAAGATTTGGGAGGATTCTACAGACGTGGAGAGCAGATTTACTTAGGATAATTCACGGACTTTCATCAACAATTACGTGAACAGATAAGAAACGAGAACAGAAGAGTTACGTGAAAACAAGAAACAATAAGAGAGAGTAGCAGCAGAAAAAGAGAGAAACGTAAGCGTGAGACACGGACGTGAGGAGATTGTGCAGATATAAGTTACGTGACTTCAGAAAACAAGAGAGGATAGAAGACTGGAATAAAAGGAGGAGACCGAGGGAAGTGCGTGGATTTCAGACTGAGATCGAGAGATGAAGTCAAATACACGTGTGATAGCTATAGATATCTAGTAATCGAAGGCTAGTAGTTTTCATATATCGATTTACAATATTAATTGTTCAATAAGGGTACGAGTGTGGCTTATTGTTACGTTAGTATTAGATTTGTTATAGCCGGACCAAGGTATAACAAGTGAATTAGGAACACTCGTCACCTTAGATTGTTTGAATTAATTCTTAACTAATAGGCGAATTGTGGGGGATTACATAGGTGAACCGAAAGTCTTGATAATTGTCTCTATTAATTTTATTCTCATTTTTTATCGTTTGTTTGGTTTTATTATTGAGTTAATTAGTTAAATTAGTTAATTAGTTATAACCAATTTTCGTAGGCTAAATATAGTTAAACTAGTGGAGTTTGGTACTTATTTCCTAGTCCTCGTGGGTTCGACATTCATACTTATATTATCATTATACTAAAACTTGACACCGTGCACTTGCGGTATAAAATCGCTACACTGAAAAATATTGTTTAAAATAATAGAAATCAAGTTTTTGGCGCCATTGCCGGGGACTAGTTTTAATAATATCAAACGAGATTAGTTGACTGTAGTTTAGTCATTTCTTTTTTTTCGACTTTTTTTCTCTTCTATTGTTTCTTTTTTGTTTTGGTTGATTGTTACAGGGTACTATCTCTTGGTGCATGCTAAGGAGTAGCAACCATACACTTGAGCCCTTTGATCCCGAGATCGAACGCACTTGTCAAAGGAGGCTAAGGCAAGCAAGAACACTAATGACCAATAACGAGGAAGTTACAGTAGCACCAGTGGCAATGTCACTCATGGATTAAGCACACCTTTCATTCCATGGATCGATGTCGAGTATCACGAGACCCACCATCCAAGCTCACAATTTTGAGATCAAGCCTGCTATCATACAGATGATCCAACATTCGGTCCAGTTTGGGGGAGCAGATACAGATGATCCAAATGATCACATCTCCAACTTCTTAGAGATTTGTGATACATTCAAGCATAATGGCGTTACTGACGACGCCATCAGGTTACGTTTGTTTCCATTTTCTTTACGTGATAAAGCTAAATCTTGGTTACAATCGTTGCCTGCAGGGTCTATTACCACGTGGGATGGAATGGCGCAGTTGTTCTTGTCAAAATTCTTTCCACCATCCAAGACGGCTAAGATGCGGAATGTTATCACAACCTTTGCCCAATATGATCCACAGACGTTGTATGAGGCTTGGGAGCGCTTCAAAGATCTATTGCGGAGATGCCCACATCATGGCCTTCCTATCTGCCTGCAGGTACAAATGTTTTATAATGGTTTATTTTCTGATAACCGTTCTATGATTGATGCAGCGTCAGGAGGAACTGTGATGAGGAAGACGCCCGAGGAAGCTTATACGTTGTTGGAGGAGATGGCTACTAATAGTTGTCAATGACAGTCTGAAAGGAACGTGCCAAAGAAACAAGTCGGATTGCCTCAAGTGAGTGAAGTCACTGCACTAGCTGCCCAGTTGGAAGCTCTTAACAAAAAGATCGATAGTTTGAGCATGCATGCAATGCAAGTTCAAACCGTTACATACGAGCTTTGCCAAGGAGGACATCCGAGCACTGAATGCCAGGTTGGTAACCCATTTGTTACAACTAATGAAGCTGTTAATTTTGTAGGGAATCGACCACCACAGACCTACCCTTACCCAAATACGTACAATACTGGGCCGAGTAACTATCCCCAACCACCACCGGGGTATCACCAAAGCCAAGCATGGAGGAGTTGTTGACCAAGTTCATCACAGCGACGGAAACTAGATTCCAAAATCACGAGGCATCGATAAAGAACTTGGAAGTCGAAGTGGGACAGTTAGCAAAGATCGTAGCCGAACAAACACAAGGATCACTATCTAGTGACACTGAGACGAAACCTAGGGAGCAAGTCCATGCTATCACGTTGAGGAGCGGAAAGGAGGTCGCTGAGAAGAAGGATGTGCACATAGAGTTAAGAGGCGAGGCGGACAACAAGCAAGAAGAGGTACAAACACGCGACAAAGATAAGTCTACTAAGACCCCTACACCCATCACACCTACTAAGGTAGAGATCTCACTCCCATTCCCCGCTGCGTATAAGAGAGCAAAGATTGATGCTAAATTTGCTAAATTTTTAGAATTGATTAAGAATCTTCATATTGAGATGCCTTTCATAGATGCTATTCGGCACATGCCAAATTATGCTAAGTTTTTAAAGGAGATTCTATCAAAAAAGCGGAAACTGGGAGAGCATGAGATGATAAACTTAACTGAGGAGTGTTCTGCTGTCATTCAAAATGATTCACCTCCAAAGTTAAAGGATCCAGGGAGTTTCACTATACCTTGCAAAATCAATTCTAAATCTTTCAATAAATCTTTATGTGATTTGGGGTCAAGTGTCAATTTAATGCCTTTGTCTGTGTACAGGAAGCTGGGTTTAGGAGAGCTAAAAGCAATCAATGTCTCATTGCAGATGGCAGACAAGTCCATCAAGTACCCGAATGGGATAGTGGAGGATGTACCGGTCAAGGTTGACAAATTCACCATTCCTGTGGATTTCATGGTGCTAGACATAAAGGAGGAGGTGGACATGCCATTGATATTAGGAAGACCATTCCTAGCTATTGGAAGGGCATTGATAGATGTCCAAGAAGGGAAGTTGATCCTCCGAGTAGTTGTGAACAGTACACGCACTGAGCACCGATGTCTTAGTATCAATATAAATGATACACTATCTGTTGATGCGATGCAGGGTAAGAGTGAGAAGAAGGTGGAGGTCACATCGACTAGCCAACAAAGAAGAGGTAAATTTGGTGTAGGAGACTCGGTATTAATGAATAGGAAAAAGATGAGATTTCTTCCATGGGAGTCTGACGCACCATGGGCTGGACCATTCAAAATTATCGATGTTCTACCATTCGACACCTTCAAACTGAGAGATGACCACGGGACACTATTTACTGTGAAAGAGAAGTGGTTACGACATTACCACATGGAGAACGGAAAATCATCCCACACTGGCCCTTGCGACACTTGAGCTTAAACTGTAAAAAGTCCAGCTTGGGACTATAAATCAAGAATTCTTTCTTAACCCTTTGCTTTGTTTTAGTTTATTTTGGTTTGTTTTTGTTTTTGTTTTTGATTTTGGTGAGAATCCATGGTGCTGTGATCTGTCCAACATTATACCCCACGAGCTGATGAGGAATTGGACAACGATCACTGACGGTCGTTGTCAACGGTAAATGCTTTGTCTTATTTTCCATGCTTATTACATTGAGGACAATGCATGAATTAAGTTTGGGGGAGTGCATTACTGTGTCATGCTTCTTATTTGGAAATTGATCGTTTATTGAGCACCAACGAAATTTTTTTTTTGAAAATGAGTTCAATTAGTAAGATAAGAATAAATCATAGTAGTGGTCTCTATTCCATGATGATATTAATCTCACTTTGCATGTCAACTTGAGTTTTGATGATTGTAAAACTTGTTTGTGAATATCTTGTTTTGAGTAGCATGTCAAAGATGAGGAATACATTGAGCACATTTGAGTCACGATCTTGTGAATTGCATTTGTAGTAGTGAAAATTTTGTGAACTTGATGAATTGTGTTTGAGCATCTTAGAGTACCTTAGAAACTATTTGATGATGACACTTTGAGGCGAAATTATATAGTCATGAACTTGATTAGGAAATGATTTAGGCGATTTTTGGATCGTTTGAGCCTTTCAAGCTTACCATGTATTTATCAATCTATAGTATCCCATTTTGAGCCTAATTGAAAAAGAATGGTGTATGTTTAACATACTATTACCCCCATTCAACATTTTTTTGGCAACTCATTATACCCACCTTTATGAGCCTAAATTGAAAGAATTCATCCTTACCTAAAGAGAGTATAATGAATCTCATTGGATGCACAAAATGTTATATTTTGATGAGCTTATTATTGAAAAAAAATATGAATGAGAAAAAAAAAAGAATAGAAAAAGCCTGAAAAAAGTGACTAAATAAGACCCAAAGTGGCCAAGAATATAAAAGAAAAAGAAGAGAAGCTAAATTATGTGCTAAAAATATGAATATTACATGCTTATACCCTCTTCTTTGTGCTATCCTATCTTTTCTTTGAAGCCAACACCTAGGCCTAACATTACAAGCTTAAAAAGACCTATTGATCCAAGTTGAGTGAGTGACTACATTAGTGGAGGAGTGTTTGAAAATAGGACTATAGGGTGCTCAAAGATAATTTTACTTTTCATTGCCTAGCATGATTTGATCTATGAAATTGCATGAAACTTGAAAGTGACAATAGCACACACACAGGTTCTGGTTTGGTGACATGTTGCTTGATCTAGGAGAAAACACAACTTGTTAAACTTTCTGATTTATTCTTGTTCGTCTGTAAGTGAGATGTCTGAGCTACATGATTGACTATGAATTGGTTTATTTGAGTCTTCAATATTGAACTCTACTTTGTGATTTTATTTCTTGCTCGAGACGATCAAGCTTTAGTTTGGGGGAGTTGATAGGTGTGATTTTTACACTTAATTTAATATAAGATTAGGGGCGTTTTTATAGTGATTCATGGAAAATATTACGTATTTTGGTATATATTTGTTTATTTCAGGAATCCAGGTCCAAATGCATAAAAATGGAGAAAACAAGCTTTAAATAATGAAAAAGGACCAAACCGAGCATAATCGAATATTATCGAACAATGAAGGAAATAAATTGGACTGAGATAGATAGCAAATGCACGAACGTATTTTAAAGAGGAGAAATTGAAGTAGCAAGATTTGGGAGGATTCTACAGACGTGGAGAGCAGATTTACTTAGGATAATTCACGGACTTTCATCAACAATTACGTGAACAGAAAGATAAGAAACGAGAACAGAAGAGTTACGTGAAAACAAGAAACAATAAGAGAGAGTAGCAGCAGAAAAAGAGAGAAACGTACGCGTGAGACACGAACGTGAGGAGATTGTGCAGATATAAGTTACGTGACTTCAGAAAACAAGAGAGGAGAGAATACGGGAATAAAAGGAGGAGACCGAGGGAAGTGCGTGGATTTGATCGAGAGATGAAGTCAAATACACGTGTGATAGCTATAGATATCTAGTAATCGAAGGCTAATAGTTTCATATATCGATTTACAATATTAATTGTTCAATAAGGGTACGAGAGTGGCTTATTGTTACGTTAGTATTAGATTTGTTATAGCCGGACCAAGGTATAACAAGTGAATTAGGAACACTCGTCACCTTAGATTGTTTGAATTAATTCTTAACTAATAGGCGAATTGTGGGGGATTACATAGGTGAACTGAAAGTCTTGATAATTGTCCCTATTAATTTTATTCTCCTTCTCTATCGTTTGTTTGGTTTTATTATTGAGTTAATTAGTTAAATTAGTTAATTAGTTATAACCAATTTTTGTAGGCTAAATATAGTTAAACTAGTGGAGTTTGGTACTTATTTCCTAGTCCTCGTGGGTTCGACACTCATACTTATATTATCATTATACTAAAACTTGACACCGTGCACTTGCGGTATAAAATCGCTACACTGAAAAATATTATTTAAAATAATAGCGTCACCTCTTGCTCCGCATGTCCAGCAGTTACAATCTTTGAAACTTTCATTCGCACGGGTATGAGTGCGTTTGGAAGTTCTTTTTATCGATGCTCTACTAGAACTTGCTTGATTAGAACATGTTGACGAAGTTCTACTCCTTGTTTGTCCTGATCTTTGCCCAGGTCTGTAACTTCGGGCTTTCTGTTTCGACCAGAACTTTCTAGGTCTCCATGAATACCTACTTATTCTTGAACTACTTCCGCGGGAATAAGGATGAGCTCTGTGTTTCTTCATCTTTCGCCTTTGGGGATAGTTGCCAATGATTGTAGGGATATCATTCCATGTACAGCAAAGACGAACTGTTTTGTTGATTCCTCTAAGATTCTTGTAATTCTTTTGGAGTTTTGCTTGGTAGCACCAGTCCGCGAGCTTTACCTAAGAAATGACATTATCCTAGACACCGTATCGATTGCATGAGGTGTATATTCATGGATAAGCATTTATCTCCATGGGCTCGGTATTTTGGCAAAGAACAGTTTTGCCGCATCTTTTTCTTCTATATTTGTCTTCCATCTATACTCTGTAAAGAGTCGTCTACATAACGGATATCATGTATTTTCAGGCTAATTAGAGCGTGTCTATAATTTTGGCAGTCGGCTAGGAGCTCGAGGGCCGCATGCGGGCACTCGAGCGCTCAGCATTCTCCTCGAAAAAGAGTGTTGGTGGTTTTTTCGTGAACGTGTATGTCTCTTCGCGTTCGGGTATCACTTTTCATGATTAATCACCTCCAAATGGTGTCCTTTGGCCAAGTATAAATTTGACATATCCCTACTAAATTTAACATACAATTGTGCATGAATTCAACACAATTATTGGGAGAAAATGCAAGATCAAGTTCATTTTGCATCACATTCATATCTTGTTCTTAAATAAGAGAGTTTGCAACATTTGTGGTTGTGAGATTTGTGATTTGTAGTACTATTATCAGAAGTAAAGAGTCGTCGTATTCTGGGAGAAGATTACTGTATTCTATGAGCCCCGTGGGCGAGGTAAAATCTCTTAAGGAGACGGTATATAACACTAGCATCGACTCAAAGTTGAACATTGTCATCTAAAGCTGTCCCCCCCTCTATAAACAACGACTCCCACAAGATCCTTGTGGAGTTGAAGACAACAAGTTACCAAATACAGTATGAGTATATCGGTGCATGTAATTTACATGCACCGATAGACTCGATGGTGCATGTAATTCACATGCACCGACTTATTAAAATCTTGGAAATATTCTGATTGGGTTGGTTGGGAGGTGCTGTAGCTTGGGGAATTGAAATTTGCAAAAACAAATTCAATGAGAAATGATTTTTTGTTGTTGTTGTAGATTTTGAATTTGAAACTCAAATTAAAGTGTATTTGAGATGTTTCATGGCTATATTTTTGGTTAAGTACAGTATGAGTCTCGGTGCATGTGCATTCGGTACATGTGCATCTAATTCACATGCACCGACTTACTAAAATTTTGGAAATATTCTGCTGCTTCTTGATTTTTTGAATTTGTTAAAATTTATGCTTTGCTTGGGTTGGTTGGGAGGAACATTAGATCGGAGAACTGAAATTGGCAAAATATTATAGTTTTAATTTTCTTTCTGTAGGTTAATGAAATGTGTGTGGGCTAAGGAAATAATTTTGAACTAAATGATTATTCCTAAGAAGTTCATCCAGCATCCTAAGAAGTTCATCCAGCATCCATGTCAAGCGCAAAATAATCACAAAATGATATAAATACCATGGTTTAAAAGATAACTGATAGAAACACCAGATACTGTGAAATAAAGATTATGAACTGTAACAGAAGCTGTAAGCAGATTTAATATTTCAATTACAAGTTTAGCTTGTGCAAAATAATCGCAAAATCAGGAATTCTTCATAGGAAATTATATATATATATATATAACATAAGGTTGTATTCAATATGTTACATGACTATGTTTTTGGTTAAAGATAATATGAGTCTATCGATGCATTTAATTTACATGCACGGATAGACTCAGTGGTACATGTAATTCACATGCATCAATACATATTTTTACACTATTTTAATATTTATATTTGAAAATGCAGAACTCTTCTCTGAATTCCAAATGGTGTAATTATTGGCGACAAAACTGGGCTTAAGTTTACGATGAAGTCGTGGCTCCGTTTAAAGCATTGTTGGTTTTAAATCACCACAATCTTGCATCCAGAAAAATTAGTCATAGCTTATTGGTTTTGGTAATGCAACACAGTGCATAATCTCTCTTCCACTTTTGGTGTGTTAAAAAAATTTGGGGACATCACAACTTAGTTCTTGCTCAAATTTACACATCGCCATTCAGATGTTCTTCCTCATATTTACACATCCGTCTGTCACCTTTTTTTTTGGTTGCGACTCAAACATGTGAAAGCCCCTGACTTGCATACGCATTTGTTCTTTAACTATGTTAACTTCTTATTCGAAATCTCGTGCTAGGCTTATAACTTTTGATGCTTCTAGCAATTAGCATCACTGAAGACTGAGTTGCTCATGTTTCTGTTGTTGCTTATACTTCCACCAATAGACAAGAATTCCTTTCTGTTGAACCCTATTTTATATGCCAAGTCGTGTTGGTTTTGAGAATTTTTTACTGTTAGCAACACCATCTTTATCTCATACTCGATTTGATAGAAACTTTTATTTTCTGTTAAAAAAAGACAGCTGATTTCTTGTGTTAGTTTGCCAGGTGATGGGAAGACCCAAATTCATGTGGGTCTAACATCCGTGATAGTTCTTAGACATGTTAGAAGAGAGAGGTATCATATTTATTAAGGGAAAGGCAAAAAGTTGGTAATTCAATGGGCCATAATTTAGTCACATAAGTAAATTACTTTCATATGATATAGGCAAAAGGGGGGCGTAAACCAACTCAACCTGCCTTACTGATGCACTTTACAAGAGTAAAACTTATTTATTTCGCTAGCTTTTTTTGAGAAGCAAGTTTGATCTTCCTATACCTTGCCCAAGTAAATAATATCAGAGCAAGCCATATAATCGCCTTCTCTTATAAATCCGTATGCTCAGGGGAGATTCTAGGATTTGAAGTGAGGGAGGTGAGACCCGAAGTGGGTGACGTAGAAAGTTTGCGATCCGCCCCTGACTAACTATATTGTTTCTTATTCTTGAATACATGTTATATTCTATCGTATTTTTGAAAATATAAGAGAATGTTACCGTTAGGTAAGTTGCTATGAATACATTCCTTTTGTAGCACTGGACTTTGTTCTGATACTGACAATGTTCCTTCGATATTAAACATGCAGGTGTTGTTGGCTTAACTCCCCTGTAATCTTGGCACCTTGCTTGAAATCATCTCCCAGGCTTGCGCTATGTAACTAGTCTTTTTATGATTTATATAGATATATACGTTGAAATTTCTACATGGTTATTGGCATTTTGCCTTGTGTGCCAGTAAAATAAAATACCCATGTATGGTAATTCTCTGAAAGTGGACGATATTCATTATTTTTCCAGTGTTTGACGTTTTTTAAAC
Organism: Haberlea rhodopensis; assembly: GCA_907163345.1. Taxonomy (NCBI): domain Eukaryota; kingdom Viridiplantae; phylum Streptophyta; class Magnoliopsida; order Lamiales; family Gesneriaceae; genus Haberlea; species Haberlea rhodopensis. The sequence continues at coordinate 5,530,263 of CAJQUN010000034.1, read as the reverse complement.
ACCGAATTTCAAAGTTTGTGATTGATCCATATTGAATCCGTAATTCTTTAAAAAATTTGATTACATTTGAATCTGTTCTAGTGACGTCTCCCGGTTTTGAGAAAACTTGGTTGCTCATTCAGCGTGAGGTGTGTTATATACTGAAAAGGCTTAATAAGTAGTTGCAAAAACCGGGAGAAATCCAATCTTTATTGAAACAAAAAAGTGGCTATATATAGCCTTACAAAGAACTGATAACAACAAATGAATAACTACCTCCTACAAATGTGGAAGACTAATTCAAAATGAAAAAACTGTTGTTGACTACTTCTTTTATTCCTAACAATTCCTCCCTTAAACTGAATGATGCATACTGTCAGTTTATATCACAAACTCCTAGCAGCTTTCGTAGCTTCAAGAAAACATCCAGCTTTAATGGTTTGGTCATGATATCTGCAAGTTGTTTTTGTGTGACGCAGTGCACCAATTCTACAGTGCCTGCTTTCGTGAGATCTCTAAGAAAATGAAAACGTATATCTATATGCTTACTGCGGCCATGCATCCCTGGATTCTTCGAAAGTTTGATGGCAGAGCTGCTGTCACAACGAATAACAGTTTTCTTGCTTTGATCTTGATTTAGCTTTCCTAACACTCTCTTCAACCATATAGCCTGGCATGCACACGAAACCGCAGCAATAAACTCTGCCTCTGTGGTAGATAAACTTACCACAGGCTGTTTCTTCGATGACCAAGGCACTGCTCCTGCACTTAACAAGAAAACATGCCCTGAAGTACTTTTTCTATCATCCAAATCTCCTGCATAATCGCTATCAGTGTATGAAACAAGTTCATCATTTCCTCCCTTCTTGTAGAAAATCCCAAATCCACTTGTTCCCTTCAAGTATCGCAGTGCTCTTTTTGCCACTTGGAAATGAAGTTGAGTGGGATTCTCCATATACCGGCTGATAAGACTTACCACAAACATCATATCTGGTCGAGTAGCTGTTAGATACATGAGACTACCCACAATTTGTTTATAGTAAGTCTTGTCTACCTTAACTCCATCTTCATCCTTCACAAGTTTAGTTCCAGGGACAATTGGATTGTGAACCAAGTTACTTTTATCCATTCCAAACCTTTGCAATACATCTAATGCATACTTCTTTTGATGAATAAAAATGCCTTCAGACTACTGCAGTACTTCAAGACCAAGAAAGTACCTCATTTTACCGAGATCAGTCATGTCAAATTCATGTTTCATGGAGTCTTTGAATCTTGCAAACATGATCTCGTCGTTGCCGGTATAAATGAGATCATCTACATACAAACTTATGATTAATACTTTACTTCCATCTTCTGTCTTGATGAACAAAGTGTGCTCATAGTTGCATTTCTCAAAACCATCCTTAATGAAATATGCTTCTATGCGGCTGTACCAAGCACGTGGTGCTTGCTTAAGCCCATAAAGTGCCTTCTTTAATTTGTAAACCTTATGCTCATTACCTTTCTGTACATAACCACAAGGCTGCTCCACATACACAGATTCATTTAGCTCACCATGTAGAAACGCAGATTTCAAATCTAGTTGATAGATAGACCATTCCTTTTGAGCTGCAAGTGCTACTACCAAACGAATTGTCTCCATGCGTGCCACAGGTGCAAATACTTCTGTATAATCTACCCCATTGTTGTTGAGCATAACCCTTTACTACCAGCCTAGCCTTATATTTATTCACTTCACCATTCTCATTAAACTTAGTTTTATACACCCATTTCACTCCAACTTTCTTACCTCTTTGTGGTAAGTCTGTCAATTCCCATGTATCATTTTTCCTTATGGCCTCCATTTCTGCCTCCATGGCGTTCCTCCATTTCTTGTTCTTAACAGCTTCATCATAGTGAAAAGGATCAGCAGCTGCAAACATGGCTAGTTGAGCTTCAATATCTTCTTCAGAGAGTCCTTCTCCAGTTTCATAATCTCTCATCCAATTTGGTTGTCTCCTATTCCTCATCGAATTTGAAGTGGAAATATTTTCTTCAGGCAAAGAATCTGAAGAAGTGTCCTCTTCTTCCCCTATATCACTAGCATGATCAGATTCATTTCTAACTTCATTGTCAACATTTGCAATTTCTTCATAATTGTCAGCCCACTCTAGCTCACAAACAATGGCTTCGTGATACTGCTTATCCCAATCCCAACTTTTGTCCTCTTCAAATACCACATCTCTACTAATGATGATCTTTTGTAAAATTGGGTTATAAAGTCTATAAGCTTTTGATACCTCACTAACTCCCAAGAAGACACAACTCAAACTCTTATCATCAAGCTTAGTTCTTTGACTATCCGGTATATGAACATGAGAAATGCATCCGAAGACTTTAAAATACTCAACTGAAGGTTTCAGCCCATTCCAAGCTTCTTCTGGTGTCTTATTTTTCACTGCCAAAGTTGGACTTCGATTCAGGATATGCACACTCCAATTGACTGCTTCAGGCCAGAAAATTTTGGGTACCTTCTTTTCTGAAAGCATGCTGCGCACCATATTCATAATTGTTCTATTCTTTCGTTCTGCAACACCGTTTTGTTGCGGTGTGTATGATGTTGTTAATTGCTTACGTATTCCACTTACATCACAAAAGTTTGTGAAGTCTTGAGAGGTAAATTCTCCACCACGATCAGTACGCAAACTTCTAATAAATGAGTTTGTTTCTTTCTCAACATGAATCTTAAAACTCTTAAAAACAGCAAAGGCTTCAGATTTTTCCATCAAGAAATAAACCCATGTTTTCCTACTAAAGTCATCAATAAAGGTAATTAAGTACCTTTTCTTTCTGTTAGAGATCGGTTTGATCGGGCCACAGATGTCAGCATGAATGAGTTGAAGAATATGTGAAGCTCGCCAGGTACTTTTCTTTGGAAATGAGTCCCTGTGTTGCTTCCCTACCAGGCAATCCTTGCACAGCCTTGAAGGTAATTTTAAATCTGGTAAACCATGCACCATATCCTTTTGTTGAAGTGTTTTTAATCCCTTAAAGCTCAAGTGCCCATACCGACAGTGCCAAAGATGCATTAGATTTTCTGTGACAGTATTGAAGCAAGTAGATGCTATAGGTTGAGATATAGCATGCAACATGAACATCTGATTAGAAGACATTTTTGTATCCATAATCAGGCCCTTCTCAGGATGAAATACTTTGCATTTTCCTCGTTCAAACAAAATAGAAAGGCCTTTCTCTTACAATTGTCCGATGCTCATCATATTATTCTTTAATTCCGGTACATAAAAGACTCATGTGATGATTTTTGTTATGCCACTCACTTGCAGTCGTATGTTTCCTTTTCCGGTTATAGCCATACTAGAATTGTTCCCCAACTTGACAGAATCTTTGTAAGTTCCATCCAAGTCAGAAAAGTATTCTTTCTTCCCACACATGTGATTGCTACATCCTGAGTCAAGAAACCACACATCGTCGCTATTTGCCTGATCCACATTCACGTAAGCCATCAACAACATTTCTTCTTGTGTCTCTCCATAGTTGGCTTCATTCTCCTGATTTGGTCCTTCCCATTGAAAATGTCCAAGCTTGTGACAATTATAACACTCAACTATGGCTTTGTCAAAGCTTTGCCGTCCACTTCCTCTTCCTCTTCCTCTTCCTTTCCCTCTCCCTCTTCCACGGTTGCCAAAACTTCCTCGGCCTCGACCCCTTCCTCCAGATTGATCTTCATGAGTAATCTTCAAAGCATGTTCTTCTTCAACCTGAGAAGTCATGCGCAGCTCATGCACAAGCAGACTGCTTTGCAACTCATCAATTGATAAGTTTTCTATATCTTTAGATTCTTCTATAGAACACACGATATAATCAAATTTTGAGGTCATGGATCTCAAGATTTTCTCAACCACAGCAACATCTCCGTTGTCCTCACCATTGGCCTTCATCTTGTTGGCTATGGTAAGTGTTCGAGCAAAATATTCATTCACTGATTCTCCTTCTCTCATATGGAGAATTTCAAATTCCTTTCGAAGAGCTTGCAGCAGTGCACGCTTGACTCGTGATGTGCCTTGATATTTTTGTTTCAACGAATCCCATATGCTCTTCGCCGTGTCTTTATTGAGGATCGTCTCCAGGATTGAACGATCTAATGCTTGAAAAAGATAGTTCTTTGCCTTCAAGTTTTTCAACTTATGATCGTCAATGTTTTTCCATTGTGCATCTGTTAGAACAATGCCTTCCTCTGCTGTGGGAATTCCATTCTCCACTAAGCCCCAATACTCCTTTGAACGAAGGAAATTTTTCATGAGCATCGACCAATGATCATAGTGGCCATCAAATTTCGGAATCGCTGGCTGCACAAATGAACTATCGGAAGACATACCTTGTAGAAGAAGACTGTTGCTTCTGGTTCAATTCAGACCCTATGCAAGGCTCTGATACCAAATGTTATATATTGAAAATGCTTAATAAGTAGTTGCAAAAACTGGGAGAAATCCAATCTTTATTGAAACAAAAAAGTGGCTATATATAGCCTTACAAAGAACTGATAACAACAAATGAATAACCACCTCCTACAAATGTGGAAGAATAATTCAAAATGAAAAAACTGTTGTTGACTACTTCTTTTATTCCTAACAAGGTGCCCTAAGGGGGGTAACAATCGTTGGATGCGAATGACCTGGTTTTGTGTGGTTTCTTGGTCAGTTCAGGTTTCCAAAATTAGAGTCTTGATTACTTAGTTATCATATTTACATTAGTTAAATATGAACCGTAGGTGAGTGTCGATTTGTTGTTGGCTACCCCATGTGGTAATGCTCCATGTAGTAGATCCAATCATAAATGGTGTATTACTTACCCAAAAAAAAAAAATTATACTATTACTCCGTGATGTAGTATAGGTTTAACCTTTGTATTTGGATTTGTAATTTATTTACAAATAATCTTTTCAAAACTACCAGCGGAGCATTATGAAATTCTAAATCAAATTGAGCAATTATTACAAGTACAATTTTTTTTAGAAAAAAAAAAAAAAAAAATTGTCAGTTGATTGGACCTTATGCGGTTGAAATCATGTTTTTTTATGATTTCCGTGGCTTGGGTTAGGAACCAAGGTTTTATTTTTGGAGCTTGGTCTATCGAATCGAGCTAAATTTGTTAATCATCCCCTTTTAATTATGTAATTAAAAGAGTGCATATATCTTAAATAACCTATTTTTTTAAAAAAAAAATGATAAAATAACCTGAAACATAAAAGAATTTACAAACTGGCCCGACACGCCAACTCAATTGGCGTGTTCAAAAGAAGACGCCAACTGAAGTGGTGCGACAAACTTTTAAAGTAGGACACGTCAACTTGTCCAACTTAGTTTTTTTTTTTATTATTATTATAAAAAAACTAACAATTTAAAATAAAAAACTATAATAACAATATGTCTCACCTTATCAGATAAATTGTAAAAACCAAGTTCATATTTTTAAAATTTTATATAATTAATTTTTTATTATGAAATTCGAAAAATCATTATCCAGAAAATATATTAACGGCTAATTTAAAAAAATAATGCCAATTAAAAAAATAATTTAAAAAATATTGTTAAACAATTTTTTTTTAATTTTGTATAGTGAAACGCACGCACAGCGTGCGTTTTTAAAAACGCACGCTGTGCGTGCGTTTTTTACAGACACACACACTGACACTGTCAGTGTGTGTTTCTGTAAGAAACGTTTTTTTTTTTTCTTATTTTTTGAATATGAATTTGGTTTAGTAAACAAAAATAATAATAATAATCTTTTTTAAAAAAATATTTTGTTTGAAATTTTTTTTGGCAATCCAAAATATATAATCGAGATATTTTTTTACCTTTTTCTAATTTGGTTTATAATTTTTAAAAATTGTATTATTTTTTAGATTATTTAAATTTTTTATATATTTGGTTTATGATTTAAGATAATTTTTTAAAATTAAAACTAATTTAAATTTTTGCATTAATTTTTTAACTAGAAATATTTTTTTAATGTGAGTAATGATATATTATTTACATTAAATTTAGATATTTTTATATAAATAATATAACATGATGTAAGTTTATATAATTTAATTCAAGTTGACGAAGGCTAATTTAAAAAAAAAATTGTGAATTTTAAAAAAAAATTCAACAATAATGTTAAATTTTTTTTTTATTAATCTATGGTGAAACGCATACAAAGTATGCGTTTCTTTGATTTTTATATTTTTAAAAAAAAAAAAAAATTAGAAACGCATACAAGTATACGTTTCTAATTTTTAATTTTTTTTTTTACACAGTATTCTCTTTTTTGTTTCTAATTTTTTTTTTTATAAAATGAGAAACGAGTATGCGTTTTTATTTTTTTAATATATTTTTTTTAATTATTGAAATATTATTATTAGTCATATTTTTGTTGTGTATATCTACTCAATTTTATATAATAGCAATTCACAAAATAATTATACTGAAATAACTAAAATAATCTTACTAAAAATTATTACAAAAAATCTTATAGAAAATCATCCAGAAAATTCTTAAATTAATATATAAGTTTTATATGTTTTCAATAATTTATATATTAATGCATTTAATTTATTTATGAGCTAAAATTTTATAATTTGATTGCTCCCACTCTCCACAAATTTATATTAAACTAAAAAAATAATTAACGGCAAAAATAGTTACAACCCTCATTTAGCTGCTAAAATCAATCAAATTGTCATGTTTAGCAATGATTTTGTCCGAAGTGGCGCAACAACTTTGACCATGCGGGGGCGAGCAGAGTATCATCCTGCATGAGGTAACCTGTTCGGAATGGATTGTCCTGCTCGACAATGATTTTATCCGATATGACACATCCTTCTCCCAACATCAAATAATAGTAATAATAACAATAATAATAATAATAATAATAATCATATATTCATAATAAAAATAAAATAATAATAATTATTATTATTTATGCAAAAATTTATTCATATTATTTATATTAAATCTAAATATTTTGTATAACATAATATAATGAGTTTATATTATTCATATTAACTTTAAGTATTTGCATAACATCCGGACACTGACTTGGGGTACATATATTCGGAATGAGTTGTCCTGTTCGACAATAATAATAATAATAATAATAATATTATTATTATTATTATTATTATTATTATTATTATTATCATCATCATCATCAACATCATCATTTTAATTATTATTTAGTCTGGGTCTTGCGCAACAATTTTGACCATGCGGGGTGAGCATTATATATATAAATATATATATATATATATATATATATATATATATATATATAAGTTCAACTTTTAATCTGAAAGACGAATTCGTTTTTGCAAGAAACGAATTACCCTAAGGAAGAACAAACATCGGTAGTGCAATGCAACTTTTATAGTTAATAATATTTACTAGCCTTGTTAACTTGAATTAAATTATATAAACTTACATCATGTTATATTATTTATATAAAAATATCTAAAGTTAATGTAAATAATATATCATTACTCACATTAAAAAATATTTCTAGTTAAAAAATTAATGCAAAAATTTAAATTAGTTTTAATTTTAAAAATTATCTTAAATCATAAACCAAATATATAAAAAATTTAAATAATATAAAAAATAATACAATTTTTAAAAATTATGAACCAAATTAGAAACAGGTAAAAAAAATATCTCGATTATATATTTTGGATTGTCAAAAAAAAATTTCAAACAAAATATTTTTTTGAAAAGATTATTATTATTATTTTTGTTTACTAAACCAAATTCATATTCAAAAAAAAAAGAAAAAAAAAAAGGAAGAAACGCACATGTGCGTTTCTTACAGAAACACACACTGACAGTGTCAGTGTGTGTGTCTGTAAAAAACGCACGCACAGCGTGCGTTTTTAAAAACGCACGCTGTGCGTGCGTTTCACTATACAAAATTAAAAAAAAATTGTTTAACAATATTTTTCTAATTATTTTTTTAATTGGCATTATTTTTTTAAATTAGCCTATATTAACTCAAATAAAGTTTGACAATTTTACACAACCAGAATTTTACATGATTTTGTAAGTTAACATAAATTGCTCCCTAAAAAATATATTACCAAACATACTTTTTATTTTTTTAAATCACTTCTCAAGTTGGCATGTCCAACTTAGTTTTTTTTTTATAAAAAACAAACAAATTAAAATAAAAATATAAAAATATGTCTCAACTTATCAGATAAATTCTAAAACCGACGTCCATATTTTTAAAATTTTATTTAAACAATTTTTTTATTATGAAATTCGAAAAAAACTTGCGGCTTGGAATGATCGTCACGGAACATTATTAAATTTTTTAAACATAAAATTATCTCGCCACTTTCCTCGTAACAATTGATGACGTAAACATTGCACATGATTCCATTTCAAACCAAAGAACGGATGCAACATCCCCGTAACGAAGATTACTCTTACAATTTGAAGGTTCGTTTATTTATTCATTTAATTTCACTTTGATGGATACCAAGTCAACACCAAAACCACATTCTGTTCATAAATAATTTGAAAATTCAAATTGTAATCAAAAATTTGTACGGCTCATTAAAAGTAACTGTTAAATCATTATAAATCATCATTGTTTGATTTTGGAAATGAGAACCTCAAATATTTCTTTCGATTTTTTATGCTCTGTAGAGCAAATTAGAAAGCTGAAATGAGTATTGAATTTGGTGGTTGTAGCGGGTTTCATTGTTGCTGCTAGTAAGGGCATTGTCCTCAGGAGCATCATCCACCATCCATTTAGAATCTTTTTCTTTTTAAAAAAAAGATTCCAAATAAATGGTGATGATGCCCCTAAGGGCACTACCCTTAAGGACATCATCAAACAAACCGTTGTAGCGTATAGAATGCCTATTAGTAGTCTTTTCTTTACGATGTGCACATGTAATTACTGGTTTTATCTATATTATGTTGATGTATGATATAATGATGAACACGGATTGTACTTACTCCTTATTTTAATATAATTAATGTTTATGCTTTTATAGTACATATGTTGAATAATTAGTTTAACCGCCCCCATATATTGTAGCATCATTTCTTATTACCATCAAAATCAAAATAATAAAGTTTAGTTTAAACTGGTTCACCGTAACTAAAAACATTTAGAAAACGGGATCAAAGCCGTGCAGGAAAACATATCCAAGCAGTTCAGTTCTGATTCCACCTTTTAATTGGAATTGAAATCATCTATTTTAGAACCGTGGTCACACTTACATCCGCCTAAACAACATTGAAAATGGTCCATGGAATAAGTGGTAAAGGAGATGAGGTAAAACTATTTTTATAGAAAAGTTTTTGTGTAAATTATAGCACACATACACAGTATATATATATATATATATATATATATATATATATATATATATATATATATATATATATATATATATATATACATATATATATATATATATATATTGATGTGATTCGAGATTTTGACTATAAGGTAAAATAAAGTGTTAATGCAAAATAACGATAAACACACCAAGATTTTTTACGTGGAAAACCCTCAAATTGAGAGAAAAACCACGGGACCTAGTCCAGTATAAAACTTCACTATACATGTTGATGATTTACAAGACTTTCTGGACACAAAAAATAATCGCTCAATGACTTACACGAATATTTTTAGAGAAATAACAAAAACGACCGAACAGACATAAATTTGCTCTCTTCGGAGTCTTTTTGCCCAGAAAAATCCAACCCCTGTTATGAGGTTATCTAAGGGTATTTATAGGGCTGTCCTCAGTAACTAACTCGCGGAAAACCAGCAACATGATGTCCTTTGATCGTGGCTTGATGGGAGCCAAACGTGTCCGAGAAATCCGCCCCATTAATGCACGTTCAATCCCAGCCGGTTAATTAGTTTTAATTATGACCGGGTCTTCCGCTACACTTTGACCAAAATCCCGAAGAGGGTAAAGGATGCTCGATAATATGCTGATCAGTATCCCGTGTTCGGTAACCATCTCTTGGGTCTAACTTCTGCTCGGCGTTTTTAGAGTTTGTATCTTCATAAATGGATTTTACCCGAGAAAATCAATATGTCATATGACATCACCTCACCCCCCTAAAGTAAAGCAAGATGAAAGTAGTGAAATCTTGGTTTATTGTCTTCGGGTAAAATCCTGACATGTTCGGGGTATTTTGACCGCCTAATTTTACCGCCTAAAAATTTCAAAAAAAATCTTGCGACGTTTCGTTTCCCGAGGCACATCTATAACCGTTCATGGGATTTATTTTGAACGGTGTCGATTCAACGACTGTTCAAGTGGCCCCCCACTATAAATACTCGCTCATTTCGTCGATTTAACTTACATTACTGCAATTTGCTTCCGAGCTAGCATTAGACGTCCAACCAACTTTTCCTTCATACTTATTTTCTTTCCATTCATCGAGTATGTCTTCTTCTGACGATTATTCGAAAACTATAGACATGTTCGAGGAGGAGGGTACCCTGAGTCCCTCTCCTCGACATTCTTCTTCCTCTGATAGTGAGGAGACTTTCAGCTCGTCGTCAGCCCACGATGCTCGTAGAGAAGAGTTTCATGCTGCGACAGAGCAGGACCTGATAAAAGCCCGTGTTCCCTGGTTTGAGATATTTGAATCAGGGATTAAGTCACAACGGCACCTATCCAGTATCCAAACTAAATGGGGATTTCCGAGGGGACATCTATTATTGTTCCCCCTCCCAGATCTCGCCCCCACCTGCCTCCCGAGGGTTATTTTCCCTTCTACCTAGACCAACTCCGAGGGGGACTTCGTTTTCCTATTCCTCCTTTTTTTGTAGATGTTGCCTCCTATTTTGCCATATCTCTAAGTCAGTTATTCCCCAACAGTTATCAATTGTTGGCGGGTTTTTACATAGTCTTATCCTTTTTTGGCTTTTCTCCGACTCCCGAACTCTTTCATTGTTTCTTTCAATTAAATCGAAAGGAGATCGGGCTTTTTTACTTTTCTTCTAGAACAGGGATGGGTTTTCTGAAAAATTACCCATCTTCCATAAAAAATTGGAAAAGATTTTTCTTCTTTGCTCGCCCACTCCAACCCTGGGATTGTCCCATGGAGTGGAAAGAAAACTTACCGAAGGGCAAGTCGATCAAGGGGCTACATGAGGGATAAACATATCTATCGGTTCGTCGTAAGCTTGGCGATCAGTGTTTTAACCTTGGGGAGCTGATTGACGACGGACTGCTGTATTTGTTCCAGCTTAGTCCTAAGGGTGTTTCCCTAAAAATGCCCCTCGGTGAGTATTTACCGAGCATCTTGCTTTGTTTGCTTACTCTGTTTTAACATGCTTGAATAATTGCTATGATGTTTCTTTCTTGCAGAAACCAAGATGCTGAAAGCCAAGATTGCTGCTAGCCTGAAGAAAATTACCGTACCAGAGAAGGCTGCTAAACCGACCACTGGAACAATTCCTCCCCCATCTGTTACACCTGCTCCTCCCGAAGAGGTGATTGAAGTACCTGAGGCGGAAGCCTTGATTCCTTGATCATTGAAGAGGGCGGCCCCCGAGGGCCAAGGTTCTTCCTCTAAACTTCCTTCAACCAAGAAAACTTCTTCTCCTCGAATCTCCCTTACCCACCGAGCTAGTCCACCTCTTCAAACTCGAGCTGTTTCTCAACCTGCTCCTGGTGGTTCTAGCTCTTCTCGGCCAACCTCCCGATATCATATACCCGATTGGGTTTATTCCCCCAACGTCCCCATTCTGAGAAAACCGGACCCCAAAATTTCGCACTCTATCATGTGCAATTGGGCCAATTCTCCCGACCTTAAATACCTCGGAGGATTGGCCTTCAGCAACTTGATAAATGATTTTTCCACTTCCCTCACTCAGGTAACTTACATCCATTTCCATCTGATAAACTCTTTGTCTTCGGTATATTAATTTCATTTATTCTCTTGCAGACCAATCTGATGCCCGGCGAGATTATGACTCGCTTCCAATCTATGAGATCCTCAGATGGGGAGAATCAGAAACACCTCAAACAGCTAGAAGGATCGGCGAGGAGATGAAGAAATCCATAAAGCTACTGGAGGAACGATACTATGCTGCTGTTGCTACTCGGGATAAGACAGTGGAAGCTCTCGAGGAAGCGCACAAGAAATTAGCCGACTTTGAGGAAGCTAACACCACTTTATCCGGGCAGTTCAGGTCCGTGACTGAAGAGAATAAATCCCTCTTAGAGCAACTTTCACAGGAGAAGTCATTGCGGGCTGAAGAGAACAAATCCCTTTCTGAACAGCTTAACCAGGAGAAACTATCTCGGGCTGCTCAGATCGAAGAATCCTGGCTCATCAAGAAAGAAGAGTTTATGAAGTCTGAGGAGTATGGCGATATTTTGGGCGAACGCGCTGCCAAGTTCCTTAACTATGGCTTTGAAGCGTCTGTTCGTCAATTTAAAACCGCTGGCTATCCTCCTGAAGGAACTTCAACAGACTTTATAAATGTTGATGAGGCCCTGAATACCGTTCCCGATGAGTTCCTCCAGCTGTAGATTTAGGGACGTACCCTTCTTGTTTTAACTTTTAAAATTGTAATCTTTTGGGAATGATATTCTGACTCTCCTTGTCTTCTTACAATCTTGTGCAAGCTAGTCTCTCCACCAAGCAAAATTTTAAGCAAATAAAGTTCGGTTGGAAAATATCCCGAAGTAATGAATATAACTGAGCTCGGGGAAAAGACATCCCGAGCAGATAAAATATGGTCGGGCTTTAGAGAGAACATCCCAAGCATAATAACATGATACATTTAAGTTTAAACGTTGACCAAACATCCCGATCCAACGAGTAAACCGAACATTGCTCGCTACCCCGAGCATAATCGCTTAGTCCCATTTTAGGTTCAAATACAGACCAAACATCCCGATCTAACGAGTAAACCGAACATTGCTCGCTACCCCGAGCATAATCACTTAGTATATTTAAGTTTAAACGTTGACCAAACATCCCGATCCAACGAGTAAACGATGGTGTTTTTAAGTTTAAACGTTGACCAAACATCCCGATCCAACGAGTAAACCGAACATTGCTCGCTATCCCGAGCATAATCACTTAGTATTTTTAAGTTTAAACGTTGACCAAACATCCCGATCCAACGAGTAAACTGAACATTGCTCGCTACCCCGAGCATAATCACTTAGTCCCATTTTAGGTTCAAATACAGACCAAACTTCCCGATCCTGTATTTAACCCGTCAACAATGGACTATAATAACATAAGCTCGCTACCCCGAGCACAATAACATGGTATTTTTAAGTTTAAACGTTGACCAAACATCCCGATCCAACGAGTAAACGATGGTGTTTTTAAGTTTAAACGTTGACCAAACATCCCGATCCAACGAGTAAACGATGGTGTTTTTAAGTTTAAACGTTGACCAAACATCCCGATCCAACGAGTAAACCAAACATTGCTCGCTACCCCGAGCATAATCACTTAGTACCATTTTAGGTTCAAATACAGACCAAACTTCCTGATCCTGTATTTAACCCGCTAACAATAGACTATAATAACATAAGCTCGCTACCCCGAGCACAATAGCATGATATTTTTAAGTTTAAACGTTGACCAAACATCCCGATCCAACGAGTAAACGATGGTGTTTTTAAGTTTAAGCGTTGACCAAACATCCCGATCCAACGAGTAAACGATGGTGTTTTTAAGTTTAGACGTTGACCAAACATCCCGATCTAACGAGTAAACCGGACATTGCTCGCTACCCCGAGCATAATCACTTAGTCCCATTTTAGGTTCAAATACAGACCAAACTTCCCGATCCTGTATTTAACCCGCCAACAATGGACTATAATAACATAAGCTCGCTACCCCGAGCACAATAACATGGTATTTTTAAGTTTAAACGTTGACCAAACATCCCGATCCAACGAGTAAACGATGGTGTTTTTAAGTTTAAACGTTGACCAAACATCCCGATCCAACGAGTAAACGATGGTGTTTTTAAGTTTAAACGTTGACCAAACATCCCGATCCAACGAGTAAACCGAACATTGCTCGCTACCCCGAGCATAATCACTTAGTCCCATTTAGGTTCAAATACAGACCAAACTTCCCGATCCTGTATTTAACCCGCCAACAATGGACTATAATAACATAAGCTCGCTACCCCGAGCACAATAACATGGTATTTTTAAGTTTAAACGTTGACCAAAAATCCCGATCCAACGAGTAAACCGAACATTGCTTAATAAAAGGAAATTTATTTAATTAGGAAATACATATGGGAACAGCAATGATAACTGAAAGTTTACACAAAATACTTTCTTAAATTATGAATGTTCCAAGGTCTCACCAGTTCCCAACCTTCATGATCTTCCAGCCTGTAGGCTCCTCTTCCGATCACCCCTTTTATTTTATAGGGGCCTTCCCACTTGGGTGGTAACTTCTTTACTTCCCCCGTAGGATTGATTCTTCGCAGCACTAGATCTCCCACCTGAAAAGCCCTCGGGCGAACCCTCCGATTGTAAGCATTGGTCACCCTTATTTTATATAATTCCACTTTAGCCAAGGCTTTTTCTCTCAACTCCATAATCCCATCTAACTCCAACTTCTTTTTTCTTCATTCTGATCGGGATTATAGCTTTGTACCCGAAGAGATTCCACTCCAATTTCTACTGGGATGAGGGCCTCAGATCCATATACTAAGCTATAAGGAGTCTCTCCTGTAGATACCCGAGGAGTCGTTCTATAATCCCATAAGACACCGGGTAATTCATTTACCCACTCCCCACGAGCCCCCTTCTAGTCTTGTCTTGATCCCGTGCAATAAAATCCGATTAATCACTTCCGCTTGCCCATTTGCTTGAGGATAGGCGACTGAAGTGAAGACTTGTTTAATTTTCATATCTTTGCACCACTCTTGTATTCTTCCTCCCTGAAACTGTCTTCCATTGTCGGAAATTATTCTTCGAGGTATTCCGAACCGGCATACTATGTTTCTCCATAAAAATCTGATGACTTCTTCCTCAGTTATTTTAGCCAATGGTTCGGCTTCCACCCACTTAGTGAAGTATTCAACGGCTACTAGGAGAAATTTTCTCTGCCCTGTAGCGGGAGGAAATGGTCCAACAATATCCATTCCCCATTGGTCAAAGGGACAGGAAATGATGCTACTATTAAGGACTTCCGCAGGTACATGGGATAAATTTGCATGCCTTTGGCAATTAATGCATTTCTTCACAACTTCCTCAGCGTCTTCCCTAATCGTCAGCCAATAGTACCCAGCTCGGATAGATTTCTGATACAACATGTTAGTCCCTACATGATTTCCGCAACATCCTTCATGAATCTCCTTTAATAAATGCTCCCACTCTTGCCTCGAGGCACATTGTAAAAAAGGAATTGAGAATCCTTTCTTGAACAACTTGCCTTCTATCAACACAAATCGGTTCCCCATTCTTTTAACTTTAGCAGCTTCCTTTGGGTCAGGAGGCATAACCTTTGTCTTCAAAAATTTAATAAGATGCTCTTGCCAATCGGATATAATACATGGCTCCAAATTCATGATGCTATTGACGGATATATGAGAGATCAAAAGCTCTTGCACGAGCACATTCCTGTTCTTCCATTCGTGTACTGAACTAGCCAATTTTGCTAATTCATCGGCACTAGTATTCTCTTCCCTTGGTATTTGTGTTAATTCCACCTCTTGAAATTGAGCCATCATTGCCCGCACATTTTCCACATACTTTCTAAGCTTCTCTTCTTTCACCTTATATACCCCCTTCACTTGATGAACAACCAGCATTGAATCCATAAAAGCTTTTATCCTCTTGGCTCTAGCGTCCAATGCTATTTGGAGGCCTGAAATGATAGCTTCAAATTCAGCTTCATTGTTTGAGGAAAGAAACCCAAACTGGACGGCAACTCTGATTTCTTCCCCTTCGGGACTAATGAGTATGACACCTGCTCCACTTCCCAATCGGGTAGATGATCCATCTACAAACAAACTCCACTCTTTTTCCTCCGGAGTATGAGTGACTTCCACCAGAAAATCTGACAGTGCTTGAGCTTTGACTGTAGTTCGGGGTTGATAAGTGATATCAAACTCACTCAGCTCTATGGCCCATTTTACCATCCTCCTTGATATTTCGACTTTGGATAAAAGTCTACCCAAAGGAGTATTTGTTATTACCATGATAGGATGAGACAGGAAGTATGGCCGAAGTCTTCTCGCTGTGGTGACTAGAGCTAATGCCAACTTCTCAATTTCAGGGTATCGTTGCTCGGCTCCTTGCAGGGCTCGGCTGACATAATATACAGGCTGCTGTTGTTCTGACCTTTCTCTGATTAACACGGAACTGATTACTTCTTCGGCCACCGATAAATAAACGAGAAGCGTTTCTTTAGGATCGGGCTTGTTTATCAAAGGTAACTGAGCCAAATAATCTTTCAGATCCTCGAAGGCCTTTTGGCATTGGTCATTCCACTCGAGCTTGACTCCCTGCCTTAATGCTTTGAAGAAAGGCAAGCTCCGATCAGCTGATCGGGATATAAATTGGCTCAGTGCCGCTATTCTTCCTGCCAACCTTTGCACTTCATTTAGTGTTCTTGGGGGGTTCATTTCTCGTATGGCCCGGATTTTCTCCGGGTTAGCTTCAACACCTCTTTCCGTGACCATGTACCCTAGAAATTTGCCACTACAAATCCCGAAAGTGCATTTTGCGGGATTCAACTTCATGCCAAATTTTCTTAAAGTGTTGAAGACTTCTTCCATATCTTTGACCAAGTCCTCGGCTTTTCGGCTCTTAATCAGGACATCATCCACGTACACTTCCATATTCCGACCAATTTGTTCTTTGAACATTTTGTCCATCAACCTTTGATAAGTGGCCCCAGCATTTTTCAATCCGAAAGGCATTACCACATAACAAAAGGTTCCCCCTGCCGTAACAAAACTCACTTTTGATTGATCTTCCTGTGCCAAAGGGATCTGATGATATCCTTGATAAGCATCCATAAGACATAACAGTTCATGTCCGGCAGTAGAATCTACGAGCTGGTCGATCCTGGGCAGGGGATAACAATCTTTGGGACATGCTTTATTCACATCCCTAAAATCCACACACATTCTCCATTTATCTCGGGCTTTAGGCACCAAAACTGCATTCGAGAGCCATGTAGGGAAACCGATCTCGCGAATGTGGCCTGCCTTTAACAACTCTTCTACCTGCTTGGCAATGACAGCGTCCTTTTCTGGTCCAAAATGCCTCCTCTTTTGCCTTATTGCCCGAACATTGGGGTCCACATTGAGACGGTGTTCGGCAATCTCAGGTCTTACTCCAACTAAATCAGATGTACTCGATGCAAGTACATCCACATGTTGATTTAAACAATTAACCACTTTTTCCCGTAATTCTGGATCAAGTTGGGATCTCACCCTAGGAATTCGAGTAGGGTGACCCATCTCGATATTGAGGAACTCCTCTTCGGGTGTTACTCGTTCCTCCTCGTCCCGCTTCCTCTTTTCACTTCCCCCTCGTTCTCTTTCTTCGTTATTATGTTCTCTTTCTTGCCTTAACTCTTGCACATAACATTTCCGTGACGAGCTTTGATCACATCTTACTTGCCCCACTTCTTCTCCTACTGGAAATTTCATGGTTAGATGATAGGTGGAGGCAACGGCTTCGAAAGCTGCTAGGGATGGTCTCCCCAATATTACATTGTAAGAAGATGGTGCATCCACAATGAGGAAATTTATCATCTTTGTTTTGATCCTTGATTCTTCACCAAGTGTAACTGGTAGAGACACCTGCCCTATCGGATTTATGACTTCCCCTGCAAATCCGTGCAAGGACGTATTCACCTTCAATATAGGTAAGCTTCCCAAGTTCATTTGGTTTAACGTACTAAGAAAAAGTACGTCCGCTGAGCTTCTTGTGTCCACGAAAATCCTCTGCACATTATAGTTAGCCACTGTAGCAGAGATAACCAACGCATCATCATGAGGAAAATGGATTCCTTACAGATCTGCAGGCCCAAAAGATGTGGACGGACCCTCATGTACATGATTGGGGTTAGCACTTGAAGCTTCCGGGCGTGATTCCTTCTTGCTCTGTTCGAATCTCCACCCGACATTCCTCCGATATCATGTGTATAGTTCCTCGATTCGGGATATTGTTCAAGGTTTCCTCTTCTCCCTCTACTCTTTCTCCCCGAACTGACCAAGGGACTGGCTGAGGTGCTCCTCTTCCGGGATTTATTTTAATTTTAGGAATGAAATTATTGTCTTTGAACTCCTCGTTATATCCCCGCCCTCCATCAGACTCATTAGATCTTCCACCTCGAAAACCTCCTCCTCGATATCCTCTTCCTCGGAAGGACCCTCCTCGGATCATTCCTCCTCGGAAAGGTCCCCCTCTATGAGGTCCACCCCGCCCCCTCTTCGGCATACTTTGGTTCATGGCTACTTCCCTGTGACATCCCCGAAATGATTAATTGCTAGTTGGCTTTAAATTGTGAGTACATGATTAATTATGTGGTAATTGATTATGTGTTGAGATTTATTTACCTTATGTGGAAATGCATGGCCATGTGAGTAGGGTGACCCGGGATTGCATTTCAGGGGGCATGTGGTGCATGTTGGGTAAATATTATGGGAAGCATGATTTATTTGCCTTGGTTAGCAATTTATGAGAAATCATGTGTTAATTGATATTTTGGTGCATTTTGAGTAAGTGCTTTGAAAAATATCATGTTGGGGTGTTTTATACACCATGGAATTGTTTGACATGCATTTTAATTTAAAACTCACCTTTATACCCAACCCCACCCCATCCACTCTTTTTACTTTACCAAATCAACTCCCACACAAACCCTTCTTCCAATTTTCGAGTTCCAACTTTGGGGTAAAGAGAAGTGCTTGCAAAATCTTGTTTTGAGAAGATTGTTGGGTGATTTGAGATCCCCAAGAGGTATGGTACCTCATGTGTTAATTTTGCAAGGTTTTATTTGAGTTTGGTATGGTTTTAAATGGGTTTTGTTGGGTTGTTGTGGGTTTGGTTGTATGTTGGAATTTATACTTGTTTTGAAGTATATTTTAGTTAGATGTTGTATACTTGGGTATATAATGTTGTTTATTGTTGGTTTTGAGTAGTTGGGTATGGTTGTTGTTGAGTTATGTGGGTTTGTTTGGATTTGGGAAGGAGAAGGGTGAATAGTGCCCGAATCTCGATTTCCCGCAGCTCGGCGATCGATCGGCATCCGCTCGCGATCGATCGCGAGCAACAGCGCTGAGGCAGTGCGCTTCGGCGATCGATCGCGAGATGCGCGCGATCGATCGGCGAGGCCGCGATCGATCGGCGCTATCTCCGCGATCGATCGCGGATTGTGCAATTTTGTTGGGCGAGGCAGTGTGATCTCGCGATCGATCGGGGATTGATGGCGATCGATCGCGAGATGCCAAAAATGATGTTTTTGGTTATTTTTGTGGGATTTTTGGTATTGGACTATTATTGGGTTCTAATATTGGTATTTGTGAATATGTAGAACCAACCCAGGTGGCAACGCAGCCAAGGAATTGAGGTCCAACCACATTCCACATTTTGGAAAGGTACGTAGTGGACGTACGGGCACCCAACGGTAACATGTATTTTATATGCTCATTGTTTATGCATTGTGGATGCGAGTATATATGTGGTATTGCATTGTGGATGCATATACATGTTGATTTATGCCATATGAGGTATTGCATTGTGGATGCATATACATGGTAATTTATGCATATTGATGTTAGATGCATATTATGATTATTGGATGCACATCCCATGAGTCGTGGTCATCCTTTGATGATTTTAATGCTTGCCGCTTTTTGTATTGGTTCCGCCAAATGTG
Organism: Haberlea rhodopensis; assembly: GCA_907163345.1. Lineage (NCBI taxonomy): Eukaryota > Viridiplantae > Streptophyta > Magnoliopsida > Lamiales > Gesneriaceae > Haberlea > Haberlea rhodopensis. The sequence continues at coordinate 5,510,374 of CAJQUN010000034.1, read as the reverse complement.
AAGCGAGGGGTGGGAGCGCCGCATGTCACATTTGAGCGTGGTTGTCATATGGGGCGAGGAAAGGGTTTTTTGCCGCTCTCTGTGAAGCGAGGGGTGGGAGCGCCGCATGTCCATTGTAGCGAGGTTATCCTATGCCGCCCATATGAATATAAGCGAGGGGCATTAAAATACACTGTGATGGACAGACTAGGGAATGGTGACCAATATGTGGTACAGTTGAGATGGTATATGATGTCATGACATGTTTTGGCCATTAAAAATAATCTGTTGATTATACTCATGAGTTATGGTACAGGGACAACCAAACGGGAAGCGTTTGAAATGCATGGGAAAACAGGAAGTGTTTTATATTGATTATGCATTTACGCTTTATCTTCATATTGTGTTGAATATGAATGATTATTATTGCTCATGTTTGGGGGTTGTCCTTGTAGGTACCTTTTTGGCATGATAGATGGGCTTGAACGGGTTGAGACAGTGAGCTTCACGAGCATCTTTGGTAGATGAAAGGACAGGATTCTTTTGTATAGTGCCTACTCTAGGAGTAGCGTAAAACTATAGTGGACACATTCATTTGTTGGAATGTAATTAATCCTTTTGGTAGTCCTTTATTTTGGCATGTAAATGCTTAAGCTCATAGACTCAACTTGTTTACTCTACTCTGATCATTTATTTAGCTCTATTATGCCTTTATTCCGCACTTAAGGATTAGGGTCCTTACATTAGTGGTATCAGAGCAGTGGTTAGAGAACCCGGGAACGAGTGAAGGGTAGCCTTAGCATTATTGGCTAGGTGCTTACATTTGAAGCATGTTTATGCATGTGGTGCATATTACTGTATATCCTGTTATACTAACATGCTTATATCACTCCTGTTATCTAACGACATGTTATATATTGCTTTGGATTGTTGTTAACATTTGTGTTACAGCATGGCTGCTAATGAGGAAGTCGGAGATGTTGGGAGTGTAAATGCGAGTATTGGACAGGCTAATCCTCTACCTCCACCGGCTGTAGGAATGGAACCAGTGGTCCAGTTATTGCTACCGGGTGAGATTAGCTTGACTCAGTTTCTGTCTTATCATCCGCCCCGGTTTGAGGGGACAGAGTCCGGAGAAGAAGCTGAAGAGTGGCTGGAGAGACTTGAACAGATCTTTGTATCGGCTCCGTGTGCTATTACTGCTTGGCTGAGGCTGGCGGAGTTCCAGTTGGCTAAGAAACCATTGATGTGGTGGAGGAGCACAGTGATGGAGATGAGAGCACTGGGTGCTGTGATTGACTGGACACTCTTCAGGACCAGGTTCTTGAACCGATACTTCTCCGCGGCAGCAAGACAGACAAAAGAGGATGAATTTGCAAGCCTGAGGCAGGGGAACATGACAGTGGCAGACTATGCCACACAGTACTCATCACTACTTAGGTATGTCCCCCATATTGCCTCTGATGGACGTGCCAAGATGAGAAATTTCATGAAAGGACTGCGACCGGAGCTCTATGACCGGGTTATCATCAATAACCCAACTTCTTTTGATGATGCTCTCACAAGAGCGGAGCTTGCTGAGCTAGGAGTGGGAGCTTATGCCATGCCACCACCGGTACCGCAACAGAGGCAGACTAGTGACAGTTTGAGGCCTCGGGGTGAGCCATTTAAGCCCCGTGGTGCCTCTTCATCTTCGCGGTATGGTGGGAAGAAACACTTTGGACAGAAGCAGGATAACAAGAAGGGTAATTGGTCGGCCAATCGAGGATCTTCACAGGGGGATAGGCCGGGAGAGCCGAGGTGCAATAATTGTGGAGGGCCACATTCTTCAAACAAGTGTCCTGCATGTTATGTCTGTGGCAAGATGGGCCACATTGCTCGGTATTGTCCCACCAGGGGAGGCCAGTCAGAGTATCAGGGCAACAGGCCAAGGTTTGAGGACAGGACAGTGCAGCAGAGGCAGCAGTTTGGGCCTCGTCCATCGGGAGGTCAGACAGTGGGACCGCCCCAGGGACAAGTATATGCACTGACCAGGGAGCAGGCTCAGGCAGCCCCGGAGGAGGTGATTGCCGGTACGTGTCATTTATTTACGTACCCTGCTTTTGTTTTGATAGATACAGGTGCCTCCCATTCCTTTGTGTCTGTGGGATTTGTGGAAAGACACCATATGCGCACGTCTTCTTTGCCCACGCCTCTATTGGTCTCGACACCCACTGGAAGAAATGTTGTTGCTGATCAGTTTATGGCAGACTGCCTCATTTATTTTGAGGGCAACGAGTTGAGATCAGACTTGATTGTGCTGGGTATGTCAGACTTTGACTGCATCTTGGGAATTGATGTTCTGAACAAATATCAGGCAGTGGTAGATTGCCGGCAGAGAACAGTGAAGTTCAGACCTGAGTTGGGCAGTCAGTGGACTTTCTTTGGCAACGGGTCTCGTGCGAAGATTCCGTTGATTTCAGCGATCAAGATGTCTCAGCTGTTGGAACGTGGGCACACGGGCTATCTTATTTATGCCGTGGACACGTCTGGAAAGAGTAAAGAACTGAGGGTTGAGGATGTACCAGTTGTGGCAGAATTTGCTGATGTATTTCCAGAAGAGATCCCAGGATTTCCACCGGCCAGGGAAGTTGAATTTGGGATCGAGTTGTTGCCAGGGACATCCGCTATCTCTCGTGCACCTTATAGGATGGCACCGGCAGAGTTGAGAGAGTTGAAAGAGCAGTTGCAGGATCTCCTTGACAAGGGTTATATACGCCCGAGCGTGTCGCCATGGGGCGCACCAGTCCTCTTTGTGAAGAAGAAGGACGGTTCGATGCGGCTGTGCATCGATTACCGACAACTGAATAAGGCTACAGTGAAGAACAAGTATCCCCTCCCAAGGATTGACGACTTGTTTGATCAGTTGCAAGGTACCAGGGTGTATAGCAAGATTGACTTGAGGTCCGGGTATCATCAGATTCGGGTCAGAGAGGAAGATGTGCAGAAGACAGCGTTCCAGACTCGATACGGGCATTATGAGTTCTTGGTGATGCCGTTCGGTGTGACGAACGCCCCGGCCGTCTTCATGAGTCTGATGAACAGAGTGTTTCAGCCGTATCTTGATCAGTTCGTCATCGTGTTTATTGACGACATTCTTATCTACTCCCGGAGTGAGGAAGATCATGTGAAACACTTGAGGACAGTGCTTCAGATTCTCAGAGAGCATCAGTTGTATGCTAAGCTCAGTAAATGCGAGTTTTGGCTGAGCAGTGTAGTGTTTCTGGGGCATGTCATTTCGAGCAGTGGGATATCAGTGGACCCCAAGAAGATTGAGGCTGTGATGGAGTGAGCTGCCCCCACTTCTGTGCCTGAGATTCGGAGTTTTCTTGGTTTGGCCGGGTATTATCGGCGCTTCGTTGAGGGCTTTTCGAAGATTGCCAAGCCGCTGACTCAGTTGACTCAGAAGGGTGTGCCTTTCTTTTGGTCAGAAGCTTGTGAGGAGAGCTTCCAGGAGTTAAAGCACCGGTTGACGACGGCGCCAGTGTTAGTGATCCCGACGGAGAACTCCAGATTTGTTCTATATACTGATGCATCGCTTCAAGGCCTTGGGTGTGTTCTGATGCAAGATAAGCATGTGGTAGCTTATGCATCGAGGCAGTTGAAGCCGCATGAGACCAGGTATCCAGTTCATGACTTGGAATTGGCGGCTATCATCTTCGCCCTGAAGATCTGGAGGCACTACTTATATGGCACTTCATTCACCATATACACGGATCACAAGAGCCTCAAGTTTCTATTTACTCAGGCGGAGCTGAACATGAGACAGAGGAGATGGATGGACCTACTCAAGGACTATGACTGCGAGATTGAGTACCATCCGGGGAAGGCCAATTTGACAGCAGACGCTTTGAGCCGGAAAGTGAGGAGTTCTGCTGAGGATGTCATCCATTTGTCGGCTATGATGACCTCCTATTGCCATCTCGGCTATGATTTTGATATAGATGCATCACCAGTGTATGTCTCTACCTTATTAGCTGAGCCAGATATTTATGAGAACATCAGGAGAGCTCAGAGATCAGATGCTGAGGTTCAGAGATGGTTGTCTATAGTGCATCTTGGTCAGCCGACGAAGTTCAGAGTGGCCGACGACGGATCTTTGAGATTATGTAACCGCTGGGTAGTTCCGAGTACGCCGGAGTTGCGTAAGGGAATCTTGGAGCGAGCTCACAGTAGTAGACTTAGCATCCACCCAGGCGGGAAGAAGATGTACAGAGATCTGCGTGGTCAGTTTTGGTGGAAGAGAATGAAGTCCGATGTCGTCGCTTTTGTGAAGAGGTGTTTGATCTGCCAGCAGGTTAAGGCAGAGAGGCAGAGACCTGGCGGCGAATTGAGGAGCTTGGAGGTACCGAAGTGGAAGTGGGAGCACATTTCCATGGACTTCGTGACTCATTTGCCGAGGAGTGCTTCAGGCTTCGATGCTATTTGGGTGATTGTGGACAGATTGACTAAGGTAGCCCACTTTATCCCCTATAGCATGACATTTACATTTTTGAGGATGGCGCAGTTATATATTAGAGATGTGGTGAGATTGCATGGGATCCCCGTTTCCATTGTGTCAGATCGAGATCCGCGATTCACATCTCATTTCTGGGAAGGCCTTCAGTCAGCTTTGGGAACTGAGGTCAGATTGAGCACTGCTTATCATCCTCAGACGGATGGCCAGACCGAGCGCACGATTCAGACGCTCGAGGACATGTTAAGAGCTTGCGTTTTGGAGTTCGATGCCTCTTGGCAGGATTCAGTGCCTTTGGTGGAGTTTTCGTATAACAATAGCTACCAGGCAAGTATTCAGATGGCTCCGTTTGAAGCTCTTTATGGCAGACGATGTAGATCACCCTTATGTTGGGATGATTTGGACAGTAGATCAGTCGGAGGGCCTGAGTTGATCCGGGAAATGGAAGAGAAGATAAAGACTATAAGGCAGAAAATGAAAGCAGCCCAAGACAGACAGGCAGCTTATGCAAATAAACGGCGGAGACCGTTAGAGTTTCAGTTGGGAGATAAGGTCTTTTTGAAGATCTCGCCTTTCAGAGGCGTTGTGCGGTTTGGGATGCGCGGGAAACTGTCTCCGAGGTTTGTGGGACCGTACGAGATTTTGCAGCGCATTGGCACATTGGCGTACCGACTGGCTTTGCCGCCTTCTTTATCTGGTATACATGATGTGTTTCATGTATCGATGCTGCGGAAGTATGAGCCGGATCCGTCTCACGTATTACAGCCTTCCGAAGTTCAGTTAGAGTCAGATATATCTTATGTGGAACGGCCTGTTAGAATTCTGGACAGAGCATACCGTAGACTTCGGAACAAAGTGATACCGATGATCAAAGTTCAGTGGGATCGCAGGGGTGTCGAGGAGGCTACGTGGGAGACGGAGCAGCATATGGTGCAGCACTACCCGGAACTATTCTCTGGTATGAGTTTATGTTAAGTTTCTGTTGGGGTAAGTGCATGTGATTTCGAGGACGAAATCTTATAAGTAGGGGAGTATTGTGACATCCCCGAAATGATTAATTGCTAGTTGGCTTTAAATTGTGAGTACATGATTAATTATGTGGTAATTGATTATGTGTTGAGATTTATTTACCTTATGTGGAAATGCATGGCCATGTGAGTAGGGTGACCCGGGATTGCATTTCAGGGGGCATGTGGTGCATGTTGGGTAAATATTATGGGAAGCATGATTTATTTGCCTTGGTTAGCAATTTATGAGAAATCATGTGTTAATTGATATTTTGGTGCATTTTGAGTAAGTGCTTTGAAAAATATCATGTTGGGGTGTTTTATACACCATGGAATTGTTTGACATGCATTTTAATTTAAAACTCACCTTTATACCCAACCCCACCCCATCCACTCTTTTTACTTTACCAAATCAACTCCCACACAAACCCTTCTTCCAATTTTCGAGTTCCAACTTTGGGGTAAAGAGAAGTGCTTGCAAAATCTTGTTTTGAGAAGATTGTTGGGTGATTTGAGATCCCCAAGAGGTATGGGTACCTCATGTGTTAATTTTGCAAGGTTTTATTTGAGTTTGGTATGGTTTTAAATGGGTTTTGTTGGGTTGTTGTGGGTTTGGTTGTATGTTGGAATTTATACTTGTTTTGAAGTATATTTTAGTTAGATGTTGTATACTTGGGTATATAATGTTGTTTATTGTTGGTTTTGAGTAGTTGGGTATGGTTGTTGTTGAGTTATGTGGGTTTGTTTGGATTTGGGAAGGAGAAGGGTGAATAGTGCCCGAATCTCGATTTCCCGCAGCTCGGCGATCGATCGGCGTCCGCTCGCGATCGATCGCGAGCAACAGCGCTGAGGCAGTGCGCTTCGGCGATCGATCGCGAGATGCGCGCGATCGATCGGCGAGGCCGCGATCGATCGGCGCTATCTCCGCGATCGATCGCGGATTGTGCAATTTTGTTGGGCGAGGCAGTGTGATCTCGCGATCGATCGGGGATTGATGGCGATCGATCGCGAGATGCCAAAAATGATGTTTTTGGTTATTTTTGTGGGATTTTTGGTATTGGACTATTATTGGGTTCTAATATTGGTATTTGTGAATATGTAGAACCAACCCAGGTGGCAACGCAGCCAAGGAATTGAGGTCCAACCACATTCCACATTTTGGAAAGGTACGTAGTGGACGTACGGGCACCCAACGGTAACATGTATTTTATATGCTCATTGTTTATGCATTGTGGATGCGAGTATATATGTGGTATTGCATTGTGGATGCATATACATGTTGATTTATGCCATATGAGGTATTGCATTGTGGATGCATATACATGGTAATTTATGCATATTGATGTTAGATGCATATTATGATTATTGGATGCACATCCCATGAGTCGTGGTCATCCTTTGATGATTTTAATGCTTGCCGCTTTTTGTATTGGTTCCGCCAAATGTGAAGCGAGGGGTGGGAGCGCCGCATGTCACATTTGAGCGTGGTTGTCATATGGGGCGAGGAAAGGGTATTTGCCGCTCTCTGTGAAGCGAGGGGTGGGAGCGCCGCATGTCCATTGTAGCGAGGTTATCCTATGCCGCCCATATGAATATAAGCGAGGGGCATTAAAATACACTGTGATGGACAGACTAGGGAATGGTGACCAATATGTGGTACAGTTGAGATGGTATATGATGTCATGACATGTTTTGGCCATTAAAAATAATCTGTTGATTATACTCATGAGTTATGGTACAGGGACAACCAAACGGGAAGCGTTTGAAATGCATGGGAAAACAGGAAGTGTTTTATATTGATTATGCATTTACGCTTTATCTTCATATTGTGTTGAATATGAATGATTATTATTGCTCATGTTTGGGGGTTGTCCTTGTAGGTACCTTTTTGGCATGATAGATGGGCTTGAACGGGTTGAGACAGTGAGCTTCACGAGCATCTTTGGTAGATGAAAGGACAGGATTCTTTTGTATAGTGCCTACTCTAGGAGTAGCGTAAAACTATAGTGGACACATTCATTTGTTGGAATGTAATTAATCCTTTTGGTAGTCCTTTATTTTGGCATGTAAATGCTTAAGCTCATAGACTCAACTTGTTTACTCTACTCTGATCATTTATTTAGCTCTATTATGCCTTTATTCCGCACTTAAGGATTAGGGTCCTTACATTCCCGATGAGGTCTCATCGGTAGATACTGGTCAAAACTTCTTTTGATTGGCTCCACTGGTTTATTCTTTCTGTTCACTTCTTCCCCCATCTTACCATCTCTTCTTTGCTTCATCCTTTGGGCTTCTTCCAGATTAATGTACTTGGAAGCTCTTCCCAACAATTCATCGTAATCAGAAGGTGGCTTTTTTGCCAAAGATCGGAATAAGTCTCCTTCTTTTAATCCTTGAGTGAACGCGCTGATGAGTATTTCAGAGGTGACATGCGGAATGTCAAGACATGCATGACTAAATCTTTTCAGAAAATCTCGAAGAGATTCCTTCTCCGCTTGCTTAATCCCGAACAGACTAAGAGCTGTTCTCTTGCAACTCCGGCTGCTTGCAAAAATAGAGAACTAAACTTCGAGAAATAGTCTATGATTCTCGCTGGCAACTGATTAAACCATGCTTGCGCTGCGCCAGATAATGTAGTCAGGAAAACCCGACATTTCACTCCATCCGTAAGTTGATGAAGAAGTGAAGCGTTTTCAAATCGAGACAGATATTCTTCGGGATCTGTACCACCATCGTAATTTCCCACATTTAGAGCCCTGAAGTTTGGGGGCAAAGGATCATCAACCACATGGGGAGCAAATGGAGTGCTCCTCTGCGGAGGATATAGACGTCCTTCCATCTTATTACGCATCTGCTGCATCTCACTTTTCAGCTCTTCCATTTAGCGATTTAAAGCTTTATCAGTTTCATCATTCAAATGATTAGGAATATTTCTAACTTCTTCAGGCTCTTTTTCAAGCTCTTTTTCAGGCTCCTGTCTGGAGGCCAACTCTTCTCATTCTTCTTCTTGCACAGTTTCTTGTTTCTGGGGAGGGGCCATAAATTGCCTCATGATCTCTCCGACAGTTTTAGTTATCATTTCTGTCAAATGCTCCATGGGCATTCCCCCAGCAGGAAATGACCGAGGAATATGCTGAGATGATCCCGCATCTTCTGGCCCTTCTCTGGGTTCAGCAAACGAGTATGGATGAGAATTGGATCCATTTCCCCTGGAAGCTTGCCCCCTACCTTTACCTCTGGCCATCTTGCCTTTTGATTTATTTTCTGTTAGAAAATTTGTCCTACTTCAACGTCTTTGCCCTAAATTTCCCACAGACGGCGCCAATGATGTGATTCGAGATTTTGACTATAAGGTAAAATAAAGTGTTAATGCAAAATAACGATAAACACACCAAGATTTTTTACGTGGAAAACTCTCAAATTGAGAGAAAAACCACGGGACCTAGTCCAGTATAAAACTTCACTATAAATGTTGATGATTTACAAGACTTTCTGGACACAAAAAATAATCGCTCAATGACTTACACGAATATTTTTAGAGAAATAACAAAAAAGACCGAACAGACATAAATTTGCTCTCTTCGGAGTTTTTTTGCCCAGAAAAATCCAACCCCTGCTATGAGGCTATCTAAGGGTATTTATAGGGCTGTCCTCAGTAACTAACTCGCAGAAAACCAGCAACATGATGCCCTTTGATCGTTGCTTGATGGGAGCCAAACGTGTCCGAGAAATCCGCCCCATTAATATACGTTCAATCCCAACCGGTTAATTAGTTTTAATTATGACCGGGTCTTCCGCTACACTTTGACCAAAATCGCGAAGAGGGTAAAGGATGCTCGATAATATGCTGATCAGTATCCTGTGTTCAGTAACCATCTCTTCGGTCTAACTTCTGCTCGGCGTTTTTAGAGTTTGTATCTTCATAAATGGATTTTACCCGAGAAAATCAATATGTCATATGACATCATATATATATATATATATCAAACTAAAAAGTAGAGTAAAAGTTTCGTTCAAATTTTATTCTAATATAAATTGAGATATGATCCTTAACGTCACTGAATTATTAAAAAAAAAGGAGGATTGCTTAGGAGGAGGTTGGCAAATTAAATTATTCTTGACATCTTGCTTTAAATTAAGTCTCTGAAGCTAACGATCTTGTTATCTATCAACTTCAACCATTTTGATGTCCAATTAAATTTTTAGACGACGTGAGTTGTACTATAACAATGTTCATGTAACATGTAGCTGGGGCCCGACGAGAAGTGTCTTTTTTTACCTCTCAAGAATGAAATATAAAATATTTTGCGTAATTTTTCAAAAGATTCGTTCGATTTTTTTTTTTAGAGTGAGAGTAGCTAAATATTTTTTTCGCATACTGTGGGATTTGAATTCGAGTATCTCCAAAGTGAACGTAAGCTGTTACCAGCTGGGCTAGGCCCAAGAACTCAATTAGTTTGAAATTCTTGGATATGCCCTTCTATATACGATCTTACAAGGTTACAAAGGAATTCGCGACCAAAACCCCAACTTAGAATGTTAGATAACCTCACCAAAATAAAAATTCAAAAAACAAAATGCATTTGAGACAAAAAAAAAACAATATTAAATGTCGGGATTTTGGCAAAGAAGCCCTATGTGATTTTTCAAATAGGTAGTTTACAACCCTATAGTTGAAAATAGACAGTTTACCCAACTGTGATTTGTGAATATATACAAAACACAAATTCCATGTAATGAGACAGTTTGTGTTATGCTTACGAGCTACATGAGGTAAAATATTGATTATGAAAACCACGGGGATGTAAATTACCTATTTTCAAATTACAGGGATATAAATTGTCTATTTACAAAACACATGCAGTAAATTGCTTATTAGAGATACCAGAATGGGGTAATTGCCACTTACTCTTAAATCTCCATAGGTTTAAAGCTGGTTTCGAGTGTATAAGCAAAATGGGGAAAGTTGGGAGTGGATAAAAATTGTTATCATCGTATGTCAAACCTTAAATAGAGCACAACGAGGAGTGGTTATACGATGATGTTTCTACACTTGTGTTTTTTGGTTAGCACAAGTATGAGTCAATTGAAAGGTTTTATTTTATGGGACTTCTCATAGTAACACTTCTCTTATACAGCATCATGAACTTAAGTTGCCTATTTTGTTATTGTAACTTGATATTGTAAAACTGTAAGTACCATTACACATAGGGGTGTGCGCGGGTCGGGTTTTATCAAGCTCGGATAGTTATAGTCAGATACCCGACACATCGGGTATTGAAAAACATACGCGATCATAACCCGATATGGTCGGATACCCGATCCCGACTAATATCGGGTACCCAATAAATCTCTTTTCGAAGAAATAAAATGTTAATGGAACAACTGATAAAGCTTGTTATACCTCATGCTCTAACAAAGTAAAAGAGCTTGAAAATAAGATTTATAACATTTAACTTCAACATTCTATCTTGTAGGAATTTTCAATGATGATGAAGTCAACATCCATTCGTTGGATAAGAAAATTTCTTATCAAATTTTTTATATTAAGAAGTAGTTAATAAAGAACAATATAACAACCAAAACTAAAATATAAATCCATTAATAGAAGAAGAGAATGTGGATATGTGACTAAATAAAGATCAATACCTCTAACTTTCAAAATCTATCATTAATAAATACAATTTCACCAAGAATAAATGTAAAAAGAAACCAAAGATAATCCAAATTCATGGTTATTAACCAACAAAAAATATTAAGAATAATAAAGTACTTATGAGCAAAGATAAATAATTTAAAAATGCCTCAAGTCTAAAATTAAAAAAAAAACCAAAATCATATAAAAATAGGCGGGTACCCGATTGGGTTTCGGGTAGGCAAAATTCTACCCGAATCCGACCCGATAACAATAAACGTGGCTACGGGTATTACCCGAACCCAATTTTTTAAAACAATTACCACATCTAATCGGGTAATACCCGATCGGGTCGGGTATCGGGTACCCATACCCGAATTTCCACTTCTAATTACACTGATGGAATCCTTCTTGAGAAGAGAATTATCGGTCATAGGCAGGTTACTCCATTTGGTTTGTAATTGTAAATAGACACTTGGTTTACAAAACATAGCTCTACCGCATCCCTCTACAATTTTCATATTTGTTTGCTTGTCGTGACGAAAATACCCTAATTTAGGAGGCCGTGTTTTGCACATACTCACAAACCACAAGGGGTATACTGTCTATTTTCAAATCACATAGTCACATTGAGGTAAATTACATTTGACCAAAATCACAGGGGTAAAATTGCATCATGGTAGAACTCTGTCAAAATGACTTTCTAATTTTAGATGTAGATTATCACTTATGTCATTATTTAGGTGTATATTATCACCGATGTGATTATTCATGTGTATTTAACCACCACCCTCCTCTTATATTATTCTTTAGGTGCATTTCACACCTAATTTCAATGTCCTGGACGCATAAGAAGATGTGTACCACACAAATCATATGGGGATTGGGTGTTTCACTCTTTATTCGCAAACTACGATGGAAAAACTGTCTATTTTCCAATCACGATGTAATAAAATGCTTATTTGTTATGATCAAAGTACTTTTAAATACATTTTCGGTAGAGATTTGCTTTCACCCTTACCTTCTCCTTACTACAAGTCTTCCTATCGTCTACTGACCAACTTCGTCACCATACTGATCATTCCGATAGCCAAAAATAAAATGATCCCGGTTCTAAAATTCCAACACGAATAGTTATGTGACTTCTAGTTTATGGAAGATGTGGATGATAATAAAATTACAAAAAGTTTAACAGGATCGATCTTTCAAACTCTAATCTAAATATTTCCTCATTGGTTTCGAAATATGAGGAGGGAAATTAGGCTGAAAAAGATTGGAAAAAAGATAAGGCAATAACTTAATTGTGAAACCTCTAAAGCAAGGATTGATCCATGACCATTAACCAACTATTTAGGACACATTAAAACTGCAATTGGAGCAATAAGAGTAGCCAGAGGGGTAGAGTTAACTAGGTGATAAATGGGAATAGATGCTAAAGTTAATGAATAAAATGATTAATATGTTTTAAAATTTAAAAAAACTTAAAATTTATTATATCAAAGTAGGTACTTATCTTTACTCATATCCAATTGACTTGTTATATTCACTATAGGCCCAGCAATGTATATGTGCATCGAATAGAGTTCATGTATTCTGGCCCTTTTACGAGAGCAAGATGACGATCGAAGAAAACATGTCTCGAAGTTATATATAAAGATTTGAAGTCCAAATGGATCAACATGGATATTATGACCTAAAGAAGCTCTTTGAGATGACTGATATATGTGCGCGACTCGCCTTAATTTTTTCTATGGTTCATATAATATACGTCGGTTCATTCTGATTAAATGAGTAATAGTTGTTATTATTGTAAAAGTAACTACTATATCTACTCGTATCCAATCCAATTGACTTGTTATATAAATCAAGAGTTGGCAACTCAGAAAATTTGTGTATGAGAGGCGCATGTAACTATGTTTGCGTGTAGTACCAAATGTTTGAGTGGACGGCCCTAAATTTTGGGAATAGGGGACGATTAAATATATTAAAGAAAATGAAACTTAAATTAAAATAAATTAAAATTATAAATTTATGTTTAAGATAGGGTTGATGGCCTCCACTCATCCTCTCGGTTGGGTCTTTAAGTAGAAGTATTATTTGTGAACCTAACATCGAATTTGGAGTTGGCATAAAGTAAGAGTAGCATCTAAAGTTTGTACTTACTACGCAACTTCTCTCCATCTAGCTTTCGTTCATTTGTCTATTGTGAGCTTGTAGACGAAATGATTTTCATCGTCTATGGTCTTATAAACCTGACTCATGACACATAAGTGGTGTCGCTTAGTACGATTTTGTGATGTCATTATTAGCTACACATTTTGTTATCGACTATAGCTTAGTAAACTTATAAGTGTTTGATGATAATAATATTAAAAATGATAAACTTATTGATGTGACTCGATATTTTAAGTATAAGGTAGAATTAAGTGTTAATGAAAAATAAAGAAGTACACACCAAGATTTTTTACGTGAAAACCCTCAAATTGAGAGAAAAACTACGGGACCTAGTCCGGATAAATATTACTATCACGCTTTTTTGTTGATTACAAGACTCTTAGGACACAAATTACAATCGTCCAATGACTTATAAGAATGTCCTAAAGAAATAATAAAAATAACCGAACAGAAATTAATTTGCTCTCTTCGGAGTCTTTTTTTTTTATATAGAAAAATTCAACCCTTTACTATGAGACCATCCGTGGGTATTTATAGGGTTGTTCCCAGTAATTGGCTCGCGGGAGATCCGGAATACGATGTCTCTGATCGTGGCTTAACTGGAGCCAAACGTGTCCGAGAAATCTGCGCCCCATTACTGCACGTTTATCTACGCCGGTTGATTTGTTGGTTATCTCCGGGTCTTCCGCTAGTCTTTGACCAGAAAACCGAGGAGGGTTTAACAGCTGTTCTGTTCGGTGTCTTTCTGTTCGGTGAAACCCTGCTCGGTGCTATCTGTTCGGTATCCTCCTGTTCGGTAAAAGACTTGTTCGGTTCTTGGGGGGAATTTTACCTGAGGAAGTCAATATGTCGTATGACATCACTTATTATTGTGTCGAAACATATAAAAAACTTGCAAATGAATTCTATTTAAATCCATTCTACTTGATTCTCTCTCCAATTAATCGGTTTTGAATTTAATAGAGAAGAAATTATATTATAAAATTATATGCTACTCTAAAATAACTGATTAAAAATTAATTCTCTATTTACTAATTTATGAAAGGCTTAATTGCAAATTTACTTCAAGATTATTGGCTGGCAAGTCAAGGTCTTCCTACCAAGTACCAATGGCGGTGAGTTAAAAAATAAAAAAACGTGGGAATCAAATATTTAATGTCTTTTTAAAAATGCAAAGTCCATAATTTTATAAATAATAAATAATATTTAATATTTTTATTATAACGATATCCTTTTTATTATAATGGGAAAGTTCTGTTTTACAGAGAGCGTGACTCGAATTCGAGTGTTTTTCAAAAGCGGGAAGCTTGTAATATCCTTTTAACATTAGATGAACAAGGATGTTTTATTTAATGTCGAGATTATTATTATTATTATTAATTTTTTTAATGTAATTTCTTAAAAGCAATTCAACTTTTTTCAACAAAATATTTTTAATCTAATTCCACCAAGTTTAAATCAAAATATTTATTTATGTATAGTGTTAAAATATTACAACATATTAATTGTAGAGTCGTCAATTTTTCCTAATAAAAATATTCCTAAAAAATATATTGGTGAGTAGTACAAGATACATCACAATCATCTAGTAAGTATATTTTTAAATTTAAAATATATATTATCACAATTTGTATGACTTTTTCAATATATTATAGACGCATTTCATGTAACATTTGAAGTAATTTGTAATTTTCTTTTAATTATTACGTGGTTCGCACAAACAACCAATTTCACTTTAAGTTGTTTTAACTCCAAGAACCATTTGCACGTCGCGTATTATTATTCCTTGACTTTTGTATCAAATATACTTTTTTTTTAATCACGTAAGTGGTTGTGGTTTAGACCAAAACCTTTAAGTTTTACACATTAACCCGTACTCAATTATTCTCTATTTTTTTAACATAGAGTTTAATATGTATGTATACTCTAAAATTCATTCAATCTAGTATTGGGCATTTTCAGGATACCGAGCTCATTAGACACACCACGTGGATATGCGTGTTGGAATGACCGATGGACGTGTTCGATACGGAAATGACACTTTTTTGGGGTTAATTGTACAAATTAAAAAGTTTTTGACTAAAATAAAAATTGGGCGCGTTTGTTAAACTTTATGTTAATTAAAGTAATATACATTTATTGTTAGTATTTGTGATATTATGATAATGATTTTAGTGACATGCATTTATTTATACGCTTCTTGAATTTGGTAAAAATATTTTTTGGTGTTATATTTTATTTGAAAATGCTTGTTAAAGTTTATATTAATTGAAGTAATATATATTTGTAGTGATATTATATTGATTACAGTGACATGCACTTATTTATACGCTTGTTGAATTTGATAAAAAAAATTTTTATACTTTTACATGATTTTAAAAATATGAATTTTAGTATTTTGTAATATAGTACATGTATAATATGTATATAAATATACAAGTGTGTCATAGCCATGTCGTATTGTGAAAATTTTGAAAATCTGTGTCGTCATTTCCGTAACATGTCGTGTGTCGTCATGTCAGTGTCAGTGCATCCTAAATTCCTAATATAGAGTCATATGATTCTTATGTGTTGGGTACAACAATTGTCTTGCTATGTGATCGATCGAAACGTGGTGCTGTATTGTTGCGGTTTAAAAGATTTGAGTTGCACCGTTACCATTAGCTATAACTTTTGGTAAAGCAGCAAGCGTTTGATCATACAATAAAAAGTATTTTCATACAAGTATTTCCCCGCACTAGGCCAGCTGGGGTGACTCCAAAAAGATTGCTACTCATGCATCAACTCCAAAACACTGGCATAATCCTTGTTTGTTTTATTAATTAATTATTATAATAAACTGAATTAAATATTTTATAAATATTAAAATAATTAATTTATTATTTAATAAATAAACTAACTTTACTTTTCATTACATGCTATAAACAATGTTAATTTATTTTATTTGTATATTCTCAATTTTATAAGTATTTGTTTATGTATTGTAGTTTTATTTTAATTTTTTGTTATTTAAAAAAAAAAGGTTGAAGTTGGCGTGGCCAATGAAGACGCCAATTCAGATGGTATTTTGGATCACTTTATTAAATTTTTATATTTTCGATTATTTTATTAAATATTTTTTTAAATTTAGATTATTTAAATAAATAACCCATCTATCTTGTGTTCATTCAATGTATATTGTGATTATGTGTGTTGACTTTTTAGTCATTTTTAGTAATTTAGATTTGTATAGCCTTTTCAACTTGAAGATCAATCCCTTTTTGTCAGAAATTAAGAAAAGCATGTTCATCTGAATGATTATTTTCATAAAAATATTATTTTCTTAAATTTTTATTTCTCATGACTTTTAATAAAATGTAATAACGTAGAATACTCAAAGTATTTGTAATGTAATCATATAATAAGTGTAAACTATTATTAAATATTACTCATCTTGTTGTTTTAGTGGAAAAGTGATCAAGATATTCAATTTTTTTTTAATTAATCTATTAATATTTCTTATGATATTTTTTATTAATTTTAACTTTGAAGAAACTTTTCTTTTCAGTATTTGTTAATATTGATTTGAAATATAATTGACTAAATATTAAATTTTGTGGGTATCTTCAAAGTTGAATAGTTACTGGTCCCCATGGGCCGTGCCTCTGAGGATATTTACACTTTTGACGAAAATATTTTCATGCATTAGTTGATTTGTCCTAAGAACCTTGCTTTATTCCATATCATTTTTAATGGATTTTAACTACAATTTTGAGCTGTATTCGAAGTCATTTTAATGGATTTCAAATCTATCTTATTTGAAGCCATTTGAAATCTTTTTTTCCAAATCCTTTCTTCAACTCCAAATCATTCAATCCAAATACAACCTAGACGTGAAATCCAAATCTAAAAACAAGTTAGTTTGACGAAAAACAATTCATTTCTTCACATCCAAATCATTCACCATATGTTTGTGAGTGCGAACATGGGTACTAAACAACAAGTTAATTTCCAAGCCATTGACGAATTTAAAGATTTTACGGATTATCAATCGATCATAAAGATTTTAAGGGTTTTTCTTTTTCTTTTTCTTTTTCTTTTTAAATATTTGATAAAAAGTTGAGGGAATAGTTAAGTGGTAGATGTTTAAGAGGTTATTATGGGTTAGCTTGAAAGCCAACCGAATCTTGTTGGTTTGGTTCACTATCTTCTTCATACTTGCCCCCATTTTAATTTCTTTCTTCTTCTTCTTCTTCTTATATATATATATATATATATATATATATATATATATATATATATATATATATATAATAGTATGCTTTTCTTGAAGTTTAAGAAGAGAGACATGGATTGAATGAGGTGGAGCACGCTTTTAACGTGCAATCCTCCCTTGCTTTAATGCTTGTGCTTATTCGTGACTTTCGCTGGCTTTACACTATGAAACCCACCTCTAACGTTACTATACCTACCCTTACTCAACTCACCTTTAATTTCTTAATTTTACTAATTAATTATGTACAACTATTTGATCTCGAGATTTATGTTTTGCCCTCGTGGATAGATGTTCAGTCATCTACCGTCTAAGGCATATGATGCATCCCCTTATATCTACCGTTCGCTTAGTGTTTTGCGTCGCCTATAAGAAAAGAAAATAGCACATCTTCTACGGCTATAACTTTTGGCCTAATGGCAAGTGTTGATTACTCACCTTCGTATTTTCAACTACATTGTAGTTTCTTTTCTTGTTAAGCACCTTGATCTATGTGTATTAATTAGTTAAAGTATTATACAACAAATGAAGTAAATAAAATTAGGTGCCCTTTTTCTACCTTCCCTTGGCCGTCCAATATGTTTTTCTCGCTTATTTCGTTCCATAATATAGCGTGGGAGGTGAAGAAATGTAGAGTGAAATTACGACCTAATCTATTAACATTTCTAGTTTTTTATAAACACACAAAATTTATATGTGAAAGTGAATTTTATAAATTTGGAGATTTTCATATAAATTATCTAAATACATCTTAAATTTATAATTAAATTTAAGAATGGTTTTAGATAATAAAAGAAAAAGTTACATTACAACCATATAATAATAATATATTCGTGTATAATCCATTCTAACAAACTAACAAAAACTAGTCTGTTTTAAGAATATAAATTTGGATTTTTGCTTCAAGTCGATCATAACACAAATGTTTTTTTTTTCCTATTATTCTAATATAAAAAATATTAAATTATAAAAACCTTTTTAATTTGTTATAAGCACGGGATATTATGGGGTGAGTTCGACGTAGTATAAACGTATTGCTCTTATGCTAGATTTAATGGTCCAAATTTCATTTGGATATGTGGGGTCTATTTTTTACGTGAGTATCATATATTCAAATCAGATTTAGACTATTTGATCTTACATAAAGATAATACAATCATGTTAGGATCTTATTTCCCGATATTAAGCTACCTCATGTAGAAGTTGAGTGAAAAGAATACGTGTGTTTGGCTACAAGCTAGGAAGATTGGTGGCTACAAGCTATTTCATGCTAACTCTACATAAAACCGCCGTTGTTTGACTCCACACACTTTCTTGCCTTTATTATATTTATGATTTAAACCACACAAATCAAGAAGCATTCTATCTTTTAAAATCATTTTAACTATTTTTCATAAAATTATAAATTTCGTAACGTAATATTGAATCTATCTCCTTTTCTTTTTCAACCACTTTTTTTTAATGGTAAATTGTATAAATCTCACATATATTTTGGTAAATATGCACAAAACCCCTTATATTTTGGTAAAGGAGAAATAACGTAGATGCATAATTGAAGAGCATATTGGACAATCAAGACGGTTTTTTGCAGAATTTACGAAAACATAAGGGTTTTTTTTTTTTTTGCTTAATTAGTTTAACACGGGGGTTCATGTAATGTTCCAAAAAAGAGAGGGGTTTTTGTCTTTTTTTTATAACACAAGGGGATTCATGGCGAGTGAAAGAAAACACAATGGTGTTTTTTATCAATTTTGTTAAAACGTGAGGTTTCGTGCATATTTACCAAAACACGAGAGGATTTTATGTAATTTACCCTTTTTTATTTATCACTTGCTTCCCCATACAACTCTTAAGGTAATGTTTGCTAATTTTTTAAATTATTTTAAAAAAATAATTTTCAAATCTCGTTACATCATATATATATATATAATTAAGTATCATTAAAAAAACCATTCACTTGTTCAAAATATTATATACATACAAGTATATGCTTACACTCTACACACAAATATATATAGCTCATCCCTCACTGTCAAATTCACAGTTTCTCTTATCACTCTTCACTTTCTCATACTTCCAACTCACTACAACTGTTCTTTTCTTGGCAACCTTTTAATTATATGTTCATATATTCGAATCTTCTAGCTGCGATTGCTTGCAACTCTTTAGTGGTATGATAATGAATATGGAAATCATGGAAGAGTTTTCAGGATCCAACGATCAAATTATCGTCAAAGGGAGACGCACCAAGCGGCCAAGGCCATCGTCCTCCACCACATCAAGCGTCGGGGGCGGTGGAGAGATTTGGTCAACAGTTTCATCTTCCACGACCTGTAGTGGAATATCAACAAGCACAGAAGAAGATGAGGATATGGCTAACTGTTTGATTCTATTGGCACGAGGTGGGTTTCCGCCGGAGAAAGTTAGTAGCCGGAAATTCACGGAAATGGCCGTAACAGCAAAGGGATCAAAAGTGGGAATTTTTGCTTACGAGTGTAAAACTTGTAACAGAACTTTTCCATCGTTTCAAGCATTGGGTGGGCATAGAGCCAGCCACAAGAAGCCTAAATCCGCCATGGAAAATGATCAGAAAAAGTCCACGCCGGCGGATGATGATCAAGAAGAAGAAGAAGAAGAAGAAGGGAAGTTCACTGGTCTTAATCATATTATCACTCCGCCACCTTCATCTGAATTGACCCGCAAAACCTTACACCTCGGGAACAAGCCAAAAATCCATGAGTGTTCCATTTGCGGCTCGGAGTTTGCGTCGGGGCAAGCATTGGGAGGCCACATGAGGAGGCACAGATCCGCTACTAATACGTCGCCGCCGCTTGATGTCCGCGAGAAACCCAGAAAAAATGTGTTAGCATTGGACCTCAACTTGCCAGCACCGCCGGAGGATGATCACCGGGAAACAAATTTGAACCAGTTCCCGGCGAACCAGCAGCCGCGACTTGTACACTCCGCCGCAACGCTGGTAGATTGTCACTACTAGAAGAGAAGCTTGGAGGGTTGACATTAATAGTTGATTAATGTGAATAATAATTACATGTTTAGTTACTACATAATACGTTATTATTTTTAATTACACATAATTACAAGTGTTGATATTCATTAATAATGTAATTAATTCTTTGAGTGAGGTAGTGGTTACAATTCATGGTTGCCTTTTATTCACGAAAAGTGAGTGATGAAGCATCTTTTCATGTTATATTCATATAAAAATATATTAGCTCAATTTTGTGTAATTTGCATACATATTGTATTGGTTGTCTAAAATTACATTTTGTCACCCCAAAATCGCAAAGCTCCCGTAAATTTATTTTTTTCCCAGTATTATTATTAATATTGTCTTCTTCATCTTGGATTCTAAATCCGTCAATACCTACAAATCATACAAATGTCATGTATAATATTGTAAAAGTTCTGAATGTCCAAGTATTTAAAATTTGGTAAAAAGAAGTCATATCTTTATAAACTTTACAAGTGTTTTTTTCCCTAAAACAAATATGTAAATAAAATATAGGTGACGAGTTAAAGAGGATGAGTAGATGGTCATGGCTAGGGTTGGGCATAACAATCACCACAACCAAAAGGCATGGATTAGGTTCTTTTTTGTTTTTTTATTACAAACAAAGCTAAATTGTAGATTGCTTGGGTGTCTTTTTCATTAAATGACAAAGAATAAATGGATAGGAAAGATGGGTTGTTAACTTGCCAATCCCATGTGTATACATCTGTATTTATTTTATTAATTCATATACTATTATTATCCGATGGCTTCTACTCCATCCAGCACCACCGATCGCAATTACAATATTCGAGTACCCTTCCCTCCTCCCAAGTAGTTGTATGCTATTATTATCATTATCATTCATTCCCTATTAAAAATTATAAAATAAATACCTCCACAATATTTTTTTATTAAAATGTCAACTAGTCATGTATCCATTGACATTTATCATATTTTAAGAATCAATAAAGTATATTACAAAAATAAAATATTTAAAACTTGACATATCGTATTAAAAAAAATGACATATTGCATAAAATTTGAAAGGGTATATGTTGTGATGTTTGATCACTCGCTTCATGATCACTAGTAGCTCTAACTCCACCAATTCAAACCTAATAATTCAACCAAATTATTCCTAACTTTTCAAGTTTGCTTAACTAACTAATTAATCTATTGTCCACTTGTCATAATAAATCTAATTAATAATCATGTATTAACAAGATAATCTCACTTTCTAAAAAAGGGAAAACCCCAATGCACGAAACTTCCACTATGCACAGGTCCAGGAATAGGCGGAACCATTTTTGGCCTAATATACATAGTCTTCCCAAGAAAATCTCAATTTATAAATAAAAAAAATTTCGATCTTACAACTAAGTGGTTTATATAATACTTTTATGAATTATTAGTTTGTGTTGAACTCCATTATTGATTAAGCTTAATTTATACTTAATATGCGTTGGTTCAAGTTAGAATTAGAATGACTAATGAGCACAAATTAAAGAGACGTGAGAGGTGGGTGGGCGGATTAATAAAGTGAGTTGGCTAATTTATTTTAGAAAGGGTGTTTATTATGTGCACGTTTTGTGATTATTGTTAAGCCTAAGCATGTGAACACATTGCGTGACATGTCCAAATGCTTGCAACGAAAATACAAGGAGAAATTATAAGGTTTATTACTACTAAACTAGGCACATGTAGTGGGCTCAAATATTGGAAATAGGAAACTAGGGAACCAGTGGCAATCTATGATGCACGGACACTGACACGACACGCACATGATCATACTAATTTTTAAAATTTTCATGATACGATACGGTTGAGGCACACCTGTATATTTTTATATATATATTATATATGTAATATATTACAAAATAATAAAATTCATATTTTTAAATTCTAAAACCATGTAACACACATATTAACACAGATGTATATTACTTCAATTAATATGAAGTTTAACTAACATGTCAATATATTATTTTAACCAAATTTTTTAAAGTGTACAATTAACCCCCCAAAAGTGTTATTTCTGTGTCAGACATGCCCATTGGCCAAGTCGACAAGAGTGTCCTATTTTGATGGGAGTATCTGATACGAGTGTCCAATTTTATTTTTTTAATTAAGAATACGACATGTGGCGTGTCCGACACATGTCCGTGGATCCTAGAAATGTCCGACACTGCAACTAGTGATTTTGAGGAGTGTCAGTGCATCCTATGTGACAATTTACCCCCATGTGGTATCACTATCTCATGTGGTTTGTAAATATGTAGTTTTTACCCACATGGTCTGAAAATGACAATTTACCCCATATGATTTTGAAAATAGGCATTTTACGGACACTGACACGGCGATAATGATCCTTTATATGTATGGTGTTTTGAATATGTTCAGAAACCATAGAGGTTGTAAACCGCTTATTTTCAAAATATAGGCGGTAAACTGTCTATTTTGAAAACACGTGGGGATAAACTACTTATTTTCAAACAACATGGGTGTAAACTCCTATTTGAAAAATCACAGGATAATTTGTTGCCAAAAACCCAAAACTAGGAGATTGATTAATTAGTGTATAATTACATGTAAAATAAAGATTTTTGTATTGTGAGAGGTATAGACATGGACTCGGGTTTATGATATAGTTGGATTCAATTAATGTTGTCCAAACTATCGACTATGGTTTAAATTTTAGTCATTTAATCCTCGGTACAGACCTAGATAATTTTTTTAATTAATGATATTTTTTTAATTTTATCCTCACGAAGTTTGAAAGGAGCCAATACATGAATTAATTCATTCGCACTTGTTGAATTCTTTCGATCCAATTTTTGGCTCGAGTTATATAATAAACGAAATTATATATCATTATGTTATCCAGATTTTTCAGTGTATAATCGATATATTTGTATATAATTTGTATCACATCCCACGGGTCAAGCGGTGCTAAATATTACCAAGATTGAGATCTATGGATCCACCCGAACTCGTCTAAGTAAAATAAGGATTGAGTTTACCCATATTCAATTAGAAAAAAATTTAAATTTATCTTCAGTCGGAACCAATCATGTAAATATTAATCTGAACCCTTCTTTTAATTAGATTCGAATCGAATCCTTAGAAATCATATGGTTGGTTCGATTAAGAATATATGTGATTGGCTGGGTAGGTTGTTCCTAGCTTGAGTTCAGCTATTCGATCGGAACCAATGATTCCCTCCAGACAGAAAGAGAGTCCTTAGTCACTATTGGCCACTATTACTTCGAGGGAGATTCAGACTTTTGTGAGATTGGTCTTACCCGGGGAGCTAGAAAAGCATGTTGTTTCTGAGGGTACTAAAGTTGTGACTAAGTTTACTAGTTCTTGATCTGGGAAACGGTGTAAATTTAACTTCTGATAATTTTTATGGGTATTGTAAGCTAAATTTGTGATAGAACATTGTAGTTTTTAAATTTTTCTTCTTATTATGAAGGGGTTGAAAGGGTTTCACTCCTATGTCCAGGGTAACTCGAACACAGGATCTTGAGCCTAGGATATAACATTGTAGTTGAATCAGTTTAATGATTACTGAAAGGAGCAAGTGGTAATTTACTTTTTGTGATTACGATAGTATTTTTTTCTTCCTTACTCAACAGACTGACCAAATTTTTTTTGAAGAAAATGGCTCATAATTTTTCCTCACACGTTTTTTTTCCCAAAAAAATGACTCGTGAGTGCATATTTCAATTTAGCCCTGAAACTCATGGACTGAATCCAAAATCTAATCGAGAACCATCACTGGATTTCTCAATAAAATTGGAGATGACATTTTCATTTTCAAGATCCTTCATTGGCCCAATACATCTATTCAAATTAAACATCAAAAAATTATTTTTTTATCTAGAAAACATATAAGTATTTTTGAGAAATATTTAAAAACATTCTAATTAATAATCATTCTACGTTTGGATCTTAAGCCGGGGGACGGAAACCTAAAAAGAGACTCACCTCACGTAGCATGGTTACCGCGCAACCAACGCCAAAGGGGAAAAGACCAAAACAGACGTGTCGGACACTCAGGAAGAGGCCAGAAAAAACCAATCCCTCGCCTCCAGCCGTCCCCACGCCACCGGCCAGCACCCCCCAAAGAGAATATCCAACGGCAAAGCGAGCAAGAGATGCAGATGGAAAGCAGAGACCATCATTGAGAATGAAATTCTTTTGTTTTGTTTTTTTTTCATTTTTAATACATTCCCAACATATGTAATCTTATATTATATTAAATTTCATAAGATTAGTCAAAATATTATAAAAGTTTTGTTTAATAATACTAAAGGAGGAATACATTCAATACCCGTGATAAAGAGTATAATGCTACTCATTGTTTGGTGCCCAAAATGATCTTTGTATTATTTTTTTTGCTTTTTTTGCATATGTTGTATCGTAATCATGTTTTTTTTATATGTAATTTTCTAATATATAATAAGCGTATATTTTAAATATAATTTTTTTATTAAAATATAAAATTTGAACTAGAAAATTGGGTTATATAACAAAATGTGAAAAAAGAAATGAATATTGACTTTAAGAAAAATTATAACCTTTTTTTTTAAAAAAAAACTTTATTCCGGGGCCGTGTGAATCCTTGCTGCAGTTCTGGCAATATCCGATTTTGGCTTCAAATATTCATGTAATAAGACTAAACTATAATTGTAATTAAAATAAATACAATACCTAATAAATTACAGTAACCTATTAAATTATTCACGAACCAATATAAAAAGGGATTAATCCTTGCCAACATTTGCACCATTAATTCAAAACTTGCAAAGTGTGTCGCCTCTACATTATTGTTATGTTGTTTGTTGGGATCTTAGTTGTTGCCACTCCAGGCTTGGCTGAAGATTCACCATTGTGGAACTGCAACATTAATATTGACCCAACCCTTGAAGACGAACATGCGCGGAACCAGTAACCAATATTATATCATGTTGGTCGGATTAGGTAGGGTTACGGCAATTTAGATGGTTAGAAAAAAATTTATTACTAAAGAACTACTGAATTATCTTTATATTCCATTCATTGATGAAAATTCTGGATGAAATCAAATATTGTTGATAAATAATATTTCTAAAATGAAATTTACCGTTTTTGCAATCATTAAGGACATTCTAAGAAGATAAAATTGTTACACTATTTCTAAAAACTTTCATCGCCTTTAGAATTCAAATGAATGGATTAGTCATGTGGTTTTTACATTTAAGAGGCGGAATCAATAGTAAAAAAATCTATTTAAATTTTTTTTTTTTTTTTTTGTTTTAAAGAATGATCAGTTTATATTATTTTATATATCAAATTGATGAATCCAACACTCTTAGGGTGCATCTGGATTTCAGGATTTGAAGCCTTGAATTTCAAATCCATTTAATTGTTTGGATGAATTTGTAACGAGTGTATTCAAAATCCACATCCTTACTAATTTATGTAAATGTAATGATAATTATGATGGATTTGAAATACACCTAACATAGGTGTCATTTCAAATCTAAGTTTCAAATTCATTATCAAATCAAATCATTCCCATTCATTCATTCAAACATAACCTTATATAAGTTGGTTGAGTTTTTTGCCATTCTTCCAAGAACACAATCTCATCTCTTATGAAGTAAATCCAAAGCCGATTAATTACTCGGCCCAAGATGGAGTGATAAAATAATAAAACAGTTGAATTTTAATAAGACCAATCATTACCAACATAAAATTGCAACTTAATGAAATCCAAACTCTGTTTTATATAAATAGCAATAATTTATTACATTATATCGTTGGAATACATCATAAAGAAGCTTGAGGGTATATATTTTGTTCTTCAATTCAAACCCATAAAATCTTCTTTCAATATTCTTCTGGTGCTTCAGCTGGAGGTGGAGCGACACCGTGGCCGTGGTGGTGATGGTGAGGAGCATGAGCATGGTGGTGGTGGTGATGGTGGTGAGGAGGTTTTGCATGATGGCCGTGGTGGTGAGGAGGCTGAGCATGGTGGCCATGGTGATGGTGGTGGTGGTGAGGATGCTCGGATGTAAGAAGAGCCCACATCTCTTCTTCATCATCTAGGAATTGGGTATCTTCATTGGAGGTGAAATCCGAGAATGTTGAATCTTGATCCAAATCTCGAGTTAAACATGGGATGGCAAGAAGCAAGAAGCCAAGTAAAAACACGAGAGAGTTGATACAAGCCATCTTTCGAGTTTCTGAACTTCGATGGTGCAAAAAAGATGGGAATTGGGACCTCTTTTTATAGTGAAAATGACATTGTGAAATTAAATTGGTCAAGTGTATGTGATTATGCATTTATGCCATATTACCTTAACTATATAAGAAAATCTAGTAGTAGTATTAGTACATCTTATTATGTTGATTTATTGGAGATTTTTATTATTGGTGTGAGATTAATTTTATTCAAAAACGCCATTACAAGATAGGAAACATTATGGCAATTTATGCTGCACATTTAACCAAATATCAGAAACTCATTTATAGTAACGCACCTCCTTACAGTTTGGGCTCATTCTCGGTTCAGTCTCTAAAACACTCAGTGACCCAGTTTAGTCCCTAAAGTTTCAAAAAATTCTGGTACAATCCCAGATGTTAAGTCGGTCGTGAGAAGAAAACAAAGAATGACTTCGGGAATATTTTTAAAAGTTTACTAGACCGAGTCTGGTTATTCTCAATTCATTCCCTCAAGTTTTACATATTCATGATTTAGTCTCTATACGTTTGCTTCTTACGGCCGACTTCATGTTGTGGATTGGATTGTGAATTTTTTTAAAACTTTATGGATTAAATGGACTGAACCGAGAATGTACTCAAACAACATGGACATTTTAATGTATTTCCCGAATTATAATCAATAATCAGCCTGAATTCTCCGTCACCTTGCAACCTTCAACCTTGTAATTGGTATTACTTATTCATGAGGAGGACCAAGTACAAATTAAATAAGATCATTCGTATAAAAGAATAGGCATTTCCATAGTGTGTATTAGACAATAATACTTGTAGTGATCCTTTTCTCGTCCTCGAATTATATAGTGCGTCATCAAAGATACCAATATAAGATGTTTTCGCTATGTATTAGGTATCAAATATTGAGCTCCCCGGCCATGCCGGGATAAATAGGAGATCATGTTCACTTTGAACATACTCGAGTTTGAGTTGTACTTGACGCAAAAAATGATTTAGCCCCTCCCCACTCAAAATTTTTTTTTATCAAGTATTAGACTAATTACTTTTGTGCATCAAAATATGTGTTTTTTTTAATCCTACTTCTGTCACATCTGCTATTAGTTATTACTATATGCTAAATTTTATAAATAAAGTAAATCAATATAATAAACATTATTATCATTCTATTTTATCATAAATTTATTAGGCATATCCCATATCCCCTATGTACTTTATGTCACTAGTTCTAGTATTATGATTGTAATAATTAGAACCTGAGGATTATTATTAATAATAAAACATGGACTAAAAGGTTCAATCACAATAATTAAACAAATCAAAATATCCCATGGTGATAATTTAATACTGACTAATTAGAAATTCTTCGACTAAATCAGTGTTTGTGAATACTTTTCAAAATTATTTGTCTGTTTTTCAGACCAAAAAAATATATTTTGAGTGTTTTATTTACTAATATTTCTCTAAAAATAAGTAGGTAAAAGCAGAATGAGTGAAGCAGATAATGAGATCCTTTTCACTTGCTTTTACTTGTGTGGTAACAATTTTATAATAATTTAAAGTTTATTACATTATTTTTTTATTTTAATAACAAACACTCAATGTTTTTGCTTAAAAGTAAACTTTAAGCAAAAGCAACATAAAAATAGGCAATTACAAACACACTCTAAGTGGATGTTTGCAAATGCTTTTGCAAACTGTTTATCAGCTTTTCAGCCCAAAAAAATAGATTTTTGAGTGTTTTATTTACTTGCTTCTGATATTGCTTCTCTAAAAATAAACAGAAGCAGATAAGCAGGTCATGACATGCTTTTGACTGTTTTAAGTTATTTGATGGCAATTTTGTAATTAATTGAATTTTATTAAGCTGTTTTTTTATTTTAATAACAAACACTCAATGCTTTTGATTGAAAGCAATTTTTTCCAAATTTAAGCAAAAGCAACATATAAATGCTTTGAATAAGCAATTGCAAACACACCCCCTAAGTATTGGACAAAAGCAGGGACTTACAAATAAATTACGTAAAGAAATGTTAAGCAAAAAAATCTCTCATAGCATGGTTTTGCCCCGTCTCTTTTCACTGGTTGAAACATCTCATGTTTCATAAAAACCCAAAATAATCTGTATTTTTCTACTTCGATACGAACAATTTACTATTTTTTAGGGGAACTTTGTTGATCGGGACCTATATCTCGTGATCCGGTGTTAATGTAAGGCCCTCGAAAAGTCGCCTGCGGGGGCAGTGGCTTTGATGAATCTATTACAGGAGTTCTTGATGACCTCGACCTGTACAAAACAAGACGATAATACGCATACTAACATTCATCAGTAGTTCATAAGCATAGCGAAAAATCGATGATAAGTCACCTACGCCATGTAAAAAGGGAATGCCAAGCCTGCTGAAGCAAAAGCTAATAAGCCTATTGCGACGAGGGCATTGAGTTGACGGGGCATCAATATTGATATAGATGGACCAAAGGATCTGTAAAAGGAGAATACATAAACAATTAATGCCAAAATGCAAGCGTTGCAATTTAAATAATAGAACCATAATAGTTATCAGAAGCACAAAACTCACTAAGGCATGAGGGTATCGTAGAACCCAGACAAAAAAGCGTGGTGAGGCTCGCAGCTTATTAAATTGAGGCACCTCAAGGGCATATTACGGCAGAATTCAAGTATTTTAAACATGTAACCAAATATCTAAATCAAATGCTCATCAGTTATTAGCAAAGGGATTAACTATTATCTTGCATTTATCATAATATGACTAGAATTTTCAATAATGCAATTTGAAGTAGTATAAATTACGGGATGTAGCGTCAGAGATGCTTTGTTCCTTTCTTTGTAACTCATATGCACCAGAGCAGATGTCCACTGATTATATAAAATGAAAATTTTGTTGACAAAGACAACGGTTTCATGGATCAAGTTATACGAATTAACTCAACACTATTTTTTTGGCTAAAATACTACATGTATAGACTAACTTGATCAAGTTATAACATAGATCAATTCTTATATAACATAATTTTTCAAAATTAGTTGAGAAATCATATCATAAATCAAATATGTACAGATTGTTTCTTATAATCTCAGTGGTAATCTATTAAGTCTTCTAATAGTACATCATCACCCCTAGGCAAGAAACAACACATTAAAGGGGCATAAGGAAGCCCTTGTAGGACGGTGGCAGGCAGACCCTGCTTCCCCATTTAAACCAAAACAATGAATATTTATGAGTATTATTTTTCAAAAAGAAAGTCAAGTATTGTTCCCTTAATTCCACTGTCACCTCCCCGGATTTTCCTGTCTCATTACTCTTCCCCGAAAATCTTGGATGTACCCCTAGATTGTGGAAGTGAGTTGCGGTGAAGGTTGTGCATGAGGTGATGGAGCGTAAGTTAGCTTTCATCTTGATAAAAATTGGTGAGCTACAGATATAGAGTCACGGAAGGATATTCCAGTTGAACTAGAGGATAGCAGCCATCAAGAGGTACACAAACCTTTGTTTCAAATGGCTCATTCGAATCCACTGAGGTGGTTCAATTATGAACCTTAAAACAATAAAAATTCAAGTGTGCCTCTTGAAGATATATCTACTTGTTTGCAACAAAGCACGCAATTGTTGATTTCATGCTGAATAGAAACATCTGATTTCCAATTTCGGAAATTTACAAATCAGAAATGAGCCCGAGAACTGTGCAGACCAGGCAAATGTGATCTCTTAACAGAGAGATAACAAAACAATCCGATCAAACCTCAAGAAATTTCCAATACCCTTTTGTGATCACTCATTGCTTTTGGCAAACCAAACTTAAGAATCTTGATTGATCTAACTTATTAGCTGCACAACAAGAAAAGAAACGGATTCTATTTGCAGGAGTAAATTGTCTTCAATCAGGAGCAGACCAAAGAAATTCATAGGAGGGTGCGAGAGAGGCAACTTCTTACATTCACGGAGGTCAGAAAATACGAATATTTGGGAGTCCTAGGGTCCTCCACCCGAACTATCTCAAACCCCCTTATTAGCCAATTGTGAAGGGAAAAAAAAACGTTGAACTCTGTCATTCCAAAAAATCAAATCAATTTTCTTAGTTCCCAACTTCCGAATGCTCCAAGAATAATTTCAAGATCACACTCTTAACATGAAAGTTCAATTTTCTAATCGATGTTCATAAAATACCCAGAAGCATTTGCTGAATTTTATTTTCCCTACCGCAAGTACTCAAATTCTAACAAAAGGAAAAAAGATTAGAATCTAATAAAGTAAAACCCTGTCTTAAATTTTCATACTCTTTCCTGTTTCGATTTCATTGAAACAAACTTAATGTGCAAATGGATTTCGAAAATAAATCGTGTGAATGACAAAAATAAGAAAAGCTTCATCTTCTTTTTACGCAAAACAATTATTCAGCACATTATTCCAAAGAATTCCAATTTACGAAATGAAAATTACGAATAAAACAAAGTGATTACCTGCGATGAACAAAGCACTGAAAACGAGCTCCCCGCTGATTAGATGGAAGTGCAACCGCGATGGGTTTTGCAGTATTCTATTTACTTTTTCTAACATGTATTATACTAAAATAAAATTGTAGTAGTATTATTATTGATAGTGGTTGTATATTTCTATAAAAATAAAAAAAAACTTTGAATGTTAAATAATTTTTTATCACTTTATAATTTATGACTTTCTTGGTCAAAAATAAAAATGCAAATTTTTTTATGACTTTCTATAATATTTTTTTAATGTTTTGGAAAGTGGATAAGATGTCATTTATATGTGAACTACAAATTTACTTTAATAGATTTTCATTAAATAAAATAGAGAACTTTTATAATTTGAGAAGGGTCAATAAAAATTACACCATGATACAAGAGTTTGTTATGTTCACCTAATAATAAAAATTAAGTATAGATAATTCGATAGTAGACTACATAAGTTCAAACATAGCATGATATAAAGTGACATAAAAGTCATTGAAAAAGGAAATTTCAACATTTTGTTGTTCGCAAAGTGCATTACTGAAGATCATAAGATGTAACAGGTGCATTTTCTTTGCAGGGGAAAGGAAAGTAAACTTTTACAAGTAAAGCTTGCGGATTTGGGGAAACAGCCAACAGAACAACTACTCATGCTTTGCTGTTAAGCTTGGTTCTCTTGCTGCTGCTGTTGGTAGTTCAGTGGCCTCCTAAAAAGCATGATATGCGGCTCTGGACGGTGAATCGCATAGTGAACCCACCCACGGCTCTGCTGGACCCCAATCGCTCTCCATTCATTCTATTGAAACACAAGTAATTCGTTAGCCAAACATATGGTTTCACAACTAGCAAGAGTAAAGACAACAAGAGAATTTACAAAGAACACAATTTTCAATGGTTCAGGAAAAATACAACCGCAGTCCAGAACTGCAAGTGTGATAAACAACTGCATTTTTCTTGATCTATGGCTCTGTAATTTTTATAAGACAGCGAACATTTTTTACTATCAGTGATTTACAAGAAAACATATGCAGTCAACTGATTAGACAATCAGGCCAGCACTATCAACACCCGTGTTGCGGATTGAAAGATGTGAAATTTTAAAAGGATTTAATAAAGGTGTGTTTTGATTGAAGGATTTAAATGAAAGATTTCGGATCCATTATTTAAATACATTGATTTTGTTTGGATGCATGTAAGCTATTTGGATTTTAAATTCTCCATTTGAGTCTCAACCATTTCCATGGGCACCAAATTCCTCCAAATTGAAGTCATTCAAAACCAATATATAAATCATTCACCAGATACAAATGCATCAATCCTAATGCAACCTAATTGGATTACTCGTGACCTATTTTAGGAGGAATTGAAAACCATCCCACTGACTGATATAAAGGCTCAAAGATAACGGGGTAAATTTGAAGTTCATGTTAATTTAAAAACATCCAACAAAGTAAGATGTATTTAGATCAAAGATTACATTCCTTGACTTCAACTTCTTTAAATCAAAGTTGAATATTTTGCTCATGTTTTTTTTTCTTGCTGTGTATGCGTGTATGGTATGGGAGAATAATTATTTCCGCCGAAAATATGCTTTCTTATAATTAGACTATCAAACTTCTTCCCAGAAACTAGAAATTTTGCACAGTTTTATGAGAAGAGTTATCTTAAAATATAGGAACTAAGCTAAAGAAAATGGCACCAAGCAGGTGGGCATGAGTAACTACTGAAAATCAGTTGGAACATAACATAATTAGAATTAATTCTTGTATATCCACGTAATTTCTCCATCACCAAACTGAAAATCATTGATTTCTAAATCAAATAAATGACCAACACGATTACAAATTACAAAACAAGTTGCCGCTCAAATATTCATGTAATTGACAAAACTCTAATTATCAATACAAACAAAGGATATGTATTACTTACTTCCGAGAGGAGTCGATTTTTAGGAAGCAATTTGGCCACCTCTGGTGGAAGAACCACATGCCTGAACACCCCAAATTGCTCAACAGTATTCGCCGACAAAATAACTGTAAAATAAAATTACAAAAGCAAGAATATATCAAATCACCTGTACTCGTAGGTGTCATCAAAGTACTTATCGGAGTACTGGATCTGGCCGCCCATTTCGATTAGCTTCAATAATCACTTTTGCAAACAGAAAAACGAAATTTGGTTCAATCCTTGGAGAGAGAGAGAGAGAGAGAGAGGAAAAGGAAACAGAGTGTGCTATTTAAGGTAAAAAATTAGGATGCTTTTAGGATTTTGAATAAAATGGGGGACTGATCTGGAATTTTGAAATTTTAATATTACCCCACTTAAAACTTTTTGAGTATGAGGTAAGGTATCTTAGTTATTAAATTAAATATATTATTTTTTATTATTTTGAAATCTTGTGTTAAGGAATAAATTTTATAGTATTTATTTTTGCTTGATAATCATATTATCAATTTTTGTTTTATTAATATAAAACATTTATATATCTTTCAAGAAGTTCGCTAATTTTGATTCATAAAACATATTAGCGGACTTGACACAGGTGTTGCATGTGTAATACAATATAGACACAATATACAGTACAACCACGATAATTTAATAATTTATTAATTAATATTCTTATTTAAATAATATTTTTGGTTGATCCTGACTTGAGGGCAACATGTTAAATTAATACATAGTGCATTTATGAATAATCGATGAAGATTTCATTAAAAAATGATTCAATTATATTTTTTTTGTTTAAATTAATATAACGTTGAATCTTATATCTGATTTTTCTTAACATAGTAAAAAAATTTGGTGAGTTTTCTCATACCTAATGTCATCACCACTTTAAGAGCTTCTTTTCGAGAAGGATGTTGTACAATAGAATTATCATAATCAATTTTGTTACATTTATCATTTCACATGACGCTCTCAATTATCAGCTCGTCGGTCAATATCTCTGCAGTTGTATTGTTTTTTCATGACAGTTCAAGAGATATTCGACATTCATTCCATTACAATAATGCAATTATGCGGATAATTAATCTATAAATTAATAATAATTGATTTATCGATTATTTAATATTCGTTAAATTAATAGAATTTTGCAAATCGCAAGTCTATTAATTTATATATGTTTAAAAAGTATTTTGTTTTAAAGGGTTTGATTTAATTATTATTTTTTATGGTCATTTTTTTATGAAATTTATCTAAATTATATCCCTGATCACAAAAATGTATATTTAAAGTACTGTGTTTTAGATTATAGCAATATGTAAACAATTTTAAACAACTAAATCGATAAATATAAAACTGTTAGTTCCGGATTTTAAAGATGACAAAATATATCAGACCGGATCGAGAGAAATCAGACTGACCAGATCGATGGCTCAAAACAGATCAAGCTGATATGGTATATCGCAAAACAGAACGGATAGATGAAAATCAGCCTGACCAGATCGAAGCTTCAGATCGATATCAACTTCTATCAGATCAGAGCAGTCAAGGCTGAATAAGATTGGCTCTTCAGTCCGAATCATTAACGGCTATTTATTGAAGCATTTAATGTTGCAATTAATGCTGAAAAAGACCAAGGACTGAAGATTACCATAAAAGGTAAGAAGACAAAGAAGAGCCTACCTGACAGTCGCCGAAAGCATGAACCAGAACGGCAAGTACCCTAAAGAAGAAGACTGTAGCTTACTCAGAGTTTAAGCAGAGTCAAGAGTAGCACATTAAGGGAAATAATGTCGTTGGTACATACAACTATAAAAGGATGCAACAGAAGAGCTCAAGACAGAGTCTGAAAAATTGAAAAACGCACAAGAAAGCAAAACAGCACAAGCGTACAAGCTCAGACATTCTCGAGCTAAAAATCTTCATAAGCACAAGTATATTGTAATATTTGATCATTTAGGATCATTGTGTGCATAGACTAAAGTCTATCTTGTGTATTCTGTATTGAAATATAGAAGTGAGAAACAATTGTAACTGTCAGACAGAGTGTGTCTGAACAGATCGAGAGACTAGGAGTTTCAGTCTGGTAGTGAGGTAAATCCAGCTGAATCGGGTTTGTACAACAGGATTGTATAAATCAAAGTCTTCTAGTGGAATCCTTCCTTAATTGGAAGAAGGGGAGACGTAGAAGGATTACAACACCTTCGAACTTCCAGAAACATATTCTGTGTTTTATCATTCTGCACTCGTTCTATTATTCAAGTCATCGAGCCATTCTTACTAATTTAAGAACAGACCGTTCCGCACTAAAATATTCAGTGGTCTGTTCTGCAAAAGAGTTGATTAAGAAACAGATTTCTTTCACTAATCCGAAAGAAATCACAAGGGATTAATTTTTAATAGGAGTGTTCATTCACCCCCCCTCTAAACACTCCGGACCGATCCTAACAAGTGGTATCAGAGCCAGGTTGTCTTAATCAACACAAAGACACTTGAGCTGATGGCATCATTCAACAAAATTCCTATGTTCTCAAAAGAAGACTATGATGATTGGAGAATCAGAATGCAAGCTCATCTGGCAGCACAGGATGACGATATGTGGTTCGTCATCACTGATGGACCAATGAAGATTCTGAAAGTCAATACAGCAGCCTCCATTACTGGTGGTGAACCCCAAATGGTCGAGAAGGACAGATCCCTCTGGACGAATGAAGAAAGAAAGAAAGCAAACCTCGACAACGTTGCCAAAGACATCTTGTTCAAGACATTGGACAAGAACATGTACAGTAAAATCAAAATGTGCTCAACTGCCAAAGAAATTTGGGAGAAGATAGCACAGCTATATGAAGGGAGCGACCAGACCAAGGAAAACAAGCTGACTGTTGCTCTTCAAAGATTTGAGAGCATAAAAATGAAGAGTGGAGAAACTCTAAATGAGTTTGATGAAAGAGTAACTGGTATCATCAATGAACTAAATGGTCTGGGCAAGGAATACTCAAACAGAGAGATCGCTCTGAAAGTTATGAGAGCCCTGCCA
This sequence comes from Haberlea rhodopensis, assembly GCA_907163345.1. Classification (NCBI taxonomy): domain Eukaryota; kingdom Viridiplantae; phylum Streptophyta; class Magnoliopsida; order Lamiales; family Gesneriaceae; genus Haberlea; species Haberlea rhodopensis. The sequence continues at coordinate 5,474,123 of CAJQUN010000034.1, read as the reverse complement.
AAAGAATGGGATGTTAAGACCATTGCAATGAGGGAGTCCAAAGATCTGAACAAGGTTGAACTTCATGATCTGTTCGCAGATCTTAAAGCATATGAGTTCGAACTGATCAGCAGAGATGAAGCAGAGCCATTCATCTCTCAACCAAACAAAGCACTGGCAGCCATTCCAGACCAGATCGCCCCCACAACAGATCGATCTATCGAACAGATAAGTAACGAAGCTATGTCATTATTTATCAAGAAATTTGGTAAATTCATGTCTAAAAATAAAAGGAATTTTAAACCCTCTCATCATTATAAATCAAGAAAGGACGATGCTGTTAATGATCAGGCTTGCTAGAATTGTGGTAAGACCAGATATTTTATTGCAGATTGCACCAGACCGAAGAAAGAAGAGCGTAAAGAAAAGCATCGTGATGACAAGAAAAAGAAGCACTACAAAGATCGTAAAAGTCATCATGGGAAGTCCCAAAAGGTCCTAGTAGCAGAAGAAGGAAACATCAAGTGGGCTCAGACTGATTCAGATTCAGAAAGCTCCGAATATTCTTCCAGCGAAAGTGAAGATGATATTCAATGTCTAATGGCAGACAAAGATATGAGTCAAACAGACGAGGTATTTGATCTTGACTCAAATGAATTTACACGTGAAGAGCTTATGTCCGCACTGCAAAACATGGCTAATGATTATAGAATCTTAGCTGAATCATTTGAGAAAACCAAAGCTAAAGCCAATGATCAAATGGATGAGCACATCAAACCAAGCTGCTCTGAGCTGGGTGAGTGCAACAATCTACAGATCGAGCTGAATAAGCTAAAAATCTCTTATGATCAGCTCCATGAAGAAAATAAGAGAATTAGCACACAAAATGCTAAGCTTTCTCATATCTTCAAAACATGGACAAAATCCAGAACATCATTGGAAGAATTGCAAGAGGTACAAAGAAATGTCGGTGATGTTACCGGCATAGGCTTTGATATCAAAGACTGCACCAAAGATGAATCTGAACTGTTGCTAGTAAAGAACAAAATCAAACAAATGACATTTATTAAATCCAGCACAGTATATGAAACTGAAGCACCTACAATTCAAACGGGGGTCTCTTTTGTGAATCAAGGTTTGAGAAAAGGGATTGGATATGTTAACCAAGCCAAAGAAAAAGCACCAGCAAGCTTTGCGTCTTTCAGACCAAATCTAAAAGTGCAAAATCCAAGGCAAGGAAGACCATCCAACTACCATAATTCAAAACCAGTTCAACGAAGATATAGACTACCTTATGAGAATCAAAGGTTTCCATATCGCACACATTATCGCACACAACATCGAAACAGATCAGCTCACAGCACACCAGACACACACAAACCATTAAAGCTGATACAGGTGTGGGTTCCCAAAGGGCTAATCCGTTCTGGACCCAAGTAGGATTGGGTACCAACAATAATTATGTTTGATGACAGGTACCAAAGAAACTTGCATCAGACTGGTACTTAGACAGTGGGTGTTCTCGTCACATGACTGGAAACATCGAGCTGCTGTTTGAAGTCACAGAATGTACTGGACCCAAAATCATATTCGGGGATAACTCAAAGGGGAAGACCGTGGGCAAGGGTAAGATTATCCATGGTAATATTATTATCAATGATGTGCTGTAGTTGAAAATCTTTGCTATAATCAGATTAGTATAAGTCAACTATGTGATAATGGTTATGTTGTAGAATTTCACAAACACACTTGCACTGTTAAATCGTCAGACGGTATGACCATGCTTGTAGGAATCAGAAATGGAAATACATATAAGATTAACTGGAACTTTGTTCAACCTGATAATCCTACTTGCTTCATCGCTAATAATAATAATAATCACTGGCTATGGCATAAACGCTTGAATCATCTCAATTTTAAGACTATTTCTAGCCTGTGTAAACATGATTTAGTTGTCGGTCTGCCCAAGATCGACTTTGCTAAGGATAAGATCTGTGAAGCGTGCCAAATGAGCAAACAGATCAGATCATCCTTCAAAAACAAGAATGCCAAATCCTCCTCACGCTGCTTAGAACTATTGCATATGGACTTGTTTGGTCCTATACCAATAACAAGTTTAGGGGGAATGCGGTACACTCTTGTTGTTATTGATGATTACTCACGTTTTACTTGGACTATATTTTTGAGCAGTAAAGATCAGGCCGGTCCGAAATTGATCAAGCTGCTGAAACGCACTCAGAATGAGAAATCATCAACCATAGACAGGATTCGAAGTGACAAAGGCACAGAGTTTTCTAATCAGAATCTTGAATCCTTTCTAGAAGATCAAGGAATTAAGCATGAATTTTCAGCCGCCCGAACTCCCCAACAAAATGGAGTTGCAGAACGAAGGAACAGAACGCTTAAAGAGGCAGCAAGGACAATGCTTGCTGATTCTGGCATTTCGCAAAAGTTCTGGGCAGAAGCTGTAAATACTGCGTGCTACACTCAAAATCGGTCTATGATTAACAAGAAGTTGAATCTCACTCCATATGAAATATGGACTAGTAACAGACCGTCTATCTCTCACCTTCATGTATTTGGTTGCAAATGCTTCGTTCACAATAATGGTAAGAATCATCTTACAGCATTTGAAGCTAAATCAGATAATGGGATATTCTTAGGATATTCATCTAATAGCAAAGCTTTTCGCGTCTTCAATAATCGCACTTTAACTGTAGAAGAATATGTTCATGTAGTTTTTGATGAATCTTTATGTATTGAGGGTAGCAAGGAATCAATTCAAAATCAGATGGAAAATATCCATCTCGAAGCTAACAATGATGATGAGATTGTAGATAACAGGTCAAGAGACAATCCACCAGAACCTGAAGTACCAGACAGACCGGATCACGGCAGTGAAGCTCCTTCAGAACGAGCCGATCCGGATGTTCCTCGCTCTAATGTTAAATCAGATGCTGATAATGCAACTACTACTCATCCGTCTGGACCGGACAATCCAGAATCGAGTTATCGATGGACAAAGAGGCATCCACCTAATCTAGTTATTGGAAGTCCTTCTGCACCGATTAGAACTAGAGGACATATGATGGATGAATTCACTCATGCTGCTTTCATATCAAATCTGGAACCTAAAAAGATTGATGAAGCTTTGACTGATTTCAATTGGATTAAAGCCATGCAAGAAGAGCTTAATCAATTTGAACAAAATCAAGTTTGGCGTCTAACTCCCAGGCCAAGCGATCTGCCTGTTATTGGAACCAGATGGGTGTTCAGAAACAAGCTAGACGCAGATGAAGTTGTGGTTAAAAACAAAGCCAGACTGGTGGCACAAGGATTCCGACAAGAAGAAGGAATTGACTTCGATGAATCTTTTGCACCAGTCGCCAGACTTGAAGCAATCCGAATATTTCTTGCTTATGCTGCTTTTAAAGACTTCAAGGTTTATCAAATGGACGTTAAGAGTGCCTTTCTTAATGGTAAGCTTCAGGACGAAGTCTACATTGAGCAACCTCCTGAATTTCAGAACCATTCATTTCCAAATCATGTATATCTACTGAATAAAGCAGTATATGGTCTGAAACAAGCCCCAAGAGCCTGGTATGATACTCTGTCTCAATTTCTGCTGAACCATGATTTTCAGATCGGCTCAGTAGATAAAACTCTATTTAAATTTATTAAGGGGGAACATACTTTGTTAGTTCAAATTTATGTTGACGATATCATTTTTGGGTCAACTAACCCCAAATTATGCGAGAAATTCTCTAAGTTAATGCAGGGACAATTTGAGATGAGTATGATGGGAGAACTTTCATTCTTTCTGGGTCTCCAAGTCAAACAGCTCAGCAATGACATTTTCATAAATCAAACCAAGTATACCAAAGAGCTACTCAAGAGATTCGGAATGGAAACATGTTCAACTGCATCAACTCCAATGAGTCCTACAATCAAGTTAGATAAAGACGAAGGGGGAACAACAGTTGAAGTATCTATATATCGAGGACTGATCGGATCGCTCTTGTATCTTACAGCGAGCCGGCCTGATATTATGTTCTCAGTCTGTATGTGCGCTAGATTTCAGTCAGAACCAAAGCAATCACACTTTATTGCTGCTAAGCGTATTCTGAAATACTTGAAAGGATCTCAGAACGTTGGTCTTTGGTATTCCAAAGACTCAAATTTCAGCTTAATCGGATATTCAGACGCTGACTATGCTGGCTGTAAGATTGATCGCAAAAGCACCAGTGGAACATGTCAATTCTTAGGTGAAAGATTGATCTCTTGGTTTAGCAAGAAGCAAACATCTATTGCCACATCTAAAGCTGAAGCAGAATATCTTGCCGCTGGAAGCTGCTGCGCTCAAATGCTCTGGATTCAACACCAGCTCAAAGACTATGTCATTCAAGCTGTTGAATCTCCGATATTTTGTGACAACACAAGTGCAATCGCTATAATGTATAATCCAGTTTTGCACTCTCGAACAAAGCATATTGATATCAAACATCATTTTATTCGAGATCATGTTGGCAAAAAGAAAATTCGGATCGAGCATATTTCAACAGAGCAGCAAGCAGCAGATATCTTCACCAAACCACTCCCTGAGGCTAAGTTTAATTATTTTCGTCAAATTCTTGGTTTAATAGACTTATCTTGATGTTTTAGAAGTATCTTTCCTTTAGTTATTTTTTTAAAGATTGTATGCTGGCACAGATCGATAATACAATTATCAGAACGACACAGACCGGTCCAAACTTTCAGACCGATCTTAGTAAAATCTGATGTTATCCCATAATCTGTCTGGTCAACAAATCCTTAAATAGAATAATTGTTTAAAAGAGCCCGGACTGATCGCAATTTTAACCGCCTTATCTCTCTTGCATCCTGACCGTTTATTTTGAATTATTTAATGATCAGTCACCGAGATAAAGACACGTGTCTTCTCTCTCTTATTTAGCGGGCTGAACATCTCATTTTCATTCACTTTTTACAATTTACCGATGTCTGTTCTCTAACTCTCTCATATTTTTTTTCAAACTCTTATCATTTTTCATTACACTCAAATGGCTACTATCACTCACAACTCTCTCTCCGTTGAGTTCGATGATATCTACAGGGCTGAAAATCCAGAAATGGTCTCTATTTTCAAAATTTTGGAATCATCTGGATTAAGGAATTTTCTGGAGTGTGGCACGGTGGTTTACGAGTCGGAGATTCGCGAACTGTTCGCCAATGCTGTATCACAGAAGACATTCATCTCCACCACCGTAAAGGGCAAATCGTTTGAAATATCTCCGTCGACGCTGGCAAAGACCTTTGGCCTTCCCAACTCCGGACTGACTGAGTTTGGCCAGATTCCTCAAGCTTCCCTCACAAATCTTCAGGGGAAGGTATCCATCTTTGGTCACCGCCTGCAGCCTTCATTCAAGAAGAAGGAAATGTTCTTTCATTTCCAGGTGTTATGCGAGATAGTTGGCAAGCCAATATTGGGCAAAGCCGGAAGCTATGATGTTGTTACTGCTGAGAAGTTTCGGGCCATGGCTGCTATTCACTCAGGGCAGAAGATGAATTGGTCTACAATTTTATTTGGAGTTTTGCTTGAGACAGTCATCGCCTCCAAACAGGCTGTCTGTTTTGCTGTTCCTTTAAGCAAACTACTGGAGACTCTGGACATCGAGCTGGGGAAGCCGTCTGCTCTAAGTCCGTTTAAAATTCTGAACTCCAAGGGATTGGCTCTCCTGAAGTCCAAGAGTGCTCCACCCACTCCTACCGATCTGGTGGCCGTCAAGATTGAGAAAGGAGAAGAACAGGCTGCTGCTCGAAGACCTCGAGTCAAGCGCAAATTGACCATTCAGACTGACTCCGAGGAAACTCAGTCTGCTCCTTCATCACCAGCCAAGCCCCTTCCCAAAAATCCAAGAACCCAACTCACCAAGCCACACAAAACCTTACCTCTCAAAACCCTACCCATATTGCCTCCCACAAAAGCCACCCCTGCACCCCAACCTTCAACCGCTTCAACCACCTTACCCAAAGTAACCCATCAGAGTCCCCTCTGCCATCCATGTGGTCAAAGGGATTGTTATCACTGAATTGGGAGACTACACCCAATCAGGGATCAAATCTCCATCTTCCACCGGCAAAGACAAAGCCATTCTCACTGAACCCCTCTCCTCCAAACCCAAATCTGCCGCGCAAACAGCCATCGACATCGCTATGGAGGATGTTGAAGAAAAGGTCCAGGCGCTCATTGTGGTCTTTGATGAATATGTTGAGTACAGAACAATCAACCACATTGATATGTTCTTCGGCAAGCTGAGAAGCCTGCAGAAAATGGAAGAATAAGTCCTTAAGGGGACAGAGACGGATGATGTGAGAGTCGCGGTGCTTCGCAAAGATCTCTTTCAGGCCAACCAGAGATTCAGACTGGCGAATTTGCTCTTGGCCACTAAGAAAGCAAATTTTGATCCGAGCACTCTGGTAGCGTTTATCGCGTACGCCCAAATTAACCCTTCTCAAGTTAATAGCAAAAGTATGTAGTAGCGAGAGTAGGGATCGATCTCACAGGGAAGGTAGTATTTTTTCGTGTCAATTTAAAAACGAATAAGTAACAAGGGGGGTTTTGAATTGAGTGATTAATACTACGCAAACTTTATGAATTAAACTAATTAACGAGATTAACTAAAAAGAGTTTAAACTTATGAGAGAAAAGCGATTCTTGGTTTTCGGTAAACTTTACTTTTGGAAAATTCTCTCTTGATCATCAATCACTAACATTCGAATTCTTTCAATTATTCACCGATTGGAAATTAAATTCCTACCCACCTTAATCGTAGTCAAAAAGAAAACATCATTCAATCCAACCCTTGCCAAATCTCTAATCAAAACTACAGCCGTTAAGATTAAATCAATGATAGTTTGCAAAACTAGTGAGTTCGATAAATCTAATCAATAAAAACTACAGCCGTTAGAATTGATTACCCGACCGTTTCTCCTAAGAATTTAATAACACCTACAGCCGGTTAATTATTAATCTTAGTTGTTTCTTAACAAACTATAGATTATGCACATGAATACTAGGTGATCAATCTAATAAACAAATACCATAATCATTCAAATCGAATCCGAGAAACAAATTGAAATCGAAAATTGAATTTAACAAACCAAACCAAATTCTCACAGGAGATTCAAATCCAAAAGCAAGTATCCATCAACCAAGAATCAAAGGATTTAGCCTAGCATATTTAAATCTAAAAATAATAAAAATTGATTCGAAAACATTAAATAAACAAAGGAAAAGAATTTACTAAGACGAATCACGATTCCGGCTTGTCGATTTCGGCCCCGTTCTTCAAGTGTTCTTCACAAAAGTTGAAAGGAAAAATCTCTAAAATCTAAAAACTATTCTAAGGTATTAAATTATGCTTAATATGAGGTAAAAATCGTGTATATGAGGTATGGAGGCTGATGGAGTAGGGTAAAATCCATGTGGAAAGGAAAGAAATCAAGAATTTTATCTTTCCAAAATCCTATTGGCGTAATTACGCCTAAAATGGCGTAACTACGCCTAAATTCCCGTAGCACTGGCGTAGGTACGCCTGAAATGGCGTCTTTACGCCTGATTTTCCATTTTTCTGGCGAGTTTCGTATTTTGGCCATAACTTTCTCATACAAACTCCGAATTCGATGAATCAGCTGTCCACGCGAAGATAACTGAAAGTTCTACAACCTCATGCTGATCACATTCCCAAAACTTGGCTGGAATATATAGAAATTTGAGGAGAAAGGAGCAGTATGTGTCTTTGATTCCGGTTTTTTCCTCTTTTCTTCAACATTACTCATTCTTTCATCATTTTAGCTTGATTTCTTCACATTTTCCTATATTTACACAAATATACGATTAGGTAGCATATGTATTAATTTATCCATCAAAATATACCAAATCGTAGACAATTAAGCATACTAGATGTGTCTATTTCTAGTCACATCAAATACCCCCATACTTACTCTTTACTCGACCTCGAGTAAATCAGACAAAACTACATTATTATTATTTTTGCTTGGCTCATAGCATCATAACAATCTAACTTGTCCTCACTTTTATGCCTCAACAATTATAAACATGCATAGTAATGAAAGGCGGTGAAAAATTAATAATGGAACAAGTTCAATCTCTAAACAATTCGTACCCAACAAAGTAGTGAACGTGTGTGGGTGGTCATAAACAAGTGTCATATACAAATTATAGATCCAAAAGAAGTAAACTCACAATAGTTCAAGTCATACACTAACACAAGTATAAGCTCACTTGCACACTCTTCTCCACTATCTTAGCCACTTTGCAAACATAAATCAAGTAGGTCTTTATTAGCTTGTAGTGTGGCCTAGGTATTGGTTTATGAAAGAAAGGTAAGGATATATCAAGTAAGAGAGTATGATGATATGCACACTAAAAGCTTCTCTTCTTGCTTGAATTTTTCAACTTTTGTTTCAACATTTTTCTTCTTTTGGCTCCCCTTGGAGTCATATTTTTATCTATTTCCTCAAGGCATTCCTTTTCTTTCATGTATTTCATTCTTTTGACAATAAAGTTCACAAATATACTTCAATGATTCCCAAGTGCATTTGAATGAAATACATCATACTCCCTTAAAAGGTATGGATTGAAATCATATTTAGGCTAAAAGGGTAGGATGATAAGCTAGTCAAGGAATGTTGAATGGGGGTCTTTAGTATGCTTAGCATACTACCATTCTTTTACATTAAAGCTCAAAAAGGGTACTAGAGATTGATTTTATTTACATGGTAGGCTTGAAAGGCTCAAACGCATCAAAGATTGCCTATATCACTTTCATGTTTGCAAGTAGTCTAGACATACGCCTCAAAGAGCATGTAGTTAAGTTCTAGCATGTATTAGAGATTTCTTAAGACTATCACAAAATTTACACAATCTTCACTAAGCTATGCACACTTCACAAGCCATGACAATAATGTGCTCAAAATATTCAACTACTAAGTTAAAGTAAACTTTGCATTAGAGTTCAAAGTGTTCCAAGGTTAACAATTCACCTAAGTTCAAAAGCATGCATGATATCAATTAGGTTTCATATGGGCTAGTGACTCTAAGCATGTTTCATTACTAACTATGAGCTCAAAATTTTCAAAATTTTCGATGTTTTTGTATTTTTGAAATAAGAAAAACAATAATACACCACTAATCCCTCCCCCATACTTAAATCTTACACTGTCCCCAATGTAAGGCAAAAATACAAGAAAAGAGAAAAGTCTAACTACTAAAGCAATAAAAATAAAAATAAAAAATAAATAAACGGGAGAAAAGAAAGTAACTCCCCTTGGGTTGCCTCCCAAGCAGCGCCTCTGTTTAACGTCGGTGGCCCGACGCCAGTCCTCTATCCAGGTGGTTGATGCAGTGTTGCTCTATCCTTCCTTAACCACCTCAATATCTTCTTCACTCCTCGGTATTTCGGCTTGTTGCTCTTTGAGTGGTCGTCCCCAGTCTTTGCTCCTTCGTCACTTGATTGACATGGTCGATCCGGAGGGTGCTTCTTTCCAACGGTACGATCCTGCAAGTCAGAAATAAGAGGGTCAGCAGTATCGTGAGTAGATAACACAGCAATAGTATGAACAATATGCACTAAGTTAGAATCCATACCTCTGTTGTCATCAAGGCCATCAGTAGCCTTTCCCATTTCCCACAACTCATCATTATCAAAATCCGAATCATAATCATCATGTATGCCAATAGCGTAACTCGAATGCTCAAGAGTCTTAATGGGTTCATAGATGTTGAATTTTGCAACTTTACCATTAGACTCCAATGTTATCATACCGTTATTCATCTCGATTACTGATTTTGATGTTTTCAAGAATGGCCTCCCTAAAATGATTAGACTAGATGGATCACCATTTTCCATGTCTAAGACATAGAAATCGGCTGGGAAAACCAAGTTCTCTACATGCACGGTTATGTCCTCTATTATCCCCCTAGGTATGACCGTGGACTTATCAGCTAAATGAATCACAGTGTCATTTCTTTTTAAAAGTCCCGGTTTTAGTTGAGAATAGATTGAGTAAGGCATGACATTTATAGAAGATCCTAAATCAAGCATAGCCTTCTCAATCCTATTAGCATTAATCATACATGGGATGAAAAACATACCAGGGTCCTTGCATTTAGCGGGGATGCTTCTTTGGATGTCTGCCGAAACATTCTCACCTAGCTCGACCTTGGGCTGCCCTTCGCGTTCCTTGCACTTATCATCTTTCTTGGCTTCCTTGAGTGGATCTTTTTCATTACAGCATGGGGACATCTCGTAGAGCCTCTTGAGACCCTTGTTCTTCAAATTCATCTTCAATGCAAGGGGGAATGGGGGTTCACTTTTATATTCAGAAAAGTTGGGGAACTTACCTCGTGGTTTCTCCTCTTGCATGGGTTCTTCAACTTCTTTCTCCTTCTCCGTCTTCTCGTCGTTATTGGGTGGCATCAGTACCACCTCTTCTTCAGCTGTATCTCCACTCACATTCACAGTGATAGCGCTCACATTCTCCCTGGGGTTCACCTCCGGTTGTGAAGGTAGTCCATTTGAGATTCTTGCTTCAATCTTGTTGAGAGAAGTTGCCAGTTGTCCCATTTGCGTAGTCAAGCTCTGGATGCTCGCCCTTGTCTCCTGTTGAAATTGTAAGCTATTTTCAGCAATAACTTTGATGCTATGTTCTAACCTGTCAGAAGGAGGGTGTGCTGGAGGTGGTGGAGGTCTTTGATATGGCGGTCTATAGGGTGGAGGTTGGTGCATCTGTGAGTTTCCATAACCTTGGTTCGGATGATCTTGCCAACCTTGATTGTAATTGCTCGATGGATTACCATAGCTCCTTTGTGGGGGGCTTGGGAATCCTCCCGCAACATTCACGTTCTCAGTGGCTGTCTCTTGTAGTGATGGGCATGCGTCCGTGGGATGGTTCGCAGCCAGACAGATTCCACACGGCTTTATCTTCCCTACATTTCCACCTGCAAGACCACACACAAGAAAAGTTAGGTCTATCAGTTGTTGTTCCAGGTTTGATACGTTTACCTCTTTTCTTTGCGGTTGTCCATGGCGAACATGTCCAAACTGTTGGGAATTGGCCGCCATGTTAGCTATCAGGCTCCTCACCTCCTCCGTTGTCTTGTCGATAAATGCTCCTCCGCTTGCCGTATCCACCAAGTTCCTGTCACCAGAAAGCAAACCTTCATAGAAATATTGAATCAGCAGATGTTCACTTATCTGATGTTGTGGACAACTTGCACACAACTTCTTGAATCGTTCCCAGTACTCATGCAGTGACTCCTCGTGGAACTGCTTCACGCCGTAGATCTCCTTCCTTATGTTAGTCGCCCTTGAAGCAGGAAAATACTTCTCCAGGAATACTCTTTGTAAGTCCGTCCAAGTGGTGATCGATCCGGATGGTAAGTAGAATAGCCAGTCTTTTGCAGCGTCCTTTAGAGAAAATGGAAAGGCTCTTAACTTTATTTGATCCTCAGTGATTCCGGTAGGCTTCATAGTAGTGCACACCACGTGGAATTCCATTAAATGCTTGTGCGGGTTTTCTCCTGCAAGACCATGAAAAGCTGGCAATAAGTGAATTAAACCAGACTTGAGTTCGAAATTTACGTTATTAGTCAGGGCAGGGAAAGTGATGCAGAGAGGTTGTTGATCCAAGTTAGGATTCGCCAACTGCCTCAAGCTTTGATTCGCAGCCATCATGTTCCTCTCTTCTTCCTCAAGTAACATTGCTTCTCTTCTTCTCCGATGTAGTGTTCTCTCGATCTCAGGATCGTAGTAAAAATTCTCTTCGTGATTAGAGGGTTCACCTGTACTCATCAACAAACCACAGTAGTCGTGCGGGATAACAACTAAAATAAAATAAAATAAAAATTAACACGAAATTATACCAATGCCTTCCCCGGCAACGGCGCCAAAATTTGGTAGCGTTTATCGCGTACGCCCAAATTAACCCTTCTCAAGTTAATAGCAAAAGTATGTAGTAGCGAGAGTAGGGATCGATCCCACAGGGAAGGTAGTATTTTTTCGTGTCAATTTAAAAAGAATAAGTAACAAGGGGGTTTTGAATTGAGTGATTAATACTACGCAAACTTTATGAATTAAACTAATTAACGAGATTAACTAAAATGAGATTAACTAAAACGAGTTTAAACTTATGAGAGAAAAGCGATTCTTGGTTTTCGGTAAACTTTACTTTTGGAAAATTCTCTCTTGATCATCAAATCACTAACATTCGAATTCTTTCAATTATTCACCGATTGGAAATTAAATTCATACCCACCTTAATCGTAGTCAAAAAGAAAACAACATTCAATCCAACCATTACCAAATCTCTAATCAAAACTACAGCCGTTAAGATTAAATCAATGATAGTTTGCAAAACTAGTGAGTTCGATAAATCTAATCAATAAAACCTACAGCCGTTAGAATTGATTACCCGACCGTTTCTCCTAAGAATTTAATAACACCTACAGCCGGTTAATTATTAATCTTAGTTATTTCTTAACAAACTATAGATTATGCACATGAATACTAGGTGATCAATCTAATAAACAAATACCATAATCATTCAAATCGAATCCGAGAAACAAATTGAAATCGAAAATTGAATTCAACAAACCAAACCAAATTCTCACAGGAGATTCAAATCCAAAAGCAAGTATCCCTCAAACAAGAATCAAAGGATTTAGCCTAGCATATTTAAATCTAAAAATAATAAAAATTGATTCGAAAACATTAAATAAACAAAGGAAAAGAAGTTACTAAGGCGAATCACGATTCCGGCTTGTCGATTCCGGCCCCGTTTTTCAAGTGTTCTTCACAAAAGTTGAAAGGAAAAATCTCTAAAATCTAAAAATTATTCTAAGGTATTAAATTATGCTTAATATGAGGTAAAAATCGTGTATATGAGGTATGGAGGCTGATGGAGTAAGGTAAAATCCATGTGGAAAGGAAAGAAATCAAGAATTTTAACTTTCCAAAATCCTATTGGCGTAATTACGCCTAAAATGGCGTAACTACGCCTAAATTCCCGTAGCACTGGCGTAGGTACGCCTGAAATGGCGTCTTTACGCCTGATTTTCCATTTTTCTGGCGAGTTTCATATTTTGGCCATAACTTTCTCATACAAACTCCGAATTCGATGAATCAGCTGTCCACGCGAAGATAACTGAAAGTTCTACAACCTCATGCTGACCACATTCCCAAAACTTGGCTGGAATATATAGAAATTTGAGGAGAAAGGAGCAGCATGTGTCTTTGATTCCGGTTTTTTCCTCTTTTCTTCAACTTTACTCATTCTTTCATCATTTAGCTTGATTTCTTCACATTTTCATATATTTACACAAATATACGATTAGGTAGCATATGTATCAATTTATCCATCAAAATATACCAAATCGTAGACAATTAAGCATACTAGATGTGTCTATTTCTAGTCACATCACACTCCAACTGCCAAAGATGATGGTGCTGTTATTGCTCAACTGGAAATGGATATTCATGCTCTTCACTTAGCTGTCCGATTTCAACGACAGAAGCTCAGCATATCCACTCCAGTACCCAGCCCGGATCATCCAACTGCGAGCAAGACTCTGGCAGAACCTTTCATAGAGACTGTTCCCTCTGGAGCAGCGGACCAGACAGCAGATCGAACAGCGGACCAGACAGCAGATCGAATTGCGGATCAGACAGCGGAGCAGCCAATGACTAATGTTCCATCTGCTACAGAAGATGAACCCTTGAATGTTTTGTTGGACTCCCCAACAACGTCTATTCCTCTGGGATCATCAGTCTCCCATGCTCAACTCAGTCCAACCGCCGCACTTACAACAGTTGTCTCACCAGAGTTCGTCGATCCGGATCTGGTGGTCTCAACCGTTGTTGCAGCTTTACAGGTTGAGGAGCCTTCGAGACCTAGCACTTCTCCAGAACAATCTGCTGAAGATATGGCGTTCTTAGAAGATTTTTCTTCGGACTTGGTCACCCTGATCCAGTCCGAAACACGCCAAGCTGCCTTATCTTCACTTATACCGATTACTGAAGAAGCTGATCACACCCTGTCGTCATCTGATCACTCTCCAAGCCGTTTATCTGACGCACCTCCATCCTTGGCTAGGACTCTTCATCACTTATCTGATAACTATCTATCTCTCTCTCAACGAGTCATAGAGGTTCATCAAAGTCAGCGGACCATAGTCTTGGATTTTGATTCATTTAAAGAGAAGATGACAGACAGTATTAGCAGCATTCAGCGAGGACTGAATGATCTGTTCTCTCAGCAAGCTACATATAAAAACAGCCTGAGAAAAGAGCAGATCGAGCTGGCCACTGAAGTTAGAGCATCCGTAGCCAATTCCCTTCGTGCTCAAGACACTCGTCTTGACGCTATCAGCGCTCAGCTAACACAAGTTGTCGATTTTCTTCAAGAGATTGCTGCTGACAAAAAGGGGGAAAAGAGAAAAGAATTCAAGCCTCATCAGTCTCAGTCTTCAAGAAAGTAGCAGTTTCGTTGCTTAAATCAGACTGTCTGTATATAAGATTTTTGTGATCAATAAAAAGCTTTCTTTGTTAAGTCCTTGTTCATTTATTTTGAACTAAAAACGGCTTAATCGATCCGAACTCTAACTTAATAATGTTCATTTATTTTGAACAAGAAGAAGTAATCGATCCGAAAGTATACGCTTCAGAGTTCTTAAAAGACTGGATAAAAAGATTTAGAAGCTAGGTTTTGTCATCATAAAAAAGGGGGAATTTGTTAGTTCCGGATTTTAAAGATGACAAAATATATCAGACCGGATCGAGAGAAATCAGACTGACCAGATCGATGGCTCAAAACAGATCAAGTTGATATGGTATATCGCAAAACAGAACGGATAGATGGAAATCAGCCTGACCAGATCGAAGCTTCAGATCGATCTCAACTTCTATCAGATCAGAGCAGTCAAGGCTGAATAAGATTAGCTCTTCAGTCCGAATCATTAACGGCTATTTATTGAAGCATTTAATGTTGCAATTAATGCTGAAAAAGACCAAGGACTGAAGATTACCATAAAAGGTAAGAAGACAAAGAAGAGCCTACCTGACAGTCGTCGAAAGCATGAACCAGAACGGCAAGTACCCTAAAGAAGAAGACTGTAGCTTAGTCAGAGTTTAAGCAGAGTCAAGAGTAGCACATTAAGGGAAATAATGTCGTTGGTACATACAACTATAAAAGGATGCAACAGAAGAGCTCAAGACAGAGTCTGAAAAATTGAAAAACGCACAAGAAAGCAAAACAGCACAAGCTTACAAGCTCAGACATTCTCGAGCTGAAAATCTTCATAAGCACAAGTATATTGTAATTTTTGATCATTTAGGATCATTGTGTGCATAGACTAAAGTCTATCTTGTGTATTCTGTATTGAAATTTAGAAGTGAGAAACAATTGTAACTGTCAGACAGAGTGTGTCTGAACAGATCGAGAGACTAGGAGTTTCAGTCTGGTAGTGAGGTAAATCCAGCTGAATCGGGTTTGTACAACAGGATTGTATAAATCAAAGTCTTCTAGTGGAATCCTTCCTTAATTGGAAGAAGGGGAGACGTAGAAGGATTACACCACCTTCGAACTTCCAGAAACATATTCTGTGTTTTATCATTCTGTACTCGTTCTATTATTCAAGCCATCGAGCCGTTTTTACTAATTTAAGAACAGACCGTTCCGCACTAAAATATTCAGTGGTCTGTTCTGCAAAAGAGTTGATTAAGAAACAGATTTCTTTCACTAATCCGAAAGAAACCACAAGGGATTAATTTTTAATATGAGTGTTCATTCCCCCCCCTCTAAACACTCCGGACCGATCCTACAAAAACTAAACTAGATATTATTTTTATAAGGTTAAATTTCTTTCTGTAGTAACTGAGCTTTCTCCAAAAAATGAAGCACAAGCTGAACAAACAAGTTATGGCTAAATTAATCTATTATCACTCTTATCAACTTGAAATTATACGAAACAATCATTTTCTTCCACAAACAATCATGATTTTAGTATTATAATTTACAAATCTTAATCAAAAAATTAAAACTAGGCTAACCAAGAGTTCCATTGATTCAGCAAAACAGAAAGATACATACACTATGGAGATGTGGCATCGTACCTACCTCATGATCCCGAAGTTGAGAGAGGCGAAGGAGCGGAAAATGAGGTTATATTGATGCTAGCATCATTTGTCGCCATCTAATGCTGATATCTCGTCATCCATATGTTTGAGTATATGATTGCGACATATATCGGTGATAGTGACATGTTTGGTGATAGTGACATGTTTGATGTCCAAATGTCAAAAATCAGTTTTTTTTTTTTGAATGGTTGTTTACCCTTTGGAGTCTTGATGCATAAATGTATTTTTGTGGCATCAAATGATGCAATATGTATAGAACAATTCCTTTGAGAAATAAACATACTTTTGCAAGATCAAATTCAAGTTTGAAGGGAAAAATTTGTGCAATTTTCTGCATATTCAAATTATTCATATGTATAGAACAATTCATTTGAGAATATCTTGAAGTACTTCTATCACTAATCATAGTTGTTATATATTGGGAAACGATTGCTGCTAGACCTTGAGCATTATATCGGGGCAATATCATTTCAAGTACAGATATTAGAAATCTCGCCTTGATGTGCATCCTACAAAGTCATTGTTACTTTGCTTCTTATATCCCAAAGATACACATCCATATAAGATTCCTACAATCTTGAAACAATATTAGTAACAAATGGCTTCGTCGAGTATAACACTGACTCCCGTTCAACATAGAGAGAGGCCCGAGAAGTTCAATAGAAATGACTCTTCTACTTGACAACATTGGGTTTGGCAAAATGAAGATGCTCCTAGCATTGAAGATGGTGAAACTGAGACCCAAAAAAGGGTTGTGGTTGATGCTTGGAAACACAGTGATTTCTTTTGTAAGAACTACATTCTAACGGTCTAGACAATAAACTATACACTGTTTATTGCCGATGTCGGCATGAAGAAATTCATTGTTAGATGATTCATGGACTTCAAGATGATCGATATTAAGCATGTGATAGCGTAAGTACAAGATTTACAAGTGATCATGCACGATATTAATGCAGAGGTAATGATTCTAAGTGACTCATTCCAAGTAGCAGCAATGATTGAAAAATTGCCTCCTAATTGGAAGGACTTCAAGAACTATTTCAAACACAAAAGGAAATAGATGAGTCTTGTAGACCTTGTGGTTCGTCTAAAAATTGAGGAGGACAATAGAAATTCTAAAAGGAACAAGGAAAAACACCATATAGAAGCAAGTGCTAACTCGATTGAACAAAATACCATAACAAAAAGAAAGTTTGACGGTAAAGCCTCCAAGAGTGGGAATGTTAAAAAGTTCAAAGGAAAGTGCTTCAAATGTGGAAACCCAACCATTTAGGAAAGTACTCTCGGAATAAATACGATCGAGGGAAAGCAAAAGATGAAATCAATGTAACCGAAGATAACAGATTGTCATACGACTTATATGATCTAATGCTTATCGCTTGACTAATCTTTGATTTCGACGAGATTTGTATTATTCAAACTTAGTGTTTTTGGGAAAAATGCTATGTAGATAATAGCAAATTTTCAAATAAATGTAATAACGATTATTATTGAAAGCAATAAAATTTTCATTCTACTCATTTGATAGAGTCTTGTGATTTGGGACATGATCTATTGAGTATTGTAAATTATAACTCACTACACAAATTTGTAAAATGAAATTTATTGCATTTTATGAATGTTAACTTAAAAGCATAAGTGTAGACTTATGTAAAAGATAAGTTAACAAACCGTCATTCCATTTTATGAATGAAATGGAACATCTCTAAGAAGTGATTCACAATGATACTTGTGATTGAAAGTTTGTACAAAATAGAGATATGGAAATAGTAACGTGTTACTTTATCGATTATTGCACAAGGTATTGTTATGGCTATTTGCTACAAAGCAAAAACGAGGCCATATGAATGTTTGAACATTTCGAGAATGATGTTGAAAACAAATTAAGCAAATGAGTTTTGCTATGAAGAATTGTGAGTTGATTCTATTTGTGTCGTCTAACGATTTTACGCTTAAGTCTTGAACTTGCAAGATATTAAATCTTGAATTCAAGTTTCTAAGATTTGTACGCTTAAAATACAAATGGTGAATCGAATGCCACAATTGGTTTTACTGGGCATTGTTCTCTCTTATTTGATTATATTTGAATTTTCTAAGTATTATACGCTTAAAGCTATAACTTGCAAGACATAAAATCTTGAATTCGATTTTTAAGTTTGGACGCTTAAAATGCAAATGGTGAATCTTATTCCAGAGTGTTGTCCAAGTTCAAATTTTGTAGGCAGGCATGATTAAATCAAAAGTATGCAAGAAATAAAATCTTGAATTTTGATTTATAAATTTAAAGCTTAGATTTTGAAACTTGAAAGTTGAACGCCAATAAAATCTTGATAAGTCCGAGATTACCTAAAATGGTAGGGAGAAGCAATTCTATTGGTCAACCATATTCTAAGTACCACACTTCAGGCAATGACGGAAAAATCCTTATGAGTTCAGGACAAAGTTTTCCTACAAATATTGAAAGTGTGGGGTTCCTGACTGAAGTAAGTCATAACAAGTGTCAAAGTAATAACATGATAAATTTGACAAAACTGTGTTGTCAAAATAAGTGTGACAAAAGTGACACACATGAAGTATACGTGAGTATGCTTGTAAGTTCATGATATGCTAATTATGGAAAGCAATAATGAATGTTAATGCAACAATGTCAAAATTGGAATTGAAATTCCAGGACAAATTCTCAAGTTTAATTATAGTTTCAAATATTTAAGATGTGCGCTTAAAATTCAAGTTTACAATAAGGTAAAATCTTGAACTTGGATTTTCAAAGAATAATGCGCTTAAAATTTGAATTGTGAATTAAAACCGAGAATTTCTTATAATTTCAAATGTTGTAAGAAATGACGCTTAAATCCAAATTTATAAGAAGGTGAAATCTTGAACTTGGATTTTTATGCTATAACGCTTAAATTTGAAACTCAAGATATATTGATACAAATTGGATATCTGACACAAAATAGTTATGTGTATAATTGTTAATGCTGATGTGTCATGAAAAGGAAACGAATGAAATTCTATATAAAAAAAGTGTATAGCTCAATCCACTATGAAATCAAAATTCATAGCGCCGATAAAGCGTAGAAGAAGGTGGAGAGCTTCGATGTCTTTGTTAAGTGAAAATTTCTCTTTGTTAAAGTAATAGCAAAAAACACTATAATGAAGGACTCAAAATCTATAAATGATAATGTATTTACTATTGGAAATGACCCCATGTTGTGGAATCTTATAAACAATGGTTTCAAGATTTCTTAGAAGAAATTCCAAGTCGGGAAAAAATATGTGCCAGCAATTATACATTGTGATAGCCAATCTGCTGTAGAAAGGGCACAATGTAGTATATATAATGTTAAGCCTCGACATAAAGTCGTAGACATATGACCATATGGCAATGATCTCTATAGGCATAATCTTAATTGGTTATGTGAGAAAATCGCGGATCCGCTTATAAATGATTAACCAAGAGATCATGCAAGAAAGTTTATCGAGGATAATGAGATTAAAACACTAAAATCAAAATCTTGTAGTGGATACCCAACCTAAGTGACTGGAGATCCCAATATCTAGGTTCAAAATGGACAACCAAATTACAAGATTGGATAAACACCTCGGAGATCAATCTCTTACACATACCTATGATAATGGTTGTAGCATGCAAAAGGGGTACTAGGATAGACAAAAGACATTTAATGATTCATAAGACATATAAGAATATATTGCGAGTATAACGAGATACTCTTATAGGAAATCACCTACGTAAGTGTGAAGTGCGACCGCTTCAAAGTTGGAAACCACTTATTAAACTAAGCGTGGTCCAATATCGAAATGGACACAACAGTAAAAATCAAAACGAATGTTAGAATTGTTATGGTGTTGGTCCAATTGTCTTGGTTTACACTAACGACTAAATAATGCAAGATTATAAGTTCACTATTAAGTCAAGTAAATCGATTGAATACTACTACGGAAAGTTCAAAGCCGCAAGCTATCTCTCCGGATGCTATAACAATTCGCTAAAAGGCGCTCATTACATTCATGCATTAATTTTAATTCATGTAGGGAATTTTTGGAAAAAATACTTAATTAATTGAATTAAGCATGTAAATGTCAAAAATACGAAAAAGGCACAAAAACGGGACATTGAAACTTCCCGGAAAAATACGGGCAGTATAGGTGGCCCTATAGATGTCAAACGGGCCGTGCCGGCCCGGCACGGCCCGTAAATCCGTGCCGCCCGGCACTGTTCCGTGCCGGGCTGGCACGGCCCTTTAAGGAGACGGGCCGTGCCTGGCACGACCCGTCTCCTTATTTGGGTGGCCCGGCACGGCCCATAGGCCCGTGTTTGGTTTCATTCTACTTCTTTTTTCATCAATGACTCTTCCACCTGCACTAAAACAAGACTCCGATGGAACTGTGGATATCGGAGGAGTTAGTAGATCACGTGCCATTATGGAAAGTACTGGCCAAAGTCTAGCATTGTCTTTCCACCATGCCAAAACATCAAAAGTTTCTAATTCTTGTTCACTGAAATTTATGACTTGGTTTAGATATAACTGAAGCTCAGTAAATGAAGATGTATTAGAACTAGAAGAAGCGGAATTAGTGTCTTGTCTTCTTCTTAACATTGTCCACACAGAACCCTTACCACTACTACCACCACTACTACCACTTTCTCTTACTGGAGTTGCTCTAGAATTATGTAACGAATCATATAAAGAAAACAAAGCAAACAAACATTTATTAATGCGCTCTTTCTCTTGATTAATATTAATATTCTCATAAGCCATGTTGGTGTAATAAGATTCTATTATAATTTCTACATATCTAGGATCCAGAATTGATGCCAAGCAATTCAACATAGGAATAGTTTTCCAGTATTTTTTAAATTTATACTCCATTGGTTCGACAATACCTGTAAAAAACGGATCAGATCTATGTAATGCAAAACATTCACTAATTTCATAAATTTTATTCAAAAATATTGAAGAAGTTGGATAATAACAGCCCGAAAATAAATTGGTAGCATCGTAAAACGGTTCTAAAAAATTACAAATATTAGAAGCAATTTCTCAATCAGTTTCTTCAATATGAAAATGTTCGGCCATCCTTTCATTAAAAAATAAAGTGATCACATTTCTATAAGGTAAACATGCTTGCAACATTAAATATGTAGAATTTCACCTATTAGGAACATCATAAGGAAAATCTTTATAATTCATACTATGATAAATACATAAACTTTTGAAGTCTTGTTTTCTAGCAACTGAACCATTAAGAAATTTAAGAGTAGTCTTTATTTTTTCTAAATGAAGCTCAAGTGGTTTCAATCCATCTTGCACACACAAATTTAAAATATGACATGCACAACGAATATGAAAAAGATCATCATTTAAAATTGGTTTCAAATAAGTTTTTAATATAGTAATTGCAGCAGTATTATTAGTTGCATTATCAAATGAAATAGAGAAGATTTTATTACTAATATTATATTCATTAGTAACTTGCATAATGGCATTGGAAATAACTCCACCCGTATGAGGCCAATCAATTTTTGTGAAACCAAAATTTTTTTTATGTAACACCCAGTTATCGTCAATCCAATGTCCTGTAACACAGAGATATGATGCATTGCCAAGATAAGTTGTCCAAATATCACTTGTTAGTCCTACTTTCGATGAAAGATTACCTAAATACGTAATTAAATTTGCTTTATATTCATTAAAAATTGTGAATGCATCCGATTTAATAGTATTCCTTGAAAATCGTTTATGTTGAGGTTGCAAACCTAAATGAATATAATTAGTGAATTTGGCGTCCGCCCCCATTGAAAAAGGTTTCTCCGCCCATACGATGTATTTAGCTAGTTCTCTCCTATCTCTTTCAACATTATAAGTGAAAATACCTAAACTTGAACTACTACTACCAGTATCGAATTGTGAAAGAATAGTTTGGTTACCATCAGTTGGTTCTTTTTCATGTTTAGCCATGTGTCTTAGTAAATGACCTGTACCACCAGAAGAAGCATATGCATAATCTTTTTTACATTTTTTACAAACTGCCCTTGATCCCTTTCCCTCAACAATTTCTACATCGAATAGTTGCCAGACATTGCTAGTTCTTTTTTTTGAAGTTCTTCTACTTGATGATTGAATATTTGGTGTGCTTTCTTCATTTTCTTGGAATTGATCGATTTCATCATCATAATTCACATTATAAGATGAATCGGCCATTATGTATATAGACTACAATTATGAATTATCTAATGCAACAAATATAAAAGTTACCAAATATTTGCTAGGAGGAGTGTTGGCTTTGTTGCTTGTGCTTGTCTTGGCAAACGTAAGACGAATTTCTTTCTTCTTGTGAACAAATTGAGAGTATAGCGTCTCAAGTATATAGAGCTTACAGATTAAGAGGATAAAATGTTTCCTCAACACACACATATATATAACAACCAAAAAAATAAATTTTTTTTTTTTAAAAAGCCGTTGAACGGCTATATTTTTTATCGTTGGACATTGGCGATCGATCGCCATTTTTGTGGTGATCGATCGCCACCCCTGCATTTTGCTTACTGCCTCTAGGCGATCGATCGCCTTTTTTGTGGCGATCGATCGCCACCCCTGTATTTTGCTTACTGCCTATAGGCGATCGATCGCCATTTATGTGGCGATCGATCGCCTGGTAAAAAAAAAAAAAGGAACAGTGTCGTGCCGTGCCGTGCTAGCCCACGGGCTGGCATGGCTTGGCCCGGCACGGCCCATACTCCGGGCCGTGCTTGGCACGGCACGGCACTGTAGCAAAACGTGTCGTGCCGTGCCGCTCCGCGTCGTGCCGTGCCCGTGCCGTGCCTCGTGCCGTCCGCTCCGTTTGACATCTCTAGGTGGCCCCTAGGCGGCACTCTGCCTGGAAATTTATTACAGGCAGTATGTGATGCGCAAAGGCGCAGCATATGCTACGCCTATGCGCCATTCTTGATGTCCAAACACGAAAAATCAATTTTTTGTGAAGGGTGGTGTGCCATTTGGCGTATTAATGCATTTTTCATGAAAAAATATATCAAAGAAGTGTATTTTCGTGGCATCCAATTATCTAAGATATATAGAATAGCCCCCTTGAGAATTAAACTTACTTTTGCAAGATCAAATTCAAGTTTGAAGGGGAACATCTGTGCAATTTTTTGTATATTCATATTGTTCATCTCTTGTTCTTGGTTAAGTGTCTTAAGTGTCTTTAAACCTTTGTGGTTTAATAATTCGTGATTTGAAGTGCTTCTACCACGAATCATAATCTTTGTATCTTGTGAAACGATTGCTGCTGAACCGTGAGCATCATAGCCACACTATCATTTCAATAACGGATATTAGAAATCTCGTCTCGACCTTCATCCTACAAAGTCATTGTTACTTTGATTTTGTTTATATCCAAATATACACATTCATATAAGATTCATCGAGCTAGGACACTATCATAGTGGTAGCCTAATTATTAAGTAGATATTCATATTCAAAAGTTACTATCTCAAAAGATATTATATGTGGAATATAACAACTACTCAATCACACGGAGTTTCGGAATAAAAAACGCACATTAAATAAAATGTCAAAAATAGTGTAATCCGCTACACCAGGAGAAAAAGAAAAAAAAACTGTGCTTTAGATTAGCACATCACGATTTTGCCTAATCAATTTCCCGTTACTGCAGATAGTCCACGTATCTCCATCCCGACCGTCCAGATACCATTCATATGCTGACACCAAATCAAACCTCCTCAAACAGCTTACTCGACCGACACAAGGGGCACGTCATGTGCGACGCCAGCCACGTGTCAATGCAGCTGGGGTGAAACACGTGACCACAGTAGGGGATTTGCTTCACACGATCTTCCTCCTGAAACTCGCTGAGGCAGATTGGGCAGTCCTCGATCATCGGATGCTTCGCGGCCTTGTCATAGTTCAGGAGAGGGAGGAGATTCACGCCGGCTGGGTCGAGCCCATTTCCCTTGGAAGGAGCTGGTGTGGTTCTCGAGGCTGCGTTGGTGGAGGAGGATGATGACGAGGCAGTGGAAGGGTTGGAGTCGCCGGAGTACCGGCGGATGCAGACGGAGAAGAAACCCATGAAGAAGAGGGCGGTGAGGATTACGAGAATTGTTAAAGCCATGGAGGTGTCGAAAGGTGTGGTGGGAGTGAAGGGGTCTCTACCGGCGGTGGTGGAGACGTTTTTGTGCGTGAGAATGGTGTTGCTGTCGGCGACGAATGTCCCCCCGTCTGCTTGTAGCAGCCTTCTGCAGCTTAATGTTAAGGTGGGTTTCATATCGTTTTACTTAATCTGAAATTGGCAAGCTAAAACTAAGTTGAAAATTGTGTCAAGTTTACAGAAAGCGAAGAAAAGGTAGACTATGTATGAAGAAAATTTAAACGACAAAGGATGTGTGTAATATATATATATTACAAAATAATAAAAATTTACATTTTTTGAATTTTAAAATAAATGGTAACCAAAATATTCTTACCAAATTCAAAAAATATATAAATAAATGCATGCCACTAAAATCATCATATTATCATATATATTAATGTAAAACACATTTTACTTCGATTAACATAAATTTTAACAACCACGTCCAAATAACAAAGAAAATATTCTTACCAAATTTAATAATGTATAAATAAATAAATGTCACTAATCACCATAGTATCATATATACTAACATCAAATATATATTACTTTGATTAATATAAAATTTAACAAATACGTCAAACTTTCATTTTGGTCAAAAACTTTTTAAATTGTCTAATTAACTCCCAAAAATGTCAATTATGTGTCGACACGCCCCTCAACCGTGAACGACATGTGTGTTCGACCTTTTTCTTTTTGAAACTTAAGAATATGTCACGTGATGTGTTTGACACATGTCCGAATGATGTTTGTATTCTGGAAGTGTTCGATTGTACTAAATAACTTTTATAAGTGTCAGTGCATCATAGCATCTTTGTGATAAATAATAAGAGCTTTTTTATCAAGAAATTGGTTGGAGTTAAAGTCAATTTTATATAAAAAAATATATTAATAATTATATTAAATATATTTATTGTAGCTTGTCATTATTTTGTGACTGGAAGTTTGCAATAGATACAAATTGATAATAAAATATTTTATTAAAAGAATTAAATATATGAAATATTCAATCTAAGTTAAAAAAAAAAATTCATTGTTATATATATGAATCAATAATCTAAATATATTTGTTGCAACGCATGCTTGGCATTGGTAGTATCTGTAGATATGTAGATAAGATAGAGGAAATGTACATAAGAATCCATCGGGGAAGAGGATATTTTGCCCTAAAACTTTCGCCCCCCTTCCCGACTAAAAAGAAGAGTGGATATTTTGCATGTGGATGTCTCATTCAACCTGAAAATGTTGGTATGAATTTGATGTAAGCCCATCTATAGATTAATTTAACATGATTTGTCTAAAATGATTTGTATGTTAGATTATGTACTTTCATTTAAAAGATGCATTTTAATATTAAGTCAGTGTCGTGTATAAGTGAAATTCAAACTGATTGTATACAACTATATATATATTTTTTTCACGAATTGTCTCTTACCTTTTGATATGAAATGTTTGTTTTCTTCGAGAGAAAATTCTTTTGCTGCTTCGAGATGGCCGGAAACTATTAGGGACTATTTGATTCTTTGATCAATTTGGTATTGATTTTGTAACACCATATTTTTTATAATAATAATAACAATAACACTAATAATATAATTCTAAATAAAAATAAAAAAATTAATCATTTTGAATTAATTTTAAAAAACTTAATATTTGGCAACTTACCCCAACACTTGTCCATACTTCCACACCTCAATTCATGCACACAATCCCTATAAATACCCTTTCATTTCTTCAGATTTCACTCACAAAATTTCAAATAGAATTGTTAGCAATTAGGAGAAAAGTTTAGGTTAGGAAAAATGTAGAAAATAGGGATAGAAATGAGAAAATTATGAGGAAAATACAAAATTTCCTCCAAAAAATCCAAAAAATTTTACACAACACTCATTATACACCCAGAAAACATTTAGTATAGGAGGTATTCAAAAATCAGCATCCAAATTCGTCCAAAAAAATCAAAATCCCGAAGAACATTGAGCTGCCCAACCTAGAAAAAAACTCATTTCAAGGTATCAGTTTCAAGCTTCGATTTCGTGCCTTTACCAAATGATTTTAAACTTGGAATCTAAACAAAAGTTGTTCAAAATGTGCTAAATTTTATGGGTATGTGGGCCGATCGCTCATAAGGCCGCCGTACACACTCATTTTCGGCGGCCAAAACACATAGTTAATCATTTCGAAAACATCAGATTCTGGGCCAAAATCGATTGGGAATTTCAAAATAGTTTCTGAACAACAGTTGTAGATCACGACGAGAAGATCATCTCCCTAAAACTTTCAGCCGCACGTGGCGGCCGGAGCTCGGCCCACGCGCCGGCGCGACGACGCGTGAGATACACGCGCCACCCCGATGTTCGTTTTTTTCGATGGCCAAACGTTGGTGGAATGATTTTAGGCTTTTATGGAAAGTTCTGTGATTTTTCGACTTATTCTTGAATTATCATGAATTTTTAAAGTTTTATCCAAAATTTCCCGGACAAGTTTTGTACAAAAAATGATTTTTAGAAAGATTCAACCACTTAACTGGGTTACTTATCACCATAAATTACTTATATTATTTGATAGGAATTTAATTGGCAACTTGGTTCAAAATCAAGTCAATCCAGTAAGATATCAAGTAATAAGTGAGGTGTACTACATATTTCTTGTCATATAACCCCTTTTGGCATTTGGCCTGGAATTTACAATAACTTGTTATTTCTTATCTCACACTTCATTTATGTCATCATATTGTACATTACATCGTTCCATTTGGTCATCTTGATCTGCATGTTTAATTATATTGAATGTTATCGATTACTAATTGATTCCTTTGATTGAACAAATCCTTTGACTGAATGACTGAATGAAATGAATGGAGCCCTGGATATTTATCCACTGGACAACGCGACTTCGGCCCGAAAAGTGAGTCAAATGAACAACGAATGACAGTCCGGGTATATGGTTCATCTGAACAACACGCACCATTTTACGGTCTGGATAATGGTTTACCTTGGCTCGTAAATTACTGAATGTATAGATCCCATCTATATATGTAGGGAAAAATGCTATATACCAAACTGTCCGGTTGGAGCCACCTCTTTAGCCCACAATATTCACTTTGAAATTCTTTATCGTCACTGTCATTATTGACAATTACTTGATTGCAAGATATTTGTTACATGACATATTGAGAAATTGCATTGTTTGATAATTACAGATATAAGCCACTGTTATTGCGTCACTAAGTCCTCAAAGGCTTAACCTCTGTGTTTTCTTGTTATTTATTGTGAGTTCCAGATACAGGAGTAGCGGAGCCATAACCGGAGGAAAATTGGGGAAAAATGAAAATGTTGGCTTACCGGAACTGTTTTAGTATTTTTCTTTTTATTAAGTGTTGGACCGTTATGAGAAGTTTGTACTTGGTTGTATTTTTGTTACTAATTAGACTGTATAAACGCTTTCGCTGCTAAAATGGACGTTTGACTAAACGCTTCCGCTATTTCCAAAAAAGGTTTTAAAATCATCGTACGTAATGTTCTTAGAGAATGTTGTATCAGATAAGGGATAAAGTAATATGTCCCGAATCGTGTCCCACATATTTAGAGTTGTTCTCATATATTTGTTTGATGTTGTATGTAATGCACCAGATAGGACCAGAGCGTTAGTATGTGCATAAGATAGAAAGATTATGTAGCTTAGATTCAGTCATCTATACCCCGAGGACAGTGCCTTTGGACACTATAAGAAATTCGATAACACGATGCTTCTAGGTTTGACCAAATCAATTGATTGCTGTCGATTAGGGGCAAGAATTCCACTGGTTTGAGTTTTTTGTTTGGCTACGTGGATATAATATAATGAAATTATCACTTAGAAAATCAAACAGCCCCCATTATTTTCTAGCTTTATCAATAGAGAACATAACATAAAATTTGAGCTCAATAGCTATAATCAATTGATAAGAGCTCAATCCTACTTTAAACTTTAAAGAGACGTAAGATCGAGTTTTACAATGTGCGAAAAAAATATTTAACACATCTCCTTCTAAAAAAACATAAAATTTAATAAGTACATATGCCATACTACAAAAATCTATCTACGTGGGTAATTTTATTATTGAAACATTACGTGATTTATATGAAATTCATATGCAATATTTATTATCCAATAATAAGAAGCATGTGGTATAATCAATTAGAAATTATTTTTTTTAAAAAATAATATATATTTTATTTATTACTTTTTTTTTTAATAAAAGGGAATTAGCTCTCTGTTATGTTAGAATTCTTCTCCGTTCAATTTAAGAAACTAAAACCCTATTCCATCCGACGTCGCTGTCAATCTCTTCTCCGACCTTTCGAATCATCGGAGTTCTAGTGCTATTGATTGAATCGATCCATGGAGGAGGAGGTTGCGGCGGCCGCGAGGATCAATGGCGAATACTATAGCGAGACCAGTGAGTACAGCTCGGAGGATGAGGGGGCCGAGGATTACAAGCGCGGCGGCTATCACGCTGTGAGGATCGGCGACACCTTCAAGCACGGAAGATACGTTGTTCAGAGCAAGCTGGGATGGGGAACATTCTCCACTGTCTGGCTGGCATGGGACACTAATAAATCTGTACATTTTCTCTTTATTGTCCTTTTTTTTAGCTCGCTTATTTTTGCTCCTGTGTGATTTTGTTTTGTGTTGGTGAATGATCTTGCAGGTGATATTAGTTTTCCGTGATTGGAGTGTATTTATTGGTTCATAGCTTTATTAGATCTTCACCCATTTGATCATTCTTGGAATAAACAAAGACCACTAAATGATTTTGTTCTTGTTTATTTATTTGTATCATTGTAAAAGCTTTTTTAGAAAACAAGAACTTGTGAGTCATAGATGTGTGTTTAGGTAGCTGGTGAGATTGATTTTTTCAGCTTGGTTATTTTAATCGTGTGGTTCTATGGGAGGAAAATTAATGCGGGAGTTCAGAAATTGGTTTGATAAAAGACTCATTCTACTTCGTGCGAAAGGGTAGAAAGGAGTACATTTTGCCAGTTTTCTCATGATTGGTGTGATTGAAAGAGGAATTGATTATTTTTACCTATCTGGGTACTAGATTTATGTAGCTCTTAAAGTTCAAAAGAGCGCAGAACATTACACAGAAGCGGCAATGGATGAGGTGACAATATTAAAACAGATTCGCTGAAGGTGATCCAGAAGACAATAAATGTGTCGTGAAGCTTTTGGATCACCTTCAAGCATTCAGGGGCCAAAATGGACAGCAAATGTGTGTATGGTTTTTGAATACTTGGGAGACAACATGTTGACACTAGTTAAATATGCAGACAACAGAGGTGTTCCTCTTCACATGACTAAAGAAATCTGCTTCCACATCTTAGTGGGATTGGATATATCTTCATAGCCAGCTATCAATCATACATACAGATTTGAAGCCAGAGAACATACTACTACTACTGTCTATGATAGATCCAGCTAACGATCCGAGAAAGTCAGGTGCCTCTCTTATTCTTCCATCCAGTAACAGCAAGATTGTGTCCAAGCGTTGAGCCTTCTAACGATCATAATAGTTCATATAGTGGCTTGACTAAGAACCAGAAAAAGAAATTCCGAAGAAAAGCCAAGCGAGCGGTTCAGAAATGTGTTGGGCCTGAAGGTTCCGAGAGAGCTGAACTTGATGATGAAGCGAGTAGTCCTGAAGCTTCTCCCCTGGATGGTATATCCATTGGAGAGTCTGTTGAAGAACAAAGGAATACATCAGTTGCAGAAGCAGGAATCAATAATGGGACCAATGATGAAGCGTAAAGGAACTAAGGTTCGTAAGAGAGGCACTCGATCAGAGAGGCAGAAGCTCTTGGCTGAGATCAACCTAAAGTGCAAATTAGTCGATTTTGGAAATGCATGTTGGACATATAAACAATGCACAAGTGATATTCAGACGAGGCAATATAGATGTCCAGAGGTTATTTTAGGATCCAAGTATTCAACTTCAGCTGATATATGGTCACTTGCTTGTATTTGCTTTGAACTGGCCACTGGTGATGTCTTATTTGATCCACATACTGGTGACAATTATGATCGTGATGAGGTATGTGGACCCCCATATCTGTTCTAGCTAGTATACATTTTAACTACTTATCACACTTGGCATAGCTCTTAAATTAGCCTACTCAACTTGTCTTAGCTTAATCCATGTTCTTCCATGAATCTATTACATAATTATTTTCTAATCTACTCCATGTAGCGGGCATCTATTTTTACAATTCTCAATGCTTGGACTTTTAAAAATGTAGCGGTTTACTCCTGATTTGGTTGCTTTTTCATTTTTCAAGTAAATTTTTCTCAACTCTAGATTCATTTAGCATTCACATGAATGGACATATTGTGTGTGTGGATGTGGTTTGTCAGTGTACGTTTATGTCCACCTAGAAATCATTTTTTAGCATGCATATATATAACAAAGTTCCAAACTGTTAATGCACATTTATTGTTAGTGTTATATGCCTAATATGTTTTGTTAACTCTAGAGAGGATCATTTGGCCTTGATGATGGAGCCTTCTTGGAATGATGCCACGCAAGGTGAGAACTTCTGTTTGCTCATTCTGTAGTAAATCCCTCCACTGCCCGACCCCGAAATAAACCTTCTTTGAAATTGTATGTGGCATGCACTGCACAGCTTGCTGCCCTTAGTATATACTTTCTTAGACCCCGTATTGTTTTGATAACATAATTCTGCAGGTTGCTTTAGGCGGGCGTTACTCACGGAATTCTTTAACAGATTTGGAGACCTCAGACATATTAGGAGGTTAAAATTTTGGTCTCTTAATAAGGTGCTAATGGAAAAATATGAGTTCTCTGAACAGGATGCGAATGAGATGGCAGATTTTCTTGTTCAGATGCTAGAATTTGTGCCTGAGAAGAGACCAACTGCAGCACAATGCCTTAATCATCCATGGATCAGAGGGCGTCCTCAACAGCTTACGCTCTCTCTGTGTCAAAAGGCAATTGACAATGATGGTCCCAACAATAAATGTGAGAATGATGAAAGGGAAGCAATGGAGGTCAGAGTCGGAAACATTGCTATTGATGTAACTTACTACTGCAAAAAGACCACGATTCCAATTTACAGCAAACCCTTTAGAACAGTCATGAATTTTCATCTGGTTTTATCTTTAATCCGTCTCGAAGCAATGTAGGTGCCATTTTTGCATATCCTCTGATTATGTTGAGATTGGTTCTTTCGGTGTTTTTTTTTTTTGGTATTATCCTGCTTGAGCAGGAGAATGGTGAAAGACTAAATGTGTATGCTTGTATTTCGCCATGACAATGTTTGTTCATTTACAGGGGAACGCGTATGCCCCCTAAAAGTCATCTTTGTTGTTGATTTTTGGACCCGTTTCCAATTAATAGATCTATACTTTTGTCTGCTGCAAGATTTTGATCATCAATGTGAATTTTGTAGGTAAATAGCGGACTCCGCCCAACATTCACACTTTAGCACTTTAACCCCTAACCTTTCAAAACGTGTATTTAACTTCCTGAACAATTTTAAATACTGCACTAAATCCTCTAAACAATATTTATGAACAATTTTCCTCAATATTATGGCCACAAACTCCCTCATGTTCGCCACTCATGTCACGGTCAATGGTATCACGTTCAATGATATGTATATCTTTTCATGTATTTTCTGTAGGAATTTTACGAGTATATCCATCGGAAAATATATGAAATGAATTTTACGAGTATACCCACGGTAGAGGGATTTTGACTCGTAAAATTCCTGCAAAAATTATGTAAAAAGACTTACATACCTTCGACCGTTGTATGTGATGTACATGAGGGAATTTTCGGCCAGAATATTCGGGAAAACTGTTCGAAGGGGGTTAAATGCACTATTTAAAATTGTTCAATGGTTAAAGTGCATGTTTTGAAAGGTGAGGGGGTGAAGTGCTAAAGTGTGTGAATGTTTTATTTACCCAATTTTGTAAACCTTGAAAAATACACAGATTACAGTAGCTGCTGCACACATGCTACATATCACATATAACGTTTACACGTTCACCATGTCAGTGTTATTACGCGTGGCAAATAAATAGATTTGCTCGAATAGTGCTATATTTAGGCATTCCAATTCAGGTGCGACCATGGTTTTTCAGGAACCGTAAATCGAAATTGAAACCATCTCTCAAAAACCAAAACCCAGACTTTTTTTGGGTCATGGTTCTAAATTAGAACCGGAACTGAGAACTTATGGTTTGGTTTCTGTTTCTAAAAATTATAAACTGAAACTTTAACCACACATAATCATGTAAACTGTAAATTTATTAAATTTTAAGGTATAATTATATAAATAATTAATTAATTTATATATTAAACAGTTTATTTAATCTATTTTTTATAGGAATTTAGTAATTATTAAATAATAAGAAAAGGTCATCCATACATAAGATCTAATAAATTATAAATCCCAATCCTTTTGAGCACCTATTTTGTGATTGAGAGGAGATTATTATCCTTTTAAGCAATATTAAGCATCCGTCTTCCACAAATAAAAAATTATATCAAGTGAGGTAACTTTTGATTCATGGCCAGACAAAGTCTTCACCAGGCTTAAAATCTCTCGAGGACCAGACCTGAAATAAAAATGGTAAGATAAGTTTCAAGAAAACAACCAAAAAAAAAAAACTACTCGATATATTATAAAACCTTTTCAGATGTCATAGTTTAGAACATGTATATTCCTTAACAGTCCATGCCATATGAAGCCGTAACTAAGAAGTTCCCTCCTGAGGTTCAAATTTGACTTGTGAAATAAGGTTAGAATGAGCAGGTATAATGTACAAAGATTTTCTTTTCCTCAGATCCCATATTCTGCAAGTGTTATCTTCCCCACCAGTAGCTAAATGATAACCATTAGAGGAAAAACTGAGGCCAAGAACCTGAAATCAAGAATGATAAAACAGTCATCATCCAAAGCTAAACCAAAGCATGAGTAAAGAGAGGCAGAGAACAAACAATTTCAAAAAATCCAGTGAGCCTTACTGGCTTGACGTGGCCTTCCAGAGCAAGAATACTCCTCCCAGACCTTAGGTCCCACACTCGAGCAAGAGCATCTAGTCCACAAGATGCTGCTAACGAGCCATCATTATGAAAGATAATCCATACAAGCCCCTGTTATGGCCTCTTGGAGAAGCAACTCCTCACCAGTCTCCACGTCCCATAATCTCCAAGTTTTGTCAACTAACAGTGCCCAAGTACTTTCCAGATGGATGGAAATCAATACGAGCAAGACGATCCAAATGACCTTCAAATGTTCTCAGAACTGCACCCTCCAAATTCCATAATCTTGCAGTCCTATCAGCAGAGGCAGTAGCCAATTGATATTTTATTGGAGAGAAAGTAACATCTGTAGCTCTTTCTGAGTGGCCCTTTAGTGCAGAAACCTTCTTTACTTCAGGCATTGTCCATATCTTTGCAACCCCACTTAAAGAACTACGGAAAAAAAGGAAAATGTAATAAATAGAAAAGTATGGACTCTTTAAACGATATCTTGCAGGGATTGAAACAAATCAAAATATACCACCAGAAAATGTGAAGAGAATCACATAATTAAACCTCCCAGATAAATTTGGGGTCATAATAATATTATATTTATCACTATAATAGAAACTCTTGGAAAAACCGTTAACACATACAAAAGATGATATGCACAAGCAGGCACTAACAAAGATGAAAAGGAGTTCAAAAAAATGAAGTAGAAGATCTAAAATCACGAGGAAAAAATTTACATTGATTATAAGAGAAAAGAATACACAACCTAAATGCACCTCACAAGCATAGTCACTACAAGATGGGATCGCAAGTGAAAAACCTAAGACGTGTACGTGAAATGTCAGCTCAACTAGAACATAGAACATGGTAAGAATGAGACAATATAGATTACCAGGTGGCAAGCATCTTCCCATCGTGTGAAATCGAGCAACCAGAAAGAGGTCGATCATCACCTATCTCACTGCAATCCAAGACCAACTTTCCTCCTGCCTGTTTCAAAGACCAATCTACCTCAGCATCCAAATCCTCATCAGGATCATCCCTTTTCTTCCTTGCACGATGAAGGCGCAAAGCAGCCTTAACAATAGAATATTTTGCAATTTCTTTACGGGCCTCTAAAAGTGCTTGTGAACCTTCAGTGTAGAAGGGATACTGAATATCTTCATCTGGTCTGGCTGGTCCCATCATGGCTGCAGCTTCTTCATCTTCATGAGCTTTCATCAGCATTTCCAGCTGGCCTTCGGAATCAAGTTTTGCCATAATCACCCTCACGCAATATGACGTCTCATCCTCTCTCCATCTCCCTTTCCCCAAAGAGAGTTATAGGTTCACCAAACCTTTGGAGTCGGGTTCGCACAGCTCCATTATTGGTTGGAACTGCCATAGCAGCCGCGTGACGTTTCATCAAAAGTTCCTGCATCACTTTCTCCTGCCTCTCTCTAACCTGCCTACTTTCTTCAGAGATTTCATACTCATGATTTGATCCTGTGGGAGGACGAATAGATCCTGACTCATCTTGATCAGAATCTGGTCTAAAGGCGGTCTAATGACAGGAGGGCGCGCAGGTAGTGGCGCTATAGGAGGAAAGACTGGGGTTAACATGATGGGTGCTATTACTGGTTGAGATGGTTGAAGAGAAATTGTATCCATTGCAGAAACTACCATTTCATTGTCAGAAGCTGGAGCTGAAGCCTCAGCAAATGAAGTAGAGACTGTACTTCTATCGTCTGAGTCCATTGTTCCTGCTCAATAAGGAAACATAAAAATAATAAGCTCTTTCCACTAAAACAACCACCAAAACTGGTAAATCGCCTACGGTACTAAAAAAGGAAGTATTACACCAAATAATGTACACTTCTATGGTGCCTTATAAATAATTTGATACCTTTAGCGTTTTCAATAAAATGTCTTTACATTAGATATATTATGAGCTCCATTCTTGATCAAATTCAAATAGCAACCCTAACAAAAAGCCAGAAAAACAACAAATTAAAGCTCATATAAAAACAGGAAAGGTAAGAGTTTAACCAGGTAGGAAGAAGTCAAGTTCAGATGCTCTAAAATACTGAATTAACGCGAGAACAACAGAGAATTACTGCGAGAATAACAGAACCGTAAAACTTAAATTTAAATACAAAATTTATGATTTAAATGCAAACAGTACTAAACAAAAGTCACAGGCAATGTACATATATATAATGCAATAAAGCACATAACAAACATATATGCACCAAAATTCATTATTTTGGGAAATAATGTCGGAGTTGAAGAAGATAAAACTTAGGCATCCAAAAATCCTAAATCTCTATACACAGAGTCAATTTAATTAGAGAAATACTCCTAACTTCCAAATGATATTTGTAACCTTATCACATCCCAAATATTTTATTTACACCTAGGCTTCAGTATTAAAGTCTAAGACTCTAAGCTGTCCCTCACCACAAACTTTTACTTGAAAGGACAAATAACATAAATCAGTACTTGAGCTTATTTTATTTTTTAAAATAGTTTTGAGAATTCAAAACTTGTGGTTTAAATACAAACAGAGCTAAACAAAGGTACGACAATGTACGTATATACAAAGCAATAAAGCACATAACAAACACATATGCACCAAAATTCATTATTTAGAGCCGTCGTGAATAATGACGGAGTCGAAGAATTTAATTATATCTCATTTAAAAATCGATTCAAGAATTTCATTCAAATTGTTAAACAAGAGTTCCACAAAAGATAAACTTTTTCTCTTATCCTAAATAATCAAAATCAAACCTAATAAATTTCTGAATACCAAACATAATACTCAACTCAGCTTTAATGTTCTGACGTGACGAAAAAATATATATTTTATTCTTTTCTTTTAAAATAAATAAATTACCGAAACAGTTGCCAAAGCCTACAAATAATTTGAATATTTTCAGTTAAACATTCATATTTATTTATCAAATCCAGTCAAATTCATACAACCCAAATCTGAAACTTTAAAGAAATATTTTTTCTGTAACTGAGACTACAAACCTAAACCTTTAAATTATTAAACAACTATCAATTGATTGTATCCCATGGCAAAATCATCTATGAACCCAAATCACATTCATTTCAAACATTCCTCTCTCAATTTTATTCTTCTTGAGCTTGGGGAGAAAAATTAGTGGCAGCAGAAATTGGGAATGACAGGGTTCCATCAAAATGTACTAAAAATATTGGGGCCAAAAATCATGGATCTCAAATACATTGACCTTATTTACCCAACCAAATCAGCCAAAATCCTCCACTGATCAAAATGCAGATGTACATAATGCTCCGTTAATTAGACTGGGAGGGGGTAACAAATTAGATTATTACTTAATGATATGGTCTCATGTAAAATTTAAGTGAGATATTAAAACACTATATGTAATGTGTGAGCGTAATGTAAATTCTTCCATAACAGGTAGTTAATTTCAAGTTTCAAAGGTACATGTTGGTTGGCTAGCAAGATTTTGGATACTACTGCACGAACAAATTATACGTGTGATTGAAATTGGACAGAAATGGACTTAACATAATGTCTGGATCTCTTGAATGTTTGAATTAGGTGCCTCAACCGAAAATTGAATTTCCAATACAGCATAAATTTTGGAAATGCAAAACCATAATAAGCTTTTTTGTTTCCCAACAATAAATAATAGATAAAGATGAAAAAGGACCACATTTCATGAATAAGAACAGAATCATCATGCACACACCTAACTCGAGCTGATTTGTGGTAGTTTGTCCTGCCCCTTCGCCTGGTTACACGCTAATGAGCCCTAATCTCCTCCACTATTTCTACAGTTGAAGCGTGAGCTTATTCCCGGGCCTCGTTACCAATTTCGAAGACGGAGTGAAGAACGGAATTACTACGGAAGATATAGTGCTCGGAGACGCACTGTGAGCTGCCTAGATGGCGAGAGGTGCCGGCGGCGGGGTAAGAACTTTTAGGGTCAAGCAGTATGCATTTGCCGCAGTGTCGCCGTTTCCAGGGAAATTTTAACTTTAACTAACAATTCTCACTAACAAAACAAAATTCAAATATATTTTCATATTTTAAGTTTTTTATAGTTAGTATTTTATTAAGTTGAAAATATTTTGAACTTGAAATCATATTTAGAGATATTTTTTTAATTGAAATTCCATCGAATTGTGAATACCCATTGATCAATTAATTATCTCAATGATTCATCTATACCATGCGATCAAATTACGTGTTTTTTTTAATCATCCAAAACACTTGTGATGGATTCGAATTCCATCGAAATTCAAAAAGCATCAAATTGTCGATACCCATGGATCAGTTAACTTTTTATTGATTCATCTATACACTGCACACTGCGATGAAATGAACGTGTTATTTTTTTCATCCAAACACCTGCGATGGATTCGACATTCATCCTTTTTGTTGAAGTTTAGAGGTGAAACCCAAGTGTTGAACGTGAATTCC